>OY998231.1:14157442-14757442 GCA_963922035.1 Amblyjoppa proteus | reverse complement strand
TATATCGCCAAGTCTATAGTGGCCTATCATTCACGGCATCGAGATTTGCGTGTGTATGACACGCGCATCGGCATATCTCGCATACCGGAGATTTGGCGTTGCTGGAACACAACGACCTTTTCTCCTAATTACTACCATTACACGTGTAAAAAGACACGCTTGTGGTGTGACATACGCACGTATTACGTGAACGTAGATCGTCCCTGTAAAAGACGGAGACGCGGTGATCCGAGTCTATGCTATGACTTAGAGGAGTCAGTAGACTCGGAAGACGAAGAAAAAGCCGCGTACGATTATCGGTACATTTAAACGTGAAAAAATAAAAATAAAAATAAAAATAAAAATAAAAATAAAAATAAAAAAAAAATAAAAATAAAAATAAAAATAAAAATAAAAATAAAAATAAAAATAAAAATAAAAATAAAAATAAAAATAAAAATAAAAATAACGTGGCAGCTGCGGTAACGGACATGTGTGTGTATGTGTCTGCATATCTGTGACAGTCTCCAGATTTTGCAGAATCTGCACGAGACTGGGCGGAGGCTATGATCGTATGAGACAGGCCGTCAGTACACAGCGAGAACGTGTCGGCGTCACATCGTGATAATTATATATTATAGAAATTATTTTAAAAAATGTGCTATCATCGTATGCCGATCGAGGAGGTTTCCGCCGTCCCCTTTTCGGGGCCTTTGGAGTCCGAGCACGAGGAGGAGCGGCGACCGCGCCCACCCCGGAGCAAGTTTTATTTATTTTATTTATTTTATTTATTTTATTTATTTTATTTATTTTATTTATTTTATTTATTTTATTTATTTTATTTATTTTATTTATTTTATTTATTTTATTTATTTTATTTATTTTATTTATTTTATTTATTTTATTTATTTTATTTATTTTATTTATTTTATTTATTTTATTTATTTTATTTATTTTATTTATTTTATTTATTTTATTTGTATGTATGTATGTATGTAAGGCTTTATTGACTCCCCTAAGGGTTGCAAGATTTTTTTCCAAAGTTATCTCCTTGTTACAATATACATATCTGCTTTACATTTTATACATTTCTTCCAGTCTTTCATCGCTCTTCTGTCTTCGTCGCTTCCGCTATATCCCTCTGCATCTCGCTTGCTTCGTCCCTTGGGCTGGCTCCATTGTCGTTCTCCTTCTCTCCTTCTTCCTCCTCCTTCCATCTCTCGGTCCTCCCGTCAAACTCCATCTCTCTTCCGTCCACTAATAGTTTTCTGTTCTCTATCCATACCTTCTTTTCTTTTTTTCTTTCTTCGGTAGCTTTTTCCCTCATCTTGTATCTCGTCTTTCTCTCCCACCACGTCAAGTCCACGCATGCTTCTGCCCCGACTGCTTCCATCTCTCGTCTTCTTTCCCGTAACTCTTTTCTGTCTTTCTCATCCTTCATCTCCACTATCACCAGGCCTTCTCCACCGATCTGCTTCTTCTTCACAATCTTCTCGGTTACCATTTCCTTTCCCAGACCTTCCTTTAACAGCTCATGCATCTCTTGTACTCCGATCTCTTTTACCTCCACCTCTCCTCTCAGCATTACGGTCTTCCTCCTCTTTCGCCTCTCTTCTTGTTTTTCTCTCCACCTCTCATCTCTCTCTCTCTCTCAACTCCGCTCTTCTTCGTTCCTCTTTCATCTCCTCCGTCTTCCTCGCAGCCACCTTCCATCCTTTGTCTTGCGTTCTCTCTTCTCGCGAGCCTTCTTCTTCTCTGCCTTTCTTCTCGGTTTTTCTTCTTCTTCTTCTGCTTTCCTTTGCTCATCTTCTTCCTTCATCATCTCGGTCCATCCTTTTCTCCGTTGCTTCTTTATCTCTTCCACTATCCGCTCTACTGCCACTCCGGGGTTATCTGTCTTGTGTTCTGCTGTCTTCCCCTCCTGCCTCCTTTCTTCCTTCCCTTCCTTCTGTTCCTCTTTTTGCTCGTCTCCTGTGTCGCTTTCTCGTTCTGACTCTGAACATTCTTCTGTCCTGCTGCTCTCCTCCGAGTCGCTCCTCCCTCCACTGCCCCTCTCCTCCTGCTTTCTTTCCGCTATCTTTCTCATCACTATAATCTCTTTCCTGATTCCGACTATTTCCTTCTTCATTCCTTGTATCTCCTCCGCCACTTCTCTCACCGCTTTCACCAACTCCGGCCTCCAGTCCACCACTTTTTCTTTCTTCGCCGCATCCATTATCTTTTATTTTTCTCCGTGCCTCGTTCTCCCGTCCACACGTGCTCGATGGCCACTTGTCACCCGTTGCCACTGTCCATCGCTCGCCGTTGTCCCGTTCGGGTCTCGTCGTGTGCTTTTGCTGCTTTCTTTTAACGCCTTCGGCCGTTCTCGGGTTTCCTCGTCCGCCTGGACTCGGTCTCCCTCGCCTTCCTCCGGTCCCGGCTCGCGCCTTCCTCTCCTCCTCTCCGTCGCTCCTCTGCTGCCTTCGTCTATCCTCGGGTTTCCACGCCTAACACTGCTCGATCGTTCTCGGCTATCTCTCGTTCTGACTCGGGCCTTTCCTCTCGTCATCCGCTGCCCTTTCTCGGACCTTCTTTTCCATTTCTCTCGGCTCGGAGCTCTTCGCCAATCCTCGTCGTTTTCCGTCCTCCTCTCGTGCCTTCCTTGCCTTCTGCCTATCTTTCCTCTCCTCTCGTCTTCTTTCCCCTCGTCCATAATATCATTCCTAACCTCGTTTCTTCGCCTTTTTCTTTCAACTCTCTCTTCCTCACTTTTCCGCACTTACTATCTCATCCTCTTTCTTCTGTCCCTTCCCCTTTTCCCAACGTACTTCCTCGCTGCACTTTTCCATTTTCTACCACCTCTTCACTCACTATTTCTTTCTTTTCCGACACCTTACTTTCGCGACTACTGCCCCATCCGCCATCTTTATTTATTTTATTTATTTTATTTATTTTATTTATTTTATTTATTTTATTTATTTTATTTATTTTATTTATTTTATTTATTTTATTTATTTTATTTATTTTATTTATTTTATTTATTTTATTTATTTTATTTATTTTATTTATTTTATTTATTTTATTTATTTTATTTATTTTATTTATTTTATTTATTTTATTTATTTTATTTATTTTATTTATTTTATTTATTTTATTTATTTTATTTATTTCAGAACGCGTGAGGTACGCGGGGGAGGAAGCGAGGCGTCGGCGTCCTCGGCTTCGCTACGCTGACTACGTCAGCCCGTAGGCGCCTCCAGCGCAAATAGAATACACGGTGTGGGAGCGGGAAGGGCAGGAACCCGTCCGCGTTCCTATATTTGATGACCGACGATTCGCGCGGCGAGCACCAACAGCCGAAAATATTCGCGTCGACGCTCCTGAGGGCCTCCCGGCCCAAAATGAAGAGCAACCGTAGATGGTAAGTTATTTAGTTACAAGCGATAGATATTCTTAAACATTATTAGTATTATTAAATATAAATAAAAGTAATAAATACTATTTATTTTACAGGCTACTTCAATATACCGGGAGCGCGTCAGAAGAGAGAAAATGCCCCGAATATTAAAATATTAACAACTATATTAAACATAATGTAACAATAAAATAATTAAAATTTAAAAAATATTTCTTTATTCTGGGTGCATTATGGAGACTCCCGCAGACACGCTTACATCCCCCACTCTCTATCACACATGCCTCCGGGTGCGGTCTGACCGTGCCCGAGGAGTAGGGATTGGAGTGGGGATGAGAGTGGGGGGTCGCCATAGTGCACCCATTACTACTTGTAACGATCGAGAGATATTGTGGCGATTACTTCACAACGGTTGGTGGAAGGAACGGAGAAAAGATGTAGGCACGACTACGATCTAGAAACTAAACTTTATTTTTCGACAACAGAGCTCAGCCTGCTCGAGACAATACACCTGTAGAGTGGTGGGGAGAGCACTAGAGAAAAGGAGTAAGTGTATGAGAGCAAGCGTTTGTGTGAGGCTAAGGGAATAATATCGGAGCGGTTTATCATGCCTGAACATTACCGCCCACCTTGTCACCTCGCAGAGGGGACAAACAAAAGGAAGAAAGAGAAAAAAACTTGAGAGAAATAACCTGTGGAGATCGTCCATTTAAGGGGCTGCGGTAAACGAGCCAGTTGTATTAACGGGTAGAGGGCAGATCTTCACTATAGGCCGTTTGAATGTAGACGTTTGTGTTCGTACGGTAACCACCCGGATCAAGCCGTCCGCGCCGGGGTGTTTTGCGATGACGCGAGCGAGGGGCCACTTGCTGGGCGGGTAGTGTTCGTCAATGATGCGGACCAGCGATCCGAGGTCGACTGGGTTCTTGTGCCATTTTGAGGAGGCCAGGAAACGCTGGAGGTATTCTGAAGACCAACGTGTCCAGAAGTGCTCCAGCATTTGCGTCATGAGCTGCCAGCGTGACAGACGTGAGACCGGAACAGTAGAGAGAGATGGTTCTGGTCGAGTAGAGATTGGTGCAGTAATCAGAAAGTGCCCGGGGGTTAGCGCATTGACATCGGTCGGATCGTCGGAGAGAGGGCACAACGGGCGGGAGTTTAATACTGCCTCGATCCGTGCTAGCAGGGTGCACAGCTCCTTGAAAGTGAAGCGGTGGTCTCCGATGACTCGGCGAAGATGGAACTTCACTGATTTAACCCCGGCTTCCCACTTGCCACCGAAATGGGGTGCCGAGGGTGGGTTGAACTTCCATTCCGTACCGTCATTGGCGAGAAGGGCAGCGAGCGCGGCAGCTCTTTCGAGGTCTTAGCGAAAAGTTTCTGGAGCTCGGCGTCGGGGCCTTGTGGGGTACCACCACAACTGATGATCCTTTAGTTGCTGCGCAGTCATTCCGCGAGAAGCGCAGGCTGCAGGGTTATCAGGACCAGGCACGTGATGCCAGTGTGCGTTGGGCACCATCTCCCGTATGGATGAAACGTAGTCTTTCTACCGTGATGGATGAGCCTTGATCCACGTGAGGATGACTGTCGAGTCGGTCCAAAGATGAACTGAAACTTGCGCGAGGTCAAGTGCCTCCTGTAGATGTGCGACATGTCCGGTTAGCAGAGTTGCTGCTGTTAATTCGAGTCGGGGGATCGTTAAGAGTTTAATGGGTGCAACTTTCGTCTTTGAGCACAGCAGTGCGAGGTGCGCACTGTCCAGTTCCCGTAGCACTCGAAGATAGACGACGGCGGCCATCGCGCTTTCCGAAGTGTCGGAAAAGCCGTGGATTTCGAGTGCTAGTGCATCTGGGGACGTTCCGAGCCATCGTGGGATGGAGATTTGAGGGATGGTGTCCATCTGCTCCTGGAAGGTCAGCCAACGTTGTCGCAGAGACGTAGTAAGGAGCTCGTCCCAGCCAGTTTGCGCGAGCCAAAGATCTTGCATTAGTATTTTTGCCCATATCGTAACTGGCGCTAGCCAGCCGAGCGGGTCGAACAGTTGAGAGATTCGTGAAAGGACTTTCCTTTTCGTATACGGGGCTCTTGATTTGTTTGAACGCGAAAGCCTGAGAATTCGAAGCAGTCTGTAGCTGGGCTCCAGACAATGCCGAGAGTCCTATGCGTCGGGTCCACATCGAGAGCGAGTGCCGTGGTGGTCGCGAGCCGTTCCGGTTCGACGTTCCCTAAAACGATAGAGTAGTTCGCTGTCGTTTTGACGAGTTGCTGAAGTACTCTATTGGCGAGGAATGGGGCTGGTCCGAGTCCATAGGCCACTGTGGTCAGTTCGTACTCCTGGATCGGCTGCTCGGCCTCTGGAGACCACAGAATGTGTTGGTAGATCCGGTCCTCCGGATGTATCGCAATCTGGCGGAACATCTTCTCGATGTCCGCCGAGAAGGCAAAATGAAAGGTTCGCCATCGGAGGATTACGTCGGAGAAATCGTTCTGGAGCTTAGCTCCGATGTGCAGCGTATCGTTCAGGGAGTGCCCTGAGCTTGTTCGTGCAGAGCCGTTGAATACGACCCGCAACTTCATTGTGCTGCTGGATTCGTTAAGTACTCTATGATGTGGGAGGTAGCAGGCACGTCGAGCGTCGCTTTTCCCTGCCGTGTGGGGACGCATATGCCCGAGGTCTTCATAATCGTGGAGGAACTGTGAGTAGAGGCCCTGAAGCGCCTTGTCCGAACCGAATCGATGGTGCATGCGAGAGAGCGCCCGTCGGGCGCACTCGTGAGTCGCCGAGGAGATCCGGTGATAGTCTGAAGGGAAGGCGAACTGTATAGCGCCCGAACTTGTCGCGAGAGTGGGTGACTCGGAAGTGGTTTTCGCACTCCGCCTCGTCCGGTGAGAGTGTTGCACTCGGCCTAGTTGGTGGTTCCTCCTGAGCCCAAAACCGTTGCAGTGTTTCCTGGAGGTCACCGTCTAGGGAGGCGTGATCGATAGAGCATTGGAAGCCCCGCGCCACTGGAGCCGAGGGTACGGAGGAGCGATCAGACATGGGCCCGGAAAGGATCCAGCCGAGCTTGGTGCGATGTGCCACCGGAGAGTTCCTCGGACCCCGTCGGATGCCTGTGGCTAGTAGCTGGCCGTAAACGACGGCACCGAGAATGACGTCGATGTGGCCGGAGGCAGCATATCCTGGATCT
Source organism: Amblyjoppa proteus (assembly GCA_963922035.1). Taxonomy (NCBI): domain Eukaryota; kingdom Metazoa; phylum Arthropoda; class Insecta; order Hymenoptera; family Ichneumonidae; genus Amblyjoppa; species Amblyjoppa proteus. Next base: position 14,750,881 of record OY998231.1, on the reverse strand, counting down.
GCAAGCTGTAGGCCTTGCAGGTGACTCCAGTCGTGGCCGGAGGTAGACAGTGATGGAAGTTCAGCGGTGAGCTTCGGTAGTGTTAAGGCGTCGACTTGGCAAGAGAACCCCGAATCGAAGTGAGGTTTGAGCACATAGGTGACTGCGCCTGTAGTGGAGCCGCTGCGTTGTGCCCCGATTCCAATGAGAGGGATGTTGACACGTTGTCGAGGAAGTCTCAACAGTTGAGCTACGGATTCGCTAATGAAGGACAGCTCCGATCCGGCGTCCAAGAGCGCACGGGCACAAACCTCGATGCCTTGCACTGACTGCAAGCGTACTAGCGCTGTCGTGAGGAGTACGTGTTGTCTTGAGGGAAGCCGAGAGACCACATGGCTAACGCTGGCAGTGACAGCATCGCCCTGTTCGTTATGCAGCGGCGCAGTCCCTGTAGCGGTGGATGGCGTTGATGTATGCAGTGACGTCATGTTACTTGCCGGAGCGCGATTAGAGGCCTCTGTGTGGAGCAGCGTGTGGTAGTGCCCCACACGCTGCAAGACAATTGTAGCAAAGTTGCTTCTCTGTGACAATTGCCTTTTTCTGGTCAAGTGTTTTGTTGCGAAACCCCTGACAAGAAGCTGTAAAATGCGCTGTGCCACACAGCGAACACTTTTGAGTTTGGGGGGCCGTTGGCGCAGGGCTTGCATTCGACGGCGTAGAGCTGGCGGTTGTAGTCGGAGTCGATTGTAAGGTAACGGCCAGGAGAGCACGTGTACTCTTAGCGGGATTCGATTGTGCCGTCTGAGACGGTCGAGGTGTAGCTAGGTCGTAAACCTGCAGACTGCGGGCTTGCACCTCGAGGAATTTCAGCATCCGAGCCCAGGTAGGAAGCAGCTGAGAAGAGCCGAGACTCTCCTTCCATTCCCGTACGGTATTGGCATCGAGCTTAGATATGACGATGTGAATGACGAACGCGTCGCACTGAGGAGTATATTGTCCGAGAGTTTCCAAAGCACTGATTGCTCGGGTGATTTCACCATTGAATCGGACCAGATCGGTACCGGAGGTCTTGGTGATGGGCTGAGTCCCGAAGAGGTCACGCATCGCAGTATTGACTAGTAATCTCTTATCGTCGTAAACTGTGGAGAGATAATCCCAAGTAGTCGCAAAATTCTCGTTGCTAAGCCCGACCGACTCGATCCGCTGCGCGGCGATTCCAGTAAGACTCGTCTTCAGGTAGTGTAGTTTCTCAACGTTAGTAATTGCTTTGCTTGAGCCTACGAGAGCAGAGAAGAGGTCGCGGAAGCTGATCCACTCTCTGGAATTTCCATCGAATTTCGGTAACTCAATTCGAGGTAGCCGTGCACCGTGAGCGGTGGTGCTGGGTTGCGCTGACGCAGAGAGGTCCGCCAGGGCGGCACCGCTCGTCGGGTTTACAGCTGCGAAGGCATCGAGACGCGTCTCCATAAACTCTTGAGCGTCCAAATAGGCTTCCTCGACGTCATACTACTGTTACTTCTTGAAATAGTCATGTTCGCCGAGGTATGTGCGAACTGTCGTCTCCGATGTAGCTTCGTGAAGGGTTACGATGCACGCGTGACTAGCCTTAAAGTCCTGCCAATTCTGTTGTAGCGCGTCGAACAGTCCTCGAACTCTCTGTTTTGTGAGGTTCGCCTCCCCAACCTTCTTGAGGTTAATGACAGCCCGCGCTATTGGGCCCGCAATCAGCTCCTGTTTGCGTACTAGAGCCTTGACGTCGATCATAGTACTCATGTTAATGAAAATAATAACAATCGAGCGCCAGAGAAAGGTAAGCAGCTAAAGAGGCGTAAGCGATGAGCGACGGGAAAAGTGCGGGGGTGAGATGTCCAAGCGGTCTCCCGGGCGAGACGGCGATATGGCGAGTAATACGAAAGAACGAGAGCGCGTGTAGCAGCGCAGCGGGTACCGCGAGGCAGAGTGTACTGCGTAGCGGGAGAGAGAGACCCGATGAAGGCCGACAAATAATGCGCAAGAGGGAGAGACCGTACGGCGAGACGGCGGGTACCGCGAGAGAGTGGGAGAGTCCCGAGGTAGGTCGACGGGTGATGCGAAAGAGCGACAGAGCGTACAGCGGGTCGGCGCGTACCGCGAGAGAGTGGGAGAGTCCCGAGGTAGGCCGACGAGTGATGCGAAAAAGCAAGAGAGCGTACAGCGAGACGGCGCGTACCGCGAGAGAGTGGGAGAGTCCGAGGTACGCCGACGAGTGATGCGAAAGAGCGAGAGAGCGTACAGCGAAACGGCGCGTACCGCGACAGAGTGGGAGAGTTCCGCTAGCACACACCCATACACATTCGCGTGCGTCACCACGCGCGGTGGGATAAGGGTGAGCGCGGCTGAGGAAGAGGTGCACGTACCTCTGAACGGAAACCGGGTGCTGCCGGTCAGCACGAGGTATTGCGTAATGTCCGGCACTTTTTCGTAGCCACGAGGCGGCGAGGATTTTCGATGATTTTATGTCTATTGCAGCGAGCGATCGCGGAATGCTCCGTTGCAGACACTCCTTCACGAGGCAGCACGTCGTCCTTGGGTGCTCGGCAATACCTCGCGAATATGCACTCGTCACTGTACTGTCACCAGGGAGCCCAGATAGCTGTAACCGTGAAGATCGCACGATAGCACTCACTGAGAATAATTTTCTTCGCGATTATTTCCACAACGGTTATGATATATCCGGCTCGAAGGACCAATGTAACTAAAGAGAGATTTTACCTAATCGTGTAACGATCGAGAGATATTGTCGCGATTACTTCACAACGCTTGGTGGAAGGAACAGAGAAAAGATGTAGACACGACTACGATCTAGAAACTAAACTTTATTTTTCGACAACAGAGCTCAGCCTGCTCGAGACAATACACCTGTAGAGTGGTGTGGAGAGCACTAGAGAAAGGGAGTAAGTGTATGAGAGCAAGCGTTTGTGTGAGGCTAAGGGAATAATATCGCAGCGGCTTATCATGCCTGAACAGAAGGAAGCTACAGTTGCATTATGTTTGTGATCACTCTACAGGGAATTTATACCGGAAATGTGGCGTCGTTGCTGACGACAACAGTAGCTTACCCGCACGTCAACACGAAGAATGATCTCGTTGATCTTGGTTATACAACTTACACTGTGCAGGATGGCATCATTATTGGCGATTTCATGCTCGACGGACGCGTCGTCCGGGTCTCGTCCATTGACGAGTGTTATGCGCGCGTATCGCGCGATCCTCTGGCGGACCCTGTTCTAGAATATTATAGCGCCGTGATCTTGTCCAATATGCATTATCTGCACATGAGCCGTTATCCTATAACAAGTGATTATTTTTTGGGTAGGATCACGAGGAAAAATCCATTTGGACGTAGATTAGATGAGATAATGGCAATGTGAAATGAGAACGATTTTCTCCCTGGCCGTTGATATACCGCGACAATGTCGCACGCTTGAGCAGCGAGTTGGTTGACCATGACGATGTAAAAGGAAATACGTTCAGGAGAGTGATGACTCTGACTGACTTGTGTTTCGCTTTTGTCATTCTGGGTGTTGGGTTGACGACTTCTACGATATGTTTCATTGGCGAGATTGTCGTTTGTCGCGTACGCTTGACGATTGCCAAGCGGCGAGACAGGATCCGAGCTTGAGGCTCGATGACGAACGAGGTGCGACGCTTACCGGCCCCGAAATTAGGATTCAATGTGCCACGCTTATTTTCGAAACGTCATTGAGTTTAAAAGCGCTGCAACCGAACGATAAACGTTAATTGTATTACATTAACAATCTCGTATGTGCAAAGTTTATTCGTACACTGAGAGAAAAATCAGGGATAAGGCGAATACACATAAGAGGTTGAGCCAAACAAACATGGTTGGCTCAATGACGATTTAGGTGGCTTAACCACCGAGAGGTTGAGTTAACAACATAAGGTTCGCTCAACCGCTGGATGAGGTTAAATACGGCGAAACTCATGGTGAACTTGAATCAATAGATCGAGGCTGAGCCAAGCTCAGTGAGGGTGATCGATTCAAATTGAGGTTGACACAACCGCAATGAGTTTGTTTGGTTCAAGTTCACCATCAGTTTCGCCGTATTTAACCTCACTGAGAGGTTGAGTCAAGCTTATGTCGTTAACTCAACCTCACGGTGGTTGAGCCACCTAAATCGTCATTGAGCCAACCATGTTCGCTTGACTCAAACGCTCATGTATGTTCGCTTGACTCAAACGCTCATGTATGTTCGCTCCATCTCCGTTTATTCTATCGGTGTATGCACGCGACGATGGAGTAGTAAACATTAAACAAAATGTATGTGTAAAGTGAAAATCCCTTTCTGTTGGAAGAGAATTTCGATGACATAAAAAGTTAGTCTCATGGAACGTTGGCAAATAAATGTGTATTTGTAATAGTAATAGACTATTTGTAAAGATTAAAAATTTATAATAATTGAATGTCACGATAAGAACGAACTTTCACAAACTGCAAATGAAATACTTCATGCATTTTGCACTGTGTATTGAGGAGTTTATTTTTTTTTTACAACTTTTAGCGAAGATAGTGATAATTCGCATGAACGTACTTGTCTCCAGTTTTAGTACACCATTTATAGTGTGCTGTTTTTTTAGGCACTTTCTTGTAAAAGAGGGACTGACCGAAAACTGTTAGCTGCACGCTCACACGAGCGATTTCATCGGCAGTGCAACGCGTGACATGTCACCATGTACTTGCAAAAATCAATACTGTTAGTTGGCGCTTGAAATCAATACCGAATATTGATTGTGTCCGTAACCAATGGTTTCAATATTTTTTCCACGCACAACAAACACTGAAGGTCGGCATGCATAATTTGTTGTCGGTATAATAATTTTATAACCCCCTCCTGAACAAAATCTATATATATCATCAGAATATCGATATGCTGTGGGCGTTTTCGTTAACCCGATTGGCTGCCACAGTCGGTGACGCGCGAATTTGTCGAGTACGGTCATACGAGGGAAACGATGACTTGATCATTGTCCGGGTAACAGCGACCAGAGTCACAAGCTTTTTTTTGTCCATCCCGAAGTGTTGTCCAGTTACGAATCGGATATATGTTTAGTGATATTGAACGTCAGTAAGTTTAAAGTTCGGTAAATAAATAGCGAGTTAATTTTTTTTTCATACGATACACTCAAAGATAAACGCAATGAACCGAGCTATATTCCCGATATTCCTTTTGATTGTGCTTGCACACTCGTGCGTAGCTGAAAGTGATAATAATATGATACCGCACCGACTCGCCGGTCTCTACCGAGCTGCCGTAAGTTTATTTAATCCTTAAGGTGATGTGTCGTTTGTCATTCGGCGAAACCTTCTATTTGTTAAAAATATATTCTTTTAGGGAAAATTCTTCCTGAAGAAGTTCGGTTCCGACTGAAATATAAATTATTTTATTTTCTTTCATTGTTACAACTCAATGTATGATTGACGAATTTAAAGTTTTTGTAAGGAATTTCCTATCGTAGGTGTTGTAAATTTAGGTGATTATGTCTCTTCAATATTTTAATTTCATATTAACCCCTAGAGTGCGGTTCTCCTTGTAGAATCTAAAGTGCACACGAGGCCAATCTGATTCCAAATGGTTGTTTATGTGAAAGAAAATTATTTTTATTCTTGAAAAAAATGGCCACTTTTTTGGCAACAAATTTATTCAAAGGTGAAACGATTATTGGACGATTCAGTACCAGCATAGCGTGCCGCGGGTGACAAAACAGTGTGATGCACTGTCGGTCTACTTTCAGAAAGTTGAAAACAAACTCGGTATTTTTTTCATTGTGCTGCGGCTGTGAAGAGGTCTAATTTTCGGTTTTCTCTTCCTCCGATTTTGATTGAAGTGACTCCTTTTGACGTTTCGACCCTGGTTTGGTTCCTCTTCAGAAGTTTGTTTATTTTTTCGATAATTACATCATTATTATTCTCTGTTTTCTCAACTTTCATTATTATTATTATAGTATTAACAATACGTAGGTACTTAAAGAGAGAACACGAAACGTAAGAATTCTAACCTAGTTTCCATAACATGGTGCATTTCTCAGACAGTAAACACACATAACGGAGATCCAGCAGATCAATGAAATGAAAAATAAGGAGATTTAAACGATTGAAAGCAAGTTAGTAACACAGAAATAGGCAGCATATATATTAATAATGAAAGTTGAGAAAAAGGAGAATAATAACAATGTAATTATAGAAATAATAAACAAACTTTTGAAGAGGACCCAGACCAGGGGTCGAAACATCAAAAGGAGTCTCTTCAATGAAAATCGGAGGAAGAGAAAACCCAAAATTAAACCTTTCCACAGACGCTGCATAACGAAGAACATATTTACTCATCGGTCAGTTCCTCAAGAACCATAAAAACTTGATATTTCCAATGATTTCGAAGAGCTACTCGATTTTGTATTTTATATCCTGTATTTTCCAACGGGTTATCGGTTTCCATAAACATCCGACGAAAGACGTCGGCTGTTTATGGAAATAAAACTCTACCGGAATACAAGGCTGCCGTCTAGCCTTGTATTCCGGTTGAGTTTTATTTCAAATCCACTAGACTTTCATTTTGATTCTGGTTGAGTTTTTTTTTTTCTTTACTTTCTAGTAGAAATTTTGATAGAGCTTTGATACGGTAGGGTTGTGATATAGCAGAGATCTTTTCTGATAGAGTCATTATGTGGTAGAGTTCTTAGAGCTTTGTCTTTTGGTAGTTATTATCTGATGGAGCTGCGAGTAAATGTGCTTTTTTTCTCGACAATGCTGAAACTTTGTCCGACTTAACGGATTTCAGGTCGATATCGCGATGACATGCTATGGAGATCCAGGCAATGCGGTTGGCATTATCGGCGATACGGATGGCTCAATCCTCAAGGAACTTCGGTTAAACCATTTTATCCCTGTAGTATTGCTCAACGGATCGAGATTACGGGGGCGATATTGCGACAACGTAGAATTATACAAACTAAAAGTGTTCATCATTGCGTCTTATTCTCCAGAACACCTCGGACATTCAATTATCAATCTCAAGAAATCCAAGTGGTGGAACAACTATGCAAACTTCCTTATAGTGGACACGAGGTCTGAACTTTCGCAACAATGTTTTGCGGCCGCTAACTTTATGTATGTAACAACTCTGTTCGGTATGCTTAATGTACAATTTATTTGTGACGAGCCCGAACAAAGCGAGGAAATGATAATTATCTATAATTCCAATCCATTTATGAATCGAGCTCCAGAAGTCTGGTATTTCATCAGCGAATACAAACTGGGACGGGGAAAAGATAAACGCACTGGCTTTTTGTTCGCGCGAGCATATGAAGAGGACGGACAGTCTTGCCAGTCTATTAATTTTGCGAAGACGGACAATGTTGGTGGTTTCCCGTTACATTTCATATCCTCCGTGCCTTCCATTGTGTTCGAACGTGGCACCGACTTCTCCAAGTGGAATAAAAAAAAGTTAAGCGCAACCTCGACAATGGTCCTAAAATATGTATTCAATGAAGACCGATGGCTGGTTGATAATATCGCACACGCTATGAATGCGTCGCCGGTGATGAATTTCAATTATTCAATGTATCACGAATACGCTTTGACGTCGGGAATATTTTTGTATAGTCAATATCTATCATCCCATTCCAAACTCATTGGAAAACGTTTTGATCTTGTAATTACGACACTGCGTCAATATCCGCTGTATGCCATATGTCAACATACCGGACACATGTCCCAACTCGACAAAATCTTGTCGGTCATTGACAGACAGTCTCGGATTGGCATGTGGATCGTTTACCTGATTACGTTCGGTTTTTTCAAATATTTTTTAGGCCAGGGTGTGATAACGGCACTATTGAATCTTGTACGATTGACCTGTAATACGGGCCTTACGACATTGCCTCAAAATATTGCACCGACACTTTACTTAACCAGTCTATTAATGTTTGTCGTAACGCTCCAAGGTATTTACACCGGAAACTTGGCGACACTGTTAACGACAACCGTTCCTTATCGAAATGTGCAAACGAGGGAAGATATTCCAAAGTATGGTTATACAATTTACATTGAGAACGACACTCTTAACAACCTCATTGCAGATCCAATTCTTGACGGATGCGTCACCGTAATACCGGAGTTGAAAAATTGTACTGAGTACATATTGCGCGATCCTCTAGCTATTTGTATAATGGATTACATAAACGTCATAATTGCAGCGGGCAAATGGAAACTGCACGTGAGCGCATATCCAGTAATACACGAATATGTTGTTTATCCAACTACAGACCCTAATCTTTTTAAACGTAGAGTAGAGGAAGTATTGTGGATATTGTTCGAAGCTGGATTGTATCGTTCGGATCCAGCTCTCGAAACCTACAGGATTCAGTTTGTGGATGACGATGAGGTTAAAAAAAATACGCAACGGAGAGTCATGACTTTCAACGATTTGAGATTCGCTTTTGCGATCCTCGGTATAGGATTATTATGTTCCTTTATATGTTTTATGGGAGAAATTGTAATTTGTCGGATACGTTTAAAATACGCAAAGCGACGAAACCGGCGTCGCGTTCGAGCAGCTTGGGGAGAAACCGCGAAAAAATGTTCTTGGTTGCCGTCATTAAAGTGTAGATTCAATCTACGACACGTATTTTCAAATCGTCATTAGATCCAATGCCCGAATCTGACCAATCACAGCGTTTTTGACAAGCGACGATCAAAAATATCTTATCGGTCGATCAAAAATATCTTAAGGTTTTCAAATGTAATAGTACTAAAATTATATAATAAACAAAGTTGTTCCACAAATTATGTTGCTATGAATTAATTAAAATATTATTTTCATTCACGGGTGTAATTTCTCAAGGCGATGAGAAATACGATCCTCCCCTACCTAGTCCGTAACAAGAACTATGGTCTGTTTTTGGCTTTCGAACAGAGAAACCTTCATTGATCATTAACATTTTTTTTACCCTGAAATTCTCATGACGTTCTCATGTTCATGTTGAATTTATATATTAGGGTGACAGTTAGATGGGGTCAAAACGAATTTTGCTCGTGCCGCCCCCCAAATCGACTCCAAATAAATAAAAATTAGCCCTGTAATTTTTTCGGATTAAAAAAAATACTTACCCCTTGACCACGGGGGTTAAAGTTTTCCATTTTTAATGCACGGGGTTTCCCCATCTTCACAGTTAGTATTTTATTATTATGCTAAATATGGATGAAAAAATTTGAATTCTCACGAATTGGGCCTTCAGTATGTTGCTATGCGGAAAAAATTGCCATCCCCCTTCCGTTAAAATTGACATGGTTTATCCCATGATACCGTTACTGTTATCATTAGTGCTCGACTAATGGTCATATTACCTTCAACCCGTCATATTACCATAAACGATTTCCTTTCTTTCTTGGAATTTTGTACATTCCACTGCCTGGTAATTATTATTTCAAAAAAGTAAAAAGGTACGCGAAGTACTTAAAAATTGTATTCTCGTTCAGAAAATATGTTTATCAAAATCGCAAAAAAATAGTTGAAAGTTGAAAGTTGAAATTTTTATATCATTTTCTCATAATGGTCCTTTATTCGGAAAGCTCCTTCTATGAGAAAGCATTTCCTATATTTTTGGCTTCCCCATAGAGGAACCTTTACGAATAAAGGACCATTATGAGAAAGTGATATAAAAATTTCAACTTTCAACTTTCAACTTTCAACTTTCAACTTTCAACTTTCAACTTTCAACTTTCAACTTTCAACTTTCAACTTTCAACTTTCAACTTTCAACTTTCAACTTTCAACTTTCAACTTTCAACTTTCAACTTTCAACTTTCAACTTTCAACTTTCAACTTTCAACTTTCAACTTTCAACTTTCAACTTTCAACTTTCAACTTTCAACTTTCAACTTTCAACTTTCAACTTTCAACTTTCAACTTTCAACTTTCAACTTTCAACTTTCAACTTTCAACTTTCAACTTTCAACTTTCAACTTTCAACTTTCAACTTTCAATTTTCAACTTTTAATTTTCAACTTTCAACTTTTATGAGGAAGCGATGTGAAAATTTCAATTTTCAGCTTTTATGAGGAAGCTATATGTAAATGTCAATTTTTAACTTTTTATCATAAATATTATTATAGATTATGTCCAAGATATTGTAAATTCATTGTTTACTTTGTATTTAGTGTGTTTATTCTTAAAAATTCTTCACCAGCAGGCATAACATTTCTATACCTACAACTGACATATGTGCAATAAAGAAAAAAAAAATTATTGTCATTGATCTTTCGGTGGTAATTATATGTTTTTGTTAATTTTTCTTTCTACGATTGCAACAAAATTAAATTTAAAAACCAGAATATCATGACTATCCGATAAAAAAAAATATATATTCGCAAGGGTAAGCATTCGTGCAATGAACAAATAGAAAATTATTGTCATTGAACTTTCGGAGGTAATTATATTTTTCTGATTATTTTTTCAACCCCAATTTCGACCAATGAGAGCGCGGTATTTGACATCACGTGGTACAACTAGGTCTAAATTATATCGATAATTTTTCGAAAATTTTCCGGCTAGGTTGCTAGGCGATAAACATTAATTTTTCTGTCACTTGTAACCTATGCGAATGATTAAACGTCAAATTGCTATTCACGAGCATGGACATGAGTGAGCGAAGAAAGCGATTTGGTGATGAATCTCTAGAGAGCATCTCTAAAAAAATCAAACAGAATGTCCCGGCTAATACAGAGAAGAGCAAGAAGTCAAACCTTGTCAGGAAAATGTTAAATACCACAATCTCATTGGTCGAAATTGAGGTTGAAAAAATAATCAGCCGAATACCCCTCAAGCTTAAAAATTAATCGGGTATTTCCCTCTTGTTTCCCTGCGTAGCATCGATCGAGATAAGTTTTGCTCAAAAATCCCTCGCGCTGCGCGCTCGGGATTTTTTTAAGCAAAACTTATCTCGCTCGTTGCTACGCAACGAAACAATCGGGAAATACCCGATAATTTTTAAGCTCTCGGGGTATTAGAACCGATAATAATACTTTCCACGATTGTACACAGTAAAAAATAATTTCGTAAAATCGCAATGTAAAATTTCGTAAAAATAATTTTGTCAAATAAGTGACAAACTCGTTTGTTATTTATTTGAACATACGAATGCGTCTTATTATTTCCCGTGTCATTGACAATTTTAGTTTGCACCTTTGTCTGTAAAACTAGAAAATTAACAAATAGAAAAATTGTGGACGTTTGTGGACAATAAGTTGTTGTAAAAACTACAAACTTTTCTTTACTGTGTAACAATTAATTTTAAAAAATTAAGGAATTCGCTATTTGACAATATGCAAAATCACTCTTTTTCAATTTTGGTTATCCAAATTCTCGATAAACTTTTTTCGTTAGTCGTCCTTCCGGAACTGTATTCCATGTATTTTTTCGTGCTGATCACGAATCTGACAACTATTTTAGTCACAAATGAATATTTATTGTAGAAAATTGCATTTAAAAGAAAGTACTCATTTTTCACAAAATCCAAAAAATTCAAAATGTCATAAAATTTAAACGGTTCGATCGATTCTCTTGAAATTTTAATGGGATCTTCGGGTGGTCATATTCCAGCTATGTACGCGTTTTTAGCTAGATAGCTAAAAAATTGTGAGTACTAGAGCGCGAACCGACATTTTAGCAAATAAAAAATGGCGTACAAAAAACAATTGAACATTTTTTGATGAAATTTTGCAGAAACATAGGCTATTAACCACACATGCTGTGAGCAAAATTTCAGCTTGATCGGTCAAGTCGTTCTTGAGTTATAACGGTTTGAATTCGCGTCCGATCTGCACACACACACACGCGCGCTCGCACGCGCGCGCACGCACGCACGCACGCACGCACGCACGCACGCACGCACGCACGCACGCACGCACGCACGCACGCACGCACGCACGCACGCACGCACGCACGCACGCACGCACGCACGCACGCACGCACGCACGCACGCACGCACGCACGCACGCACGCACGCACGCACGCACGCACGCACGCACGCACGCACGCACGCACGCACGCACGCACGCACGCACGCACGCACGCACGCACGCACGCACGCACGCACATCCGGACATTTTTTCTAAATGTGTTTTTTCGAGGTTTGGAACATTCTGAACACGTTTTCATTAAAATCGCGAATTTTTTTTTTTTACCATCACAAAGCTTCCTCTATGAGGAAGCAAAAAATCGAAAAGAAATCAAATCAGCCAAGTAGTAGTACATACAAACAAATTCTTCAAAAAATATGTTTATCAAAACAATCGAAAAAAATAAAAATGCGAGATGCAAAAAATCTTGACAAAAAAAAACTTGGCGTGCCAATTTTTTTTTTTTATAGTAGTTGTCGTGCATGGTTCATTCAAATAATCAAGGGAGATGCAAAGTAACTGCAGTAACTGTAATTGTAAAAAAAAACTGGCCCGCCAAGTTTTTTTTTTTTGTCAAGATTTTTTGCATCTTGTATTTTTATTTTTTTTTCGATTGTTTTGGTAAACATACTTTTTGAAGAATTTGTTTGTATGTACTGCTACTTGACTGATTTTATTTGATTTCTTTTCGATTTATTTTTTTTTTTGCGATTTTGATAAACATATTTTCTGAACGAGAATACAATTTTTAAGTACTTGGCGTACCTTTTTACTTTTTTGAAAAAAAAGTATTTTTTGCTTTGATTTCACCTATTTTTGACATCCAGCCATGTGTGTAGTTTGATTGATTATTGCAAACATACAAGGAATAAACCGAATCATCTTCCTGTAAAATATATTCGTGGAACATTTTATGGTGACGAAAGGTACCTTCAACACCTTGAGTAGCTGTTCTTGATGCTCTGGACCTTCGAAGGCAGCTGTGTCAGGATCAAGAGGTGGTTTTCATCATGCGTAGCTAAAAAAAACTTATTTCTCTCTCGCATAATGGATAACGACATCTTTTGATGCTGACGCAGTGCCTCTGAAGTTCTAGAGCGTAGATGGCATCTGTATGTGGAGGAGGCGGTTCCTTTCGCCATTATATGCAAAAATTATACATATATATAATAAATGATAAATTTTCACTGCGGGCTTTCCATTATACGTTGACAGGGGGAAATTTCTCAAATAGAATGCCAGCTCTGTCAGGAAAAGATTTATTCCTTGATTTGGGTATATGTAAATAAGTGCATGTTTTGCTGACGGAGCGTAGATTCCATTAAAAAAAACCAAATCATCTTCCTGTAAAATATATTCGTGTAACATTTTATGGTGACAAAAGCACCTTCGATTCCTTGAGTAGTTGCTTTTGATGCTCTGAACCTTCGAAGGCAGCTGCGTCAGGATCGCGAGGTGGTTTTCATCATGCGCAGCTAAAAAAAACTTATCTCTCGCATGATGGATAAAGACATCTTTTGTTTCTGACGCAGTGTGTCAGAGTGCGTCTGAAGTTCCAAAGCATCGCGGGCGCCTGTGCGTGAAGTTGCATATGCCTTTCGCCAGTATATGCAACAAGTACATATAAATAATTTAAATTTTCACTGTGAACCATCAATTATACATCGACAGGAGGAAATGTCTCAAATAGAATGCCAGCTGCGTTAGTAAAAGATTTATTCCTCGATTTGGATACACGAATATAGAAAATAAGTTCATGTTTCGCTGACAGAGCGTAGATTTCGTTTTTAAAAACTGAAAAAAGATGGACTCAGTTTTTTGTTTTAGTTCAATAATCCCAATTAAGAGGCAAAATCGATATTTGAACTAAATTTCAAAAATAAAACGAATCGTCAAAAGTAGGTTAGTCATAAAAAGATCGCGGAAATTAATTTTACACGTCCGACACATAATTAAAATAAAATAAAAAAAATTCATTTAATAATTTATAATATATTTATAAGATTAGATATATTTACGGGCGTTTTTATCGATGTTTTTTCATTTTTTTTTAGACGAAAGTTAATTTTTATTTGACATTTGTTATGCAGGATTTTTCGAGACACTTTCACATTTTTAAATTTATTTCGACTTCTTCAATTACATATCAGATGATTAAAACAAGTTTGTTTCCATAGTTTTCAGCAAATATCAATGTTCGTTACGTAAAAAAAAAAAAAATTTGTCCGAGCAATTAACCGAAGCACGATGGTTTTTTATCAAGAGACGCGGCAGCGCGCCGATCGTAAAATAGAAAGAGAGAAAGTGCTGCGCTGATGCGAACATTCGAGAGAGATGGAAGATGGCCAGCTGGCGGACGCATGTGCAGTAGACGCGAGGACTCACATCACATCACATCACACTTTTATAATATTTTCGGACCTCGAGAGGGCCACGATGCCCATATCTCAGCATCTACCGAACACTTATAATCGTAACTGGGAGCGTTGGAAAGCTTGTGTCCGATTTATACTGTAAAAGTGTCGTCGGAATTCCGAATCGATGTTTCGTTTCCGAGAAAATCAAGAACCAAGAATCCACTTCCGGCATATTGGAGTAGTCTTACTTGGTAGCGTCTCGCCCAATTCGCTTAAAAATCTTTTTTTTAAGTACTTGGCGTCGAGACGCTACCGCGTCTCTTGATATCCTTACAGGGGATAGCGGGGCAAAATGGGACGAAAAATCGAAATGGAGCAATGGGACAGGCTGGGACGAAAAATTGGGATGTATCGATGGGGAAAAATGGGGCAAAATAATCGGGATGTATCAATGGGGCGAAACGGGGCGAAAAAATTGGGATATATCGGTGGGGTTAAACGGGACAATAATCGGGATGATCGATGGGGCAAAATGGGGCAAAAAATCGGGATGCATCGGTGGGGCAAAACGGGGCAAAAAATTGGGATGCATCGGTGGGGCAGAATGGGACAAAAAATTGGAATACATCGGCAGGGCAAAAAAATTGGAATACATCAGTGGGGTAAAACGGGGCAAAAAAATGCTCTGTTTTGCCCCACCGATGTATTCCAATTTTTTTTTGCCCCACCGTTTTGCCCTACCGATGTATTCCGATTTTTTGTCCCATTTTGCCCTACCGATGCATTCTAAATTTTTTGCTCCGTTTTGCCCCACCGATGTATTCCGATTTTTTTTAGGCGTTTTGCCACACCGATGTATCTCGATTTCCTTGCACCGTGTTAGCCGATCGATGCATCCCGATTTTTTGTCCCGTTTAGTCCCACCGGTACATCCCAATTTTTTTTGCCCATCTTGCCCCACCGATGTATCCCGATTTTTGTCCCGTTTAACCCCACCGATACATCTCAATTTGTTTGCCCCGTTTTGCCCCACTGAAGGATCCTGATTTTTTTACCCCTTCTTGCCCCACCGATGCATCCCGATCTTTTTGCCCCATTTTGCCCCACCGATACATCCCAATTTTTTTGCCCCGTTTTGCCCTATTGATCCATCCCATTTTTTTGTCCCATTTTTCCCCATCAATACATCCCGATTTTTTGTCCCATTTTGCCCCATTGCTACAACCCGATTTTTTGTCCCAATTTACCCCGCTATCCCGGGGGATAGCGGGGTAAGGATATAAAATATATAATATAATAATAAGCAGGTAGTGGAATGTACAAAATACCAAGAAAATAACTAAATCTTTTCTGGTAATATGACAGATTGAAGGCAATATGACCATTAGTCGAGCAGTAATGATAACAGTAACGTTATCATGGGATAAACCATGCCAATTTTAACGGTAGGGGGATGGCAATTTTTTTCCACATAGCAGCAACCTGACCCTTGGCTAAATCCCCCATTAGTTACCATTAAAAAATCCCATTTATTACCATTAACTATTTGTTAAAGGTAATTGTAACGATAGTACCTCTCCGGCCTCTCCTTTTTGTCGTCCGTACCTCTCTTCCCTCTCGCTCTTATAATTTACGACGCCAGCCGCTTCCTAGCACCCGCCGCGGCACCTCTCCGCAAAGGCTACACGTGCATCCTGCCCTTTTCCCGGAAAGCCTAACAACGCCTATTTTCTATTTCCCAAAAGTCAGCCCATACATTACGTTACTCTGACCAGCGAGGCTACTCCGCTTATCTCCACATCTACCAACCTTCCAAGAATCGTAGGCAGCTGCTTCCAGCATCTTCCACATCACCTGCCTTTTCCAGAATGCTCCAACCCCCAAATTCTCTCCCCACGCACCACGCTTTCCCACGGTAAAACCTATAAGAACGACTCTCCCTTAGGCTAATGAGTTAGTAAGTCACCGAATTTCTGTACGACAACGTCACTCTGCCAGTTTGTACTTTAATAAACGGTTCAAGCAGTTCGCATAGTGTAAACCGAGTCTTTCCTTCTTAAAACCGCGTTCTGTAGCCGAGTTGGCTACTGGAATCAAATAAATAAACGTTAAATAGAAACCCGCGACGTCACATAATTCAATGGGGTTTTGCCAATGGTATCATTCCCATTTGTACTACCATCTAATATGCCATTCAATATGCCATTCGATTTCCCATTCGTTGTATGGTATATTTATCCCGCTAGCATTCCCATTCGCGGAAAAATATGCTATATATAATTGTCCACTTTTCTACAGTGTCTAAATATGTAACAGATAGAAAAGCTATAATGCTCCCAAAAAATGTCTCCTATTGTTCATAAATAATTTCGGTCCTTAAGTTCACAGCTACTATTGGAGACTCATTTATCTGCAATTCATTATCCCTTATACCATTTAAGTGAAAATTGCTGCTCACACACGTGATCCCTAGAGTTTGTCGACTCGATTCTTATTCCTCGTCAATTATAAATAGTTAGACGTGCCATTAAAGATTCCCTAGCTTTTTACTTTTCGACTCAGTTCCCATTTGTTCCCGATGGTAAGAAATACCATTTCAGCTGTTCCAGTTATGCTCCAATGAACTACCATTAATAACGAAGGGAAAAAGTACCATTTGTCACGGCCCATTGATTTGTCAGTGAACTCTTATTAATAACGAACGGGAGAAAGTTCCACTCAATTTTCCCAGTCATTTGAAATTGGACTCTCATTAAGAATGAATGGCGGAAAGTACCGTTTCAATTTTCCTCATCAATTTCCATTGGGATCCCATTGATTACCTTTCGATACAATTCATTACCATTAACCGCCCAATGGAAAACTTTGTCAAGGGGAAGGCCCAATTCGTGAGAATTCCAAATTTTGTCATCCATATTTAGCCTACCAATAAAATACTAACTGCGAAGATCGGGAAACCCCGTGTATTTTAAAGGGAAAACTTCACCCCCCGTGGTTAAGGGGTAAGTATTTTTTTTTAATATGAAAAAATTACACGGTTACTTTTTATTTCTTTGAAGTCGATTTGGGGGACGGCACGAGCAAAATTCGTTTTGAACCCACCTAATTGTCACCCTATTATATATATTATATGTTATTTGTATATCGCTTTGAAAAAATCTACGGTTAATTAAATAATAGTATTAATAGCGATGACTAAAAGTCCTGTGAAAATACTTGTACCATATAGACATAAATAATTTATTGCTATGCTCGTGTACAGTTATGTTAATCGATAAACGTATAAGAAAGTGTATGTATAAAAATTCGGGCGTGGCGTATCTTTTTGTAATTTTTCATAGTAAAAATCAACGTTCTTCAAAAAGTACGACTTAACACACCATCGTAGACTTGGATCGAAAATGGAAGTGAGTAAGACGTGATTTTTCATAGAAACTACAACTTTCTGCCAAGCACAACGATATTCTACAACTGAGGAGAACTGTCCAGAGAAGTTGAAATGTATCAGGACGTATTATTTTGTATTTTCTCGTAGAAATTACGATTTTCTACAACTACCATCTTCCAGTGAAAAATGTTCATTCGGATGCATGCATAGTTGTAATTCTGCGTAAAAAGTACAACTTTTAACCATTAACTATAACTTTCGACAATTGTTTCAAACTTCAACCGAAAAGAAAAATATCTGAGTTTCTGTGTAATATTGCAGTTGCCATTATAAATAACTACAATTGCTTACAAAAATCTTCGCGTTACCGTGGTTAGGATGTTGCTATAGATTTACAACTTCTTACGATATTGTACAACGATCTATAAACATATTCCAATTCTCACACTTTCTCATAGATAGTTCTAACTTTGATACAACTTAACCTTGAAAGTTGTAATTTTTGCGACTTTTTGCATTGTATGTTATAGACAAATTTTGGGTAGATTCTACAGTAAAACTGAAGAATCGTCTGATCATCCCCGAATGGAAAACCAAAAATCATTCGATATTAGTCCACCTCGATAGAAATTTTAAGCCCGGTAAATAAATATTTTCCAAGAGAAGCAAAATCAACTTTTTAGTGTTATTATTTTTGTTCATTAACGCAGTCGGTGAAGACGGTTCTCGCATAATGCATGATTAACACGTTTGGAAGAAATTGAAGGGCGTGCGGTCGTTTTCAGAACAATTTTCTGCACGCTACTCCAAGCTAATCGATCGAAAAAAACTAGAGCGCAATATGATAATGGCAACAAAACCGAAGAGTTCTCGTCCGACACGTAGCAGTACAGTTGCCGTAACACGCGACGCTCCATACTACAAACGACGTGCAATATTGCTCTTAAGGGGCTGCTGGACCTTCCTGTTTTACCGGCCGAAATAGGTAATTTCATAGTTTTAACTATACGTCCTTACTATGCGACGCGTATGCTTCAAATCTTACAGGACTGTATTAATAACATAAACGATTTGGCATGAATGCGAATTGCGGTCGAAATCTTTCGACAAATAAAGCCCGTATCCCCTTAAGTAACGAATCGTTTTTATCTATACTCCCTCATTTAAATTGGTTTTTCTGCAATAGGCTTTATCGGCGCATGCTATCAGTCCTTTTCAATAGAGGTGACGTGCAGGTCACTCCTCTGGGGAAAAGTACTGAGCACGAGGCTTATCTCCATCGCCTCCCCAGCGACAGCAAAAACCCTTGCGTGACGCCTGCGAACACGTGCCCGACCGGATCTTACCGAAGGATCGACCGATTATCACTGAATTGAATACCAAAAATCATTCAACATTAGTCTACTTCGGGAGAAATTTTGAGTCCGATTAATAGACATTTATCAAATCTAGAGGACAAAAGGTATCAACTTTTTACCAAAGCTGAGCAAAGTACCGAAAGTACTTAAAGTATTACGTACAAAGTACCGCAAGTGCTTTAAGTACAAAGTATTTTCCGTACTTGTATTCCGGCCTTACATACGCGATTTCGCCGATTTTCGAAGGTACTTTTCTAGACGCGTTTACAAAAAAATTACGCATATATTGACAACATTTTTTTATAGACCATTTATGCATACGGTTAAGTATGTGTAAAAAAAATCAGTAATAAGAACAAATGGCGGAGATATTACATAATAAAGCAATGTATTTTTTTTGGGCGCGTGTTGATGGCGAAAGTTCTCGGCATCGATGTGGGTCTCCGAAAAAATGAACATATTTATAATTACATAATGTTCGCGACAAAACCGCTCTCGTGGCGGAACTAATACTTGCCGCCTTTTCGGAGGACCTCGGACCCTCGCTCCCCTCTCCCTACGGGTCACTGGCCCACCGAAAGGACGGCAGAGTCCTACCAGCTACCGTGTCGCAAGCACGCGTCACGTCTACTCACAGCATTCGCTATTTTCCAATCGCTTGTTAAGTTTCAATAAACGCTTTCTTATTGTTAACGTTATCATCGCTTCCGTGCAAATTATTCCGACTAACCTTCCACAATCCTTTCCTCTGCGCTATCGTGTCGCGTTACCGGCATTGACCCGTAACACATAATGAATGTATCTTCAGTGTGAAACAACAATATTTATAAAAATTATTATCATACAAATTCGAACTTAAAGTTTTGTTACTCAATTTTCCGTCGATATTTTATTTTTTATATTTTTTTTGTGTCATTGAAATGGTAGTACGTCGTTTCTACAGAGCCCAACTCTACACCACCAACTCTACACAACAGCAACGCTACACGTGGCTCGACTGTGCACAGCCGCGACTGTACACAATGCTCGATTCTACACAAAGCTATATTGTAACAACGCTCCTCTATACACCGTCCTTTTTTCCTTTCCATGCGACCACCGCACGACTGCAGCTGCCGCCGATAGCTCTCCACCCGCCGCCTTCGCTCGTCGCATCGCCGTGCGTCCCGTCCTTTCTTGAAAGAACCCGAACGCCTACTCTTTATCTACCTCTAAAATACACAATCCTAGGCTCGACCACTGCATTCCTTTTTCCGACCGTTGACCACTTTCTCAGAATCCAAAACATCTGCCCTTTCTAGTATTTTTTCGACTCCCAAATTCCTTCCCCACTATCTGGACTTTCCCACAGGATAGATCTATAAATACAACCCTCCGCCTAGTTTAGCCAGTCAGTAAGTCACCGAATTTCAACGCGTACACTCTGTATCTCTGCAGCTCTTATTTTTAATAAACGTCTTAAGCAGTTTGTCACAGTGTACACCGAGTCCTTCCGTCCTACTACTGCGTTCTGTAGCCGAGTTGGCTGCTCCAAAGTCAAAATAATATAAAATTGCCATCTGCGACATCACAATTGGTGCTAAGTGTGGGGTAGTCAACTCAAAGTGCTGGGAACATAGGACTGATTGACAACACGAAAAATCTGCAAGAGACAAAAATAATTAAAGCCGGAACCACGAAAAGAATCAGTGAGTACCGATTCATTTACTCAGTACCGCGAACCCTCAATTATCGCGACCGATTCAGAATCTGACTCCGTGGTTACGAACAAAATGTCGTTTTCAAATATGAACGATGCACTCAAGAATACCATGAGCAAAGTGCTAGACCGCCCGATTGCAACAGAGGATGAACAACAATAAAAACAACACTCACGCCAACAATCGAGAGCCGTGAGCGAAGCGTCTGGCGACATATTTGAACCTTTAACACCGAAATAAGCAATCGAACTGATTAAAGAATTCGACGGAAAGTGCATCGGAGTAGAGTCATTCATTGCTTCAATCGAAGATGTAAGATCCGAAGTAACGCGGCCGGACTATCTTAGAAGACTGATAATCGCGAAAAGAATCACAGGTGAAGCCGCTCAGGAGCTCCAAGAGTACGAGATCGATATGTTCGACAAACTATACGAAAGTCTCCGTTTACTTTTCGGTAATCTACAGCCTGTCAGTGTATGGCGGGACAAGCGCGCGAGAATGTTCCAAGGAAAATCTGAATCAGTTGCAAAGGTCACTAATCGGTTTCTGGGAGTGCAAAATCAAGTTTTGGCCGTACTCTCTAATTCCACCGTGGACGAAATAAAAAGACTTTTCATCATCGAATACGAACGTGAACAAGGACTCGAACAATATCTGCTAGGACTCCGCAAAGCGATCTCTACAGAAGTTCGGTCACAGAGGCCCACAAATATCCGAGCAGCCATTTCCAGTGCACAAGCCGCGGAGGCTTACGATTACACTCGGGAAATGATGACCAGGAACCTCAACCTCAGCGAACGTAACGTCGTCTCACACCACCGCTCATCACACCCTTCTAGCAAGCAACCGGCTACGTCATCCAACCATCGGTCACAGGTATTCTGTACCTATTGTCGCAGGAGAGGACACCTCGAAGCAGACTGCCGAACAAAGAAGTACGACGCTGAAAGGAAATAAACCGCTTCAGCACGATCGTCAGATTTTCAGGACCGCCGATCTCCACCGCGTTCTCCAGACCATGTAAATCACGTACCGAGGGAAATGGACGAAACGGAGGAGCAAGATCCATGCCTCAGGTTAACACAATTGGATCCACTAAGCGAGTCGTCAAACTTCCAATGCAGCACGTCCGAGGACCATGAAGATTTTTATTAGACACGGGATCGGCCATTAGTCTAATTAAGAGAGGGGTACTGAATCGATCATGCCTCGTGGATAAAAACGTGAACACGGAATTTCGAATGGGTAATGATGTACATACATCGTAGGTATGATGTACATACCTAAGGTGTCCAAGGACATTGGGTCTTCCGCGGCCCAATCATCGATGATGGAGGTGGAGGAGGAGGGTCTCGGCGCTGGAGGTGGTTCGGCCACTCCCGGTGGTGAGGTCGCGGTATGGCTGGAGAGGGGCTCTTCTATGGGTCCTCCTGCCTCACCGGGGGTAAAGAGGAGAGCGCACCGCTCGGGCGGGGACTCCTCGGCGTCATCGGCGGCGGAATCGGTGGCATCGGCGTCCACGTCGGTGTCGCGCCGGAGCGCTAGGAGCTCTAGGAGCTCAAGGAATATAAAGAGGTTGGCGGAGACGAGGGGCGGTTCTCTGGGGCCGGTGTACGATGGGGTTCAGCCCGATCCCCGTCATCAGGGACTCCCCTCCGATACCCCGACGGGGTCGGATACGGAGGTGGAGGACTCCGCGTCTGCCACCCGCCCGGGGTCGAAAAGCTCCAAGCGGGTGGGCGGCGGGAAGAGGACGTAACCCGCAGGTGAGCGCGGTACGGACCGCTCCCTGGGCCAGGTGCCGTCCTCTGGGGAGGCGGTGTCGTCGGTCCGGATGGACGAAACGGTGGCTTCTGGGCGCCCGGCTGCGGGTCAGACCCCCACGCCGAGTGCCGATGAGCTGGGAGAGGAGAGGAGAGAAGAGAAGGGATCTCGCAAGAGGTCAAAGAAGAAGAAGAGGAAGGCGGCGGCCGTCTTGGGGAGTCTCGGGAGCGGCCGCTCCAGGACGTGGCTGAGCCCTCCGGGGCTGCCGGGCAGACTGCGCCGCTGGCTCGGCTGGTGGTCCCGGCCACAGCCTTCGGCGGGGAGGGACCCCCTAGGCGAGTCGAGCTCGCCGAGGTGATGGCTCGGGCGGAGCGGTTGGCGGGGGAGGTGAGGGCAAGCACCCTGAACCCCGACAACAAGGTGGTGAAGGGCGTGGCGTCCTACATCGAGGAGGGACTGGGGGGGGATGATGTCTCTCCTCGTTGCGTTGTCGGGGCGGGTGGAGGGGTTGACGGGTGAGTGTGCGGGCCTGCGTGCCGCACACGAGCTCGTCGTCCGCCGGGTAGCGGGTCGATCGGTGGTGCCTGGGGCGGCTCCCCGCCCTGTTGCCCCGTCGGTGCCCGGGCGTCTGAGGACGTTTGCTGAGGCCGCGAGTGCGGCGCCCCCCGGAGGGGCGACCCCGCGTCCGGCGGGGGCGGGTGTGGTCTGTCCTCCTCCCTCGCCCAGACGGCGGGCGCCGCGGACCCCTCAGCATGCCGTCTTCGTGAAGGCGGCAGAGGGGTCGTTGGCGCCGGCGGAGGTGAAGGCGAAGCTCAAAGAGCTGGTCAACCCGGCTTGAGTGAGGAGGAATTCCGCGCGTCCGTTAGGGTCGCGCGGAAGTTCGAGGGACGGAGGTCGGCACTGAAGGCCACCAATTGGGTGCTGGAGGTGGCGCTGGAGGTCGCGACCGCGCTGGTCGCGAAGGGACGGATGTTCCTGGGCTGGCACTCCTGCCTGGTTCGGGACTACGTCGAGGCGGACCGGTGCTTCCGGTGCCTGGGCTTCGGTCACGCGTCAGCGTCCTGCCAAAAGCGGGGACTGACGTGTGGCTGGTGTGCCGGTGAGGGGCATTCCGCCTCGGCGTGCCCGGCGAGGGGGGAGCCTCCCTGCTGTACCAACTGCAGGGAGGCCGGCCTGGGGGACGCCCATCGGGCGTTGGACGGCGTGTGCCCGCTCTATCGGGCGGCGCTTGAGGGGCGACGGGCTGCTGCCGCGGAGGAGCGCGCCCGTCATGTTGCCCCGGATGGTCCCGCCTCGCTAGCCCAAAATGGCTAGTCGGCCTCACTCTCCGCGTGCTGCTGGTGGGCTGGAGAGCCCGGAGTCGGTCCGGCTTCGGGTCCTTCAGCTCAACTGCCAGCGGTCCCGAGGGGTGATGGCCGAGCTCGGCCAGGCGCTTGTCGAGGGCTGCTACGACGCCGCACTGCTGCAGGAGCCATACCTGCGGGCGGGCGGTTTCGTGGCGGGGCTCCCGGCTTGGATGCGGGTTTTCCCGAGCGGCGACGGCAAGTCTGCCGTCGTCCTCTCCAACGCGTTGCTGGATGCCACGGTCGTCGCCGTGCCTGGCGGGGACGGGGGTGCCACGGTGTGGGTTCGCGGCAGTTTCAGTACATTGTACCTCAGCTCCGTGTACTGCCGTCATGGGGAGCCCCTCGGTGGTTATCTCCAGTATTTGGAGTGGGTATTTACCCAGCTACCGGGGGCCCCTGTGCTGGCGGGCACCGATGCTAATGCCGTGTCCCGCCTGTGGCACTCCAAGAACCGTCTCAGGGGGCACCAGAATGAGGTCAGGGGTGGTGAGTTTGAGACCTTCATAGTCGCGTGCGACTTGGAGGTCTTGAACGAGCCATCCCGGTATTTCACGTTCGACGGACCTACGGGTAGATCGGATATCGACGTTACTCTGGGGAGGGGTGTTGAGCGGGTATACCGGGTCGGGTGGGAGATCGTGCCCGAGCTGGTGCACTCGGACCACAATGCCATCTGTGTGACCCTTCTCCGGAGGAGAAGGCAATCCGTGAGGGGAGTCCGATGTTCCGCTACCTGTACTCAGGTGGCGGACCGTCGGCGTGGATTGGGCCGCTTATGGTGCCTCCCTGGTGGAGGCTGCGGGCGGCCTGGACAGTGACGCGTTGGTGGAGGCCGGGCCCGTCGCCCTGGCCGGGGCGGTCACGACCCTGCTTCAGGGCGTGAACGACTCTCGGTTGGGGAGGGCGGGTGCGGTTCCGCGGAGGAGATCCCGCTGGTGGACGCGGGAGCTCACCTCGGCAGGGCGGCAAGCGAGGCAGGCCAGAGTAGCCCTCCAGCGTGCCCGAAGGAGGGACGAGCCTGAGGAGGTCCGGGCGGAGCTTCGGGTCACGTATCGTGAGCACGCCCGGGGCTACCACCGCCTGGTCCTCCAAAGGAAAGAGGAGGACTGGAGGAGGTTCGTGGGTGACGTGGGTAACGCCGACCCCTGGGGGGACGCTTATCGTGTCCTCCGGGGTCGGCGGGGCCCTGTCGACATCGGCGGTGTCAGGGTTGGGGGGGCGCTCGCAACCTCTTGGAAGGCGAGTGCCAGGGCGCTGTTGGAGTGGTTTTTCCCTCGGCTTCCGGATAGGGAGCCATCCGAGGAGGAGGACGGCCCGGCGCCCGATCCCCCGGCCCCCATCACGCTCGGTGAGCTGAGGGCTGCCCTCAAGAGAATGAGGGTGGCCAGTGCACCCGGGCCTGATGGGATCGGCGTCCGCATGTTGCGGATGCTGGTCACGTTTGTGCCGGTTCTGGCCCTGGCCATGTACAACGGCTGCTTGGAAGCTGGGGTCTGTCCGCCCCAGTGGAAGAGCGCCCGCGTCGTGGCCATTTTAAAGGGCCCGGAGAGGCCGCCCGACGAGGCTGGGTCGTACCGACCGATCAGCCTCCTGTCGGTCCTGGGCAAACTGCTGGAGAAAGTATTGGTGCGGAGACTGGAGTCGAGGGAGGTTCACTCCCTCGCTGACCGGCAGTTTGGTTTCAGGGCTGGCAGGGGCACCGAGGATGCGTGGCATCTGGCGATGAAGGTGGTCGAAGAGTCCCCCCACAAATACGTTCTCGGAACGTTTGTGGACTTTAAGGGGGCCTTCGATCACCTGAGCTGGGACACGATCCTCGGGATCCTAGGTGCCGCCGGATGCCCTGAATTGGGCGTCTGGCGGAGCTTCTTCAGCGATCGTCTGGCGTTCATGGCCTCTCGGTATGATCGAGTTGAGCTGGACGTGCAGCGGGGCTGCCCACAGGGGTCCATGTCCGGGCCGATTCTTTGGAATCTGGCCTTGGACCCCCTGCTGCGGCGGCTCCGGGATGCTGCGGTGGAGGTCGTCGCCTATGCCGATGACATGCTCCTGATCGCCTCGGCGGACTCGCGTCTCGAGATCGAGACTCGGGCCACCGAGTCCCTTGAGGCGGTCAGGGAGTGGGGCGTCAGTGCGGCGGTCGAGGTCTCTCGGGACAAGACCGTCTGCATGGTGCTTCGCGGCAAGTTCGCGAACACCAGACGCCCCAGGGTCCTCCTGGACCGGGTTGCCGTGTCGTACAGGGAGGAGGTCAAGTACCTGGGTATCCGTGTGGGGGAGCGGCTCAATTTTGGGCCGCACCTGGTGGGTATCCGGGAAAAGACCTTCTCCCTCGTGTGCCAGCTGCGGCGGGTGATGCGGCGGGACTGGGGTCTCCGGCGCCGGACCATCGGGTCCTGGTACTGGGGACTCTTTCTCCCGTGCGCGATGTACGGCGCTTCGGTCTGGGGGGGGCTTCGTGAGGGCGAGGGTGACGGCCCGTGTCCAGCTCAACAGCGCACAGCGTTCGGTCCTCCTCGCTGCGCTGTCAGTCTGCCGGACCGTCTCGACGGAGGCGATGACGGTGCTCATGGGGGAGCTTCCGTGGGACCTGGAGGCTAAGTGCGCTGAGGCGGCGTACTTTCTCCGGAAAGGAGAGCCAGTCCCGTGGGAGCTTCCCCGTGTGGAAGGCGAGGGGGTAGCCGCAGTGCGGGCTCGGGTGGGCGCAGCATTGTGAGAGGAGTGGGACGAGCGTTGGCGGGCGTACCAGAATGGCGGGACTACCCGCCGGTACGTTTCCAACCCGTCGGGTCCCGCGGGGCTCATGAGGGGGAGCTGCTTCGGCCTCCCCACCGGCTATATCTTAACGGGTCACGGGTCTCTGAATGAGTACCTCCACCGGAGGACTCTTTCGGGGACCGCGTTGTGCCGGTGTGGTGAGGCGCAGGAGACTTCCCCTCATGTGCTGCTCGAGTGCCGGTTGTACGGGGAGCGGAGGCACTTGGAGGAGATGGGTGTGGTGCGCGGTGATGACGGGGCCTGGGATGTGACCGGGGTGGTCAACTCCCCCAGGAACTTCCAGGCCCTGAGGCGCTTTGCGGCCTGGGCCTTCGATAAGAGGACCCAGGTCGCGGAGGTCGGCGACGAATAGTTCGGCCGTTCACGCAGGGGAGGGTGCAGGAGGCCGAAGGCCCCGGCCCTTTCGGGTTTGGCGAACCCGCGTACCCGAGCTGGCCGACCGGTGCCAAGGCTGGCTAGAGCCTTAACCGGTAGTGGGCCAAATTGACCCACGAACGTCTGACCAGTGGCGAATACTGGTACCGCGGGGGCCGGGAAGCCTGGTGACGGCTCGCGCCGTCACCGCCCGGCCATTGGGTTGGACTCGCGGGGGCAGTGGTTGTGCGTGTGAGTTGCGCGACGTCTCAATCGGGTGCGGTCCTCCATAGGCTGTAGGGAGTTTGGAAAGTGCTCCCCCCTCACCAAGGGGCCCACCCGGGCTAAGCCCCCGGGTGGGGATTGGTAGCTGCCTCGGCTCGCGGAAGCGCTCTCGTGCGTGCCGGGAGTCGGGGCGGTGCGTTGGCCGGGCGTGATCCCGGCCCCTCGCACATGGGTGCCGTGTCGTATGCCGGAAGGCGGAGACGGCACGTTAAATACCATAGGAGACGATTGTACATACATCGCTGTTCGTTACCCAACAGGAGTATGAAGGAAAAAAACACATCTTTCACGTTGTACCGGACGACTTCCCTCTCGAAGGAGATGGACTCATTGGCATACCTTTTATGACGAAATATCAGACACACATTGGTATTGGCCTGCAAAACTTTCTGGAATTGAACGGCAAGTGATTGGAATTCGAACCACTCGAGTTAACGGTACCAGCAAGATCTATGTACTGGATCACGACGCACACGAACATCGCCAACGGATCAGCTGTGACAACCGAGGACAACTCCAATTTTATTGTGTCTTGCATCTACGAGGCTAAGAACTACAAAGCCCCAGTGCCCATAATAAACGACTCGGAAGAACCCATCAGGGTTACGGTAGACCTGCTGCGTGGGACCCCGTTAGAGGAACTCGCCCTTTCACCTCAGGAGGAGCGCCAAGACGCACCGAAGGGCGCAGCAGGGATCTACCACATTACACAACACAATTCGGCGGAACGAATCCGTGCCTTGAACGAAAATGTACGACTGGAGCACGTGCCTCCAGAGTTAGCGGAACAGGTATGGGATATCGTCTCTTCCTACCCCGATGTGATTGCACTACCCGGTGACCCACTGCTGGGTACAAAAGCGGTTAAGCACCGTATCATTACAAGCGATGACATCCCAATAAACGTCAAACAATACAGATATCCTCCGGCGCACAAAGAAGAAATCGATCGGCGAGTTAATGAGATGCTGCAAAATAAACTCATCGAAGCAAGCGATGCTCCGTGTAACTCACCCCTCTGGGTTGTACCAAAGAAATTTGATGCATCCGGAAAAAAGAAATGGCGAATAGTCATTGACTTCAAAAAGTTAAATGAAAAAACCGCTCACGACGCATACCCTCTTCCGTGCATCGATGAGATCCTGGACCAGCTGGGAAGGGCAAAATACTTGCCAGCGTTCGATCTTGCATCGGGCTTCCACCAGATTCCGATGGACGAGCGAGACAAACAGAAGACAGCATTTTCGACACCTTCCGGGCATTATCATTACAACAGGATGCCTTTTGGATTAAAAAATGCGCCTCAAACGCATGATGAACAATGCACTACGTGGACTCATCGAAAATGCCTGTTTTGTCTATCTCGACGACATTATTATCTACGGCAATACATTAGAGGAGCACAATAAAAAACTAATAGATGTGCTGAATCGTCTACGTGAATCGGATCTCAAGTTACAACCCGACAAGTGCAAATTTCTTCGCCCGGAACTAGAATTTCTGGGTCACGTGATATCCGAAGAAGGAGTAAAGCCTAATCCGAAGAAAATAGAAGCAGTACACAACTTTCCGGCACCACGTGATCCCAAACAGATAAAGCAATTCCTTGGCCTCGCGGGTTACTACCGCAAATTCATTAAAGACTTCTGCAAGATGGCAAAGCCACTCACAGAACTTTTGAAGAAGGACGTTACCTGGTCGTGGACAGAAAAGCAAGAACAATCCTTTAACTTATTGCGCACGGCCCTCACGACGGCGCCAGTGCTGCAATATCCCGACTTCAGCCAGCCTTTCGTCTTTACCACAGATGCAAGCAACTACGCAGTAGGTGCTGTGCTATCGCAGGGGCCGATCGGAAAGGACCGTCCGGTCGCTTACGCGTCTCGCACCCTCAACAAAGCCGAGCAACGGTACTCGACTAC
Organism: Amblyjoppa proteus; assembly: GCA_963922035.1. Classification (NCBI taxonomy): domain Eukaryota; kingdom Metazoa; phylum Arthropoda; class Insecta; order Hymenoptera; family Ichneumonidae; genus Amblyjoppa; species Amblyjoppa proteus. The sequence continues at coordinate 14,721,694 of OY998231.1, read as the reverse complement.
CGAGCGAGAAATGCTCGCAATAACATGGGCTACGAAACACTTCAGGCAATATCTGTATGGGAAGAGCTTCAAAATCGTCACCGACCCCAAGCCTCTAATTTGGATTTTAAAGGCCACCGACCCTCTGACTAATAGCCGTCTAATGAGGCTCAGGATGAAAGTGGAGGAGTACGAATACGAGTGCTTGTATAAAAAGAGTTCATTGAACACTAATGCAGACGCTCTCTGTCGGATTCACGCCGTCACAACGAGGGGTCAAACTCGAACATCTGTGAAGAACTCTGTTAAACCAACGAATGAACACTCTAACGACACTACCGCAATGGAGCAAGAAATAAACGAACTTGAAGAAACAGAACAACCACTCTATCTGGAATTCGAACTCACTCAACGGAATCCATGCGTTCCGGAAGTAAGTGAACAAACCCCCCCGAAAAATGTTGCGACCTTAAAAATTGCAGATGCGCCAACAGAAGACGAAGACGCGCTGTACATTGATTTCTCTGAAGGGGAAATTGTTTGGTTCAACCATCTAGCGGACACACTAATGAAAACTAACGAACCAACAAAAATCTTTCTTGGATGCAAGCATCTAACCATCCACCCGACAGTGAAAATTCATGTAAAACAGATGATAAACTTCATTTGGTCGAAGAAATCGACACGACCCGAACTGTACCTGTACGACTCGGAGTTTCACGAGGCAATCACAGAAGAAGAAAAGAGCGAAATCATCAAGCATCATCACGGCACGAAGGCTACTGGACATTTTGGAGTAGCTAAGACCCTCGATCGCATAAAGGCGGTCGCTAACTGGCCAAATATGCAACGGGACATCGAGGATTATATTCGGAAGAGTGACACCTGCCAAAGGGTCAAGCTGGTCCGAATACGGCCACGAGCAGAGGCTGTCATCACTGACACACCGAAAAAACCGAACGACAAAATAGCGCTGGATCTCGTTGGGCCTATACCTGAGTCAAGTGATGGTTACAAATACATCTTATCAGTTCAGGACCAACTAACTAAATATGTCACCCTGATTCCTCTGAAGACAATGGATGCTCAAGCGACGGTGAACGCTCTCGTAAGACACTTTGTCTACATCCATGGTGCACTGAAGATCATTCTCACCGATGGAGGTCGTAATTTCATCAGTCAAACCTTCAAACATATGGAAAAAGTATTTAAAGTCCACCATATGACAACTACAGCGTTTCACCCGCAAAGCAACGGAAGCCTTGAAAGAGCTCACGGACCTATCAAGGAACAGATCAAAGCACTTATTCGCGATGACCGTGAAGACTGGGATAAAAAGTTAAAGTTCATATCGATGGCATATAATACTGCAAAACACGAGGGCACCAGCCTAACGCCATTCGACTTGCAGTTCGGATGCAAGCCGAACATTCCGAATAATCTACCCATCCACCGTACCAACGTCACCATAGACCAATACTTCGGAGGACTTCGTGCTGACCACGATCGCCTCTTGAAGAAAGGGCTTGACCATCTTCTCTAATCAAAGGAACGATACAAAGCAACACAGGATGCCCACATCCTGCGTTCCTCACCAGTCTTCTCTATAAGAGACGAAGTCCTGGTTGATCAACAACGAGATACGTCTCCTCTCGCCGAGCGCTGGGAAGGTCCCGCGATAATCCTCAATCAAACATCCGATGTCGACTACGAAATATTACTTAGAAATAGAAAGCAACTAATACATGTAAACAAACTCAAACCCTATTTTCGTAATTAACCATTTGCATGCTTAAATGACCACACACTCTCATATATTCACCCTGTATTAATGTTTACAGTAATTGTGTCTGAACTAATAACGCCGTCCGATCAGATTACCATGTATAATATTTACCTGAACAACTTGAACCTTTAGCCATATGCATACCACACTACTAGAATTGTACATGTCGGAAAACAAACTTACAGCTACCCTAAGGGTGAGAAAATTCCTTTTTCCACCTTTATGAATTTTCTAAAATATGGGGGGAGGTGTAACAACGCTCCTCTATACACCCTCCTTTTTTCCTTTCCATGCGACCACCGCACGACTGCAGCTGCCACCGATATCTCTCCACCCGCCGCCTTCGCTCATCGCATCGCCGTGCGTCCCGTCCTTTCTTGGAAGAACCCGAACTCCTACTCTTTATCTACCCCTAAAATACACAATCCTAGGCTCGACCACTGCATTCCTTTTTCCGACCGTTGACCACTTTCCCAGAATCCAAAACATCTGCCCTTTCTAGTATTTTTCCGACTCCCAAATTCCTTCCCCACTATTTGGACTTTTCTTCAGGATAGATCTATAAATACAACCCTCCGCCTAGTTAGGCAGTCAGTAAGTCACCGAATTTCTACGCGTACACTCTCTATCTTTGCAGCTCTTATTTTTAATAAACGTCTTAAGCAGTTTGTCACAGTGTACACAGAGTCCTTCCGTCCAGTAGGAACGCGGCAGTAACCGCGTTCTGTAGCCGAGTTGGCTGCTCGAAAGTCAAAATAATATAAAATTGCTATCCGCGACATCACAATATGTACACATACTGAAACATTAGACATGTATTTTTTGGCTCTAACCCTACACAGCAAAAGTGTAAACGCATTAAATGTAGGTTACAAATACTCTACTCAGGTAAAACTCTTCACGGAAAAACTCTACACGCGTCAAATGAGTATTAGCCAAACTCTATACAAGTAATACCTCACACGAGAAAATTTACCGCATCGAATATTCTCCCCAGAAATATTCTACACACACTCAATTCGACACGACGCAACTCTACACTTCGACGACTCTCCATGGCAAAACTCTACACAGCCGAGACGCATTTTTCACTGACTCTACACAGAACCCGATTCACCACGGTTTCGACTTGACGGAGTTCGACTCTACACATTCACGAACTCACACCCCAATTACATGCACCGATAAAGTGGAGACGATGATCATTGTTGCTAATTGAACACGTAATTGAGAGTCGAACTTGTGTCCAGTCGGAACCGTGGTGAATCGGGTTTTATCATGGAGAGTCGTCCAAGTGTAGAGTTGCGTCGTGTCGAATTCAGTGCGCGTAAAATATTTCTGAGGAGAAATATTCTAGAAGTGGTTCAGACGATAGGTGATGATATCAAAAATATGTTGTAAAAATTTCACAGCCATCTGAACCTTCGTTCAAATTTTAGAACTTTCACAAGGTTCAGAAACGTGAATCATGGAAAAACGGCGTTGAAGTTGGCGGTCGGGCGCGCCGCCGCCTCCTGCCTGCTTCCAAGAAAATAAAAGTTTTTACGCTCCAAATGCTGTAACTAACAATTTTTTGCATTTTTCAATTCTGTAAAGCTTAAAATATTCGTAACCGTTCAGGCTAATGGAATCAAGAATGCAAAAAAAAAATTAATTGACATTTTTCGCGTATATAAGGCTTTAAAGTAGTTTGATAAAATACAAAGTACAAAGTACTTATTGGGATTTAAATGGAAAATGTTGGGCTGGGAGTAAAATAATTATTATATTCGTGTTCAGCGGGAAAATATACGTCGAATATGGCCTTGAAACAAATAAAATCGAGTGAACAACGATTTTTTTCAATATTTGAGCCACTTTTGAAAAACCGTCGATTCTCGTGATTTTCGTAGGTCGATATCTCGGCGCCCAATGGAGCTAGGGAAAATCCCACGTGCTCGTCGTGTTCTACGGTAAAAAATACACAAGATGAGGTTTTGTCCGAAGTTCCCAAAGCGTTTTATCGGGCAGTTTCAGAACGTTGATAAACGCGAAAAATGGACTCGAAAGGTAACCTTGCAGTGTTTTGATGACATTTTTTTTCTTTTTAAAAAATGACCTGCCGCGTATTTCGATGTATTTTTTCCCGCTGAACACGAATCCGCTGGCTTTTTGGGGACTGAAGTACAGTGAGACATTGACAGTCTCGACTTTATGCACGAAGAATCGTATTTTTGCGATTTAAATGGAAAATACTGGGTTGGGAGTAATATAATTTTACGAGACAGATATTTATTTACGTTAGGAAAGAGGTGCAATAGCATATTATGCCACAAGGGAAGAAAGTCCGTTTTTTCACCGACGTGTGAAATTTGATGGCGGAGCGAAGCGAGAGCAAAAATTCACACGAGGTAAAAATGCACTTCCTCCCGAGTGGCATACGCAATTTTTTGCCCGACTATGCTAAAAAAATGCCACATTTCTATGCCCGCGGGCGGAAAAGTAGCTACTTTTCCGCCCCCTGTAGCTACTTTTCCGCCCGCTGCGTTACTTTTCTTCCCGCTACGTTACTTTTCGGCCCGCTGGTCAGGAATCGTCAACTTTCCGCCCCCCGTCACAGGCATAGAATGTGGACTTTTTAGCGTAGTCGAGCAAAAAGTAATGAGTATATGGTTTCCTCATTTATGACAATTTTGAGCATAGCTTCCTCAAAGAAGAAGCTATTCTCAAAATTGTACATGTACTTTGGTCTTAGATCTCAGTAATAGTACTTAAAGTACCGAAAGGTACTTCGATACTTTAAGGGGTCTACCCTAATCAGAATTTTCAAAAAATCGATTTTTTTATTGCATTTTTCGAAAGTATACATATTTAAAAGTATCATACTAAAATTTTATAAAGATCCGAGCAGTCTAAGTGTACTTTTGATCGACGTTTACTTCGCTACCTGAGCGCGCTAATATACGCACCGCTCGGAGCGGTACTACCTACCTGCCTTTTTATACATGAGGAGCTGGTACCTTTTGTAAATATACTATTCGTACTGAAACCATTTATTTATGATCGCTTATTCTTCGAAGAAGATCTTTACACTCGAATTTTTGGAGCAAGAAGTACCTGAAATCCAAGTTACAACGTTCTCTCTACATTAGTCGTGTTTGAAATTTTCAACCGTCAACATCTATGCTCGTGATTGCCGAAATGGAAAACAAAAGTGTACATCAATCTGCCAACTGGAGACGTCCAGGCTCGAAGCCGAAAAAGCACAAATTTCATGGAGTGCTTCCACATTGCCATGAGGCAAATACAAGTCATGCTAATACATCTGCGGCAAAGTTAAAAAAGTCGAAAGATACGAGTTTCGACGTACACATTGATCAAACGTCAGGATACAGTGTTATACAGTTTTTCCTGGTTTTGTCTACGTTACAAGAGTTTTTTAAATGTAAAGTGTGTGATAAAGATGTTTCATTCACAAAGTATGGACAGCGAGGACGCGGTTTTAAACTTTCTGTTACATGTGAGTGTAGCGAAAAATACATCAATTAGTGTCCGATGATTGCGACTGGATACGAAATCAATCGTCATCGAGTGTATGTTATGCATTTGATTGGTATTAGATTGAGTGGTATCAACACGTTTTGTGGCCTCACGGAACTTGGACCTGGAATAAGCTCCTCTGTTTATTATTATATTATTGATCCAATCTCTATCGCGGTGAAAAGTGTGTTCGATATAGTAATACTCAAGGCTGTCGGAGAATAAAAACTCTTGAATGCTCAGCACGGAGAACCCGAAGATATTTTAACCGTTTCAGGAGACGGTTCCTGGCAAAAAAGAAGATTTTCTTCTCTTATTGGCATAATTTCTTTGATATATAAACACAGTAAAAAAATTGCAAACGTTGCTATCAGATCAAGTAACTGCAAAGCGTGCGAGAAAAAAGGAAAAGAACACACGATTGAATCTGTAGCGTGATACGAAGTGCACAAAAGAGACTGTAGAGCTAATTACTCTGATAGTGCTGGAAAAATGGAAGTTGACGGTGTATGTGAAATGTTTTGGGAATCTCTCGAAAAATTTTCTGTGCGTTATGGTTTTTACATCGGAGATGGTGACATGAAGACTTTCAAAATGCTGCTCAATACACAACCGTATGGCGAAGATTTTATTGTAAAAAAGTTAGAGTGTGTCTTACACGTCGCAAAAAGGCTTTTCAAGCATACTAGTGAAGCTAAAAAAATGTTTACACAGGCAAGAAAAGCTGCAAAGAAGGACGAGAAAAGAACCCCAGCGAAAAAAGTGCAGCAAAAACAGTTGTCGCGAAAAAGAAAAAACCGTCATAAAAAAGTTCCTGTTGTAAAAAGTCAGGATTTAACGATTAAATTAATGAAAGAACTATCAAAAAACTATGGTTTAGCAATTCAAAGACATGCCGATTCCGTGGAAGAAATGCGCAAGGAGATCTGGGCAGGATTTCATCATAACATTTCAACTGACAGCAATCCACAGCATTCATACTGTTCTGAATCTTGGTGTAAATACAAGAAAGCTGTAAAAAATAAATCCGTTCATAAGTTTAAACATCTTCCTGCTCTCGCTAAAGATGTTCAAGAAGTTGTAAAACCGATTTACGACAATTTGACAAAACAAGAACTACTTGAAAGATGCCTCGGCGAAAACACGCAGAATAATAACGAATCTTTCAACAACTGCGTCTGGTCAATGGCTCCCAAACACATCTTTAGCGGAAAAAAAATTGTTGAAATAGCGTGTCAAACCGCTGTTTGTATTTTTAACGAGGGATTACAGCCAGTATTAAAAATCTTGAAAGTAATGGGCGTGAAAATCGCCCCGACCGTCGAGCAGTTCGTCGCTGACCGCGACAGAACACGCATACAAGTTGCGAACCGTCGCAGCACCGATGCCTCTAAGGAAGCCAGAACAAAACGAAGGCAAGCTATTTTGGATGAAAATGAGCGCTATGAAGAAACTGAAGGCATAATGTATGGTGCAGGCATCGCTGATTAGACGTAAGTAAAATTTTTTCACGACTTTTCGTTAAAGAAAACTTTAACGCGTTTTTCTCAAAATGTCGTTTTTGGACGGCTTGTTGATAAGATCTCCGACACTACTCAACCGACCCTTATCAAAATTTTACCACACGTTCTTTATGACTATAGCTATAGCGCATATCATACGAATTTTGAAAGTTTGCGTGTAACTATTTTTTTTTTTACAAAAAACGATGAAAAAAACGTGCTGTTTTGTAGTTTTTGGAAAAATGGTGGCCATTTTGTCATTAAAAAAAATCGTATATGTGCTATAGCCATTTACCTATTGAATCTAAAACCATTTTTTTCAGATCATCCATTCCAGAGATTTTATCAATAGTGCACACTCATCTCTTTTTTTTTGCACATGTGTTCCTTCCCATTTTTCTGTACGAAAACTGAGTAAAATGAATATAAATTATTTTTTTTGTGTATTTTAAGGGTGTATTTTTTTAGACCTAACACTTTTTATATCCATACTTATATTTTATACCGGTCAAAAAAATTCGTGAAAATAGCCTTTTTTGGCCGTCTAATTAGGGTAGATCCCTTAAGCATGAGAAATCAGATGGTGCAAGTTCGCCTCAGATCAAACCAGAACGTAATGCAGTGTTCTCGACGTCTGCTCTCGACATCTGGCAAGCACTCATAGAAGTCCGCGTGCTGGTCATAATAATCACGGTTTTTTTGACGTTTTTTGCGGTTTCTTTGAAGGGGCCAAAAAAAAACCGCCATGTAGAACGCTCTCCGTTGACCGCATCGTATGGCGATGACCGCTCGCGGTTATTCGTTAGCTTAATCAAATGACGATAACAACGAATTATCTCCGCCACTGCCCTTCTAACTTGCGACTGGCTGATGGTTTGATGCGATGGCTGATAGTTTGCGGGAACCTCGTTTGCCAGCGTGCACTCGCGACAGAGAGTTACTTCTGCATCGTTCGTATCATTAAACGCTGTGCATGTTCAGTGTAAACAAAAATAAACGCTGCTCGTCGATTGGGAGGCACATTTTTTGTGTGGATGCGACGGAATTCTCAGCCGTCTCATGTGAGTATCATTATTTGACAAGAAAAAACGTCCTGCGAATTCTTGCCTGTCGAATTAATAAGAAAATTTCGAGCTGGGAGAGTGCACGTTATCCACGTATCCGCATCGACCTTACACCGAAAGATGCTGAGGTCGTGGAAGACACGGCTACCGGTACTTGTCGTCCTGGAGCTGTCTCAAGGTAATTATTATAAAAAACATATATCCTTATCGCAGATAATAATCTGCGGATAAAATCTTAATTATTTTTTTCGAACGAAACCGTACTCTTATTGCTGTGGACACTCTATAGCGGGCTTAGGGTTTAGTCGGCCACGAGACTCTTTCAGAGATAGACACGTCTGTGTCCTATCTCTGACTTGACAGGTGTTTTCAGAGATGTCAAAACAACAATTTTTTAAAAATAATCTCAGCGTTTATTATTTCAGTACCAAGAATTTTTGCTACACTTGCAAGAAAGAGCGGGGCAAAACGGAACCCCAGGACAAAATGGACCATTTTTCTCATTTATTCGCGGGCCATACAAAATTTTAAGTCCCATCGTCAACGGAAAACGGCACGTTCGTTATGCCTCAGGGTTCGATCTTGCCCCGCCTTATCCTATTATCATAGATCGGGGGATGTAAAATTTATTTTAAAAACACAAATCTTTTAATTAGGCATGTGCACGAACCCGCTTTGCTCGAACAGTTCGTGGTTCGGTTCGATAAGTTACTGATCAAACCTGATCGAGCCAAGCCCGAACGCCAGAGCCGTTCGAACCCGTCGAACTGTTCGAGCCCCTCGAGCTGTTCGAGCCCCTCGAGCTGTTCGAGCCCCTCGAGTTGTTCGAGCCCCTCGAGCTGTTCGAGCCCCTCGAGCTGTTCGAGCCCCCCGAGCTGTTCGAGCCCCCCGAGCTGCTCGAGCCCCCCGAGCTGTTCGAGCCCCCCGAGCTGTTCGAGCCCCCCGAGCTGTTCGAGCCCCCCGAGCTGTTCGAGCCCCCCGAGCTGTTCGAGCCCCCCGAGCTGTTCGAGCCCCCCGAGCTGTTCGAGCCCCCCGAGCTGTTCGAGCCCCCCGAGCTGTTCGAGCCCCCCGAGCTGTTCGAGCCCCTCGAGCTGTTCGAGCCCCTCGAGCTGTTCGAGCCCCTCGAGCTGTTCGAGCCCCTCGAACTGTTCGAATCCGACGAACGATTGGAACTCGTTGAATGGTTCGAACTGTTTAAACACTTAGAAAGGCTTGTTCGAAGCTGCTGAACGTTGTAATGTCAATTGAGCACGAGTATTAGTAGGGTAGAGCTAGAGCGGGGTAAAATGGGGTAGCGGGGCAAAACGGGACATGGGGCAAAACGTCATTTTCCAATCATTTTTGGATCCCCGAATTCGCCCCATCGATACATCAGGCCATTCTGCCCCATTTTGCCACCTTGTCCGATCCAAAAATGATTGGAAAATTTAGTTTTGCCCAACTTCCCCGTTTTGCCCCGTTGCCCCATTTTGCCATATTTTTTTGGATAAAAAATCAGGATGTATCGATGTGGCGAAAAATCGGGATGCATTAATGGGGCAAAACGGATAAAAAATCGGGATGCATTAATTGGGCAAAACAGATAAAAAATCGGGATGTATCGATGGGGCAAAAGGTGCAAAAAATCGGGATGCATCGGTGTAGCAAAACGGGGAAAAAAAATCGGGATCCATCGGTGAAACAAACGAGGCAAGAAAAGCTAATCCATTGGTGAAGGTATCCTGATACATTGGTGAAGCAAACGGGACAAAAAATCGGGATGTATCGGTGGGGCAAAAAAATCGGGTTGCATCGGTGGAGCAAAGTGGGGCAAAAAATCGGGATGTATCAATCGGGCAAAATGGGCCAAAAAATTGGGATACACCGGTGGGGCAAAACGAGGTAAAAAATCGGAATATATTAATGGGGTAAAACGGCGCAAGAAATCGGCATGTTACGATGGGGCAAAACAGAGCAAAAAATCGGGATGTATCGGTGGGGCAAAACGGAGCAAAAAAATAGGGATGTATCGGTGGGGCAAAAAATAGGGATGCATCGGTGGGGAAAAACGGGGTAAAAAATCGCGATGCATCGGGGGGTAAAACGGAAGAAAAAATCGGGATGCATCGGTAGGGTAAAACGGGGAAAAAATCGGGGTATTTGTCCCATCGATAGATCTCGATTTTTGGCTCCGTTTTGCCCCACCCATACATTGACCGATTTATTGCCCCGTCGATACATCCCGGTTTTTTGTTCCATTTTGCCCCATCGATACATCCCGATTTTTTGCCTCGTTTTGCCCCACCGATGTATCCCGATTTTTTGTCTGGTCTTGCCCCATCGATACATCCCAATTTGTTGTCTGGTCTTGCCACACCCATGTATCTCGACTTTTTTTGGCCCATTTTGTCCCATTGATACATACCGATTTGCTTGTCCGTTTTGCCCCATTAATGCATCATCCTGATTTTTTGCCCCATCGATACATCCCGATTTTTTGCCCCGTTTTTTGCCACCGATGCATCCTGATTTTTCGCCCCACTGATACATTTCACGATTTTTTGCCCCGTCGATACATCTTGACTTTGTGCTTTATTTTGCCCCATCGATACATCCTGATATTTAGCCCCGTTTTGCCCCATTGATATATTTCGATTTTTTACCTCGTGTTGCCCCGCCGATGTACCCAATTTTTTGCCCCATTGATATATCCCGATTTTTTGCCCCATTGATATATCCCGATTTTTTGTCCCACCGATTCATCCTGATTTTTTTGCCCCGTTTTGCCCCACCGATGCATCCTGATTTTTTGTCCCACTGATACATTTTCCGATTTTTGCCCCACCGATACATTTTCCAATTTTTGCCCCATCGATACATCCCGATTTTTTGCCCCACCGATACATTTTTCGATTTTTGCCCCATCGATACATCCCGATTTTATTCCCCATCGATAATTCCGATTTTTTTGCTCCGTTTTGCCACACCGAAGCGTCCCGATTTTTTTGGCCCATTTTGCCCCATCGATACATCCCGATTTTCTGCCCCGTTTTCCCCCACCGATGCATCCTGATTTTTTGCCCCACCGATACATTTTTCGATTTTTTGCCCCATCAATACACCCCGATTTTTTGCTTCATTTTGCCCCACCGATACATTTTTATTAGGTCTTACATTTTTTGCCCCGTTTTGCCCCATCGATACATCCCGATTTTTTTATCCGATGCCCCATTCATGCATCCTGATTTTTTGCTCCATCGGTACATCCCGACTTTTTACCCCGTTTTGCCTCGCCGCACCATTTTGCTCCGCTCTCCCCTAGTATTTGTATTTTGTATTTTGAGTATTTTCGAGTATGTTGCGCAGGCCTGATCGCATATGGTCTTACACTTTCATGTTCGAATTATTCAAAAGTACTAGCGATCGGGCGCTTCGCGCCCGACGCTAGGTTACTTTATTTTCATTTAATGTGGTTAAATTATCCGCGTAGTTGGACTAATCTGGCGGAAAAATGGACACATCCGTTTTGGACTGACTTCATATACAACCTACGGTGTATGGTAGTAAATGGTGTATCTATATTCTATGGGTAATGATACCGTCTTATTTAAGATCAAGGTAGTATTTCGTGGAGCTCAGACCTTACGGTACGAATTTGGTATACGACCTAATCGTATACACCTCTCGCTGCCTCACTCTCCCGCTCTATCGTTTTCCCGCTGTCTCGCCCTCTCGTTCTCTCACTCTTCTCGTTCTCTCGCTCTCCTCATTATTTCACTATCGGCGTTCTCTCGCTCTCCTGGATCTCTCGTTCTCCCGCTCTCTCGCTCTCCTGGGTCTCTCATTCGCACGCTCTCTCGCTCTCATTATTTCACTCTCCTCGGTCTCTCGCTCTCTTCGCTTTCCTCGTTCCCTCGCTCTCTCGCTCTCCTCAGTCCCTCGCGCTCCCATTCTCCACATTCACTCACTCTCTCGCTCTTTGCATTCCCGCGCCCCTCACTCCCACAGTCGCCGTCTCTGTTTTTTCCGAAACAGATTTGAATAAAAATAATTGTGCGATGGTGCAAAAATTAGTCGTGGCACTTATCGTTTTGACTCATACCCGAAATATTCCTTCTGTTTAAAATGAATTTGTAATTTCTTCAATCCCAGTTGAATATTTGATCCCTAGTACATTTCTTCCATAAAATATGATAGATATCCAGGTTTCCTTTCCATTGGGACGTAACGGTACCACAGTTTAAAATCACCGGAAATCATAATCGTCGAAGCACGTAAAAGAATACGCCCAATAGAGCGCTCGCGTGTACTTGCATCACACATGTGCACACATGGAAAAATTTCACAAGTAATACGCCTTGATACCAAAAACTAAAATGTCGCCGGACGTTCAGTCCAGCTTTGAGAGCGAATATTTCCAATTAATATGAAGATATTCGGCAGTGGTTTAGCGCTCATATGTTTGTTGTTCCGCGAACCGACGCAACTCGAAAATGCAACAAAAAAACACATTTCGCCCGTATGTATATCCCGCCCAGAAACACGAAAAACAATGTGGCGCCGAAATTTGAAAATACACATAAAAACCGGAATAATGGGTTTTTTTGGTGAATTTTAGGTACAAAAAAATACATCCAATAGAGTGCTCGCGGGTAGTCGCATACAGATGCGTGCACATGCACACATGGACATATTTCAAGAGGACTTCGCCTTAAGATGCCAAAAAGTAAAATGTGGCCGGACATTCAATTCATCTTCGAGAGTGAATATATTCGAGTTCGTACATTTGACAGTGCTGTACCCTTCATGTCCGTTGTTTCCCAGATGAACCTAACTCAAGAGTGCAAGAAATCGCCACATTCGCTTCATATTGCACCCAGAAAAATGATAAATAACGTGGCGCCCAAATTTGAAAGTACATATGCAAACCGTAATTATTGTTTTTCGGTGCATATGAGGTTAAAAAATACATCCATCAGTGTGCTTGCGTGTACTTGCATACACACACGTGCAAACATGGAAATGTTTCGCGAATAATTCGCCTTGAGATGCTAGAAACTAAAATGTTGCCAGACATTCAATTCATATTCGAGAGAGAATAATTTTGAACTAAGACATTGCGCAGCGGTTCAGCACCCGTATTTGTTATCCCTTCGACTAATGGCCCGGTTTAACCCATATTGCACCCGGAAACACAAATAATATTGTGTCGCCGAGGTTGCAAAATGCACAAAACGGTCGAAAAAAAATTTGTTGAGCACTTGAGGCAAAAAAATACATTCAACCTGGTGCTCGCGTGTAGTCGCATACACACGGCTGCACAGATTATCATATTTCGCGAGTAATACGCCATGACACCAAAAATCAAAATGTCGCCGGACATTCAGTCCACCTTCGAGAGCGAATATTTTCGAATTAAAACATTCGGCAGCAATTCAGCGCTTGTATTCGTTGTTCGCCAGTGGGACGCAACTCGAAACTACAAAAAATACCCACATTTCGCCCGTATTGCGCCCCGAAACACGAAAAACAGGATATCGCCGAAGTTGGAAAAACACAAAACAAGATTTTTTAAGCTCTAGAAGAAAAAAATGCACCCAATGGAGTGCTCTCGCTTACGAGTGCATAAGTGGACAGATTTCACCCGCAATTTGTCTCGAGAGACGAAAAGCAAAATTTTTTTGCAACTTTGAAAGCAAATATTTTCGAATTAAGTTATTCGAACTAACGTATGTAAGTGCCAAACCGTTGCCAAATGAACTCATTTGGCAACGGTTTGGCACTTATATTCGTTGTACCCCACTCGGACGGTACTGGAAAATGCAAAAAATATAGGTGTTACGAAAAATTATTAATTTTATTATATATCATAATAATAATAATTATTCTTATCTATAATTATTTACAATTTAATATAATTATCCAGAACTACCCGGTAACACCAATGAATTTGATTGTCACTTTTCGAACGGACTTTGAGATCAATTTTTGGCGAAAATATCCACTCTACAATGGTTTAATCATCATATTCGTCTATTGTAAGCTCGAGCATGTCGGTTGCGAACACATTTTGAGCTCAAATTTTGGCGGAAATATCAAATCCGCAACGGTTTAATTGTCATATTCGTCGATTGCGAGCTCGGGCTAACCACACCCAGGGAAATGGTTTTTTAGATTTAAATAAATCAATGCATTAGAATTCTATTTATTCAAATGAAATGTTTTTTTATTTGTTTGAAACAAATGTTAATTTATACACACTTATGACAGTTACTTGATTCAACTAAATAATTTTATTTACCTATAGCTTGTGACGTGGTACGTCACAGGTCCCTCGCCAAACTCGGCTCGAGTCCGCCGCTCACCGAACGTTAGACATGGCTATTTTTTACGTTTTTCTCTGGTTTTTATTTTGTGTAAGTTAGTGTTTAAATTCCCTTTTTTTTTCTTCCCTCCCGTTACCCCCTGTGTGAGTGTGCGCGGCTCGAAGGCAACGTCAAGATTTCCCCCGACAGCCCCAAGGAACAGCCCAACGACCCAGCAAGCCCCAGGAACAGCAAAAGAACGAGAGCCGACGTGCTGACGCCGAGGAAGGTAGGAGGATCGTGGACGAGGGGAAAAAGCCCTGTGAAAGACCGTCCGAACCAGCCTCGAAAAGCCCGCCGAAAAGTCGCCACTGCCCGCCCCGCCTGTCCGCTGCCGCTGTGATCTTCGACGCACGACATCGATTGACGATCCAGCGACACCTCTGTCGCCACCCCCCGTCGTCCGGAGGAAACGCCCGTCCATGACTCCGATTACCGACCAAAGCCGACGCACAGGTGCTCTCGTTCCCCACCATCATCACCAGCGCCAGACCGGACGATGAAGAAGAAGACATCGCCCTGCCCCCTCTCTCTCCGGGACTCTCCGAGCCGAGCCGCGTGGTGTGCAGACGTGTGTGAGATCGGGTGTCCGTAATTTTAAGAGAAATTGTATCGTTCGGCAGCCGAAAGCGAGTAAAAATCCTCCCCAAATTTATAAGACGACTCGGCTGTCCATTGTTAATTCCGACTCCGTGTAGGAGAGTAAAACCCGCCCCTTACGACGACTCAGTAATAGCCAAGGAATACGATTTGGACCATTGTACGGAACTTTATAACGACCGAGGCTACCCACTGATTCGAGGAAATATTGTAACCAGGATCTGAGTGCATTGAGTGAGTGAACCCCGACGACCCGTAAGTTTTTGCCCACATTTTTCCCGACCCTGTTTGACCCTTTTTCCTCCCCCGAAACCCCGTATTTTTTTTATAGAAATTATTCAGAAAAGACTTTGCCTCGTGGTCGACACGTGGTCGACGTCCTTTGTTACACGAGCAAAGAGAGATATCGCGCGCGTGGTGAGCGGCGTAAAACGCGTAAAATTCGTGATAATTGATAAGTTATTTAGTTGAAGTTTTTCCCTTCCCTCCCTTTGAACCCTTAAGACATTTTTTTGTATAATTTAGCCTGTACCGAGGTAATAGTGTAAGAAGCCGTCGGATTCGTGTACCCTCCCCCCCTGAGCCCTCTTCCCTCTCCCGAGCTAGCTGGACTGTCCGTCGAGACAGAGAAATTTTTCAAGTATAGAGTTTTTTGAGTTTGTTTTTTTGAGACGAGATCCGTGCCGTCTGCACGGACTACTCCGGTGCTACACCGTTAAAGTAGCTGGCGCCCATTTGAGCCGTTTTTGAGTTAGTTTTTGATTTTCGTGCAACTTTTGCCTGACCAGCTTTCCCTTACGAACCCCCTCGAAGTCCCATTGACTGTCCCACAAAATCCCCCTTAAAATCCCCATAACTTCCCCAAATTTATTCCGAACATTTCCCTCTTTTGCATCCCCCTTTATTAGCAGTTTTTGACCATTTTGAACCAATTGCATTTTCGTTTTTCCCCGATATCATTGTTAAAATTTGAGTATTATTGCCCCGACTATTTCCCCCCCTTTTTTTTCCCGGATTATTATTTGCGACTGTCCAGTATTTTTCAGAGATTATTTAGGTTATTATTCCCGTTTTGCTAGCGTTTATTTTTGACTGATTAATTACCATTTCTCATTATTCTTTCGTTGTCGATTTATTATTTTTGGGTTCTGTCTTCGACGTACCCGTAACGGCGTCGAAGCAGAAATTATTCTTGTTATTTTTCATTCGACCTTCGGCGTACCCGTAACGGCGCCGAAGCAGTATTTTTGGTTAATTTTTATATTTTCAGTTCTATTTCTTTCTATTTTCGGTTAGGCTCTTCAACGTACCCGTAACGGCGTTGAAGAGAGGATTATTATTGTTATTTTTGGTTTGGCTTCGACGTACCAGTACCGGCGTCGAAGCGGTCATTATTGTTATTAATTATCAACTCTTCAAGTTCAACTTTTGTTATTCTTTTGCATCATTAAACCATTGTTATTATTGTTCCCCACGAGTACTATTTTTATCTTGTTTGCCCCCCCCCCTTTTTTCCCGCCCGTTGCACGATTTTGGCCCAATTTTTAGTTTATTAATTTACCGATGATTTCGCCCGTCCCCCGGGGAATACAACATCACAAGCTGTACGCGCAAAAACAATTTCTTTAAGTATCGACTAATCACGATATTTGAAATTAAAAATTTAAGTAAGCGTTTCTTTCAATCAAATAGATGCGAGATTTAGATCATAGAAGCCGCTAATTCTCAGACTAGACAGCAGACGCACTGTGCCGTTCTATCCGCTGGCCTACGTCATACAGCTATGTCGGCCCTCGATACGTTCGCGTCACCGTGTTGTGAAAATGATCAACGGGAGATCGTGCGAGAAGAGTGGACGACGAAACGGTGGTCTGTCTAATCAACACGGGCTTGGAAAGCTACTGGACGATCTTCGAACGTAGGTACAGTAAAATTTCTCATTATTTTTGTACGAAATATATTGACATTCGGCGAGGTGTGAGGAACGATCGGCACCGTGTCAAAACGCGCTTGTCGTTATATCTGGAATTAACTTCATAATTCAATACATTTCATATTAGATAATATTAGATAATATGCCTTACGTAATTAAGTAAGTAATTAAGACCAAAGTCTGAACAATGTAAAGTTGAAATTAAATATATTTTTATTATATAATGCATTATTTATTTGATTTTCGCCGAAAGCAAAGAAGAGGTTTACGGAGAAATAAAAGAATAATTCAATGAAAAAATTTAGTTACAATAAATAAATAATATATTTGTTTCAAATGAAACAGCATATTTGATACAAGTAAAATGCTAGTAGGCAGATATGCAAAGAAAATAATTTATTTGTCCTAAATAAATTTTATTTGTTACAAAGAAATCATTTCTCTGGGTGCAAAAAATGCCAAAAACTACCGGGTAAACAAACCGGGTAGCACAAACAAATTTCAATGTCATGTCGGTTTCGAACACACTTTGAGCTCAAATTTTGACGAAAATATCCAATCGCGAGCGGGTCAATTGTCCTATTCGTCGGTTGTGAGCTCGGGCACACTCGAAAGCATAAAAAAATTGGAAGAAAATCGAATGTCGATTATAGCGAATTATTATACATAATATAATATAATAATATAATATAATAATTAATTCATCAATATTCATCAAAAATTGAATTATTCGAAATATTCGAACATTCAATTCAAATTTCGAATTAAGTTATTCATATGCAATTCATAATTTATTATTCAATATTTTTATTATTCGCACATATCAGATCTTGTGAAAAGCACTCCTGTCTCTAGACGTCGATATAGTCTTCAGGGTAGACCTGGATCGTGAAAGATACGCCCCGGTCAAGGTAGAAAGTATTCATGTACTAATACTCGTGCTACAATTCACATTATAACATTCGGCAGCTTCAAACAAGCCTTTCTAAGTGTTTAAACAGTTCGAACCGTTCAACGAGTGCCAATCGTTCGTCGGGTTCGAACAGTTCGAACAGTACGACGGGTTTGAACAGTTCGAACAGTTCGACGGGTTCCAACAGTTCGAACAGTTTGGCACGTTCGACGGGTTCGAACAGTTCGAACAGTTTGGCACGTTCGAGCAAAGTTCGAACAAGTGCCGAACTCTAATGGTGAGCTCGAATAGGTTCGAACACATGCCTAGTTTTAATCTTACACGAACAGGTTCGTGTAAGATCGTGTAAGAGTTCGGCACTTGTTCGAACTTTGCTCGAACGTGCCAAACTGTTCGAACTGTTCGAACCCGTCGAACTGTTCGAACTGTTCAAACCCGTCGTACTGTTCGAACTGTTCGAACACGACGAACGATTGGCACTCGTTGAACGGTTCGAACTGTTTAAACACTTAGAAAGGCTTGTTTGAAGCTGCACATGCCTAGTTTTAATCTTAATATTCGACATGAGTAATTATGGCGTAAAATTCTCTTAAGGCGTTTAGTTTTTTTTTCTCCTCAAATCCTGCACGCAGCAAGGTTGTAGAATATCGAGGGAACTGCCAAGCTGAATGTTGATATGGTTGAATGTGCTTTTTGGATATCACTGCAGTTCGTAGGCATCGTGGAATGACGAAGTTTGATTACACCAGTAGACTTATCGCGGGAGGAAAAAAAGGATTTCCGTTAACTGCCAAAATTGTGTATAACGTTCGGCATTGCGCAGAAAGTAACTATATGTGTCATAACGCCTATATATTGGACACGAATTTATTCGAAAAAGGGAAATCTTTTTTGTTTAAATCTTAATACCGAAATTAATACACCCAGAAAAATAATTTATTTGACAGGCGGCCCGCAAATAAATATTTATTTAGTGTAAATAAATGTTTATTTGCTTTATAAAAATATTTATTTGATCTAAATAAACATTTATTTAAACTAAATAAATTTTTATCTGCGGGGGTCCCGTCAATTAAATTATTTTTCTGGATGTATCATATGGGCAAATATCATATAAGGCGATAAACTCGAAGCCGTTAATTATAGACCAATATCCCTGATATCCATGAGCTGCAAAATAATGGAGACCATTGTGGGACGGTGTATACGAACGATCCCGAATGAGCGACCAAGGTGATTAGAAAATTGTTAGTCATTAGACGGGACGCTGGAACATTCCAACCTATTGTATCCAAGTAATACATACTGTTTCTGCAAGCTCGGTCATCCACACGGTAATATACGGTAATATTATATGTCGTCCATCTATACGGATCCGGTTTATGTGCTTTTTTGGTAATTTTGTTTACCGCGCCAACTCACGAGATCTAATTTTCAGTTACTGCGAACATTTCTGAACGCTCTGGCGAAATATACACTTGATGAAATATACAATAATAACTTTCAAGTACGCGTTGCTATGACTGCAAAAGTTTGCAGGGCGTATTCCTTGACCAGCTAGAAAAATTTAACACGATAAACTATGCGAATACCATTTACACAAGTACGGTGTGTATATTTGAACGCTGTTGAATACTCAGACATTGACAAACTCTGACAGAGAGAGAAAAAAAACACCATTATTTGAAGTATTATTGACATAATATGTTCGGTGGATGCAATAATGTTTATATTAATCTTTTAGACTCTTTCAACCGACACATAATTGTCTAGGTCGGTGAGAAACTCACACTGCGCTATCCGTCCGACTTCGATACCGAGACTCACTGGTGCAAGGAGGATCATCAGATATCTCCGAGAATATGCCTCATGAAGCAGACCCTAAAATTGAAATACGTCGTACACTGCTGTTCATGAACGCCTGGTTTTTCCGATTTTTTATATTCGTGGATATCTTGCTCTATGTTTTCACGGGGTCGAAGATACCAAAGAAGACATCCAGGAAGACATCCAGGGAAACATCCAGAAAGACATTCAGCAAGACGCAAGGAAATCCAGGCATTCATGAACAGCAGTGTACGCGGTGACAGTGGAAACTATGCTTGCAGCTTAAACACCGAGCACTCCGTCAGGTGGAGAAACGTTACGATTTACGTCACAGACGTGCAAAATGATGGGTACCACAATGAGACCAGAGAATTGGGCAGCATGTTCGGCGCCCTTAGACCAGATGAAGAAACTAGCGAGCTCGAAGTCGGTTCGCCAAGTAAGCAACAATTTTTCGTCACTAAATTAGCAACACTTTTCTAATTTATTTTATTTTTAATATTTTTCAACATCGTTCTTCCAGACCTTCCGGAGATGAGCTCGCTTCATCTTGATCCGGATCTGGGAAGTGACGAAGTCGAGAATGAAAGTGCCGGTAATAGTAACAAAACCGCACCAGTGAGCACACCGATGTTCAAGAAGACCAATGAGACGCACAGCTCGATCGTCAAAGTGGGAGACATCTTTTACCTTCATTGCCCGAGTAACGGAAATCCCAATGTAACTTGGCTTAAGAACTATGAGAAGCTGAAATCGGACTACTATGAGATTTGGATATGGCCGTCGACCCTCCTCAAGGTCTGGGACCCCGAAGTGAAGGATAGCGGAAACTACACGCGTATCGCTTGCAACTACCTGGCCTGCAGCTATCACACCTTCAAGGTCACCGTTATCGGTTAGTCAACGACATCTGCACGTCTGATAAATTGTTTTTAACGATCCCCCCATTCAGCTCGCTCAAACGTCATTTGGATCGTTTAGGACGTTTTTGGCACAAATCCGACATCAACGTGGGCTTTCCGAGGAACGTTACGGGGGCGGTCAACAGCACGGTGACATTCAGATGCGCGATAGTCTCCAATGCAGAGCCATGTATTATGTGGGTCAGGGTGGCCAACTATCCGGACAATGAGGAAGGTTCGCCAAACGGCACTTTGCTCCAGGAAGAGAAACACGCAAATTCATCAAATTGTTACATCTAATGGTGGTGGTGGAGGCCACAGGGGTTTCCGATGATACTTCGTACACCTGTTGTCTTAATTGTTATATATCTTCTATGATCTAGTATGATCTATCTTCCCAATCGGTAACAGCAAACTTCATCACAATTTCATTCCCTGCTCGGAATTCTATTTCATCTAGTGGTAGCTCATCGCTGTGCTATGATCGTATACTCCTTGTAAATTTACTCTGAATGTCTTGAGCTATTAAGTGGTGATAGGAATACATTCGACAAAGTAAAGATCTCCTTACAAACAAAAAACGCCGAGGCTAATTTTTCATGGATCATGCTGAAAAAAATCACGAGTTCGGAGAAGTAATACTAATTGGGACAAAAATTTTAAAAAATAAAAAATATATAATCGGATAATCAAATATATATACAGTATATATTCGAATTGTATTAAATGCTGCGATCTATTTGGGAAAAAATAGTATATGCTACGAAGGAGGGAAATGCGCGATTTTAACCAAGTGTGAAATCACACGAGGTGAAAACGCACTGCCTCCCATGTAGGATACGATACTTTTTTCCGACTTCGTTAACATAATCATTTTTCTTGCGTCGCATAATCGTCATATTCGTCAGTGACCAATATTTTTTGTTTTTTTCCACACTCTTACTGTCAAATCTGTAAACCGCACTATTTTCCACACTTTTATTGAGCTATTCGCAGGTATACGCGAAGATTAAAGCTTTTTGTCTCTTCTCTGCAGAGCGGGTATGCTGAAAATCCTGAAGTTCTCACGCTTTACAAAGTAACGAAAAAGATACACTTGCATCGCTCAAAACATCGTGAGCGAGAGTTTTAGCAGCGCTTATCTGGCAGTTGACGAGCGTGAGCAGATTTTTTGGAGGGTGAACAAAATGGATCATTTTTATCAATTTCATGTTAACGAATAAAAAAGTCTAATTTGAAATTCATTTTGCTCCGCTGGCCTATAAACCCAATATACTTTTTAAAGAAGTTGAAAAATTGAAATTTTCATTCCGCTTCCTCATAAAAGTTGAAAATTGAAGTTTTCATAATGTTGACACACGCACAAAAGAAAAGAAAAGAAAAGAAAAGAAAAGAAAAGAAAAGAAAAGAAAAGAAAAGAAAAGAAAAGAAAAGAAAAGAAAAGAAAAGAAAAGAAAATTGTATTGCTGGAATATGTCGATGCGCAAGAAGAGAGTTGCCTCGTGTATCGAACCATATTTTTCTTTACGAATGCAATGCAAAATCCGAGTTGTGCACCATTCACTGGCATGCGCAATGGCGAAACCTCGGTGTTACCATAACAACCGCTTGGTAACATAGTAACCGTTAGCGACGCTAGATGGCATTATACCAATAAAACCAGTATGCAAAATGCTTTCACCGGTGTGCACCATTGTACTTTGCATACTGGTGAAGACATTTTGCACACCCGTGAAAGTATTTTGCGCATCGTGCGGGAATCAGCCATTTTGCATGCCTGTGAATGGTGCGCAAACGAGGATTTTGCATGCGTGAGTAAAGCAATTTTTTTTTTTTTTGGGCTGGCTGTTTTTATTTTTTTTTAAATCGCACGCCATAAAAAACGTTTTAAATCAGTGAGACTGGAGGAACCGGTTTGCCATTTTGTAAAGCAGATTTTTTTTTTTTAAACAGAAAAGCCGATACCAAAGTTGAACTGATTGGAGACTTTTTACTTACCGAAACAGAAAGTCGAGATTCACTGTAACATTCTGAGATCAGTGTTGAACGTCTCTTGGACATTTTTGAAGGCTCCGAATTATCCGTCCCTCAAAGGATCGGAAATGGTTAAACTCAAGGTAACGTCCTTTCGCATCCATAGCAGTTAACATCAACCCTAGGTTTTTAACGATAATAACCTGATCTACCCAGGTAACATTAAGTTATCCTAAAGGCATCGAAACGATGTCACACGAAAGTTACGGACAACTTTTTTCTGGTGGAAAAAGGTATCCTTTTGTGATACAAATAGTATACCCTATGTCCATCCGAAAGTCAACATTTGCGCTGCCGGAATTGTAACTTTTGGATATCGAATAACTGTTAGCAAAATGTTGCCATATTGTCAACTGTAAATAGTCACCGAAATGACAACTTTATGCCGTCCAATAGATAGGCCTAAAAGATATCGTTCGACGTAGCACGAAATCGACATAATATTTCTATAATGTAATAGTGATCTAAAGGTTAACTTTTTGATAACATCCAACTGCTATCGAAATGATGACTTGCTGCCATCCATCATATGTTATCAAAAAGGAAACTTTACGTCGTCTAATAGACAAGACGTTAAGACATCATTTTAAATGTTATAAAATGGACGTACGTTTATGATAGCTAATAGTAATCTAAAGGATGACTTATCGATAACAGATAAAGGTTGACGGAACGGTATCGTATAAATGGCATCCAATAGACAATCTGAAGGATATCCTTTTTATGTTACGGATTAGATAGGGATGGATAAATTCAAAAACAAAATTTATCTCGATGTTTTAACGCCAAAAGAGCATTAAGACTATGTTCATATACAGTCTGTATGCTCTAATGGCGTTAAAACATCGATATGTGATCCATTGTGTGTGTATCAAAGTAAAAACATTTTATTTAAATTATTATAAATCGATATCTAATCAACATTTTAACATTTATTATATTTTTAAAATTATAAATCGAGTTGAGACAATAAAGCTCGATTTATAGTCAAACGAGACGCAAAAGAAATTGCTACTGCTCTCCTTTCGCGCGTTGCCACAGATTTCGGGCGAGGGGGTGCGCGCTGGAAGCGAACCCTTTACGACGGTCGTTCATAATTTTTCATAAAGCACCGGAAGAGCGCATTCCCTCAAGCGTATTACTGCTCGACGTCGCCACCTTCGCGCTGCAAGTGACTCGCGCTGCCCTTCTTCCTGTCTCAGCCTAGCGCAGTTTTATCAATGGAACGATATTACTTATGCTCCGCTCGAACGTATTCGCGGTGAAAATAAATCGGCGGTGCTCACGTTTCGGCAGTGCGTAAAACGCAGCGCGGTAGCACGACTTGAACTCGGATTGAACTACAAGATATCAAACTATAGGATTCTTTCAGATTAACTATTCGCAATAGATACTTGTCAGGACAAGAACTTTTTTTTATAGCAGTAGAATCTCGCTTATTCAACCTTCGATCAACCGAGTCTCCGCATTATCGAATATAGCCTTGAAACCAAATTTATATTTCTGTGTATAGAACATATCTACGTTTAAAAAAATAAAATACTAGCATGAAAATGGACTCAAACTTGGCCGGTATTCACCCCCTCTCATCTTTCAAACAAATAAATGATAACATAAAAAATCGGATTTTAGCCGTGAAAAAGGCAGACGGAGGGTGCGAAGCGCAAAACAGATTGCAAACAAGTGTAGAGTCGATCAAGTAACGATAATTATAAAAACAAAAAAATAACTGGGCGCAACGAGACGCGTTATTCGCGACCACGGTGTTTCTCGGCGGCTTTTAGCCGGTCACCTCCGCGACGGAGCCACTCCGCAATTTTGCCCTCTATTAACGTCACTGTCGCTTCTTTGAATGCGGTGCGTACGATTCAACCAACTGCTATCTCTGTAAACAGTATAAGAATGCAATTCATTAAAATATTATTTTCTGTTGGATATTTACGTACCGAAAGATATGACTTACGAACGATCAGTTTCGGAAACGTGTACGATGACAATTTCGGTTTTTCTGCCGGGCCCAAAATCCACACAACGCGTTGACATAGAGTGTCAGCCATCACCGTTTCCATGGCGAACTTGATCATTTTCGGAACTGTTTTTCCACCAATAGAAGACAGCTGAGCGATCTGAAAAGACATATTCGATGTTAGTATCATGATATATAAATATTATCAAAGAAAAAACCAATTTTATTATTTGCATGCTTACAAACTGCTCTCGCATCTCCGCGGTTTCTTGAATGTTGCGGTCGAATTGTTGCAGGGCTGCAAGGTCGGTAAATGGCAGCGGAGGTAGCAAGGGGTAGTTTTCTCCTTGCCGGGCTGGATGCGCGTTGTCGCGTGCTAGAATTTCGTGCAGTCGCCGGAGAATCATCTCTACATCGTGCTTCCACTCTGCGCTACATTCAGCTGAAACAGTATAAACAAAGAATGATCTTAATCATGGCGGTTAATAATCTTTATAATCGACATTTCTAATCGAGATACGTACGGCAACACACTTGCGGGTTGTGCGGACCCCGTTCGGAGTTCTCCTCGCCCAATAGTGCGTCGACGGCATTAGGCTGCTCGGACTCGACACTTTCAACGATCCCTTGACCGGTATTTTCACCGTTTCCATCGTCGTCTTCTAAGTCATCTTCGAGATATTCTTCATCTTCAACTTCTGCTTCGTTGTCGGGTTCCTTCTGTTGCTTCGCGGCCTCCTTCTGCTGCTGCGTCCAAGCGGCAAGAAATTTATCATCCACAATCTGAAAATTCCCCTGCTGTTGCAAACGCTGGAGATCTTCGGTAGCTATATAAAAAAAGAAAAATAATTATTAACTTTAATTGCATGACGTACAGAAGATAAGTTATTCAATATTGCTTACTTATGAAAGAATTTGGTGGCATTTTCATATTCTTAACGGGTGCTGTAAAATCAAAAAATAATTATTATACACTGCTCATCATATATTATCAATATGAACTCACGTTACGTCGACGACGCTGTCTGTGACGCCTTCCTCTTCCCGGAGCCGTTTTGGTTCATACTCATGGTGTACTGCTGATGGTAGAATATCTGTACATAAGGAAAATGTATAGCGATAGAGAGGAACAAAAAAACTTTACCGAAACTAATTATAGTCGAACAGAACGACAGACATCTCAGTGCACCGTCACAACCATGAATAAAATAAAAAATCATAAATAAACAAATCACGCAATCGGTCGCACTCTATCCACTCCATGGATTTTCTACGTACTAAAATTTCGCGAAGCTCGTTGATTCCGATAGCGGAGCTCCATGATTTTCTGAAAAAAAGGGATCGTATGTGACAAATGCCTCCGGCGATAGGAAGGAGAACGTCCCATCATAATATGGTACATCTGAAACGGATATTATTATTATAACTACTGTCTTATTATCTTCATAAATGCTAAGAGAAACAAAAGCACATGCGTGTAACAGTGAGAAGATGATCACATCGGTTGGTTAATTGGAAAAGTGCTGAAAGGGAATGCAAAATTGGTAAATAATCGACAAAAACAAAGAATATTGAAAATGTGGCAGGAAACACGAGTTAGTAATCGCTGTGAACGAGGGGGAAGATATATAAGGAATTCATGTGTGTGATTGGGAATCCTTTCCGAACTATTTGATCGACGTTCCATATTTGCCTTTCCGAAAATTGACCCGCTTCGCAAATGCCTATATTACGAGAATCCATTGGATAATCTGCGGTCGAACGAAGATTCAAGCATTTTCGGCCAACGATAATAGGGATTTCACCGCGGTAGCCTATATCCTCCACGAGGACAATGCTCTCGTCTAGAAGGTAACAGCAATTGTCAGGACAGTGATCGGTCAATAAAAAATCTGAAAATTCTATTTCTTTATGGGGATTCGTATATCCGTCACAGAGCGCAACTGCCGGGAATTTTTTCTTTAACAAGCGGTAACCCGTTGTGATTTTACTTGAAGGTGTCAGATTTCGCGATCGTTCAGAGATTCGTTTTATTACTTGCGCCAGAGGATTGGCTCCGTCTTTCACCATCTGCTTCACCTTTTGCAGGAAATTCTCGAAAGGATAACAACTGAAAGCATCGAGGGGTCCAAAATTTAAAACATCAGCCGAAATATGAATCAAATTATGAACGTTGTAAATGACGGTTTTTTCGCCGTACAAAATTTTCATGTTATCCACGAAGTAGATCATAAGATCATATGCATACTTATTATTACGTACGCATTCTCTCGGGTCGCAAAGGATTCGAACTGCACAATTCAGAGCGTTAAAATGAATTAATTGAGGCTTACTCACAAGGAAACATTCCCAAGTGTCCGAACCCGATTTCGATAATTTTGATATATGTTGTAGAACTCGGAAATTTAAGGGACACGTATTTTTTTTATCATCCCTCGTTGATATATAAGGGGTGAAACAGCCCCTCAAACTTTGGCAGAAAAACAATAATTTTTTTTTTTTTCTTAGAAGCACCTGACGATTATCAATGAAATTTGGTATACATATATCTCGAGCCAACAGGACTCAGAAATGGTAGTGTGCATCACGGACGCACCCCTTTAAGGGGGTAAACTACCCCTATCTAAATGTTTTTTTCTTTTTTTTTCGGCGAAAAATAATCGAACTGGAATACAAATAGCATCGTTTTGAAGCTAAAATGATATTACAGTTTACGTGTTTTTGGTTTTTTCTGAAAAACCACTGTTTGATCAGGTATATATATTTCAAGGCTTTCAATATTTCCCATAGAAGCACCCGACGGATTTCAATAAAATTTAGGAAGCATATATTTCAGAGCAACAGAATTGAAAAATGATACCGTCCGACACCCGCCCACCCCTTTGTGGGGGTGAACCACCCTGATCATTTATTTTTTTTCAGGATAAAAGAACCGAAAAAAATATAAATCGTATACAGCGGATGCTTGCATAAAAAAAACTCCCGTTTTCGCTTGGAGGGCAGTCAGAAGTTCAATGAGAGTTTACAGGATTTTATTTTCATATCAAGAACCATAATTTAGCACACGGCATATATTCGAAATATAGGTAATATGTGGATTTGATAATATAACATGAAACTACAGATGAAACTATTTGTATCGCAATTTTATTCATTTCATTAGAAACGAATAAAATTACAATAAAATAAAAAAAATATATTAAAATAAATGCATTAGCATTTATTTTTATTCAGTTCACACATGTAAAGCTTATTTTACCGAATCTGCCTCACGGTAGATTCTACGATGCGGTAATCGTTTCATTATGAGTCTACTCATATTTCTGGAAAAATAATGATAAGATTAGTTCTTCGACTTCATAAAATCAAAATAACCGATCACATATTTTTTTCATGCGTATTTTCGTGACGCCAAAAATATAAATAGATCTCGAAGTTTCCGGAAAACTTCGGGCGGCAGGCCTGTAAACAATTTGGAACGAAAATAGACAAATGTTATCCCAAGTAGTCGTGCGGCTCTTTATAAAGTCTGAGCGTGCATTACTCCTCATCATTCGGTGTTGAAAATTTCGCGTTCGGAGCCTGCCGTGTTATCAGTGCGTTACGATATTTTAAACATGTTTGTGAATCCAATGAACGTGCTTAATTTATTACTTGCAACATTTCAAACAATATATCTACCAACGACTGAAGTCAATCGGCAAGAAATCATTCTGAAAGAATCGATTCAAAAGATTCTTCTGGACAGTATATGGGACTTCAACACTTTAGAAGTATCTGAAGAATCTACATTGGGTTTCGTAGACGACTTTCCCGGAACAGACGCAGAATACGTCGAAGACGCCGAAGATTGGAGTGAGGAAGGAGTGGCTGGACCTTCTTCATCTGTGTGCCCTAGTCCTGTAAACGATGAAATCCCATTTGATTACAAAAAAAGGGCAGTAGAGTACTGGCGGAGTGGAAAAAAAAGCTATCTCAAGTTTTCTACTGTACAAAAGTCATTTGCCAGACTTACTAATCCTCGTCAATTAACGAGATGGGCAAAGCAAGTGGACGAAGGAGGAACGCGGAAAGTAAAATTGATGATTATCGCCGAATTTACATTAAACAAATTACGAAACGCTATAGAAGCTGGATTAATAGTCCATGACTCGGACATCAAAAAATGGGCTCTGGAAGCATGGGGAGAGCAGGGGAGTGGCGATAGGCCTTTCGTGGCCTCTTCAAAATGGATATACAATTTCAAAAAAGCCCATCGGATCGTTTCAAGAAAAATCACAAAGTTTGTCTCAAGAAAGACGATAGAAGATAGTGCTAATTTGAAAAAATCAGCTGATGAGTTTGTTGCTTCTGTCAAGCCTTTTATAGCAGAATACGGGCCTGAAAACGTATATAATTCTGATCAAAGTGGATTCCAGCTTGAAATACATTCAGGACGTACGTTGACGTATGCAGGAACGGAAAAAGTCGAGTATTCTGCTCAATCCATATCATCTACAACTCATAGTTATACTATTCAGCCAATTGTCTCCTGTGATGGGCGACTACTATCTCCTCTATTGATAGTATTAAAAGAAGCAGGCGGTCGCTTTGGTCCTCTAGTAGAAAAAACATTAATCCGTCCCCCGAATGTATACCTCCTCCCTTCGTCATCTGGCTAAATGACAAAAGGTAATGATGTACTGCAATGATAATTTTCTTTTTATCACTGCAATGTGCATGAATATTACTGGTAGCAATGTTTTGCAATTACAGACCACTTCAAAACATGGCTAAAAGAGGTGTTCTTTCCTAACGTTGGACGAAGAAGCCTACTTTTACTGGACTCCTGGAGCGGTCACTGCAGCAATATTATCGCAGAAACGAAGCCTGTAGATAAAGATGTTGTGTTGATGACTATACCAAAAGGAACTACCGGAAGAATTCAACCTTTAGACGTTTATGGTTTTAGGGTGTGGAAAAACTTTGTGAAGCGTTTCTCTGACAATGCGATCCTACACAATTACGATGTTAATCTTCATTTACGGAACAATATTATAAAACTACAATCACTTGTACATAATCAACTATCTTCGCCTAGGTATCGATCCCTTTTTCAATATGCTTGGTATAAAAGTGGCTATGTAGACGACAGATTAGAAAGTTTTCCAAATCCTGTCGAATTTGCTTTCGAAAAATCTTCCGTTATGAAATGTGCTGTTTGCGGTGCACTACCTATATTATCAAATTCACATATTACCTATGTTTCGAATATATATCCCGTGTGCTAAATTATGGTTTTTGATAGTAGAATAAAATAGTAGAATTAGGAATTCGCCCTCCAAGCGAAAACGGGAGTTTTTTTTATGCAAGCATCGGCTGTATACGATTTATATTTTTTTCGGTTCTTTTATCCTGAAAAAAAAATTATCAGGGTGGTTTACCCCCACAAAGGGGTGGGCGCGTGTCGGACGGTATCATTTTTTAATTCTGTTGCTCTGAAATATATGCTTGCCAAATTTTATTGAAATCCGTCGGGTGCTTCTATGGGAAATATTGAAAGCTTTGAAATATATATATCTGGTCAAACAGTGGTTTTTGGGAAAAAACCAAAAACATGTAAACTGTAATATCATTTTAGTTTCAAAACGATGCTATTTGTATTCCAGTTCGATTATTTTTCGCCGAAAAAAAAGAAATAAAGATTTAGATAGGGGTAGTTTACCCCCTTAAAGGGGTGCGTCCGTGATGCACACTACCATTTCTGAGTCCTGTTGGCTCGAGATATATGTATACCAAATTTCATTGATAATCGTCAGGTGCTTCTAAGAAAAAAAAAAAAATTATTGTTTTTCTGCCAAAGTTTGAGGGGCTGTTTCACCCCTTATATATCAACGAGGGATGATAAAAAAAAATACGTGTCCCTTAAATTTCCGAGTTCTAAAACATATATCAAAATTATCGAAATCGGGATCGGACACTTGGGAATGTTTCCTTGTCAGGAATAATGGAAGAACTACTGGGCCCAAATACAATAGAAAGAGTCGGAATTCAGTTGCTTTCCATCGAGCGACTTCGTCGAAAGACCGCGGCTTTCTGGCGAATTCTGTCGGTACACATGCAGCTAAGCTTTTGTACACATCGTTAAATGTGGAAAATCTCGACAACGCTGTTCGCGATTTTCCATTGTTGTTAATCCAAAGCACAAGTAGCTTTTTCATAACTCCCAAGCACAGAAGGTGCATATAATCAAGAGGGAATTGCTTTATCATATCAATATCCATGTTTTCAAAAGGGGATACGATGTTCTCGAATGCAGCCGGCAATCCCTCTCTAAAAGTCTCTTTAGTTCTCAAAATTGGATCCGTGTCCAAAAAAAGCCGCCGTCCTTCGACAGTGTCACCCGTTTGACAGCACTTGCTACAACGGCTATTATGAGCCGGAAAACACGATATAAAATTTCTTGCCAGTGTATCAGCGAGTATTGCATGAATGTCTACAGTATACTGTCGGTACTCGTAGACAAATCCCTCGTTATGCAACGTGCAATATTCTTCGAGAAATGGTGCTAAAAATTCAGCAGCAGAGGAAGGCTTTCCGCTTCCATGAAACGCTCCGATGAGAAATGGCTCGACATACCGTACTCCTACGAGTTTGCCTAAAATTGGCCACAAATCGCTCTTTGAACTTTTAGATAGTGGTAGTCCATCCGTACTGATGTTGATCAGGAGCTTTGTAGAGATCTGTGCTGTGTCAAAACGAGTAAGCTGGTCACGGAGAGCTCTTTCCAATCCGTAATGAGAATATCTGCCCGAGCACAGAGTTTGCATCTCAACAATTGTCGGAGTGCCAAACAATGTTCTCGCATCTGACGGAAGATCTTGGTGCCCAGATGTTTGTAGGGCAACCAATAGCTCACTTACAACACAATGAGGTAATTTGTCTTGTGTTCCCCAATGAGCGAGGAAACTACGCAAGTTAAATAGAGGATCAGGTGTCGTAACAGGGCATGATTGCTCCGCCATAACCTGGATATCATCTACACCGCAAAGCTGGTGCTGCGGAACAGTGATCGGTGCATTGAGATGAATGTCGTTCAAGTCCTCAAGGTTTTCGGAGGCAGGCAGTTCTCTCAGAGGGAGCAAAGGTTCCACATCTACAATAGGATCTACTGTAGCCACAGTGCTATTTTGTACAACCGGATCCCTCATGCAATCCGCACGAACAGCCTCTTCAATGCGTCTCTTTTTTTGTTTTTCGCCCAGCTCACTGAACGGCTTGCGTGGCAGCCCCATATTTAAATGCAACTAATATACATATATGCTAGTACTCACTCAATTCAGCTCAGAAGTAGAGGTTTTGTCCTTCCGGAACACGCTTTCTTTGAGAAAGAGATCGAGAGCCAGGTCTTAGTTGTGCCACATCGAATACTGAAAAAAACATAAAAGAATAAGTGATAAAACTTTGTATTTATTTTTTTGTTTGTCGAACAATCCTGGAAATAATTTATTCACCTGTTATATCGGTGACAGCTTCTAATACACGATAGTCGTACGAACAAACGTAACTCGGAATAAATCTGTAAAAAAATACAATTGTTATATCCGCAGAAACTCAGGTAGCTAATCTGTGTTTCGCGGGCGAGCCGTTAGCTCGTGAGATTCGGGATTTGTCCAGTTAAGGGTTAGAACCCAAGAGAATTAAACACGCAATGTTTATTAAAACAATTATAAAATGTTTATTTACCAATTATTATACACTTGGAGTAGAATTACAGTTATCCTACTTCGTAGCCTTTTTACCGTTACTATTAACCTTTACTGTTAACTTTTATCTAGGGATATGGTATCCCCGTGGCGAGCCCTTACTCGAGAGAAAGGGTACTCGTCGACCGTAACCAACCGTACTGACAGGAGTACTGAGACTGAGGAGTGCCTGCTCTCGATACATTATATATGGTTGAGAGAGCAGGTACGTCAGCTTATTCTCCTCTAAATGTTTGTGGTTTACTTTATTTTAGTAAACAAACTTTTTTCCAAATTCTCGCTTCTTCGAGAACGGAATTTGGAATTTGTTTTGGTTTCGTCACCGTCGCGGTAAGTCGCGAGCAGGTGCTCTAGTTACCGAGTCGCTCGCGCTTGCTTAATTGCTGACTCGACAATTGCTGACTCGATAGTACGGTGAATTTCGGTATTATGTCGCAACGACGCTCGCGCGCGCTCGTCGCGTGCCACTTATACGCTTCGATTATTGCGCAACTCGATTGCGCGAATAATCGAGGCGTCTAGATACCCGGGGTACAACATCCCTCCCCCCTAAAAAGAAAAGAATTAGTTTTTCTTTTCGCTCGTCTCCGGCGAGCTTTATTTTTAAGATTTTAGATGTACCCCCAAAATTATATATATATATGTATACGGAAGAGATAAATAGAAATATTTATAATTCTTCCGGGAAGTCGGGCTAAGGCCCGCGTGTTGCGACACTCGGAAGCGTTAATTTCTTTCCTTGCTGTTTTTTGCTGACGGTCGGGGTTGATGCCCGGTGGCCAAACCCGCGTCTGCAATTTTTCCCTATATTAACAGACCATTAGCCGAGTTTCTCATTATTTGTTTACCGACTGTCTCCGATTCGGAATCGACGATGAGCAACAGACGCAGCCCGAGCCCGCCTGCCAAGGTAAGTACAACTTTGCCATTTTAAACTATGTTTTCCAGAAAGAAAATTCTGAAATTATCTAACTAATTTCCCCGTGTTTTTTTTTTTTTTTTTTTTTCTTTCCAGCGAATCCGGTTCGAAGGGCCACCCTCGAGCGTCAGCTACAACCTGACCATCCGTCGAGCTGGTGACGACTCCATCCCTGTGGTGGACCTCGTCTCCGATCCGGTGCGACGACCTCCGAGCCCGGAACTGGAGGTGATCGGCTCCTGGGTGCGGGTGCGACCCACACCGTCGGCCCCGTACCCGCCTATTCGTGTCCTGACGCCCGACGAGATAAGTTTTCGTGCCGTTCACGGCCGTCTCCCGCGGAGAAGGGAGGCTAGGCTTCCTCGAAGCCGTCTTGCCCCTTTGCCCAGGGGGGCTCCCAGGGCGAACATCCGCCCGGCGGGATCTTCGGATACCGACAGCGACGAGGAGGAGGATCCGACATCCCGTGAGAGGCGCGCTGCCCACGGCATCATGGACTGGCGTCGTGCTGAATTTTTTTAAGGCTCCGACGATGTAATGATCCGAAAAATAAAATGGTTTTTTATCGTTAATCTCTTCTGGTGTCCTGTGATCCGTTATTCTTCCTTTGGTTCTCCCTTTTCCTGTGCTAAGGGTAAGCGTGTGCTCGCGGTGCCCTCAGGGCTCCGGAAGATGGTACCTCCGGCGGGGCGGCCCCGCGTCGGAGTCCTTGGTATGCGGCGTATGCGATTAGGGCTAGTAGGGCCACGGTGCCCAGCGAATACTGCCCGATCGTGTGGTATAGTTGCGGGCGATTTCCCGTCGTCGGTACATTCACTTCGTCCAGAGCTCTCTTCATGCTGCGTAATTGTACGCCCAGAGCATTGACCTCCTTCGGACTGCTAGCTGCGTGTTCGGGCCGCACAGTCAGGCAGTCGGTAAGTACCCTCGGTACCATTTCTTCCTCCGCCGGTAATAACGTGAGGTTGTAGACCGGTACATAGCTCGTTCCTTCCACCTCCTGCTTCCAACGTCGCACGGTTTCGAGCCGGAAGTCCGACGTTGTGGCGGTGCAACGATTGTGGAGGGTCAGTGACCCCGTCCCGCGCAGCACCTCTTGCTGCGTCGGCGATCCTTCGCATTTTATGCTCACCGACTCGTTTCTCGGTGACACATACAGCCAACGTCCCGGCTGTCGTAGGCTCATCACGAGGGTGTGGGTGAGGCTTACGATCCTCTTTGGGCATTGCTGGCCCTGACCTACCGTGCCGTCGGTGTATAATCGCACGCTGCATGGTGCGTCCTTTGTGATGGCCATGACGGGGTATCGGGGCTCGCAATAGTACTTATCCTCGTCCCCTTTTGCAGGTTTCCAGGTCGCGTTCGGTTGCCCGGATGTACTGCCGATTTTCCCGGTCTACCACCACGAGGTCCTCCGTGGCCTCGATGTAGTAGTAGGTATGGTTTTTACCCTCCCTCGGAAGGGGGTATACGTAGTTGATCCCGTACCCGGGGGATCCGATGAGCGGGATCTCGAGGAGGAGGGTTATTATCCTCTCCCTTCGGTATGCCTTGGCGGTCGCCAGGCACAATATGGCCGCCGCGTTGTCCCGCGTGACCGGTCGCGGGAAGCTGTGTCCCCGGGGGAGGTGAGGCAATGCCTCCGTGAGATACCTCGTAAAGATGGCGGGCGTCACTACGGACGCTCCCACTGTCCCGGATGCCACGCTGGAAAATATCTCCGTCATTTTCTCCACTTCCCGCAGGAAGGTTTCCACGGAAGCTTCGATCAGCATAAGACTTTCGTCGAAGTGCTGCCTGTCGTGCAGAGCATCGGTACGATTTCGGAGGTACCCGTTCACGGTGTGTACCATGGTGAATAACTTTTGTAGATTGCGCTGCGCCTCCTGTGAGGTTTGGTTAAACATATGGAGTGCCGATTCCACGACCTGTAGCTGTTTCCCCATGCACTCCTTTAACTTCCCCTGGGCACCCTGGAGGTCGGCAATTTCCTGGTCGAGGCGTTCCCCGTCGGCCGCGTCCATGTTGCCAGTTATGGCCTTTAGCACGGTACCGAGTCCGTTAATTAGACCTCGACGCTTTCGCCTGTGCTCCACCCCGATGAGGTCTTGTACGACTCCTACGTTGTCCTCAATTTTTGTTGAGAGTCGCACAAGGTGCGCCAGCATCTCCGGGCAGTAACCGTCCGGGCTAGCGAACTCTTCGCACTTCTGTCGCACGATGTCCAGCTGAGTTTGGATCCGGTGCTCCATAAACGCCATATTGGCTATATTTATACGGATGGCCAATGTCCAGACGTTGGCATACGTATATAACGTCCCGGCTCCCTCGAAGTAGAGCCCGGGGGCATCCCTAAAGGGTCGTACCTCGTACGCCCGTTCTGGGGTGGCGGCGTCCGCCTGTAGACCCGCCAACACCGTTCTGCAAAGAGTTTTTTCTTCATTTCTATGTTACCGTTAGTAAGCATGTGCATTTTTCAAGCCTTGTCGAATCCAGTGACCGGTCTAAAAGTCCCCTGTCGGGACTTTTACCCCTCTACGTAGTTACGGAGCCGGTCTACGTGCACTTTTACGTCTCGTCGACCCTGTCGCAACGTGTAGTTGCATGGGGGATGTACCCCGAGGATAGGGTAGGGCCCAATCCACTTCGGGGTGAGCTTGGCAGAGCGTCCCCGACGTACCGTCGTGTCGTGTAGGAGTACCCGATCTCCCACTCTGAATTTCACATCCTTGGATTTCCGGTCGTACTGCTCCTTCGCACGCTTTTTTGCGGTTTTCAGGTTCGCACGGGCTGTAGACCAGGCTGCCCGTAGACGCTCCCGCAGTTCCTGTGCGTAGTCGTCATAGTTGTACGTGGGCCTTGGCGCCTTTTGAAGGGCCGTAGGAAGGTCCGCGTCCACTCCGTAGACCAGGCGATGGGGAGTGAAGCCCGTTGCCGTGTGGGGCGTTGTGTTGTAGGTGAACATGGCGTAGGGTAGCCATTCATCCCAGTCCCCCTGATCCTCGTCTACATACCCCTTAAGGTATTCTGCCAACGTCCGGTGGGACCGTTCAAGGGCCCCGTTAGACTCGGGGTGGTATCCCGTTGTCTGTATTTTATCGATGCGAAGTAGCTTGCATACCCCCTTAAAAGTTGCGCTTAGAAAGTTCGTGCCTTGGTCGGTAAGGACGGTCTCTGGAGTCCCGTACCGGCACACTATTTCCTTAGCGAAGGCTTTCGCTACCTCGTTCGCTTGTTGGCTTTCGAGCGGTATGGCAACACTATATTTCGTGAGTAAATCCTGGAAGGTAAGGATGTACTTGTTTCGCCCTTCCGTCTCCGGCAATGGCCCTACGATGTCCATTGCGCACTTCTGGAATGCCCGTGTAGGCGTGTCAGTTATTACCAACGGCGCTTTCCCCGCTGGCCGTATCTTATTTCGCTGGCAGAGATCGCAGCGTGCTACGTACTTCTCTATGTCCTGCCGCATGCAGGGCCAGGTGTGCTCCAATTTTATTCTCTGCAGCATCCGCGTTACCCCCTGATGTCCTCCTAAGGGCGCGTCATGATGCTCGTAGAGTATCTGTTGTATTTTTTCCGTACTATAGTCGCCGTGGTCTGACGCGACTCGCGCTTTCTCCTGTCCGTCGGCCGCTCCGGGCTGACCGTACGCGGGGCGAAACCCCTGCGGCTCTTCGCTCGCCGCTGCCGTTGTCACGCCGGTTGCAGCTTCTTGGCGCGCGCTTGAGTTAGACTTGCCTTTGTCGTCTCCGTTGTTACCGACTCCATGCTTGGCAGGTGTATTTCGTGTGCAGGATCGGGTTACAGCACATATTCGACTTAATGCGTCGGCGTTGGTATTCTGTTTCCCTGCCTTGTACTGTACATCGAACTCGTGTTCGGACAATTTGATTTTCCATCGCATAAGTCGAGACCCTGGATCCTTTACACCGAACAGCCATGTTAAGGGCTTGTGATCCGTTACAACCGTAAACCGAGTTCCGTATACGTAAGGGCGGAACTGAGTGATCCCCCACACGATTGCAAGAAGTTCCTTTTCCGTCGTGGAATAGTTCTGCTCTGCCTTGTTTAGAGTTCTACTGGCGTAGCAAATCGGCAGATCTTCCCCTATCGTGCCCTGCGACAAGATGGCTCCGATGGCTTTGTCCGACGCATCGGTGGTAACGACGAAAGGTTTTTCGAAGTCCGGATATTGTAGTACTGGGGCCGTCGTCAGCACCCTTTTCAGGTCCTCCATGGCCTGCTCGTGCCTCGCTGTCCACTCGAAGGGCACGCCCTTTTTTGTGAGCTCGGTTAGCGGCTTGGCAATCTTCGAAAAATCCTGGATGAACTTTCGATAGTACCCCGCTAGCCCGAGGAAAGATTGTACTCCCTTAACGTCCCTTGGAGTGGGAAACCCTTTCACCGCCTCCACGATCGAAGGGTCAGCCCGCACCCCGTCGCCGGAGATGATATGCCCCAGATATCTGGTCTCCAGGCGCAAGAATCGGCACTTTGCCGGTTGAAGGGCCAACTTTGCCTCCCGTAGGCGACTGAATACCTCTCGGAGTCGTCCATTATGCTCCGCTAGGGTAGCTCCAAATATGACGATGTCGTCCAAATACACGTAGCATTTTAGCCCTTCAAGACCCACTAACACCGCGCTCATTAACCGTTGAAACGTCGGCGGGGCATTTTTCAATCCGAAGGGCATTCGGGCGTATTCGAAGTGCCCTTGCGGGGTGGAGAAAGCCGTCTTCTCCTTGTCCTCCTCTGCCATCGGTATTTGATGGAATCCCGAGGCGAGGTCGAGGGTGGTGAAATAATGTGCCCGTCCCAGCTGGTCTAATATTTCCGCAATATGAGGCAGTGGGTACGAGTCACCGATCGTGACCTCGTTTAATTTACGAAAGTCCACGACTACACGCATTTTTACCTTTCCTGTCGCGTCAGGTTTTTTGGCCACGACGAGTAGGGGAGCATTCCATTGGCTCCGGCTCGGTCGGATTATGCCCTCTTCCAGCATCCCTTTCATCTGCTGCTGGACCTCTTTTTTGTGTGCCTCCGGTAAGCGGTAAGGATGTACCTTAATCGGCCGCGCTCCTGGCATGAGAGGAATGCGGTGTTCCGCCATATTGGTGCACGGGAGCGCGTCTCGCTCGAGGTGGAATATATCGGCGTAATCGTCGCATATTTCCAGCAACGATTTCTTTTCCTCCTCGTTGAGGTGCGCGACCTCCACCTCCTTGCGCAACCGCTCGAGTCGCGTGCCGCTCGCCTCTGCGCTGGCTGCAAGAATTTCGCAAGCACGCTCGCCGCCCAGCTCTTCTGCTGACGCCAGCGGCTCGAGTGACACGACGGGTCGCTCGACGTGAATGAGCTTGTCTGTGGTGTTTACTAGACTTACCACACAGCTGTTCCCTCGTGGTGCGGTTACGCATGCCCCGAGTATTACTCCGTCGGCGATGCCGCGTTTTTCGACAACTCCCTCGTTGCTACTCGAGGTCGAAACGTAGGCGATATTTTCGCTGCGAGGAGGCAACGCGATCCGTATGTTTCCATCCACGAGGGGCATGCAATACCCGTTGATACGAATTTCCTCCCCCCGGAGTATGTCAGCCTGTTTTTCCTTTATGAAATCCATCCCAAGGATTCCATGGGTTTGCACGTGCAGGTTATGTGAAATTACGTGGAACCAATGTTTCACGGAACCGTTCGGTGTCTCCAGTTCGATGAGGGCGGCGTAACGCGCTTCCAGGCTCCCGCCCCCGAGTCCCTTCAAGGACACATCAGACTCCTCCGCCGGGGTGTCGTCTGACAACGCATCCTCGCGTATAATGCTCACCTGAGCCCCCGTGTCGGCCTTCAGGGTCAGCATACCCGTGTGTCCCGACGGTGACCTTACGTGAAAGTCGCTTGCTGATGCATGTGGACCCGGCGATTTTACTACGTAGACATCGACCTCCCTGAGAGGTCTGGCGGGTTTCGTCCACCTTTTTGCACGGAACGAGGCTACGGTTAGTTGGCCGTCCGTTGATGTACCATTTGTAGCCGCCGCTGCGAAAATATTAGCCTCTCTTGTGGCCTCACCGCTTGCGGTGATGGTATTGATCCGGAAGGACCCCACAGTGCCTCCCTGACCTTGCTGGGCGGAGCCTCCTTTTCCCTGCTCGATGTCCTTCCGCTTCCAATGACCGCTGCTACCGGCACCCTTTTTTTTATTTCTCGGGTTGTCGTCCTGCTGTCGGGCTCGGCAATCCTTCCAGAAGTGCCCGGGTTTTTTGCAATAGTTACACGTGACCGTTACCAGGTGCACGTTCTTCTGGGCAGGTACAGGAAGACTTTGTCGAGCCCCCTGACGGCAGTCCCTTGCCATGTGCCCAGTCTTCCCGCACGTGTAGCACTCCCGGGGTTTTGTGCCCGCTGAGCCCTGCGAATGCCTCGGGTTTCCTCCCCCGAGACTGGGCCGTGCTGCGCCGGGTTGCCCAGACATCATTTTCTCTACCTCGCATGCCCCCACGACCGAGTCGTGCAGGCTCTGATAATTACGAGATCTCACAATAGTTTGAACTTCTTTTTTCAAACCATTCTCGAAGTTCATTTGCGCGCTTCTTCGAATCGCGTTCCCAATTCCTCTGGCGACTTCTGCATCGGCTCCGATGCTTAATTCCTCTATCACTTCCACGGTGAGCGTTTCGGCCCGCGTGGCATAGGTAGACACGTTTTCCTTCGCATCCTGCTTCAGCGTGCAGAATTGATACTGGAGGGAAGCAAGCGACTCTCTCTTCCCGTAGAGCGCTTCAAGCTCCTCCCGTAAATCACTCAGCGTAATCAGTTGTTTGTGCCTCATCTCCTTTGACGCTCTATCTTCTAACTTGCTGCTTTTGATCAAGGTCAAAAGGTCAGTCCGATCCGCAGGGTGTACCATACCCCAGACCGCTTCGCAGGACATCAAAAAAGCCTCAAGCTTCGCTGGGTCGCTCCCATCGAAGGTTTTAACGTTTCGAAGAGCGGCTGGTATTTCCAGATATTTCCGTACCCTTTGCTCAGGTTCGGGGTTCCGCGTCCGTCGTCGGTGGGGCGACCTGTGCCTCGGCGGGGGTGGGTCCCTCCGCCCCTTCCTTTCGTCCTCCCGGGTGCTGTCCCACAGGCCCGGCTCCATAGTGACGATGCGCTCGTACATGGGATCCCCCTGTTGATCCTCTTGCCGATCTTCCTGTCGATCTCCCTGTCGATCTTCCTGTCGATCTTTTTCCGGTGGGGGTGCCTCTGCTTCAGCCGGCACCACGCTCAGGCGCTGTTCCAAGCGCTGCAGGAGGTTCTCTAGGCGATCAATTCGCTGATTGGCCTCTGCTCCAGGG
Source organism: Amblyjoppa proteus (assembly GCA_963922035.1). Classification (NCBI taxonomy): domain Eukaryota; kingdom Metazoa; phylum Arthropoda; class Insecta; order Hymenoptera; family Ichneumonidae; genus Amblyjoppa; species Amblyjoppa proteus. Next base: position 14,681,321 of record OY998231.1, on the reverse strand, counting down.
CTAAGCCCCTCCTGCTCACCGTCGTCCGGTTTGGGGTCTTCGACCGGCTTGCATCCTCCGAACAGAGCCCTCCGGGTCGCTCGAAGAGCGGGTCTAAGGGGAGGTACCTCCTCTGCCTCTTCCAACGTACCCAGCACCCTGTTCTCGACGCTCCAGTTGGGTCCCCCTTGAGTGGTGCTATGCCGGGGGTATGCGTCCCTCATGCGATTTGTCTCCCGTACCGTCAATCTCGTTGTGGTCGGGGGCGGCGTGTCCTGGTGCCGAGGCTCGAACAACTGGACATTCACATCTTCCCAGCCCGTCTGGCGACGGTTCCCCCGGTGAGTCCCTCGCTGGAAATTTACCCCGAACAGGGGGTTCGGCGAACCGCCTTGTCCAGGAGTCCCCTGACCCAGTGCCTGCCGAGCTTCAGTTGTCGTCTCGGCCAGGGCGTTTCCCAAGCCCTCCTCGACGTGCCCCGCCACCTCGGCTGCTTCGGGTGTTCGCCCAGACGGCGTTCCCGATCGTTCGGTGCGCGGTGGCGTCGCAGGAGTTCGGGGGCTACTCATTTTGCGTAACTTTTACCTCCGTTAAATCTTGTGTTACCTTTTCTGGTACCGTCCCACTGGCTTCGACAATGCCTATACGTCAAGCAGCTGACTCCCAGATTTTTATTATGTAATGTGGGGTACTTACAGTGCGTACACCCTCCACATTACGGGATGCCCTCGATGAAACCCTTGCGTTTCTCGGCTCCCTTCCTGAACTGCCAGTATCACGTCCCCCTCGATGAGGACGCGCTTCAGGGATCCTGCAGCGATCCGTGAAGACTCCGGTTGGTTTTTCTTCTTCCGTTATCCTGTAGATAACGGGATGCGCACGTCGATCCTCTGATCGTCCCGTGGTCCGCCTGAACACTTGTCGACCCTGGTTCGCGGAACTCTTCTCCCTCAATGGAGACTCACTATCTGCCGCTCCTTGCGGAGATCCAAGTGTTTGGTATTTTAACAGCGATGTTTATTAATTCACTCTGGCAATCCCACCGCTGCCACCAATGTTATATCCGCAGAAACTCAGGTAGCTAATCTGTGTTTCGCGGGCGAGCCGTTAGCTCGTGAGATTCGGGATTTGTCCAGTTAAAGGTTAGAACCCAAGAGAATTAAACACGCAATGTTTATTAAAACAATTATAAAATGTTTATTTACCAATTATTATACACTTGGAGTAGAATTACAGTTATCCTACTTCGTAGCCTTTTTACCGTTACTATTAACCTTTACTGTTAACTTTTATCTAGGGATATGGTATCCCCGTGGCGAGCCCTTACTCGAGAGAAAGGGTACTCGTCGACCGTAACCAACCGTACTGACAGGAGTACTGAGACTGAGGAGTGCCTGCTCTCGATACATTATATATGGTTGAGAGAGCAGGTACGTCAGCTTATTCTCCTCTAAATGTTTGTGGTTTACTTTATTTTAGTAAACAAACTTTTTTCCAAATTCTCGCTTCTTCGAGAACGGAATTTGGAATTTGTTTTGGTTTCGTCACCGTCGCGGTAAGTCGCGAGCAGGTGCTCTAGTTACCGAGTCGCTCGCGCTTGCTTAATTGCTGACTCGACAATTGCTGACTCGATAGTACGGTGAATTTCGGTATTATGTCGCGACGACGCTCGCGCGCGCTCGTCGCGTGCCACTTATACGCTTCGATTATTGCGCAACTCGATTGCGCGAATAATCGAGGCGTCTAGATACCCGGGGTACAACACAATAAAAAAATTATCAAACTCTTCAACAAAGATGAATTTAGAACGACCAGCGTTCTGCCGGGTATTTAATAACCTCAAAATCGTTTACACACAAAAATAGTCACATTATTAGAAAATAGATCGATTAATATAATATATTACATAATGCCTAGAATCTTTATTACGTACTGATAACTGACGGACTGATTTATATTAATGATAGATACATAGTGTACTTACCAAATTTTTTTAATCCACAGCACGAGTATGCAACTCGATTTCTATTCGCGTGACTGAAAATGCAGGGTATAAGGGTGCCTATGTTCCTCGGTAATGGATATCTATCGGTTATCTGACGGATAACTGCAATTAATAATGGCTGCTCTATACCAGAAAAGAGCGCCAAATTATAAAGTTAACGTTTGGATGACATTTTGGCAATCCAGATATATCGTCCATTAAAAGACATCGTTCGCATAACTAAAAAATGATATCAGAAAACATCATAAAAAAGTTAACTGTTTGATGACGTTTTGTATCCCCAATTATGCAATGGACATCCATCGACATGAAGCTAAATGATAACTGTCAGATTAATTACTACTGAAATGACACTTTACAACACTAAAAAACGACATCTTTAATACAACTTATATGATATTCCTCTTTGCTATCCATGTTTATGGATAGCAAACAGGGATATCAAATAAGTTGATATAAAGAATGGATAATTTTGGAATGCCCACGGTACCCGTCAAACAAACTTGAATTATTACTTTCGGATAACTGTTGAAACGACTCTTTAGGATAACATAAAATAGACATCTCTAGGACATCTCATTTTATATCTACATTTATTATCCATGCATAGTCAACTTTTCGGTGCCCCATAAATAGATATCTATCGGACAAAATCATATGGTGACTTTCGGAGCACTTTTGTCAAGACTATTTAAGATAACATAAAATGGACATCTCTAGGACATCTCATTTTATATCTATACTTGTTATCTATATATAGTCAACTTTTCGACCCCCGATAATTGGATATCTATCGGACAAAATCATATGGTGACTTTCGGAGCACTTTTGTCAAGACTATTTAAGATAACATAAAATGGACATCTCTAGGACATCTTATTTTATATCTATACTTGTTATCTATATATAGTCAACTTTTCGACCCCCAATAACTGGATATCTATCGGACAAAATCATATGATGACTTTCGGAGCACTTTTGCAAAGTCCATTTAAGATAACAAAAAAAAGGAATCTTTACGTTAACACTCATATGGATGAAAATATAAAGACGCGTTAAAGGTACCTTTCGGATAAATCTGAAAGATAACTTATAAAGGATATCTTATAGATGGCAATCGGACAATACTGCTACTTGGGTATGTTCAACAGACTTATGTCCTGGTGCCAAAAACTTCGCAGTTCCATTCCGTGGTCACTATTACGATCGAGATGCCCGGTTACTTAATTTGCACGGCGTGCAACACTTTTGGCTGCGACTTAGCTACCGATGTCATCCTCATTTCCAGTGAGTGTAAGCTTTACGATAATTTGTCACAAAAAAAAATTATTGTGCAGCAAAGAGGGACTGTCGTCGTGACTATAAGGATAATGATCTAGCACGTCTAACACGATCAAAATGTTGGTAAAAAGTTTATTTAATTTTTTTATTTTTTATTTAATTTAATTTATTTCACGGATTACTTCTTTTACATCATACATTTCGTAGTGCATTACCGACAACAGTGGTGACTGAAATCGTAAGCTCATATGTAATACCATAATATCTCAACAAAAAATAAGTAATTAATCGAGAACTAGCGAACAAAAGTTCTTGATATTATACAAATCATAATACATTTCAACAGGTTATAAACTCCTATAAATAATAAAGTTTATCGGTAATTCATTATTTAATACACACGTGTGCTTAACTCCATACCAAAAAAGTGGTCCCTATTCATTAGAGCCCCCACATACGCTCGAAGATGCGGGTTAATTAAATTTTTCTGTGTATCAAGGTTAATGCCTGCATCGATCTTTTAAAGTATACAATTTTGTTAATTCGTATCTTCACATCAAAGACGTGCCAGGCGTATTTGGCATAATGAAAACGGATAAACAGTTGACGGAGGGTGACGAAGTTGAGATAACTTGCGCCGCGTCCGTCTACAATTAGACCAGAGTCGAGTGGATGAACAATATGAACGAACTAATAGTCGAAACTGGTAAGATATTAAATAAATACTGACATAGCGATGAAAACGGCGCGCAATCATCATCATGCATGGATCTTAAAGATAATAATAATAAACTTCAAAATTGCAGATAGAATTTTGATAATAAAGACCTCGACGAATTTCACACATCTTTCGACATGGCAAATAAAAAGTGTCCAACAATCGACAACGCCAGGTATTACATATGCAGCGCATCGACGGCTTTGTACGCCAATACTGAGCGCAGTAGGTACAGCTCCTGATTCATAGTAAACAAGAAATTTGTATGAATACCTTGTCGATTTTTTGGTTAGTTTTGAATCGTCGAAAATATTACAAAGCAATATTTTAAAAATTACAATTAATTATTGAATACTGTGACGGTCGTCAGGTATGGTCGAGGTGAATGGTGAATGAGTGTAACGCTGAGTGGTTTAATATGTTTTATTGTACGAGTGAAGGAGAGCGTGCGTCACAACGGTTCGGGACTCTGAGATGAACTGATGCAAGGGCCTGACAGAAGTAGGGCCCTCGCCTATTACTGCGCGCGACGCGGTATTCTTACGCGCTGATAAGACGGCCGCTGCCCGCGCGTGGCGAGTGCAGCGGCTGGACCGCTACCGTGAGAGCGTTCGTGTTCGCACGGAAGGTGCTGACGGTAGAAGGCTTACGAGAATGCTGATAAATGTTTTAACCCGAGTTTCCTGTGATAAAATATTAGTTTCGACAATACGGGATCGTCACACTCCCCCTCTTGCAAAAAGAGCGATGCTCCGCATCGGATATGATTGTTTACAAAACTTGGAATGTATGAGTCTATACAATGAAATGATTTTTGTTTGTTTGTGGGTCTGTTTTTATGCATTTTCGCTGTGCGTATGTGTGTGGTCAAAAATAGCCATTTTCCTTTGGATCCCACTTCTGTGTTTCTAGCCCTTTTCCTTTGTTCGGACTGCCAAAGATGGTTGTTATTTGTTCTGTTCAAGGGTCCCTGTTTGGTTCGTCTGAGGTATTATAGGTGTCCTAGATCTGAAACTGACTATTGTTCATTAGCATTTGTGTTAGTGGTATTGGTTGTGTTATAGAGGATCGGTTGGTTTGTGGGTATAATAGAATTTATAATAGCAGATTTGTCCTCTTTTTGTGTTTCCCTGTCGGTTCCCAATTTGTACAGTTCGGTTCGCTGGTGATTCGTTCATTGTATCCTTGTCTTTTGTCATTAACCTTTCCTGTCGTTTTACTTTTTATTGTTGTTTCGCTTTGGATTCCTGGTTTATTATTTTGCTGCTTACACGAATGGTAACAATTTCTCTTCTTGGTTTCCTGAAACAGTCTAACTAGTTAACTTTGGTGGTTAGTGGGTGAGACGTGTTACTTGGGATGTGGTCGATTGGATCGTGCCGTTGGTGTCGGGTTGAATGGAATGAAGAAGCCGTGTCCCGATAATGCAATATATATGTAATGTAAGAAAAGACAAAAAAAAAAATTACTTGATTACAGGTTACATGATTATATATCCCTACAATTATGTTGGTTATATGGTTGATTATTATATGTTGTTGATTATTATATGTTGATGATTATTATATGTGTGCCCTACATGTTGGTCTTTTCCTTTCTCTTTTTTTTTTATTGTGGTTTCTCGATGTTTATGCCCTGTTCTTTTTCGAACTTCCGAGTAGCTATTTCCCAGTGGAGACTACTCAGTTGGCGTAGGAATTCTTGTCGGGTGTCTGTGTGTTGTTGTTTAAACCAACGACATGTCGCGTCTTCCCAATTAAATGACCGTGACAGCAGGTATTCGCTGATGTCGTCGGTTTGTGTGTGTCGTGAAGTTTGGTTTGGTTTTATCGGTGGTGTTGTTGCTCTTTGTCTCGGTGCTGGTACTGGAGGTGGTGTCGATGTTTCCGGTGCAGTGACTCGTGGTTTGCTTATTTTTCCTAGGGGGATCTGTGTTCGTGCTGTGACCATTTGTCCGTCCTTGGCTTTGTGTTTCGGTATAGCGCCTGTTGATTTTTGGATAGTTGTGGGCTGTACATTTTCTTTTCCTTGTGTTTCTGTAGTCTCCTGTGGCGGTGCGACCGTTTTTCCCGGGTATATCACCACGGGTGGTGCTTTTCCACGATATATGGTGACGGGTACCGGTTTGAGCTGGAGTGGTTGTGCTGTGTTCGATTCGGTTTTTTCTACTGTTGTGTTTCGTTGCTTGAGTGTCTGTGGTTTAATCGGTGCTATTTCCTTGTCCGTTCTCAGTTCCACTGGTGTACTTTTATGTCTAGCCATGTAAGCGGAGCATTTCTCGATGTGCGCTATCATTCGCGCCGCCGGAAATACGACTTTGCACAAGGGACAGGGTGCATCCCGTGCCTTGCACGTTTCCATTTTTGCCGTCAATTTTTTGCAGGCATTCCGCGATATGGGTAGCGCACAGCTTCGGCTCGAGTTCGAGCTTGCATAGCGGACATGCTATTTTTGCGTCCATTTTGTTCTGTTGTTATCTGTTGGTGGAGGTAAAATTTGTTGTTGCGTTGGGGTTGGTTTCCTTTTTGGATACCTATATGTTGTAGAAGGTTCGTAAAGCATCGTGCTCATGCTCATGCTTTAGCATCTGGGTGTTTAACAAGTTGAGGTGGGGAACATGCTCAAGGTGCATTTACATAATATTGTTGTGTGGATAATACGTGATAGCGCGTGCCTGTCTGTGTTCTGTTTCTAGTGGTGGTTCAGTTACTATTGCGACATCTCTGTAACAGGTTACTGGTACTACTGCTCTTTCAACAAGTTCTATTGGTTGCTGATGCGCTTGTGTGATTTGTTCCGTTCTTTCGTTAGGTTGCCCCTGATTTGATAATTTAATAGTTTGTTTCCTTGCCACGCACGATATTAGATCAATGATTTTTGAAATTTTTCCGAACAATGAGAATTTCCAGCAAACTCCCAACAAAACGAGGATTGAACCGAGTGATATTCCTGAATATTTTAAGAAGGATTCTAATAATGACAGTCTACTGCTCAAGCGGTGTGCCTTTGTTATTTCTTTCGCTTTTGCGATTACTGTTTTTAAAGCTACCTCGTTTTTTGCAAGATCGTCGTGAACAGTGTTCGGTTCCAGAGACAATGTGAATACCTCTGTTTCTGCTAGAATTTCCGTTATATTTAAGTTATCTATAGTTTTGACTGCGTTTTCTATCATTTGCGTTATGTTCAGTACTAGAGTACGTGAGAAATTCGCTTGAATTGAAGATGATATTTCTACTGATGGTGTTAGTTGGATTGCTCTACTTTTTGCTTGGCATTTGGGGCTAAGTTGCAAAATTCCCGTGTTCTCGATTGTTTTGATTTTTGATTCAAGGTTGCTGCAGGTGATATACAAACTTTCCGGTTTAGGTGCGGCATACAGCCATGCGTTAGTATTGCTGATTCGGGCCCAATAGGTTTGTTTAAGAGTTTTTAGTCGGATATCGCAGGTTTCCAAATTGAAAAATTGAGGGTTAGTTATTAGTTGTACTTCACATTCGGTTTGATCGGTAATGCGCTGTACTGGGGCGATTTGTTCGCATACGTAGTTAGTTATCGCGAGCTTACATTCGTCTAGGCTCTGTAGGTTGAAATACGTTTCGAAGTCGTCTGATACAGCTGTATATTGAGTGGTCGGTTTAATAAATGCAAAGCGTGAGTTATTATAACTGGTGATTTGGCGTACTGGGACCGCCGTGTGGTGGTATAGTTTATATGCTGTCAGGTCTAACAACGGTATTTTAATTACGTAGATCAATTTTTCTCCGTTGTGGAACACGCTTAGTTTGGTTAGTTCCAACAGTTCCGGTACGTGTTTAGTATCTAAAGGGATAGGGAATTCTGTGTTGGGTGAAGATTTTCTAACTGCCTCGGCGCTGAGTAATATTTTCTTGCTTGACAAAAGCTGAGGGTGCATTTGCCCGGTTTTTGCAAAAAGGATTGCATTGATTAGTGTCTCGATGTCGAGTTCCAGTTCTGTTAAGTTTTCCTCTATCTGGGTCGTGAATTGTATTGCTACTGTATTTAATTCAATGGTTTGTATCTCGGAACCAATCGCTACTTGTACGCTGTTGAACCTTTGAGTTTCTTTACGCAGTGCTACCGCTAATGACGTTATTTGTTTTTGCATCGTGTTAAAGCCTGATCTTATAATGTGTGTTTGGTTTTCTACGATTTCTGCTAATTCAATTGTGTTATTTCCTAGTGCTTCGATCTGTTCGTTGATTCGTTCGGCATCGTCGTTATCCATAGTACCGAAAAGTACCTTATTTATTTTTCCTATAAAATTGAATGGCGCGCGTTTTTTACGATTGTTCGTGAGATTAGTTTTGATGGCTGGTATTAATTCGTTCAGAATTCGTTCCGTGTTTTCCAGGGTATCCAGACGAGACAGCATTGCTGACAACTGTCCTTTTATAAGGCAACGTGTTCCCAGCGTGGAGCAAAACTGAACTGTTGCCATTATGTTCTTTTGTATTTGTAGTCTTCTGTCTGCAAGTCCATGGGTGTTGATGTACGTGATTAGTGTCCATGTCGTGTGGTATAAGCGGAGTTTTCCCAATGGTTCAGAGTACAGTCCTGGGTTTTTTGGAAGTGGTATGATTTCTACCGGGTCGTCGGTGGTTAGAGCGGCCGTATGGCATCTGCAACATACGCCGTTTTGATATCATCTACGTGTACGACTTTTGATTTTTTTTTTCAGAGATTTGTAATTCTATGTTGTTTCTGTCTAATACTCGGAGGATCTTAAATGGGCCTAAATAGTTACTATCAAGCTTGCCTTTTTTAGCTTTGTTTTCGAGCCATACCATTTGTTCGGGTTGGAAACTTTTTGTTTGTGTTTTTCTGTCGTAGTAGTGTTTTGTCTTTTGTTTGAATCGGACTTGATTTTCGAACGCCAGTTGCTGGACGTCCTTCAGGTTCTGTACCACTTGGTTCAAATAGTCGTTATAAGTGACTACCTTTTCTGGTGGTGGGAACTCTGAGGGTGTTCTGGCCGTTCTACCAAATACAAGTTCGAAGGGTGTGTAGCCTGTGGTTTCGTGCACGCTCGTATTGTATGACATTGTCGCAAAGGGTAGTAGCTCGTCCCAATCACGGTGTTTGCTGATGAAATGCTTAAGGTATTCTATCAGTCCGTGATGGCTACGTTCCAGAGCCCCATTGGACTGTGGATGGTAGGCTGATGTCTTGTATCGCTGAATTTGGAATAACTTCGCAAATTCTTCGAAGGTTTCGGACATGAAGTTAGTGCCTTGGTCCGACAAGATAGCGCGAGGAGCGCCGAATGTTGATATTAAGGTCGTACAAAGTGCCTTCGCAACGTCGACAGTCGTTTGGTTTTTTAATGGGACCGCTATACTAAATTTGCTAAAAAGATCGAGTATTGTTAGTATATACGTGAAACCGTTTCTTGTTTCGCGTAGAGGTCCGACTATGTCGATTGCTACTTTATCGAACGGTACAAATGGAGAGTCGGTGATGATCATTGGGGCTTTGCTTTTAACGCGTACCAGCTTGTTTTTCTGGCAGTCGAAGCAGTATCTGATGAAGTTTCGAACGTCGTTTTTTAGACCTTTCCAGTAATACTGTGAGAGTATACGTTGGTACGTTTTTGATACTCCTTTATGGCCTCCAATTGTTGATCCGTGCAATTCTTTCAGGATGTCCTGTCTGATTTTCGGTGGTGGGATAGTTAATAGACCTTCGCAAATGGTAAATTCTATCCGCGATTTATTCGTCAGTACTCGTATTTGAGTCTTGATGTTTGCCCACAATGTCGCATCGATGATTTTTGGGTCTTTTGATATTGTGCAGGATTCCAGTTTCTCTTTTCCCACAATTTCGACGAGTGCTTCTACGCATTTATTTACCATGTGCATGTTTGTAGTGTCTGTGGATTTTGATTTACAGACCATCCCGATGTAGCATGTTTCTCCCTGGCGTGTAACGAGTATGTTTCCAACCTGGGGGTTACATTTTAGCAGTGACTGTTGGTCGATTTTATTTTTTTCTACTAATATTTCTGTAACCATGGTGTTCATCACACAGTCGGCTGCCAAAAAGTATGCTATGTTGTCTTTCTGGGCTAGAAGGTTGGATTGTGTGATTGCGATATTATCGTGTATGATCACATCTTCTGTTATCGTTGCGCTTCTGGTCGATGGTCGTGTACCGGTGTGTGTTAGTCGCTTCCTGTGGTAACTCGATGGTTCGAAGGGTGAGTCACTGTCTACGTCGTCAGTTTCGTCTCTTGATGATTCCTCCTGATTTTGTTTCGTAAGTGGAGGTGAGATGGTATTTTGGGGTTCCGGAGTAGGAGTCGGGTATGAGGGTTGCGGGTTTTCATAACTGCGAGCTGGTATACTGGATGATGGTTGGCTGCATCGTCGGGAATCCCAATAGTCATCAGTCATCTCGGGAGAGCACCAACCAAGGTTGTCTGTGATCTTGCTCGATCCTCCATTTCCTGATTTCTGGGCATTCGTTCGTCCGGTTTGTTTATCGAGGTTCGTAGCTTGGGTTTCCTTAGCTCTTCTGGATTCCCAATAATCATCCGTCATTTCGGGAGAGCATTCACCAGGGTTGTCGGTGATTGTTGATTTCCGTGCTGCAGTATGTCCTCGATCCCGATTCCGAGACGTCGGGGAATCCTTAGGAGTAGGTGGCGATCTAAAATTCGGTTGCACTGGTGTTCGTGCTTTAGCTCCGTTAACACCTTTCCCCAAGTCGTTTGTTGAAGGTGACCTGTATGTTGGTTGTACCGGTGGTTCATGGGTGTTATCGTCACTAGCCAGTTCTCCGATAATTGTTGGCGGCGGTTGATCATTTCGTTGCTTCATATCTTGTCCTTTTTGAATTGCTAAGTTGTCTGTTTCCTTCCGCATTTGTGGACTTTTTTGCTCTGTGTCAGGCGGGGCTCTTTGTCCTCTGCGCTCTGCACTTTTCATTCTAGTCTCACTTTGTACGGTTGGTGTGCCCATTTTATTTTTCTCTTTATTTTTTTCCTCTTTAAATTTTTCTTTTTCATTGTTTCCTGTGTACTTCTTCGTAACTTTTTCCTTTCGTGTCCTTGATTTCTTGCGTGGTTCTCGTGTGTTCTTTTCGTCCTCGGAGGTATCCTTTTTTCGTTTCCTTGTCGTCCTAGGGGGTTTCGGGGTGAGTTCATCTTCCGAAATTTCGGTTTGCGGTGTTTCGTCGTCAACCGTTGGATCCGTTCTGACGTGCGCGCTCTCCTTCCTTTGTGTTGTGACTATGGTTTCGTTGTGAATTGAACCTTGTTGTGGTTGTTCGTCGTCCGAATCGTTTTCGTGCTGTTTTTTCCTGGGTGCTGGATTTCCGGATGATTCGTCGGATGAGCGGCTGCGTGTGTGTGGCTGATGGAAGGTTTTTGGTTTTTTGAATGTTTCTTCTGCGTTTTCAGAGGAGCTTTCGCGGGGTCTAACGGGAAGAATAGTTGCGGGATTCCTGGATAAAGCGTCTGCGACGACGTTTAGTTTGCCTGGTTGATGATGAATTTCGAAGTCATAGTTGTTCAGCGTCGTTTGCCAGCGTTGGAGTTGTTGTGGGAGGTCAGCCTTGTTTGCTAAATATGTTAATGCTCTATTGTCCGTGATAAGGGTGAATCGTTGTCCGTATAGGTAGGTTTTGAAATGTTCCACTGCGTTTACTATTGCTAATAATTCTTTCCTCATGGCATCGTATGATTGTTCCGCTTTTGAGAGAGTTCGCGAGAAAAAGGCTACTGGGTGATCGAATTTTTCGTGCTGTTGACTAAGTACTGCGCCGATTGCGTAGTCTGAAGCATCAGTTGTGAGTTTAAACGGTTTTTTATCGTCCGGATAGCGCAAAATCGGTCGTTCAATAATTTTGTTCTTGAGATAGTCGAAAGCCTTTTGACATTCCTGAGTCCAATCGAATTTAGCGTCTTTCTTTAATTGTTTGGTCAAAGGCACTGTTATTTTTGCGAAATCTCGAATAAAGCGTCTGTAATATCCAGCGAGAGCAGTGAACTGTTTTATAGCTTTTTTATCCTTGGGGACTGGGAAGTCTTTTACGGCTTGAACTATGAGGGGATTTGGTTGAACTCCTTTTTCTGAGATCGTATGGCCTAAATATGTTACCTCTTTCCTGAGAAAGTGGCATTTGTCGGTTTGTAGGGTTAGTCCTGCTTTTGTTAATCGTTCCGCCAGTCGGTTGAATTTTTTCGCGTGTTCTTCGAGGGTGTTTGCGTAGATTACGATGTCGTCCAAGTAAACGAAAAGGTCGCTTCCAGTGAGTCCTGATAGTACTATATCCATTAATCGTTGGAAAGTAGCTGGTGCATTTTTTAGGCCAAATGGCATGCGATTGAACTCGTAATGTCCACTCGGCGTAGAAAATGCGGTTTTTTGTTTGTCGTTCGGATGCATCTCGAGTTGATGGAAACCGGAAGCCAAGTCAAATGTCGAAAAATAACGAGCGTTTCCTAACTGATCCAGAATTTCTACTATGTTTGGCAGTGGATATGCGTCGGGGGTTGTTTTTGCGTTTATTTTTCGAAAATCTATTACAATTCGCCATTTTTTGTTGCCTTGAGAGTCTGATTTTTTTGGTACGATCCAGACTGGAGAGTTGTACGGTGATAGTGATGGCTGAATTATATCCTTTTCTAATAAATTCTCGGTTTGTTTTTGAATTTCCTTTTTATGGATTTGGGGGAAGCGGTATTGTTTCGTGTTTACTGGCCGGTCGTCGGTTGTGAAAATCTCATGCTTTAGGAGGGTCGTATGTCCTAATTTGTCGCCGGGTATGTGAAACAAGAACGGATTTTGCGATACGAGTTTGTTGACGTGATTTTTCTCATCCTTATTTAGATTTTCCAAATGGAGGAGAGGTTTCAACTTTTCGAGTCGTTCCGCGGTGTTTGTCGCGACAGCTGTTCGAATTACTGCACTGTGAGCGTCGGTACTACAGTGAGAATTCTCTGCTTCGGCCGCAACCCGAGAAATGTACTCTACGGGTTGCAGTTCGACTGTTGGAATTTCGAAATCAATGGCATTATTGGTTTTGTTAATTATGCCCACGTATGCAATTCCATTATCGTTTCTCACAAGGGCTTCGCCAAGAATGATGCCTTCCGGAGTTTTCAACCGCGGAACGTATCCTTCCTGGATCTCGGTGTTCTTTACTCTGATGTGAATAATGCTCTTCGCTCTGGGTGGAACCGAAATCTGTTCGCGAGTTGCAAATGGTATGCGATGATTTTTGAATGCTATGCAGGCGCTCGAGTAGAGAATGTCAGCTGGTGTCTGTTTGAAAAAGGCGTCGCCCAATATGGCGTCCTGTTTTATCGGAAACTTGTCGGAAACTACGTGAAATTCAACTTGTACGGGTTTGATCGGAATTATGCATTTGCCCAGTGTATATACCTTACCTTCGGTGATACCTGTTAATTCGTAGATGATTTGTGCGTCAATTTCTACGTTGCGTGCGATAGTTTTTTCTTTTATCAAATTAATTTGGGCTCCAGTGTAGCGCAGTTCAGGGGATGTTATGCAGATTGATGGTGGCTTATGGCCTTTTGTTGTGCCTAGTGAGATCGTTACTTTTTTCAGTGTTTTGTTTAGTGCTTTTAAAATTTGTTCTACGGCGCACTGGTTCGTAAAACTCGATTCTAGTTTTTTAGGTTCAGGTTTGCGAGCATGGCTTTTAGCTGTTTCTCGACTTCGGATGGTGAGCTGGATTTGTCGTCGCGGTCGGAGGATCGGTCCCTTGAAGTGTTTCGACGTTTGTCGCGCGAGTCGTCCCGTCTGTCGCGTGAGTCACGTCGCTTGTCACGTGAATCGTCTGGGCGTCTTTCGCGTGAGTCGTTTCGATATCTGTCCCGTGACTGTCTGTTTCGTGAGTCGCCGTATCTGTCGCGTGAGTCGTTTCGGTACCTGTCTCGTGAGTTGTTTCGGTAGTCGTTCCTGTATCTGTCTCGTGAGTCGTTTCTGTATCTGTCTCGTGAGTCGTTTCTGTATCTGTCTCGTGAGTCGTTTCTATATCTGTCTCGTGAGTCGTTTCTGTATCTGTCTCGTGAGTCGTTTCTATATCTGTCTCGTGAGTCGTTTCGTCTACTTTTGTCGTAACGTTCCCGGGAGTAGTCTCTGTTGTCTACGCGTCTAAAATTTTCGCGCATTCTGCGAATCGTTGTGCACTCTGCAGTTGTGTGGTTTTTTGCGTGAGGGTGTAGTTCACAATGTTTGTCGGGCTCGTTTGTTGTTTCTGCAAATTGAACTTTCGCTGTTCCTGTGGCTATTTGGACGTCGCGGATCGCTAGATTTTTTCGTACTTGTTTTTGTTTGTCCAATTCGTGTTCTATTGTTTTTGCCTGATCGATTAGTGCGTCGAATTCCTGAGCATTGTGGAGGATAAGATGTGAACCGATAGCAGGCGTAAGGCCCCTAACGTAAGCTCTTTTTGTTTTCGCCGTGACTTCTACTATTCTGTCGTTTAGGTACTGTCTTTTGTCAGCTGCGCTGTAAGTTTCCTTTAATCTGTCCGTAATTTTCCTGAGTTTTTCGCGCAATCGTGCTGCGTACTCTACTACTGTTTCGTTGTATTCCTGAGGCGTTGTTTCTATTTCGTTTTCAAGATCGTTTAGATCTTCAGTTTTTAAAAATGCTCGTTTGAGTTCTTTTAAAAGGGCATTAAGATCTGCTGGCGATGTGGCTTCCACTACGGAGAGGGCTAGGTCGGATAGTTTGAACGGGATCATGTTGAAAAATTTTTCGCGTTCTGTTTCAGCCAAACAATCGTTTGCACGCTTGCATGCTCTGGCAAAAACGTCGACGGCGGGTTTTTTTCCGTCGAATGTTGGTATGGCCTTGTAGGCGTCACGAAATGTGAAGGTGTTGCCATTTTCGCCTGGCATTCTGAACGGGGTGTTTCGAAATAATTCGGGTGTAAGGATGTCGGAAGCTGAGAATTGGCGTCTACGGCGACGCGGTGGCGGACGGGGGTATGGGCGAGAAATGTTTGCAATTTATTTTGCCCTGTTTGATTCTAAATGTATTTTCTTTTCTCTTCTTTTTTTTTTATGGGAGTAGAATGTTATCTTTTTTTTCTATTTTATTTTATTATTATTATTCTGTGTAATTTGAAAATAATTAATTTAGCTTTACTTCCTTCCTTTTTTTTGTTTTAGTTTGTCCTTTCTTATTTGTTCAACAAAAGAATTTAAATAATTTCATTAACTTTGCGTTTTCCTTCCAACTTGTAAAGAAAAAATAAAATAATTTGGAAAAGTTCGTTGTTCGGTTGTCGAAACTCCAGAGAGGTGAGAGAAAATTTTTTTTTGAAGTTTGTACGTTTTGTAGTTTTTGTGCCGTCCTGTATAGCTGTCGAGTGCTTCTTATCGGGATGACGTGAGTGTGCCCGGCGCGCGAGCGTAGAAAAAGAGAGCAATAGTCGGAGCGGCGGCACAATGAGCCGGTGTCATCGGCTTGCCTTCGGCTTTGTTTCCGATGTGTATAATTTATTTTTATTTTTCGTTATTTTGTTAGTATTTGTTGTTGCATTAGTCACTCAAGCAGCTTGAACATTTAATAGAAAAGAAAATAATAGAAATTGAGAGGGTACTTACAGTGCCAAAATTGTTATAATGTATAGTTGCATGAAAATTTGTTTATTAGTATTGTCCGACTTCCTTCCTTCCTTCCTTGATTTTTGTATTGGGATGTTGTCGTGAAATTATTGGAATGTTGAAAATACCCTTGAAGATGTCCGTAAATGTCCGTGTGATTTCCAATTATATCCGTAGTCCGTTATAGATGTTCGTTGAGTTGCGGTAAAATTCTTTTTCTTCCTTTCTTCACTTTATTCCGTTTTATGTCCAGTTCTAGCACAGCCACTTATTTGTTTCAAAATTCGAATAATTTTGAAAAATGTGTGTTTTTTTTTTTTTTTTTTTTTTTTTTTTTTTTTTTTTGGTTTAAATTTATTTTATACTGGTGTGCGCGTTTATAGTCCGTAGACTTCTGACACCATGTGACGGTCGTCAGGTATGGTCGAGGTGAATGGTGAATGAGTGTAACGCTGAGTGGTTTAATATGTTTTATTGTACGAGTGAAGGAGAGCGTGCGTCACAACGGTTCGGGACTCTGAGATGAACTGATGCAAGGGCCTGACAGAAGTAGGGCCCTCGCCTATTACTGCGCGCGACGCGGTATTCTTACGCGCTGATAAGACGGCCGCTGCCCGCGCGTGGCGAGTGCAGCGGCTGGACCGCTACCGTGAGAGCGTTCGTGTTCGCACGGAAGGTGCTGACGGTAGAAGGCTTACGAGAATGCTGATAAATGTTTTAACCCGAGTTTCCTGTGATAAAATATTAGTTTCGACAATACGGGATCGTCACAATACCTTTAATACGATATCTTAACCGGTGCGGTGGTCTAGTGGTTAGCGTGCTCGCCTCTAAGACTTAAGCATCGGGAGATCGACGGGTCGATTCCCGGCTTCGTATGTTTCGCCGAGAAGGGAAAAAAACATGGACGAGACGAAGCTCCAGATATATACATCGGTCACTCGCACGCGGTAACTAAGGTGAGCGTCGGATAGCTGTACTCCATTATTTTCATTCTCGGTGAGACGCGACGAGGCTCCCACGTCGGGAATCGGACCTGAGACCGCACCGGCGTAGAGGACGTAGCGAACCCATCGCCCAGGACGCCGAGTCTGTGTATCAGACTCGACGCTCCATAATAGCTATCCCTGGCCAGAGGGTAAGCTATCGTGCTCGGGCTTCATCGCACCGGGGTATGGTCCATCATAAACATGCTTCTAGGTATACCAGGCGACTAGCCTAGAATACTTGGAGCCTTGCCTGCTTAACCTGGGGCTCTGTGGAGGCCGACTATGATATCCTTAGCATAACTACATTTAGGGATACCGGGGGACTAGGCCAACGATACCCTGAACAACTGGCAACCGAAACAAAGGATGCGATGAGGCGGAGTACTGGACCAGATACTCTGTACAATCGGTAATAGCTCACAAGGGGTTGGTGGAGTACTGACCAAAGATACCCTGAGCAACCGGCAATCCCGAGAAGGGATGCTGGGAGACAGGGGACTGGTCAAATTACACTGAGCAACCGGCAAGCCCACGAAGGGTTGCTGGGGGAAGGGAGCCGACCAAGATACCCTGAGCAACCGGTAATCCCTAATGAAAAGGTGTCAAGTCGCAGAAGTAGGTGCGAAAAGTCAATGACATCATGAGGGATGCCTGTCGGTTGTGTTCCGTGTCTGAGGAACAGAACGTGGATAATTGGGGCGGTTCGAGTGCCCCACGGGGCCCGAGTACAATGATTCAGCAGAACTGTGCTCGTATCGCTAACAAAAACAACAAACAACAATAAGATATTTTAAATATTCAATTTAATTATTTTTGTGTAATCAATTAATAACACAATAAATTGCAGATGCCATGGCACCATTCATTTCGGAGACCAATATGAACAAATCAACGATTGCCCTTGACCTGAGAACCGACGGACACAAGCGTATGGTTTTCAAGTGTTATGTACGGGGAATGCCCAAACCTACCGCCACTTGGTAAAGGTAAATTTCCGTTGCCGCGTCATTAGAGAGAATTTAGTGAACGAAAATGAAATTGTTAAAATTGTTATAATGGTATTTATAATATTTTTTTCAAAGACTTTTCTTCGATCCAGTTCTACTTGAATAAAATTTGGAATAGAGCTTTAAAATAACATATGCATAAAATTCTATGTAAGTTAATAAGTGTTAATAATGTGCTTGCCTCGATTGAAAAGTTACGTTATAGGTCAAATTTTGAAAATTATTTCGGACGACGCAAGAATCAGTGCCAACGAGCAGTATGAGTATCGTTACGACAATCAAGAGCTCGATATAAAATATTTTCACGAAGAAAATAGCGGAACATATACGTGCAAGGTTGAGAATCGTTCAGGAAAAGATGAAAATTATCAGATAATCTTGATCAAAGGTACGGATCGGGCAATCTAATAATCAGTAGCGCGAAGGTCTACAGTCAATATATTAATACGTCGTATTAATTTTACAGTGAAAGGAGTCTTCAAAGCATTAATCATCTCGATAATGGTACTCGTGCTAATCTGTGTCACATTCGTTCTCTACTTTTCTATCGCGAAATATCGTGAGAAGGTAATAAAATTTTATTTTTCTATTCAATTCGTTATGCCCAACACATTCATTCTCCTCGTACTCTTTTCCTCCAAAAAGTGGGAATAAAAACAATGGTATAAACTCATTCATGACAAGAGTTGACATCACAAGGATCCAAAATTGCAAAAATTTCATAATTGCATTATACAATATTAACATTAATATTTATCATAAAACTATTAAAAATTAATATAATATAATATAATATTCACTGATAAACACTTTCCTTGTATACATCTCTGTAATTCTTCCACATCGACAACGATTGAACCATTGATATTGAGACGATTTAACTATCACAAGGTAATACGTAAGCAACTGATGGAAGCTGGATTGACGCACTTCGAGGAAGGTGCGGTACAGTGTCTGAATCCCAATTTAACGATCGACAATCAAGCCGAGTTACTTCCGTACGACAAGAGATGGGAATTTCCCCGTGAGAGGCTCAAGCTTGGAAGGGAATTGGGTTCCGGTGCCTTCCGGTTCCGTGCCGGTGGGGTCAGGATGGCGCTTGCTCTAGGTATTTGTACAGACGATGCAGTTTCCACCGTGGCGGTTAAAATGGTACGAAAATCCACGCCATGCACTTACATCAGAGCGCTAGTTGGCGAGCTGAAGATCATGGTCCATCTCGGCAAACATTTTAATGTTGTTAATCATCTTGGGGCGTGCACCACAAATATCATCAAACGTGAGTAATGCTATGAAAAAAAAAGAAATTAAGTGACGAATGACATAGTTTAGAATGGGGCAGTCATGGACCATTAGGCGTTCCGATCACTCGGGTGTGATCGGGTAAAGGAGTCCAGTGATTAAGACGAGATACAGGGCAACAGGTTTTTCTTGATAAATCGGGGAAAAACCAAGCCGAGTTCCGATTATGCTCAGGAAATAAAAGATCTTAAGAATATGGTTCAGGACCACAACCTCCCAAGAATAACACATCGGGGGTATGATAATTTATTATTTAAAAAAAAGGTAATAAATTAATATCTGTTGCAGATGAACCAAATTATCCGGCCTGCAGATGGCCGAGAAAAATCATAACCAGTAGCCACAATGAATCGAGTCTTTCACACCACAAATACCTTAATGCTATTTATAATCGATTACTTCGAGATCTGGGATAATAATCCCACAAACTCTCGGCCCCCAAAAACATTCGTTTACGGCGGCCGGAAACGCTCCGACTCGTCTCGATATTTTACAATCAGCTGTTACGAAACCGCTGTAACAATGCCCACGAGATGCCTGGAGACGACGATTTCCCCTTAGAATCCTGGCGGCGAAGTCAGAGGACATGACAGCTTCCGCTTCTTCGACGTTTCACTCCAACCAGACAGATTATGATCCTTGACTATGGTAGCGGGCTGAGGCCCCGCTGTCGACGTTTTCCAATTGTGGGGGTACAAAACCCCTCGCCCGACGATTCCAGTTCCGATGATAATTTTATATAACCTAAATTCGTCCCGTCGACTCGACGAAAAGTCCCTAATTCCCTACTCCTTCGCTTGTCGACTGGACTTTTCTTTACTTGCCGCGCTGAAGGAGTCCATTAAAAACCCCACGTTACAATATATACATCTTACGATTTATGAAACTGATTCAACAGATGAGTTGCTGGTGATCGTCGAGTACTGTCGCTTCGGTAATTTGCACGATTATCTACTCAGATATCGTACCGATTTTATTAACCAAATCGATCCAGCGACTCGCAAGCTGGATCCTTCTATTGGACTTGAAGCATTGACGAGAATAACTAGTGTAGGGAGTAACAGGTACGTCGCTAATTTTACATGTCTATTGTGACGTGATTTTTTGGAATCACCGTCACAAAATTAAAGAAAAAGGCATCTAGTACTTTTCTTGCGAAAATACCGAATTTTATGGTATAGATCTCGTTTTGCTGCCTCTCTCGCTAATCGCGGTACGATTTAGCTTACGGGAATACAGTTCCGCTAACGTCTGGGTTCACGTTATTTTTTTTTGTACGGTTACGGTTACAGTAAAGATCCAGTTAGTCGGGGTTTTCAAATCCAGTTGGTGGTGCGGATCTATAAGTTATTACAAGCCCAACTGGAGGAGAGACTCGACGAGGCTTCGTTACGAATACGCCAAAGTCCGGTGCAAGCCCGGCGCTCTAGTGGGTGATACGGTAAAGTGCAATGCGTTGGAGAACAGGCGGAGTTACGGTTTAGTCCGGACAAGGATGGAACCCTTCTGCCGTGGTTTTGAGATGGGGAAGAGCCTTGTTTTCACGCATTGCACGAGGAGAAGCGATCGTAACGATCCTCGAAATTTACCGCTTCGTACAGTTCGGTTACAGGCTCCCGTTGAAATCCCGTTTCGAAATAGTTTGAGAGGGCAGTAGCTATCGGTCAGAGTTCCCGAAATAATGATAATGATCCGTTACAGGTGTTATCGTAGACAAATCAGTCTACCGAGAGTCGTCCTCGAGACCGCTCGGACTTCGCTCGCGCTCCCGTGTGTTTACAGTTTTTCGGGTATTGTCTCGCGCTCGCGATGCGGGTCTCGCTCGCGCTGTCGTAGACTCCGGCTATCGCTCTCGCTTCGGTTCGTGCGTCTCGCTCGCGCTACCTGTCACCGCGGGTGTTCGCGGGTCGACTCGTGTTCCGTTTCTCGTGCGAGTTTTGTTGCAGATTTCCTGTGATCGAGATGCGTTCGGAACGCTCTTGAGGTGCAGTGATTGTGCTGAAGTTCGCGGAGCATCGTAAGGTGCGGTTCTCGCCTCATATTATTGGGTTTATTCCTGCCGTACGGTGAGTTTATCGTTTGGATAATTTTCTCGATCGCGTATAGGACTCGTTCTCGCTGTCGTTACGCTCGCTCGATCCTTCGGTCAGCTGAGCTCTCCCGATGCACGTGTGTGCGAGCTCCCGTGGCTTATAGCCGACAAAATTAGTCATTTTCGTTCCGGAAATATTGAGTTCCCGTTCGCATTGATTCCGCGTTACTGTATTGGCAAAAGGATCGCGACCCTTCTGCCACAACCTACACCCTGAGCAAACCGTGCATTTCCGCAACCGTTGCTCTCGCGAGTGTATTGGTGTTAGCTCGTTACCGTTCCGTTCCCGTTTTTATCGTTTTGTGTTTTGTCCTTGCGGAGGTCGGTTCCGTCGACCTCCAGTTTAGTCCGGTTTGGCGATTCCGGCGAAACAAAAATCCGCCCTGCGGAGGTCGGTTCCATCGACCTCCAGGTTAGTCCGGTTGTTAATACCGGTGAAACAAAAATTAACTGGCGCCCACCGGGACTCCAATGCATTCGCGAGGGTGGACGGCCGAAGGTGACGTTTTTGGTTCTCGATTTCGCGTTTCGCTCCCGTTTGGTTTGAGCTTTATTTTCGATATTCGGTTTTGTTTTTTTTGTTCGAGATTTGCGTTGAGATACTGGAAAATACGTCACACTATATAAGAGCGGAAATTGCGCTTAAATTTTATATGGCTATGCTTATCGGATATCCAATAGTTAGATTGTTTTTTCGTTATTACTTGTTGAACTGTTCGCTGATAGCAGCCCTTGGCAAAGTTTTCCATTCGGCGGTTAATGGTAATGAATGGTATCGAAAGGTAATCAACGGGATCCTAATGGAAATTGATGAGGAAAATTGAAACGGTACTTTCTGCCATTCATTCTTAATGGGACTCCACTGGCAAACCAGTTGGAGATTGTAAATAGTACGTTTTCCCATTCGTTACTGATAGGAGACCAATGGCAATTTCCTGGGAAAATGCAACTGGTACTTTTTCCCATTCGTTATTAATAAGAGTTCACTGACAAATCAATGGGGCGTGACAAATGGTACTTTTTCCCTTCGTTATTAATGGTAGTTCATTGAAGCATAACTGGAACAGCTGAAATGGCATTTCTTACCACCAGGAACAAATGGGAACTGAATCGAACGGTAAAAAGCTGGGGAATCTTTAATGGCGCGTCTAACTATTTATAATTGACGAGGAATAAGAATCGAGTCGACAAACACTAGGAATCACGTGGGTGAGTAGCAATTTTCACTAAAATGGTATAAGGGATAATGAATTGCAGATAAATGAGTCCCCAATAGTAGCTGTGTACTTAAGGACCGAAATTATTTATGAACAATAGGAGACATTTTTTGGGAGCATAACAGCTTTTTTATTGGTTACATATTTAGACACTGTAGTAAAGTGGAAATTATATATAGCATATTTTTCCGCGAATGGGAATGCTAGCAGGATAAATATACCATACAACGAATGGGAAATCGAATGGCATATTGAATGGTATATTAAATGGCAGTACAAATGGGAATGATACCATTGGCAAAACCCCATTGAATTACCTTTAACAAATAGTTAATGGTAATCAATGGGATTTTTTAATGGTAACTAATGGGGGATTTAGCCAAGGGTACTATAAACGCTCTTCGAACCTTCTACCTCGTTTTGGTTCATGAGACAACCTTTATTACATCTGGTGAAAATGGATGGAACCGTTTAGAATTTATAAGATTTTGAAGTTTTTGAATAATTCGGAAAATGTTTATTTTACGTCCGACGAGAATTTCTGCATCGAATATAGCTCGAAGTGTGAAATGAGTTAGAGATTCGTAATCGGTGGGGAAAAATAAATTAGACATGGCCACAAAAGGGCAAATATTGGATGATTTTTAAAAAATCTTTTTTTAAGACCCCGTATTTTTGTTAAAAGTAGTAGATGCACTGATCCGACAAAGTTACACGCGTTGGTGTATTTTTTCGCGCGGAACTTGAATAGGCCAGACGTTTTGCCTAAAAGTAAAAGTTATGAGAAAGGCGTACGACAATTTAAATTTGCAACTTTAATGAGAAAGTCATAAAAATTTCAATTTGCAAATTTTTCTGATTTCAAAGAGGTGTTGTGATACATCGCACTTGAAAGGGTTAATACGAAAACGGCACAAGGGCGATTGGGTAATCAACGATTGACTTCACGTTTTTCTCGTCTCTCGTCACTTATCGCACTGACAAAATAAAATACATAGTACTGTCATTCTCCCGTAGCCTGAGCGCAAATTCACCCAACAGTAATCGGGGAGCCGAGCTCGTGTCTTATACGGCTCGCACGGATTCTCTAGGTACCCCCATGAAAATTAAGTATATGAAAAAAGTATATTAATGCATATATAGCGACATACATTAAAAATCTATTTGATTATACTTGTTTAGGATTGAAAAAGTCTTTAATGTCTATAACAAATACAAGAATCTTGAGAATCGACCGCTTTGCTTGGTGCATCGAAGCCGACTGGTTTTTGTACTACTGACTAGACGCGCGCGCCACCTACAACTATTCTCTCGTCACGCTTGGTCGCAAACATAGAATGAACATAGTAATAATAATAAAATAAAATAAAATACAGACACCGAACATCCCGCCCACCAAATTAAGTTATTAATTTCCGTGGCAACTATTAAAGTTGCGTTTGAATGGGCAACTCGCACAGCTTGGTAATGGCTCGCTTAGCAGTTCCGCTCGGAGTTTTTACAGTTACAACTCGAATCTTCTCGTCGCGACTTGGATGTAATTTGATAACCCTGCCAATCATCCATTTCAAGGGTGGCAGAGCTTCGTCGTTTATCATGACCAAATCATTGATAGCCAGGTTCTCTTGACTTGTCTTCCATTTCGTTTTTTCTTGAAGATTCGAAAGGTATTCCGATTTCCAGCGTTTCCAAAACTCCTGGACAGTGCGTTGGATCAATTGCCATCGATTGAGGCGATTTAATTTAACATCGGTTAAATTGACATCGGAGATGCTTGTGAGTGGTCCACCAACCAAGAAATGTCCCGGCGTGAGTGGTTCGAGATCTGCAGGATTCGAAGACAATGGAGTTAACGGTCTTGAATTTAGACACGCCTCAATCCGTGTTAAAACAGTAGTGAGTTCCTCGAACGTGAATAACGATTGACCGGTAACTCTTTTCAGGTGAAATTTGCACGATTTCACCCCGGCTTCCCACAGTCCACCCATGTGCGGGGAACGTGGTAGAATGAAGCTCCATTGAATCCTGTTTTCGGAGCAAAACTCGTGCATTTTTTATGCTTCTACTTCCTTCTGGATGAACTCGAAGACTTCGTTGAGCTCGCGATTAGCGCCAACGAAATTTGTGCCGTTGTCGCTATAAATGTGCTGTGGATAACCCCTTCGACCAACGAATCTTCGAAGCGTAGCCAAAAATGCAGCAGTTGTCAGCTCACTTGTCGCTTCAAGATGGATGGCCTTCGTTGGGAAACTAACGAATAAGGCGCCGTAGGACTTGTTTGTTTTTCGGCCTCGCCCCTTGTTGACGAGGGTTACTGTCGGTCCTGCAAAATCAACGCCGGTCTCGAAGAATGGTCTGCTGGGTTGAGCTCGAGCTTTCGGGAGAGGAGCCATAACTTGAGACGCTGGAGTTGGATTAGCTTTATAGCAGATAAGGCACTCGTGAAATATCCGACGAGTGAGATTTCGTCCGTTAAGCGGCCAATAACGAGTGCGTATTGCCGCCAACAAGGTTTGAGGTCCAACATGTAACAGTCGAAGGTGCTCTCTCTTGACGATTAAATTTGTAAGTCGATGTTTGTACGATAGTATTATCTGATGCCTTTGTTGGAAACCGACAGGTGCTTCCTGCAGTCTGCCGCCCACCCTGATGAATCCGTTCTTGTCGAGAAGCGAATCAAGTCGTAATAGTTTGCTCGACGGCCTTATCGGTTCCTTCTTCCGAAGATGTTTGACCTCTTCTGCAAAGGACGTCTCTTGAACATGCTTGAGAAGCAATTCCGTAGCGCTATTTATTTCGCTGATTGTTAAGCTAGCAACGATTCTTTCTTCTGGTTTTTTACGACAGTTTCCGATGAAGCGCATGCAATAAGCCAGCAGTCGTTCCATCTTCGACATCGACGAGTGTTTCTCGATGAATTCGTCGAGAAAACTGTCTTTCTCTTGACTTGCGACATTTACAGCTATCGTCTGATGTCGTCTAGCTTCTGCGTCGGTTGTGGAATAGCGTCACGTATTCGCAACCATGCAGGTCCCGCCCACCATAACTCGCTGCTCTCGAGTTTGTCGCAGCTTACACCGCGAGAAACCAAGTCGACTGGATTTTCCTTGCCACTGACGTGACCCCACTGAGTGTACGGCAATACCGATTGAATTTCACTCACGCGATTGGCAACGAAAGTTTGCCATTGAGTTGATTCCTTGGCAATCCATGCTAAAACAATCGTGGAATACGTCCACACTCGAACTTCTTCGAACTCAATGTTCAAGGCCTTCTTGACAGACTGAACCAATCTTGTGAGGAGAACTGCGCCGCACAATTCTAGTCGGGGCAGCGTTATCCTTTTGACTGGAGCAACGCGTGATTTTGAGTAGAGCAACGAAGCCGTTCTCCGACCATCTCGATCCTCAGACTGGATGTATAAACATGCACCGTACGCCCGTTCCGAAGCATCACAGAACCCGTGTAGGTGCAGTCGTGACGAATCCTTGTGTTGGACAGTCCTTCGAGGTACTCGAAGACTTCCCACGTTTTGAACGTCCTTGACGTAGTCGTTCCATTCGTTGAGAAGTTCCAGCGGCAGGGGATGGTCCCATTCTACGTTGTGAGACCAAGTCGATTGCATAATCAGTTTTGTTCGGATGATAATCGGGCCGATGAATCCGAGGGGGTCGAACAGTTTCGATATCGCAGAAAAGATCGCTCGCTTCGTCTTTGCTCCGACGTCAATCTCGATCGAGAACTGAAATTCTACGTTTGGCGGCAGCCAATGCAGGCCTAGAGTTTTCACATAGTTGCCTTCGGTGATAGTCAACGGTGATGAATTTTCTTCTTCCGATGTTCGCATCCTCGCAACAACATCGTCGTTGTTTGAGCTCCACTTATGTAACTCGAATCCCCCTCGTCGCAGTAACTGCGTTAATTGTTCGCACAGGTTTTTTGCTTCTTCGATGCTGTTTGTGCCCGACAGAACATCGTCTACGTAAAAATCTTGAAGTACAATGCGAGCCGCCGATGGGAAATCGTTTTCCTCGTCTCGTGCTAATTGTCGAATCGCTCTAATAGCTAAGTACGGAGCGCACGATTGACCGTATGTAACAGTATTTAAGCGATAATCTTGAATAGGCTCGTCAACCGAGAACCGCCACAGAATTCTTTGACAATCACGATCACGCGGATCCACAAAGATCTGTCGGTACATCTTTTGTACATCCGCGGTGAACGCTACTTATGCAATCTGAATCTTAGGAGAATGTCGACCAGGTTGTCCTGCACCGTTGGACCAACCAACAGAACGTCGTTTAAAGATTTTCCCGAACTCGACTTTGCCGAAGCATCGAACACGACGCGCAATTTCGTTGTTACGCTCTTCTCACGGATTACTCCGTGATGCGGTAAGTATACGACGGGTAGCTCGCTTGCGCGCTCTGTCGGTGAAACGGGAGACATATGTCCCAACTCAAGATATTCTCGCATGAAACCGGTGTAACGTTGTCGCAATATATTGTTACCCTTGAATCGTCGCTCGAGTGTTAATAATCGTTTTTCCGCGGTTTTACGAGATTCCCCTAGCTCGCTTATTGACTCGCAAAATGGTAGACGAACTACAAATCGTCCCGAACTATCTCGCGTTGCAGTTTCGAACAATTTCTCGCATCTTTGTTCACCGCTTGAGAAGGCTTGCGTCGATTTATCTGGCTTGATTTCCTCGATGTTCCAAAATCGCATAATATTTTCATTGAGAGTGTTACTATGGTCGCGAGAACAAACGAATACCGAAATCTCTGGAGAGTGCTGCGATCGCCTTGGCATTGGTCCGGCCACTACCCACCCGAGCGCTGTGTTTTGTAGAGTTGGCTTGCCGGCGCCCAACTGGATTTTTCCCGTCTCAAGGAGACTTTGAAAGAACTCAGTTCCTATCAGCATCTCAATTTTGCCTGGATCGCAATAAAACGGATCGGCGAGTTTAATCGTACTCGGTATCTCTAATTCGCTCGACTCGAACTGAAAGGACGGCAAATCCTTTGTAATTCTCGGTACGACCAAACAATGGACGTTGATGCGTAGCTTCGAATGTCTAGAGGTGACGACAACGTTACAATCTTGCGTGACTTGACTTTTCATCTCGTTTAAACTCACGATAGGTTCGTTAATTTTTCCTGTTCGCAATCCGAGTTTGTTACACGTCGCGACAGTTATAAAATTTGCCTCGCTTGCACTATCTAGCAACACGCGTATAGAGGCCGGAGTTCCGTTCGCATGGCTCGCATTCACTAATGCTGTCGACATAAGAACGTGTTTCAGACGATTTGTGGACTGATGCATCGTGGTTGCGTTGTTGCTTGATGTTTGGATGTTGGTTGACTTGCTCGGAGTTGCTTGACACTGCACAGATAGCATTTACCTGATTTGTTTTCTGCTTGTTCCGTCGCGCATGACGTTACGTTGCTGCTTGTCGACTTGTTTTGCTTGTGGACCGGATTACGCTGCGCTGAATCCTTCTGTGCCTCCTTGTCCCTTGGCTTCGCACTTGCTTGTAGACGCTCGAGAATTTGACAACGCTTTTGCAAGAAATCTATGATTTTATCGACGCTAGGTGCCTCGTTGGCCTCGACTTGTCGTTCCCACTCTCGTCGGGTCGTATTGTCGAGCTTTACTTCGATCATATACAGTACTAACTCGTCCCAAGCGTCGGTCGGAAGCTGCATTGCCTTTAGTACGCGAAGATGTTTCAGCGTATGGTCGACAAGTTCACGGATTTCACTCGCGGATTCACGGTCGACCTTCGGCATCTCGAATAAATAATGAATGTGTTTTTTCTTGATAGATTTGGGATCATCGTAGCGTTTTTTCAGCAAGTCCTATGCAACTTCATAATTCGCGTTTAATATTTCGATTGACTCGATTAACTTTGCTGCGCTGCCTGTCAATGATGAGGTTAAGTACTGGTATTTCTGAATGTTTGACAGATCGGTGTGGTCGTGCACTAATGCCTTGAAATTTTCGGAATGTCGTTTCCACTTCTCGATTTTTCCGTCGAACGTCGGCAATTACACCACTGGGAGTTTTATTTTTGGTTCTCGTTGACCTCCGGGATTCCGATTGTTCAATAGCAGCGTCAATAGTGCGGCCTGCTGTTCTAGAATCCTTATCACTTGATCGTTCGTGCTGCCACCTGACGGCGTTTGGCTTGGTGGTTGGCTCGTGGAAACGTTCGGCAGCCCTGGGGTCTCCGTGTCTATGAGGTTGGCAACATTGATGGCTGCGTTCGTTGCCATTATGTTATTTCTCAGCCTTTTCCAAACGACCGTTGCGCGAACGATCCTCTCGTCGAATTCCTCGTCTTCGTGTGTGTCTCGCTCACTTAGTTCCTCTGTCTCACTAAGTTCGAGCAATTGAGTTTGATACTGGTCGAATGCTAACTTGGCGTCTTGCAGCTGAGCTAAACGCTCATCTATTTCCTCTACGCTCAATTGCCTTGAGCCATCTTCGGCCTTTGCGGTAAGCGTCTCGATACGACTTACTTTTGCCTTTACGCGTCCTCGTTCCTTGCGAATGGCTGCTATGGCCGCCTCCATCCTGGCATTCTCGATGTTTCAATCCCGCTGACTTTTTTCCGAAGAACTTGTAGCACTCAGTCTTGATACTGGCACTACTGTTTACAACTTGTTTTTTATCCGGTTTTTCTCTATCCAGTACGAAGGCCCATGTTTAGGATTGAAAAAGTCTTTAATGTCTATAACAAATACAAGAATCTTGAGAATCGACCGCTTTGCTTGGTGCATCGAAGCCGACTGATTTTCGTACTACTGACTAGACGCGCGCGCCACCTACAACTATTCTGACTCGTCACGCTTGGTCGCAAACATAGAATGAACATAGTAATATTAATAAAATAAAATAAAATACAGACACCGAACAATACTTCTGATATATTAAAAATACATTAAAAGCATATAATTAAATATCGGGTGAGCGTGGCCGAGTGGATCGGCGCGCGCTTCACACGCAGTAGGCCCGGGTTCGATTCCCGGCAAGCACCAAGAATTTTCTGTGGTGTTTTTATCTGCGAAAAAGTGGTTCGGAACCCACTATAATAGTAGGTCCAGAGGAAAGGACCAGCGCCTCGGTATGGGAAACCGAAAGACTGGGAAAAGTGTCGCGGGTTCGATTCCCGAGACTGAAGTCCCGTAGGTGAAAGGAAAAACGGACGAGGACGTAGCTCCGGAGATAGGACGTACGAACTACGACTATATCCGTATGTCCGCGACTACTGACACCTAGCGGGCCGCGACGAAGCTCCAGGCCCAAGAATCGAACTGGAGACAGCGGATAAGGAAGGAGGAGGGAGAAAGTGAAGGAGCCCGTAACCCTTAGAGGATCGGTGTAACACACAATACCCAAAAAATACCCATATAATTAAATATCACATCTTTCGTGCCCTTATATATTCGTAATTAATTATATATTTCTAATTATATGTAAAATATATAACACATATTCTTTCTATATCGCTGATATATAAAAAGAATATATGTGACATATACAAATATGTATGTTACATATGCTTGCAATATATATTTTGCGGCACCTTTCCCACTGATTTTTCACGAATGTCATGTAATGATTCTAACAATTGATGCAAATTATATTCCGAAAAACGATAACAAATTTTTGACATTGGTAGAGATTCGAACCCGGTACCTTGCGACTTGTAGTTTGCGGCAATATCCACTCGGCTATTCAGTAGTTGAAAATAAGATTTTGGAAACTTATACATTAGGCGTGGTAGACTCTAACACATTGTTTTGTGAGTTGTAAGTACATAATTTTTCATGCATAGGCATGTTTACCACGATGATACACAAAAAATCTTTTTCATCGCCGCTTATTATTCCAAGCAAAAATGTACTACGAGACTCAAAATTGTCACACTTCTTCGTTATATGGTTTTTTTTTTCACCAAGCTTCTTCTATAACAAAGCATATTCTGACATGACTCGGTTTTCTCGCACACTTTATGAGTAAAAAGAATTTTAAAAATCAGTTCTACTAACATTTTCCATAAATTCAACACATTATAAAATTCCGATAGGTAAATTGATTTTAACCTAATTTAATCTTCATTATTCTTTGAGTCCCATAAATATGAGCTAAAAAAATCAACAATTGCAAAAAAATTGTTCTATTCAGGGCAACAAGTTGTTAAGTTTGATAAACGGTTTCTATTGCCATTTCGTAAGATTTTAAATTTGCAAGCACACATTCTGAATGACCATATACGTGATTTATATTTTTTGATGTACAATCGATATATTTTGAAAAATAAAATCAACATATTATTGAATATACGTTTCAATATTAAAGACATGTCAGCAAAATTATATAAACCATATGGAAAATATATATACGATTTGTAAGAAAATATATAAGAACAAGTATATTACAGCGTGTACTCTTCAAATATACTATCTTTTATATCCATAATATACAATATTTCGGAAAAATATATTATGTATAAAAATAATACATCTCGAATATATTATCGAATATACTTTATTTCCATGGGGGTATAAGTATTTCGCAAGACGTTCTCAGTAACAATTCGACACAGCCGGGCTAGCGATCGACCTACAGCGACGACCACAAGAATAAAAATGTCAAACCTATATGCACTCAGGATTTGCTATCATGGGCATTCCAGGTCAATCGCGGAATGGAATATCTCAGTCAGAGAAAAGTGAGTTCGATTGCTCGATTGTGATTTACTCACATTGAAGTTCGAAAAGCAGCAAGAATTTTAATTCATCGTAATCGTAATTAATCGTCAGAATTTAAAAAAGATATTTTCTTTAAATACATTTTTGAAATAATTTTTTAATCACTATTTTTAAATACCCGATCGGTAAAGTATTAGAAGTAATTAGTACATTATTAATATTTTTTGTAGTAATGTACCATTTTGCTTCATTATTTATTTCGGGGGTAATAAGAAAAACTTCCAGCCCAACATTTTTTGGACGAAACTCAATGATGTAATCAATGTTTTGTTTCGAGATTTTTATGAAATCGTGTTCAGAATGTTCCAAAACATCAAAAAATCACGTATAGAAAAAATGTCCGTACGTCTGCGTGTGCGTTCGAATGGGAGCGCGCGTGCACGTGGGTATGTTGCGCTTTCCGAAAAGCGTTACTTTTTGAAGGAAAAACACCGTACACTTTGAAGAAAAAAATGAAGACAATCCAAGATCCATCCCGAACTCCTTGGAATCGAAAATTGAATCAGAATTAGACACTGCATTTTTTCGAACGTCGATGCAACAACCATGATGTCCTACGAAAAAGGGGCGCTTTAATTTTTTTTTATACTTCTTAATACATCAAACAACATCGACCAGGTCCCAAATTCCGAAAAGAGCTCACGATTGCCGAAATTTAAATCACCACGAGATTTTTATAGATTGCCAAGGATGGAAGCCGTCAATAATGTCAATACCGCCAAGAATGTGGCCACCCAACAAGGAATTTCACATCAACGAGGGCGATTCACGAGAATTGATATGCAAGAGTATGAACACGATGAGATTTTACTATCCAAAAGACGTTGCGGACGCAGTTAGTTAAAAACTCAAATATATTTGATTGGTGCTTTTACTTTGACCAATGGTATTTTTCGTTATCTAAAAAAAAATGCAAACAGATCGAAACTTCACCGGCAAGTCTGAAAGAAAAATCGTTGAGTAATGATGAGAAGATTATATTTCGAAGATCCCAAACGGTTTATGGCGAAACTGGATGGTATGGTTGTGCCGATGATGACAACAACGTCACTTCAGGAATCTACGACCAGTCCGGAGTTAGCTGGATGTACGTTTATGTCAGATGTGAGTAACTTTGTTGATTTTAAAAAATTCACAATCGAGAGGAACCTCCGTTCCGAGTTTTGAATGATCTCATTCAGAGCTTGATGCAAGTGATAATGTTTTCTCTGCTTTTCCATAATATAGGATGTGAATTAATTTCAGCGAACAGGAGTTACTTCGTCAAGTCCAAAGTGTTTCAACCTGTCCGAAAATCCATCGGTGAAAGCGCAATTTCGCCCTGCCGTCCAACTTCGCCGCGTTACAAAGTCATACTTAACGTAAACGACAAAGTGCGGAGACGAATAGAGTTCACAATAGTAGTCATTATAATGATTATTTTACCCTTAAAACAATGCCTATAATTGTTTTTAACTAATAATTCAGTGAATAAACAAAATAGTAATAATAATAATAATAGTAATTATAATAATTGCTTTTATTAGGAAATCTGCATAGGTGGGAAAGTTTCTTACGATCCGACATTTGGATTCATGGTGAGAAACATCGCCTTGGAGGACAGCGATTTCTATCAGTGCGTCATACAGAATGGAAACACCAGTCAAGAAATCGATTTTCTCTTGATCGTCATGCGTATGATATAACAAGTTATTTCGATTAATTTCTGCGACCATTGAAACGCTCAACGAATTTGGACCGAATCAAGACTTTCGTTAGGGGAAGCATGTTGAGGAGTGTCCTCGTCTTTAATGCGCGCGCAACACGAGTCTCCGAGCGACGGCGGAAGTAGCCGAACGTGTACAAGCCGAAGCAGCGGCCGTGGCCGACGCGAGCGCTCGCACCTGTAGTCTAGTCTCAAGCGTACAACCGACGGAAAGACACGCGTTCGGAAAACACAAAGATCTCATTAGAATTAAACATTGTTACCATATCAAGAATATATATATATTCATACGTTTTTCTTCACACCGTGTATAAAGTTATTTTCGCCTCCACATACACGATCCTCATCCTCGATCTGCAAATCTATTTTGTTGAGACAGCCCGCGCCTTAACAGGTTATGAGCCCAGCACGTTGGTTGAAATAGAAGCGTGGATCGGGGAGACGGTGTGTCTCAAGAGCGCGGTGTGGAAGCGTGGTCGAGTCGGCCATTACGGCGTGCGAGCAAGGCACGAGGTACGCGACGGGAAGTTTGAATCCGGAAATATCACGGGCATCGCGAGTCTAGGCGTCGCGATAAATATATCGAGATGTTTCGCGGATTTTTGCGAATATTATCGAGGACATAGTTTCGCGAGTTATCGGGCTTATCTCATCGTGTGGAGTGGACATTTGAAGCTCGAGGATGCCGGACGACGGGCTAGTTGCGTCAGTGAAGCGGTTCAACGGATCGAACTATCAGGCCTGGAAATATCGCATCACCAAAGTGCTGAAGGCCAAGGGGGTTTTCGATGTCGTCGACGGCTCGAGGACGAGACCGGAAAACGCGGAAGGCGTGAACGAGGGTCGGATGAGAACGTGGCTTCAGGACGATGCGAAGGCGGCGGCGATAATCACGGCAGCGCTAGAGGATGAACATGTCGACTGCGTGTTAGTGTGTGATACGTCGAAAGATGTGTGGGACACGTTAGGTGCGCTGCACGGGCAAAAGTCTGCGTCGAATGTCGGATCACTTGAGGCACGTTTCTTCGCATACAAGATGGCGTCGACGGACACGGTTGTGCACCATGTGAGCACGGTGCGAAACATGGCCAGTCGGCTCAAGGACCTCGGAGAGGTGAAAACAGAGCGGGCAATAATCGCGAAAATCTTGTCGAGCCTGACCTCAAAATCCGCGATGTTCAAGACCGCATGGGCGAACGTAGAGCTTGCACGGCAGACCGTGTCGTACTTAACGGAGCGCTTGATCGAGGAAGAGTCAAATCTCGGGGGTGACAATGAGTCAGCGAGTGCACTGGCAGTAACAACAAAAAGTGCGAATCCGAAGAATGGAAAAGGAAAAAAGAACATAGTGTGCTGGAACTGCGACGAAAAAGGACATTACGCGAACAAGTGCGACAAACCGAAAAAGTCAAGGGACAATGACGAAAAAGGAGACGGAGATCTCTCGAGTGTCGGATGCGTGTTCGTGGTCACGTCGGACATGAAGAACGCCGGGGTGTCGGTAACAGGCGCGGAGCGACAGGCACTGTCGGGCGAGCAGATCCGGGAGTTACAGGACGCGTACAAGGCAGAGGTCTGGATTACCGACAGCGGGGCTTCGGGACATGTGACACCACGACGCGACTGGACCGAAAACCTACGGCCGATAACGGGAGAGTCCGTTGTGCTCGGCGACGACGGCGAGTGCGAGGTACAGGGCGTCGGTAGCATGCGAATTGAGAAACTCGCGAACGGCAAATGGGAAAACAGCATTATCAACAACGTTTTGCTCGTCCCTCGGGTGAAGAGAAACTTGTTCTCGGTCGGCGCGTGCACGAACAACGGATTTCGAGTAAAGTTCGAAGGAAAATTTGTCGAGGTGATACGTGACGGCGTGGTCGAGGCAACGGGACCAAAACAATCGAACGGGCTGTGTCGCATGTTCTTTCGGAGGCCGAAGAAGAATCGCGAAGTGAACGTAGCAGCAACGGATCTCAAGGTTTGGCACGAAAGGCTCGGTCACATCCACAAGCGGGCGCTTGTCGAGCTGGTTCGTCGAGACCTGGTGGAAGGAGTGAGCGTGAAGAACGCCACGGATTTCTTCTGCGAAGCGTGCCAATTCGGCAAGTTGCACAAAACTCCATTCCGCAAAGACAAAAAGACGACGTCGAACAAGCCAGGGGAACGCATACACAGCGACGTGTGTGGGCC
Organism: Amblyjoppa proteus; assembly: GCA_963922035.1. NCBI lineage: Eukaryota > Metazoa > Arthropoda > Insecta > Hymenoptera > Ichneumonidae > Amblyjoppa > Amblyjoppa proteus. The sequence continues at coordinate 14,646,451 of OY998231.1, read as the reverse complement.
GCTAGCAGTCGACTCAATAGGCGGAGCGCGCTACTATGTCTTGTTCAAAGACGACGCGACGGGATTCAGGTCGTGTACTTCATCCGTCACAAAGCTGATGTGTACGATCGTTTTGTAGATTTCGAACGAATGCTGAGCAACAAGTTTGGACGAACGATGCAGACATTTCGTTCCGACAACGGGACCGAGTTCTGCAACACAAGGATGCGAGAGTATATGAGGACGAGAGGAATCACGTTCGAGACGTCAGCGCCATACACGCCAGAGCAAAATGGCAAATCCGAACGGGACAACCGGACCATTGTCGAAGCGGCGAGGACGATGCTCCAGGCGAAGCGTATGCCGGCTGACCTGTGGGCGGAAGCAGTGGCGACTGCGGTCTACGTGCTCAACAGAACTGGGGAGTCGAGGAGCCAAGAAGTTCGTACACCGTACGAACAATGGACCGGGAGGAAGCCGGACCTTCGACACGTGAGGGTGTTCGGGTCAGACGCCTACGCACACGTTCCGAAACAGAAGACAACGAAGCTCGATGCCCGAGCCAAGAAGTTTGTATTGGCGGGGTACGAGAGCGGGTCTACAAATTACAGGGTGTACGATCCTGTGGCACGGAAGGTTTTTGTTTCCAGAAATGTTGTCTTCAACGAACAGAGCGTGAACCAGGAGTCGCCCGAGACGGATGTCGAGGTCGTCTTCCCACTAACGAACGAAGACGAGGCAAACGACGACGGAGTTGCCGTCGACGGAGCGGGTGCTGAGAACGCGGTGGCCGAGGACGTCATCGTGATCGAGGACGAGGCAGAGCAGGCTCAACGTCCGAACGAGGATCGCCGAGAACGCTGCGAAACCGAGCGTTGCTAAATCCACCGGCAAGGTACGCGCTGTGCTTGGTGGAGCACAACATTCCGACGACGTACGAGGAAGCAATGTCGAGTCCAGAGACTGCACAATGGGCGGAAGCCATCAACGAGGAACTCGAGTCTCTCGAGAAAAACGGAACGTGGGAGATCGTTCCACGAGTCCCAGGAGAGAAGACGATTGACTCGAGATGGGTCTTCAAGATTCTGCGCGACGAGGACGGCAACGTGGCGAGATTCAAGGCACGTCTATGTGCTAGAGGATTTATGCAGAGAGAAGGCATAGATTACTCCGAAACCTTTTCCCCGGTGGTGAGGTACGACTCACTTCGGGTGCTCCTGGCCGTCATCACGCAGTTGGACCTCGAGACTGCACAATTCGATGTACGCACTGCTTTTCTGCACGGCATCCTGGACGAGGAAATTCGCATGAAGGTCCCGGTGGGACTTTACGACAACGAGGAAGCGAGACGTCGAGGCGATGTGGTGTGCCTGCTAGGGAAGTCTCTCTATGGGCTCAAGCAAGCGCCGCGCTGCTGGAACCGGAAGTTCGTAGACTTCCTGCGACGCTTCAACCTCGAGGGAACAGACGCGGACAAATGCGTGTTCTTCGGTGTCCACGATGGACACGACGTCTATCTTGCATTGTTCGTCGACGACGGGATCGTTGCGTCTAAATCAAAAGAGACAATATCAAGCATAATCGGCGCGTTACGCGAAGCGTTCGAGATAACGCTCGGGGACTGTAGTATGTTTGTCGGAATACAGATTTGCCGCGATCGAGTCAATAGATCGATGTTCATACACCAGTCGGCGTATGCGGCGAAAATCGTAGAACAGTTCGGTATGAGTCAAGCAAAAGGGCTTTCGGTACCAGCGGATCCTCACACGGTGCTGTATCCGGCAGAGAGCGATGACGAAAAAACAAAACGTGCCGTACCGGGAGGCAGTCGGGTCGTTAATGTTTCTTACGGTGGTAACTCGTCCAGATCTCGCGTACTCGGCCAATGCGGTCAGTAAATTCCTAAACAATCATAACGAGATTCACTGGAACGCCGTGAAGCGTATAATCGCGTATCTAATCGGGACAATCGGACTGGGAATCGAATATCGTGCGAGCGAATCGGGAACGGAACTAACGGGATATTCAGATGCTGATTTTGCAAGCGATGTCGCAACACGCAGGTCAACGACAGGGTACGCGTTTTGCATTGCGGGTGGAATTGTGACATGGTCGTCACAGCGACAAAAACTCGTGTCGCTCAGCACAACCGAATCGGAGTATATCGCCGCAGCAACCGCGGCAAAAGAGGCTGTGTGGATTCGCACGCTGCTGAACGGCATAGGGCAACAGCGCGAGAAGCCAACTACACTGTACGTCGATAATCAGAGCGCTATACGTCTCGTTCGCAACCCCGAATTTCATAAGCGAACGAAACATGTCGACATAAAATACCACTACGTACGCGAAAAAGTCGAGAATCGCGTAATCGACGTTGTTTTCATTCCGACTGAACGCCAGCTGGCGGATATGTTTACGAAGGCATTGCCAAAGAATCGCTTCGTTGAATTGTATTCAGAACTCGGGCTATGCATAAAACACTCAGACGGCGGAAGTGTTGAGGAGTGTCCTCGTGTTTAATGCGCGCGCAACACGAGTCTCCGAGCGACGGCGGAAGTAGCCGAACGTGTACAAGCCGAAGCAGCGGCCGTGGCCGACGCGAGCGCTCGCACCTGTAGTCTAGTCTCAAGCGTACAACCGACGGAAAGATACGCGTTCGGAAAACACAAAGATCTCATTAGAATTAAACATTGTTACCATATCAAGAATATATATATATTCATACGTTTTTCTTCACACCGTGTATAAAGTTATTTTCGCCTCCACATACACGATCCTTATCCTCGATCTGCAAATCTATTTTGTTGAGACAGCCCGCGCCTTAACAAAGCATATCGTATAATTCACGGACAAAAACACTTTCCCCTATCAGCACGGCCTACTGCATTTCAATTGCAAATTCTAACCGATTGTGTTTTACAACTGTAACTGCAAAATTACCGCGATTGTGGTTATTTCTGACCGACCTATGCTCGAGAAGTGTCCGTGTTTTAACGACTGGGTGCGCGCAGCTGTGGTAGTTTTGACAATTATACCCGCTAAACAACCGATAGTTATACTTTTGGCACTTTTGACGTTTTCAAATGATCTTATAACCGCAAAACTATCCCGAATAAACCGGGGTGAAGAGTTGCTGTTGCGATGTTTCGATAATTTTTGTGCCTATAATTCTTATCTTCCTACCGTCAAATGCCCGTTAATAAACTGGTATAAAAAGCTGCTGCGGTTGTTTTGACCATTTTAATCATATGTTGTCGGTTGTAAAATTATAGCGGTTTTCCTACTTATGTTATGGCCACAAAACCCAATAGAACCCTAACGCTGTGTTACCGCCTTTATTTAAGTTTTATAAAATTCTTAGCAAGATTTGAACGTAGTAAAAATGTTCTTATCTGAAGCGAATGGATAATGAATATATTATTTTTTTATTTGTTTGCTGAAATGAAAATGGATTATATGAATCCGATGTAAAGTTTCTTTTGATTAGCATTTATTTTTACATGTAGTTTACATAAATAAATGCTAATAAAAAACTTTACATAGGACTCATATAAATGACCTTTTCTTTGCTGTAATCAGTAAATAAATAAATAAAGTACGCATTGTCCATTCACTTCCGATAAGAAAACTTTTCGTACATTTAAATCTCGTTAGGAATGATAACAATTTTGGATGGTAGCGTAGCGTTAATGGTGACCAATGGTTCATTTTCATGAGGGAAGGATAATAATCTACCACTTATAACACGATAAGAGTTTTTTTAAATTAAATTTATTTAAAAATTATTATTATATTATCAATATTTTATTAATATTAAATTTATTTAATAAAAGATTCACTTTTATTAAAAAGTTAATCGGAAATTCATTATTTAATACACACGAGTGCTTAATTCCATACCGATAAAGTGGTCCCTATTCATTAGAGCCACCACATACGCTCGAAGATGCGGTTTAATTACATTTGTTTTTGTATCAAGGTCAATGACTGTGCATCGATCTTTTGAAGAATATAATTTCATTAATCCGTATTTTCAACATCACAGACGTGCCTGATGGATTTGGCATAATGGAAAAGGATAAACAGCCGATGGAGGGTGACGACGTCGAGATAACTTGCGCCGCGTCCATCTACAATTACACCGGAATCGAGTGGTTGATTAACATGGACCAAGTAATAGTCGATACTGGTATGATATTAAATAAGTACTAACGCAGTGACGAAAACGGTGCGGAATCATCATCGTGCATGGATCTTAAAGATAAAAACAATAAACTTCAAAATTGCCGATAGAATTTGGATGACAAAGAGCTCGACGAATCTCACACATCATTTGACATTGCGAATTAAAAATGTTCGAAAATCTGACAACGGCAGTCACTATGTATGTAGAGCATCGAAGGCTTTATACCATGACATAGAGTATAGGGATAGGGAGTACAACCTCCTAATTCACGGTAATCAAGAAATTTATATAAAGTTTTATAAAGAAATTTATATAAAGTTTATAAGTTGTTGCATTTTTTGGGTACAAACGTCGCATGCGGATTTCTTAGGATTTTTTGCTAGGGACCGCCTTTCGTGAGGTTTAATTTGAATTCGAAATCTATGCTTTAAAAGAGTGGGTGGAAAAATTTGAAAAAATATCCCAATTGAGAAACACCTAATAAATACCTTATCGATTTTTTTTTTAGTTTTCGAAAATATTACAAAACAACATTTAAAAAATACAATCAGTTATGTAATATCTTAAATAACATATCTTAAATATTTAATTCAATTATTATTTTGTAATTATTTATTAACATATGAAATTGCAGATGTCATGGCACCGTCTATTTCGGAGACCAATATGAACAAAACTACGATTACCCTTGACCTAAGAACCGACGGACACAAGGGTATGGTTCTCAAGTGTCACGTACGGGGAATGCCCAAACCTACCGTCACTTGGTACAAGGTAAATTTCCGTTGCCTCGTCACTACAGAGATTTTATAGTAGACGAAAATGAAGTTGTTGAAATTGTAATAATGGTATTGATAACATTTTTTCAAAGACTTTTCTTCGATGCAGTTGTACTCGAATCAAATTTGGAACTGGGCTTTAAAATAAATAAGGATGAAACCCTATTTAAGACGTCTGGCCACACTGACCGCTCGGCAAATGGGTATATTTTTAAAAAATTCATAAACTCGAAAGTATAAAACGAATTAGTTTTATTTTTCAACACAAGGTAAGAAACGGCTTTAAGAATACCTCAAAGAAATTTTAGTTCAAAAGATTAAAAAATTGCGGCGGTGCAGAAATTTCCGCAGGGCACGACACTTACGTATGTTGCTGCAGATGTATCACCGTCATATTGCACCTGAAAAAAAAGTTTATTCGTGGATAGTGTCGCTACAATGTAGCGTAGCGATATTTTTTCTCGACCATTAGGAAAATTATGGTGAGGCGAAGAAAAAAAATGTATTTTGCACTGAAATTTCATGATACAAAACGTAAAAAAAAACCAATTACGTAATCGCAAAAATCCTACGTCACCTTTTAGATAATATATTTAAAAGTATTGTGTACATAAGTAACTTTCATAGTAATTGGACCGATAGTTTACGAGATTTACTTTACACCATTTAAAAAAATGTAGTTTCGAGATAATCGCAAAAGAAAGTAAATGTGCGGTTATTCGGTTGGCGGTGCTGTTTTTGTGAGTCTAATCTTCAATCAGCGATTCCTGGTCCCTACATGTCCCCGTCGACAGCTGATTGATCATTCTGGGCCTCTTTTCGAGAAGATCTGCGTGCTTGGTGTACTGCTTTCATCCTTTTTTTGTGCTCGGACACTAATCGAATCGTGCGGTTGACCGCTCGTAGCGACTCGTCCTTCCTACAGAAAAATACTTATAACTTCGACAATTTTCCGATTTTCAATACCAACTGCGGCTTAAATTGTTTGTAACATTTCAAGGTTATTCTGCAAAAAATAAATAAATGAAAAAAAATTGAGGGTGGCCAGACGCCTTAAGCCAAAAATAAAATGTTCAGAAAAAACATCAATGTGCTAAAATGTTGAAAATTATTCAGGATGACACAAGAATCAGTGCCAACGAGCAGTACGAGTATCGTTACGACAATCAAGAGCTCTACATAAAATATTTTCACGACGAAAATAGCGGAAGATATTCGTGCAAGGTTGAGAATCGTTCAGGAAAAGATGAAAATTATCAGATAATCTCGATCAAAGGTACGGATCGACCTGATAATCTCATAATCTCGAGAGCGAAGGTGTATGAATTAATATGAATTCTATGAAGTCTATGAATTAATATCTCGTTTTTATTTTACAGGGAAAGAAGTCTCCAAAGTATTAATCATCTCGATAGTGGTACTCCTGCACATCTGTGTCATATCCTTTATCCACTTTTCTATCAAATTGCATCGTGAGAAGGTAATACAATTTTATTTGTCTATTCAATTCGTTGTGCCCAACATATTCATTGGCCTCGTACTCTTTTTCTCCAAATAGTGAAAATAAAAAACAATGGAACACACTGATTCATCAGAAGAATTGAAAATTGGTCATAAGGATCCAAAATTTCAAGAATTTCATAATTGCATTATACAATAAAAATAATAGTAGTAGTAAAAGTGCAGTTATTGACAACATTGTGTAGATTAGACAATATCTGGTACAGCTATAAACAAGATTTACATAGACATTGTCAATGGGCCATCGACTGGAGTCCTTCAGCCCAAGATTATCACAATATTCCGGGGGAATTAATGCTTACATTTTTACCCTTAGTTTAATAAAATGATTGCTTTCATTTTTATTTTACTATTGTCGTGTCTGGGTTACTTACATGTACAAGTATATCCTTTATACTTGTGTTTATGTATTTTTTGGGCCCTCTATATTGGCCAATTGTTGTAGCTGTTGGAAGATTGTGTGCTCTAGTGATTTGTCTTTGCGTGTGATCTGCTATTGCGGTTATATGCATAGTGGCTCAATGTGTTCTAGTTGGTTGACGGGGAATCGTTTGGTGAGTTGTTTACATCTATCTACTATGGGTTCGATGCCTGTTGACTCGTATAAAAATGTGTTGCGTGGGTTGTAGATAGGGTTAGCGGGATTGCGAATGCATATTTGTCGTCGGATTGCACACGTTTCCGCAGTTTTTTTTATACATTATCTTTACAGTTGAGAAATATAGGGTGGCCGTATTCAATTATTGGTCGGCATATGCTCTTATATATTTTTGTTAATTGTTTTATCCGAAGGTTACGGTTTCTGAATGTGATGCTTCTGAAGTGTGATAGCCTCACACTTCAGATATTTGATGTTTTAGTTTTACATTGTTGGAGATGGAAGTGAAGTTCACTTTTTGGTCTCGGTTTATACCTAGATATTTGGCGTGTTGGCGAGCAGGGATTTTCACATTAAACATATTGATTTTAGGAAACTGCAAACTGATTTTATGGTTGAAGATTAGCAACTGCGATTTTTCTGGGTTTCGTTTGAATCTCCAGTTATTGAACTAGATTGTAATGTTTTCTACAGAGTGTTGAAGTGCTTCTATGCTGTTGTTTTCATTGGTTTTATGCGTTATTCGTACTGTGTCGTCGGCAAATTGTAAAATATATTGCGTTCGGTCCACCCACCCACGGTCCTTATTGACTATGTTGTAGTTATACATATCACAGCAGTAAATATTATAGAGGAATGGTGAGAGCGGCAAACCTTGCGGTACTCCCTGCTCCTGTATGAACGCGTAGGATGTTGCATATTTTATTCTGACACTTAGTGAGCGTTTTTCCAGGAAATTTTTTACCGACAAAATTAAGGACACTGGGCGCTGCAGTGACTCTAGCTTGTATAATAGGCGTTTGTGCCATACACTATCAAAGGATTTCGCTATATTTAGAAATAGTGCGGTAGTTTTTTTGTTTGATAATTTGTGGGATTCTATATTCGAGGTTAAAATGGTGAGAGCGTTTAGCGTAGAGATCCCACTCTTGAATCCGCCCTGCTAATTTGGGATACGATTACTAATTGCTTTTTTTAAACCTGGATTTAATTTTCCTCTCGAACAGCTTGCCGATAGGGAGTAAGAGTGTAATGGGTCTGCAGTTACTTATTGAGCTATGGTCTTGATTTGGTTTGGGAACTGTTATAATTATACCGGTTTTCCAGAGTTGTGGAAAATGCGCGTTTGTCAGACAAAAGTTGAATACATTAATGATGAACTGGTGAACCCTCTGGTCGAGTTGTTTGATTATTGCAATTGGAACATTGTCGAAGCCGGAAGATGTGTTCTTACAGTTTTTTTAGCACTTGTGTGAATTCACTATTAGTTATTAAAGTTATTGGTTCGTCTTGGGAGTGTTGGTGATTGAAGAAATCTTCGTACCAGTTGGTTACCTCCCTGAAGTTTTCGACATTAAAGTTGGGGTCAGCGGCTGGACTGGATATTTTCTCAAAGTATTCGGCAAAGGCTCTGGCTTTTTCGGTGCTATTGGTGAGAGTATGGCCATTATACGTGACATTGGCGGATGACTTGCGAGCTTGGTTATATCTGGTGAGCTTTTTGACTATTTGCCAGTAATTTTTTCCTTTTGCTTTTCGGATTTCGTCGGACGCTTGGAGCCAGGAGTGTGTCTTGAATTGCAGGGTTATATTTTCGATACTTTTATTACGCACGTTAATTTTAGCTTTAAATTCGTTACTTTGGTTCCTCCGATATTCTCTATACAACTGTCTTTTAATTTTTATTGGCCTAATTATGAATGGTGGAAGTTTGTGTAAGAAAGATTGCCTGGTGAATTTTGGGGTATTTGCACTTATTGACTCGGCAAGTATATTGTTGAATTCTTCGATGCGTTCTTCGTTTATGGGAGTGTTTGTGTGCGTGTCTAAATGCGGTTTAATATCTTGGTTTATCTGTTCGATGTCTGCTTGAATGAAATTGAGTTTTTCCACTGGAGTTACCGAGGTTAACGGCTTCAGTGTATGAATCGTTAGAAGTATCGAGAGGTGGTCCGATTCGATGTCAGGGATGACCTCAATGCTTGTGATGTTGTTACTAATGTTGTGCGTAGAAAAAAATAAGATCCCGCATGGTGTCTCTATTGTTTGGCAATATGAATGTTGGTGGCGTATTTATTTTAATGATATTTGAGCTCTGTAGAAAAATTGAGATTTGTGTACGTTTTCTACTATTCGGGTTGAAATCTCCCAGAAGGATCCCATATGTAAATACTTTACATTTAATAAATATAGAATTTGGATTAGGCTGTGTTGGGCGAGTAAATGAGTATTATATGAAGTCTGTCCTCCAGGAAAGGGATCGAGACGTGAAGAGCATCGTTGTGTGGATCGTTAATTCTTACAATGAACAACGAACAACGAACCTCCTCTTGTGTTTGTATTAATAATATTGCCACAGTGGTTCACAACCGTCCAGTCTCTGTAGTTGATATTGGTGGATGAGTTATTCTTCGTTTCAACAAATGCTGTGCAGTTGATTTGGTATTCCTCTATTACGTGTTTGATTAGGTGGCTCTTGTTTTGGTAGCAGTTGACATTTGCGTACAGGAGTTTAAGAGCCATTGTTACCTGTCGCGTAGCTCGCGCCCTTAATCGGTTGGGTAGGGGACTTCTCTGTTGACGGTTATTGGGTTGTTGATTTTTCTTACGTACGTGTTAATTACGTAGTCATGTGTTGTGATAGATTGGTGAATGCGTGTGTGTTAGTCCGGATGGGGTCTATGTCTCTGTTCCTTTTATTTAGAGGTTTGATCTGTGTATTCGGGATACCTTCGATCGGCCTAGTGGGTCGTTTCGGGCATTTAATAGAATACGACACGTGTTCTGTGGTATTGCACGCTGTGCACTTGATTGAGAGGTTTTTGCTACACTTTTCTGTGCGGTGGTCTCTGTCGCATTTGCTGCAGAGTGTGTTGTTTGGGCATTTGTCTGTGGTGTTCGTAAATTGGGCGGATTTGGTGCACTGTTGACGTAGCGGCGGATGGGGGGGGGGAGTACTCGGCGAGGCGCGGAAGTGCTTACTTAGCAGAAGGACTCCTTTGTTCATTAGTTTGTGAAAGGCATTCCCGAGCAGAAATGGCCGCCGGGTTGACGTCAGGTCCCTATCAGGCACTGCCTAACACTTCATCAGGTCCTGATTAGGCATCCTTATCAGGCCCTGATCAGAAATGTAACGCTATTGCCCTATAAGATCCTGATCAGGCTGCCTGATCACGGCTTAATAAAGGTGCCTGATCGCCTCCTGAAAAAAATATAATAAATAATTTTTATTTATTAGCGTTACTTTATCGGACGTATGAACCTTTTATATTTGTTCTTCAGATTGAATGAACCAATCACTACAATGTAAATCACGGAAAAATTAATTTTTTTTCACTCATGGTCTGGCTCGAACCAGCGACTTTGCCAATGGGGACTGCGTTGGCGGCGACTTAACCAACTCAGCTATCCTTAACTTGGAAAATGTAATGTCGGATGTACACTTAAGCTCCGGTAGAAGTATGTACACGACTAAATATACTTTTACAAAGTGACAGACACGCATTGCCGGCGAAAAATGAAATTCATTGAGAATTTTGAACACTTTCTAATAAAATAAAAATTGGAAAAAAAATCAATGTAAGATGCTAGGAACATTGATTTTGTGTAATAGTAATATAAAACAATTTTCGAAACTAGTCAAGCTCTATGCGATAAAAAAGGCCACGGCAAGGATCGTCATAAAGAAAATTGTGGGTGACTATTGCGAAAAAATAGGTAAACCAAAAAGAATACTATCCGATAATGGGTCACAATTCACAGCAAAGATTTGGAAAGAGGAGTTGTACAAACAGGATATAAAAGTAGTATTTTCTTCAATTCGTCATCCTCAGTCGAATCCAACTGAGAGAGTCATGAGGGAATTAGGAAAGCTATTTCGTACATTCTGTGCTGAACAGCATACTCGATGGGCAAAACATCTACCAAGAATGGAAGAACTATTAAATTTATCAACGCATTGTAGCACTGGATATATTCCATGGGAATTGCACTGGGGCTCAAAGCCAAAAGATAAAATCACAGAGTTGTGTAAATTTCCCCCCATCATTGACCAATCGCATGAATTCAAAATATTACTCGCCAGGGACAGATTACTCAGGAATTTCGAACATCGCAAACAGTACCAAAAAACAATTTCGAATATACCACTTGCAATAGGAGATTTAGTTTTATTGAAAGTTCCACACATCTCGAGCAATACTGATCGAGTTACGCACAAATTCTTTCATTTATTCGAAGGACCATATGAGATTGTCGCAACCAAAGGTGCAAACGCATTCGTACTATCGGAAGTCGAGAATACCACAAAGATAAAAGGAACATATAACAGAGCGAGTCTGAGAAAGTATAACAAGCCCATCGATCAGTAACTAAGTAGGGAAAATCTCTCAAGCGTTGTCAATCGATGATTGTAAATAGATGTATATCGGTTAACAGATGTATATATGTATATATGTAGTCGTAATCACTGTATATTTAATCGTAATATCGATAAATTTAAGTATTCTTGACAATTCAATTGCGCGAATGTAAAGGATGTAAAATATGACGTGATACCCAAGAGGGAAATCTATTCGAAACATTTTGACGAAAATGTCAAGAAAGAAACATTTAAAATTCCGCTAGGTAGCATGTAAGGTAGTATAAGACATAGGACAAGACCCTTAGTGGGGTGGCGTCACGGAAGTATTAGTTAATAAGAGAATTAACGTGTGTTTTGTATGCAGATTTGAAAACAAATCCTTCATACAAAAGGGGGATAATGCGAAGTTTTGATAAATCGAATATTATATTGTAGTCCTAATAGTCGACATAAGAAGCTGTAAACGAGAAAGAGAGAGAGAGAGAGAGAGAGAGAGATAGATTGTAAACATTCGAAGAAATGTGAGAGATCACCGAGTGATAGGTAAACCGTTGAAGCCTCGCGATTAACGGGACTCTCCCCCACTAATCGGGATATAATTTCGGCGAGCACTTAGCGGTACTACAATTCAAAAATTCAAGACATTCTCGTGGAGATCGTGGCTAGAGTCGGTTGTCAAGGATCAAGTGATCCTCATATTATCTATTATTGAGTCTTGAGTCTGGGAAAAAGATAGCATCGAGTACTATTAACACCTTGGAAGCCGTCTTGCCAGGGTGCATCGTAGAGGATGGACTAACGGCAAGGGGAAACGTCCACATTCATCTGTCCGACATGATGGAACATTCGTCGTCTGACCATCGTCGAGTCGACCTTGGAGGAGTTTCCCATACTTAGAAGCTAAGTACCTAGACTCACGACAACGACCACGCCATACATGACTCTCTAAATTGACTTTTCCGCAAGGAATAAATCCGATTGACGATAAACGAGAATTATATATATATTCTTACTCTCACTCTCTCCATTATTCTAAAAAAAACGTAAAGAAAGGCGGTTATGATTGTTTAATTCTGTAAATTTGTATGCGTATTGTAGTATTTTTATAATATTTATTTAATTGTCTGTAAGCGCGAGTATTGTTACACGTTTTTCTTATGTTATAATTTTTATGTCCGGATTTTCCTTTATTATAAAAAACAAACATTTTATTTGAAGCGCAAAATATCAATCGCTAAAATAAAATAACATGCTCGTAACAAATCTCCAGCCATTTGTATGTCTTTTCATAATCATTGTTATCATTCATCTGCTCAAGGGAATGATTAATATAAATTTTAGCGTCGTTTTCAAGTTCTATTTAAACTGATGCATGTGAGCTAGAAAACGGAAGATTTTAAAACTTCACAAATTGTGTTATAAAACAATTGATTTTGTGTAATAGTAATATAAAACAATTGTGTGAGGTGCTCGATTTAAAGTATCCCGAGAACGGCACCATGGTGTGTGATATAGTTAATGCGAGAACTATTCTGTCGCCGCGTACCCGAGTGACAATGGGTCAAAAGCGCGGATTAATATAAGTAAGACGACTGTAAGAGGAAAGATGGGGAGTTGAGTTCGATCCGAGAGTCCGAGGACTCAAGACGTATAATTGTGATCAGAAAATAAAACGATATCACATACTAAAAACATCAAGTGATATTATTTAACACAAAAAGAAAAATCCTATTCTCACAATTGTAATAAATAAAAAAATAAATGTTCAGCAAATAATCGAGGAATCTTGTTTTAAAGAAATCGTTTGAATTATTAAAATTATTTATTTATTTATTAACTTATTAAAACATTCAACATTGTTTCCAACATAATAAAGTCTATAAAAAAAAAAATACGGATTCATTACAAATTAGAATAAAAGGTTCACTTATCTATTTTTCAAATACCTTAGAATCATTTTTTGGAATTTTCATTACGCAAAATCAATGTCATCCAGGCATGCATATTGCATGCCTGGAGGAAGCTTGCCTGATTCATCTGATAAAGCCCTCATCGGGGTACAATCAGGTTAGCTTCGGCAAAAGCCAAAGATATCCAGTCAGGTGTCCCTACCTGTACGTTATCCGGTCCTGATCAGGCTCGCATCAGGCTCGCCTCATCTGAAGCGAGGATTATTTAATTTAGTCATGCTTCACGACCTGTACCTTATCAGGCCCTCATCAGGCTCATCTGATCAGGGACACCCTGGCTATACCTTATCAGGGCCTGATAAGGTATCAGGCAGCCTGATCGCAATTTCTGCTCGGGTTGGCTTCACCTGTGATTACTCTTATCAGAGTCGTAGGTTTTGATGTGGCTCTTGATATTATCCGTTTACAGTATCGGTAATGCCCGATATATACTCACTGCTGCCTGATATATACTCACTCCACATAATACTGACTGCTCTATCCACTGTGTATAATCACTTCCGGAATGGTTGTAAGCACGTCTACTCGTTACGAAAGTTCGCTCAAGACTGCATTAAAAATATTTATGATAAAATTATGAAATTTGTAATGTAATAATATAATATTAATATTTAAATATTCAATGATGAACACCCTCTTTGTATACATCTTTCTAATTCTTCCATATCGTCAACGATTTAACCATTGAAATTGAGACCATTTATATGACAAGGTAACGCGCAAGCAACTATTGGAGGCTGAACTGTCGCACTTCGAGGAAGGTGCGGTGCAATGTCTGAATCCCAATTTAACTGTCGACGATCAAGCAGAGTTTCTTCCGTACGACAAGAAAGGGGAATTTTCCCGTGAGAAGCTGAAGCTTGGACGGGAATTAGGTTTCGGTGCCTTCGGTGTGGTCACGAAGGCGCACGCTCTGGGTATTTGCAAAGACGAGGCAGTTTCCACCGTGGCGGTTAAAATGGTACGAAAATCCACGGACTCCACTTACATCAGGGCGCTAGCTAGCGAGCTGAAGGTCATGGTGCATCTCGGCAAACATTTGAATGTTGTCAATCTCCTTGGGGCTTGCACCAAAAATATCTTCAAGCGTGAGTAATGCAATGTGAACAAAGAAGTTAAGGGTAGAAGTTAAGGTTAAGAAGTTAAGTTAAGGGGATGCTGGAGCTGTTTTTTTTATTTTTAACCTGCATTACCTGTTTTACCAACGGAACTAGACCATTTTTCAGTTCCGACTTAGCATTGTTAATATGCTACACATATGCGTCAAATCATACAGGATTATGATATTGACATGAACGCTTCGGTGTATAGTCGAATGTTGATTGAAAACTTACAAGGAATTATGAAAACCTGTTCAGTTTTCATACAGTTGTTCACACAAAAGATAATCATGCTTAGTGTAACCTGCGTTCACTTCGTCTATCGACTTGCGACAGATGATCAGAGTCGATGACAACGGCATGAATGTAGTGTAAAGCACGATGCACGGTGCGTCAATCGTACATTACGTTCATGTCTTTTTACGCACTATAATATTCTTATAGTCCGTGACAATGATATTCTTACAATCCGTATAGTCCATAACAAAACTTTTTACTCTCACTTTTTTCACATCCTAGCTTCTTTTTTTCATCCTAGCTACTTTTGCGCACACTTTTTTAACACTCTAGCTACTTCCGCGCACACTTAGCTGGCAGCACTGTAGGTATTTGTTCGCATGCACTTTACAGGCACGAAAAGCGGGAATTTTCTTGAACTTGTCACAAAAAGTAATATGCGATACTCGTACGAATAAGCGGTCTTCCGACGGCGGTTGGGAAGTCGGCAGCACTCGCCTCCTCTCGAGCTACAAACGTTACTCGGCCTCGCCTCGTGCCGTTGTAGCTCTCGATCCGGCTCGTGCAGCCAACTTCACAACCTTCGTCGAAAGACCGCTTTTCCGTACTAGTATCGCAACGTACTATTTTTAGGGGGGAAGGAGGATATATTAATGAACATTTAAGAATTTTTTCATTAAGTTTTACTGTTTCTATTTATGTTTTTATCGGTTGGCGTAACATTTTTTTTTCGAACGTTCGTTTGCGGTGACCTTGATTTCGACTTGTCATTTTATGTGGAGTAACATTTTTAAATTGTTTCGTAATGAAATATATATAACGCGGTCATGATATATAATTGGGGAGGTGTAAAACCCCTCGGTCGGTGATTCCAGTTCTAATGAGCTTCTTCGTGAAGGTATTCGAAAAAACGATTTAAACAACAATGAATAATAATTCTATATCGCCTAAATTCGTCGCGTCGACCCGACGAATTGGTCTCGTGATCCTTCTCGAACGAAAAAAAAGTCCGTAATTCCAAACTCCTTTTCAAAGTCCTGCTTGTCGGCTGGAGTTTTCTTTACTTGCTACGCTGAAGGAGAGGCGATTGCATCGTGCGTTGAAAATGCCACGTTACAATATATACATCTTACGATTTACGAAACTGATTCAATAGGCGAGCTGCTGGTGATCGTCGAGTACTGTCACTTCGGCAATTTGCACGATTACCTACTCAGATATCGTGCCGATTTTATCAACCAAATTGATCCAGCGACTCGCAGGCTGGATCCTTTGATTGGACTTGATGCACTGACGAGAACAACGAGTGTGGAGAGTAACAGGTACGTCGCTAATTTTACATACCTATATAAGCGCGAAAATTGTGCGTACATTTTATCTGGCTATAGTGACTCGATATCCGGGCAGTCCTCCGTTTCTACAGATTCCAACTGAACACAGACGCAACTCGATACAGGCAACTGTATACGAAAAAATGCTAAACGTCATGAACTCGACACATTGCCAAATCGACACAGTAGCATTTGCTTCATCGCGAATTTGACACAGTAGCATTTGCTTCATCGCGAATTCGACACAGCAGAATTCGACACATTGCCGACTGAACACGTTGAAGCTCGACACATGTCCAACTGGATACATTAAAATTCGGCTCATTATCAACTCCATACGGAGAAACCGGTGCGGTGGTCTCGTGCTTAGAGGCGTGCTCGCCTCTAAGACCTAAGCATCGGGAGGTCGACGGTTCGATTCCCGGCTTCGTATATTTTGCCGAGAAGGGGAAAAACATGGACGAGACGAAGCTCCAGATATATACATCGGTCACTCGCACGCGGTAACTAAGTGTGAGTATCGGATGTATATAGCTGTACTCCATTATTTTCATTCTCGGTGAGACGCGACTAGGCTCCGACGTCGGGAATCGAACCTGAGACCGCATCGACATAGGGGACGTAGCGTACCCATCGCCCGGGACACCGAGTCTCTGTATCAGACTCGACGCACCGCAATAACTATCCCCGACCAGAGTGTAAGCTATCGTGCTCGGGCTTCATGGCACCGGGGTATGGTGCATCATAACGATACTTCTAGGTATACCAGGCGACTATCCTAGAATACTTGGAGCCTTGCCTCCTTAACCTGCCGACCTGTAGGGATGCCGGGGGACGGGGGTTTAGGCCAACGATACCCTGAACAACTGGCAACCGAAAGAAGGGATACGGTGGGGCGGAGTACTGGTCCAGATGCTTGTGCAACCGGTAATAGCCCACGAAGGGTTGCTGGGGGAAGGGGGACTGGCCAAATTATACTGAGCAACCGGTAATCCATAATGAAAAGGTGTCAAGTCGCAGAAATAGGTGCGAAAAGTCAATGACATCATGAGGGACGCCTGTCGGGTGTGTTCTGCGTCTGAGGAACATAACGTGGACAATTCGGGCGGTGCGAGTGCACCACGGGGCTCAAGTACAATGGTCCAGCAGGACTGAGTGCTCGTATCGCTAACAAAAACAACAACAACAACTCGATACGACAAACCCCGACGCGTCACCATCTCGACACAACAAAGCTCGACGCGTCACCAACTGGACACATCAACAACTCGACACAACAAAATTTGACACATTACAAACTGGATACCACAAAAGTTGACATATCGCCAACTCGACATGGCGAAACTCCCCACACCACAGACTCGACACAGCAAAACTCTACAAAGGCCTAACTCGACACGGCAAAACTCTACACAGACCCAATTCGATACAGACGCGACGTTTGGTAAACGACCTTTGGCACAACTGAATACAGACCCAACTGGAACGTGCTATATTTGATCGATAGGATAAAGACGAATAGATACCGACCGCTCTAACTTAATAAAGTGGACCGACTCATGTCCTTTAGGACATGGGTGGTTCCACGGTGTCAGAAACCCCGGCAGTACACAAGCATTATTAAATCAATATTATTATAAACATTTTCGATTATTTGACCCGTATAATAAGGTGAAACTGGGGAATATGGCCCGGTCCATATTTCATTGATTTGCGTGTTAATCGGGGTTCACATTCACCACATATACCCTACGTGATTTTTAATCAGAAGCAGTTCATTTTCAGTTTGACAATGTCATGCGTTCGTAATTAATAGAGAGCCCACACCGCTGCTCTAAAAGTGTCACAAACTGGGCCGTTTACCTTATCAATCCTGTAAAATAAAATACGCAGCACTCTCCTTCTATCGTAGCCTTCATGCAAATTCATCCCACAGCAATCAGCACGCCGAGCTTGTGTCTTATACGGCTCACACGGATTCTCCAGGTATAAGTATTTCGCAAGACGATTGCGTTCTTAGTAACAATTCGACACAGCCGGGCTAGCGATCGACCTACAGTGGCGACCACAAGAATAAAAATGTCAAACCTGTATGCACTCAGGATTTGCTGTCATGGGCATTCCAGGTAGCTCGCGGAATGGAATATCTCAGTCAGAGAAAAGTGAGTTTGATCGCTCGATTGTGATTTACTCACATTGGCATTCGAAAAGCAGCAAGAATTTGAATTCATCGTAATCGTAATTAATCGTCAGCATTTTCAAAAGATCTTTTCTTTAAATACATTTTTTGAAGGATTTTTAAATACTCAATGGGTGAAATATTCAAAATACTTATAACATTATTACTATTTTATAGAAATTTACCCTTCTGCTTTGTCATCTATTTCTGGGATAATAAAAAAAGCTTCCATCCCAACAATTCTTGTAAGAAACTCTTAACCAATGTTTTGCTACGCTTTTTTTTGCAAAAACAATAACGGAGCAACTTGTTTATTTTTACAAAAGTAAATTCTCCACTGAAAATTTGGAGTCGTCCAGGATCTTTGAGATTAATAAATTTGGAAATGATATGGGCAAATAGTCACCGAAGCTTGGAAAATATATTTAGAGAATCCAATCGTGTATGAAAATCGTTCGATTTCAGGTTCTTCACGGCGATCTCGCAGCGAGAAACATTCTTCTCGCCGAGAACAATATCGTGAAGATATCCAACTTCGGTCTCGCGAGGACGATGTACAACGATCACAATTACAAAAAGCAGGGAGGCATGCCACTACCGATAAAATGGATGGCTATCGAGTCGATAAGGGATCGAATATTTTCAACACAATCGGATATATGGTCGTTCGGCATAGTACTCTGGGAATTCTTTACTCTGGCGGAGACTCCCTATCCCACCATAGTGCCGGAGAGGCAATATCAAAGATTGATCGAGGGATACAGAATGGAACAACCGGAATATGCTACGGACGAGGTGTAAGTACATAATTTCATAAACAAAATTCGTCTTCTTTGATCGAAACAAATTGTCGCCGAGGATCAACTTTTGCTACAAAAGATAAACAAAAAAAAACAAATCATTTTTACAGGTACGACATAATGCTGCAATGCTGGGAAGCAAATCCTACATTACGGCGAACATTCACCTATTTAGCCTCGAGGATCGGCGCCTTTCTGGAGGGATGTGTAAAACAGGTACGAATACAGCAACCCGATTTTTTTTCTTCTATCATCCACAACCTAAAGATCTATCAATTACTGTAGATCGTTATAAAAGGATCTGCCAATCGTCATAGATCACAATAAAAAGATCTATCGATCGCCATCGATCACCATAGACGATATCGTGCAAAGATAATTATTTTTCTTCATAATAACCGAACTGACAAACAAAATCGAATTCTTTTGCAGTATTATGTGGAGTTGAACATCCCTTACATGAACACGAACACTTTCGTCCTTCAGAATGGTGAGACCGATTACCTAACAATGATGTCGTCACCCGATCATGACGCTCTCGTATCGCCGACCGGCACTTGGGTATCTTCAGTCCGAGAATAACGTCGAACTGCGATAAAATCAATTTTCCAACGAGCAATGGAAAATCGAAAGATCACTCGGACTCTGAGTCGAAAGCTGTTGAGCTGTCGCCAATGTTGAATCACGAGGACGACAATTATCAAGAAACTAATAAACGTACACCAGCGACGACTGGAATTGGCTTTACAGAAACAAGCCGTCAGATACTTCGGTAGAATGGAGAAGGGCAACGTTGACGATACGGGCTACTGCAACGCGCCGCGATATCTTCGTTTGATAGATCTGACCGAGGCGCATAAAGTTCAGAGCGTTACTGACGGAAGGTTAAGATCTCGATGAAGGAATCGAGCGATTACGTACCGTCGATCGTCGGGACCCAAGATGATTATGTAAATACGCCGAGGCAAAATAACTATTTAAGAAAAGACATCCCCATGAGTTTCAACAATCCTAATTAAATCATTATGCGAAATAGCGAAGTTAAGCAGACCGAGCGATAGAAATGGTGGCATTGAAAGTTCAAATGCGGGAGAGATTCGAGCAGAGGCCAACAGCGAAGTGTCCTCCTTATAACAGGCACGAGTGTTGATTCAAGAAAATAATCGAAATAATCGATTCGTCTATAACGGTATTTGGCAAAAAATCCCTTCGGAGCCACTGTTATCATGGAAAAAAGAAATAATTTTATTTTTTGAATTGGAAAAAAAATATCTAAGTTTTCCTTATAGTCTGTGTACGAGTAATTCAATTATGTAAACTCTTTAGAATTTTTTTTTATTTTCACTCGGGTGTGTATAAATATAGAAATACCAACTGTTGATGACAACAGACTATCCCAACAAACACAGACAGTAATAGTTGCATGATTTCTAAGCCCTATATGGACGTCAATTTTGATATGCATTTTTTAGTCATAATACAGTTTAGTTGTGATACATTGTCGTGCAAAATATAAAACTGACAGGAAATTTGTCGCGCAAAAGTTGATAAAAAATTGTCATCAGTTTTCGGATTCGCATTTTAAGTTATGATTTTTTCACTCATTATTTGCATCACAAATTAATTTTTATTTCTGGAACTTGAAAGAGCGGAAAAGTATGTCTCGGAGTTCCAATAATTCGTGACAGATAACTGTGTTTCAATATTTTTCTATGCAATTATAACAGAACAGTCATTGGAGAACCAACAAGTCATTGAAAAAAAGAAATGTTTGAACTTTTTGTTAATTTTATATCGTATTTTAAGCCTGTGAAACATTTCATTGATATCATCATATATAAAAACTACAATTAATACAGCAGAGGATGTAACTGTTCTGTAAAGTGATACTTATTTGTGACGTAAATGTCAAAACGATTTTGCGAAATTGTTACGTATATTTCTGGCCCCGTTGTGACTCTTCCGAGCGAGAAATATTTTTGCCGTTATTAAAATTACGGAGCCGTGGTCGATTGTGAAAATGTTTATTACGACATGTTAGGGAGAGGAGCAGAACAAAACTGGCGAATCTGGTAACAGTTGGTTGCTAAGGAAAACCAAATAACTAAACAAGGGGGGAACAAGATCGGGTCGATTAATTTCAAATCCAACGGCCGTAATGTATCACAAATTAAAGTTTACATCACTGTTACAAGGTTGCGTATGGTGGGGATGTAGCTAAAGTTTAAGCCTAGAACGCATGTATCATATTTTCTACTTTCTAACTCATTACTGGGGCACATGGTAACCCCCATGTTTCTTCAACGTACAAGGGTCCTATGAATAGTAAATGGGTTTTGCCGCACATGAATCTCTTCGTTTTTTCATAGTGAAAAGTACACAGTAAACAAAATTTGTAGTTTTTACAACAAATTATTGTCCCCAAACGTCCACAATTTTTTATTTATTAATTTTCTAGTTTTACAAACGAAAGTACAAACTAAAATTGTCAATAATCCAGGAAATGAAAGGACAGGTTCGTATATTCAAATAAGTCATAAACAAGTTTGTCACTTATTTAACAAAATAATTTTTACGAAATTTCCCATTCCGATTTTACGAAATTATTTTTTACTGTGTACAGTATGGGCAAATTTGATTTTATTAAAGTTTAGGAGGTGATAATCACCCTTAAAGTCAGAAACGTTACGAACAGTGGCAAAAACTGCACTTTTTGTAAAAAAAAAAAAAAATGGTAGGTTTTTGAAAACTGGTCCGATTTTCAAATATTGCATGCTATTTTACAGCGGAGACATCAGGCTAACACGAAAAAATAGTCCCATTTAATGTCGTTCAAAAAGGCTATTTATTTAGACATCTGAAAATGGGGAAAAGTCGAAAACTGTTAACATGGAAAAAATCAATGAAAACGCAACCAAAAATGGTTTTGCATAGGTTTTAACATTTATTTCTCTTGAAAAATCGACGGAATGAAAGATAATTATTATTATTATAAAAATGGATGGAACATTTTTTACAAAACCCGAATATTTACTTGACTGCGGTACAATTGTTGCAGTGAACAGTTCGGACACCGCAGCGGCATCTTCGGCAAAATACTTTTACTTTGCAATCCCATGCTCTCGGGCAAAAAGCACACCTGGTGCATTTTTTATGATTATATGTAGTACTGCAACTGACTCTTCTTGTAGGATCGTCAGAATGCACACGCGCTGGTTACGTTGGAGATTCGCAATAAGCAATCGTTCTCGCAAATCCGGTTCGATCGAAGAGTGCTCGAAAGTCTTTATGAAGCTTTTTTGATTAAGCCAATCAAAAGTATATGATTTTTAAATGTGTTTTATACTCCGAAAAAAATTACGTATTGTGCGCGTTTATGCCATTATAGATAGCTAAATATCCTGGCGAAAAAAAACTACGAAAAACTATGTACAAAAGTTGTACTTTAGCGTAGAAAATTTATACAAATCCCTACAATAAGCTACAACCATCTACAATACGAAATCGTTAGTTGTAGTTTTCCATAAACATTATAAATATATATGATAAATTACTACTTTCAACAACACGAATGAACGGCGAAAACGTGATGGCGTATTTTTTTGTAACGTTTTATAGAAATAACAACTTTTTACAACAAAGTACGACTTTCTACACCATTATAGACTGGGGTCAAAAATGGAAACAAGTACAGCATGATTAATTGTAATTTATAGTAGAAACTATAACTTTTTACGAATCACAACAATATTTTACAACTTCGATGAACTGTCCGAAGAAGTAAAAATGTACTAGGACGTAGTTTTTTGTATCCCCTCATAGAAAGTACGAACTTTCATGTGAAATTACGATTTTGTACAACCACCATCTTCCTATGAAAAATGTTCATTGAAATGCATGCATAGTTGTAATTCCGCGTGAAAAGTACAACTTTTGACAAGTAACTATAACTTTCGAGAACTGATTCGGACTTTAACCGAAAAAGTGGATATCTGGACCATAGTTTCTCGTAATTTTTTTTGCCGAAATTACAATTTTCTACGAATCACAACGATATTTTACAACTTCGATGAACTGCCTGCGGAAGTAGAAATGTAATAGGACATAGTTTTTCGTATCTCCTCGTAGAAAGTATAAGTTTCTACATGAAATTACGATTTTCTACACCTACTAGTTGTACTACTACTACCACTAGTCATACAACTAGTAGTTGTAGAAACTTGTAATTTCACGTAGAAACCCGTACTTTTTACGAGGAGATACGAAAAACTATGTCTACTTCCGCAGAGGGTTCAGGGAAGTTGTAAAAAATCGTTGTTATTCGTAGAAATTTGTAATTTCAAAAAAAATTACGAGAAACTATGGTCCAAATATTTACCTTTTCGGTTAAAATCCGAATTGGTTCTCGAAAGTTATAGTTACTTGTTAAAAGTTGTATTTTTTACGCGGAATTACACCTATGCATGCATTCGAATGAACATTTTTCATTGGAAGATAGTGGATGTAGAAATTCGTAATTTCGCGTGGAAACCCCTACTTTCTACGAGGAGATACGAAAAACTAGGTCCTATTACAGTTTTACTTCTCCGGACAGTTCATCAGAGTTATAAAATATCGTCGTGATTCGTAAAAAGTTGTAGTTTCTACTATAAATTACAAGTAATCATGCTTTACTTGTTTCTATTTTGGACCCAATTTTATGAATGGTATAGAAAGTCCTGCTTTATCGTTAAAAGTTGTTATGTCTATGAAACGATACAAAAAAATACGCCATCACGTTTTCGCTTTCCATTCGTGTCGTTGAAAGTAGTAATTAGTCATACATATTTATAATTTTTATGAAAAACTACCACTATCTCATATTGTAGATGGTTGTAGCTTATTGTAGCAGTTGGGTTAGAGTTAAAGAGCGGGTATACTAGTTAAAAGTACAACTTTTAATTAGTAACTATAACTTTCAACAACTGTTTCGGACTTCAACAGAAAGGGAAAAAATCTTGGCCATAGTATATAGTAGATTTTGTAATTAATTGTAGTAATAACTACAATTTTTAACGAAAAAATAGAGTTTAATGGAATCGAAAAATGTGGACAAACTATAACTTTTTACGAAAGTTGACAACTTCCTGTAAACATATTTCAAATCTGACATTTATTTGTGGTAGTTGTAGATCGTCAGCATTCTATAGTTCTGGATTTGTAATAGATTTTAGTAATCAATTGTAATTTTTTTATAGTAGAACTACAACTTTCTACAGAAAATTATAGTTTATCAGGATCGACAGGATATGGACAACCTATTATATACAAACTTTTATGAAAATTGACTTGAACTATCTAAAAGGATATCCTAAATTTCGTATTTGTTGTAGATAGTTGTAGATCGTCAGCATTCTGTATAAAATGCTAACGATTTACAACTATCTACAAAAAATATGAGATTTGGAGCATGTTTGTAGGTAGTTGCCAATTTCCATAAAAAGTTGTCGTTTGTCCACATCTTGTCGATCCTGGTAAGCTATAGTTTTCTGTAGAAAGTTGTAGCTTTACTACAAAAAACTAAAATTGATTACAAAAATCTACTACATATCCAAAACCATAAAATACTGACGATCTACAACTATCTACAAAGAAATCCGAGATTTGGAACATATTTGTAGGTAGTTGTCAATTTTTGTGAAAAGTTGTAGTTTTCCGCATTCTTTTATCCCGTTAAGCAATAGTTTGCCGTAGAAAATTGTAGTTGGTACTACAAATAACTACAATTGACTACAAAAATCTGCGAATTCCCGCGATCAGCATGTTGCTGTCAATTTACAACTTATTACGTTTGTACAACTATCTACAAACATGTTCCAATTCTCGCACTTTCTCATAAATAGTTGTAGCTTCGGTGTCGCTTAGCATTATAAGTTGTAACTTGGACGATGTTTTGCGTAATAAGTTGTAGTTTTGGTGTAATTTTTTCGACAATTTTGACGTACACTGTTGTAGATACAGCGTAGTTTTGGCGTAGGAACTTATACAAAAATTTTCGCCAGGGTAGTTCGTTTATTTATAGGTCGTCAAATATGTAAAAAAAGAAGAAAGCAAAATGGCGACTACGCGTCCTAATATACGTCCTAATTATATAATAGTAACTTACATTCGATACTTCGATAGTTTTAACAAGAAAAGATATCACTTACTTACATAAAACACTAACGTAGATAGATAGATAGATTCGTTCATTTCGTGTTCTAAGGCCTAAGCCCCCAAGAACACCGTGCATCAAGATACAAAGGCAACAAAAAAACAATGTGAAAAACAAGAAACGTTGAATGATAAAAAATAGAATACTTTACAAGAAAATACAAGAATACGTAGAAAATACAATGCCGCATAAAGAAAAGTAAAGTACACAAAAAGGATATAAGAAAACAAAATATAAAGAATATAAGAGCATAGAAAATATAAAGAAAATATAAGTAGGCTCGCAACTGGGGTATTTTGGTACTCCAAGCGCGCTGAGCTAGCGTCCTGTGCGACAGCCAGCGAGCAACTGAAGCTGCTAACGGTCTCCGCACATCGTCAGATCATGGAGGCCCCGAGTCAATAATGTCAATGTCTATAATGTAGGAGCCGAGTTTCAGTGTCGTCTGGGATACTCTTGTACCCCACGTTTTTGGGGTGCTTTTGTTCTGTGGATTATAAGGATGTTTTATAACGAAATAATTCAGACAACCCGAGAAAATGCGGGGCGTACTGGGTCTGTGAGCTTGAATAGAGGCGCGAGAAATCCCAAAGTTGGCAAAGCGCAAATCGAGGGCGCCAGTTATCGGCACCCCCAAAGACCGCGTCTGCGTAGATTGAAAGTCGAGACGCGCGGCGGCGCACTACAAGAGTTCCAGCTCCGATAATCTACCGAGCTTCTCGTTCTCTTTCGTTCCGGGGACGTCACGAAGGAAGGACGCTTCTAAAGAATCACAAGATTGTCTTGCATAACGGGATTCACCGAGGGATTCTTGTGTTCGACGTCCCGATCGTGCCCGGCTTGCCGATATTTCTCTGACAAATACTGCGGCCCGGAATCATAAGGAAAGGGCCACCGAGGAAGTTTGTCACGATTGTGAAGTTGAGTACTGAGTAATTTATAATTTTGGGAATTGTATGTGACAAATTATAACTGAGCAACGGCCGGTCAATTACGTGTGTGTGTGTGTGTGAGTGGGTAATAAATTTCGAAGTGAATTGAGCTTTCTGATGTTAATTAGATTTATTCTATGACTAATTTATTGGAAATTTTGAGTGCTATTTTTCCTCATATATTTTACGAGACATTTACCGGCTACTAAAGAATTGATATGACGATGTTGTGCAGGATGATCTAAAAAGGAAAATTAGTAATAAACATATGTGATAGCCGGTATCAGGTTTTTTTATTCCGTTTATTTGTGTGGGTCTATTGTGCTTGTGATTTTTTGAATTGAATTGTTAATGTGACTAGTTCTCCTGAGCCATTTTGTTTGAAATAACATTATTATTAAATTGCTATTTTACAGGCCGGGATTCGGCCCCATGAACCTCCGAATGCCGGTCGACTGCTCCGACCACTGAGGTACGCCAGGCCGCTAACCACACCAATTCCGAATTGTCCTCATTAATGCTATTTTTACTTTTGTTGCAATTTTTAACGATAGATTATGAAAATTGAATGCGAAGTGGCAGGATAAAGTATATCGAAAAAGCGGCCGAAGAGCCCATCTAAATACATGGAAAGGTGGTAATCGTTATTAGTGTTGCTGATACGATTATTTCGTCGTCTACAAAAATAGTCCGTGTGCTTTACTGTAGTGTTAAATCTAGCGTCACCTATCGCCTAGAAGGAAACCTATTTTTAAAAACATAGCCTATAGAGTTGGACACGCTTACGCCGAATGATACCTCACTTGGCACTTCTATCTCCGATTCGTATAAACACCAAAAGAGAAAACTATATTTTCAACAGAGTAAAACTCAATGCCAATTACCCGTTGGTCCCCTCTGGGATTGCAGCGACATCCGTAAATCGTGCGGTACACGCACTATTTTCGCCTTGCAAACAATTTTCTACGTGCCATAATATAAAAATAACTCTCCATATGTAGCACAGGAGTGATTTAAAATCAGTTTTTGCTACTCAGGCCAACCAGTTGCTCAGTAATCGGCGAGATACCGAAGAGCGAGCAAAATTCTTCGAGGAAACTCTGTCTAATAGACCTGCGCGACTAAGGAAATCGACAAAGTTTGATAGATTGTATTACGCGAACTTGGCAACGAGAAACGAAATATAATTTTCGTGACGACCAAAATATCATCGAGTCTACATTTGTTTTGCTTACTCTACCACGTGCGATGGGTTATGAAATCTCAAGTACTCTCGACACATCACTCACATCTAAGGCATCTAAGTGTAAGGTGAGGTCTGTCGTTCATGACGTTAATGGCTAACGCCTTGACTCGACAGCGGGACCGCCGTTACGTTTCATTCAGCGTGAACGCACCTCAAATAATTCTATCGATTTATAGTTCCAACCTCATCGTTGTAGGGCAACCTCATTGTCCCAAAGTGAAATTTCTCAGCGGGATAAACTTCTAATGGTGTGTTTCTCTAGTAAGACTTTCTGTGTGTCATTCCTTTCCGATACAACTTTTTGTGTGTCATCCCTGTTCGATATAATTTTTTATGTGTCGTTCCTCTCCGATACGACTTTATAAATGTTGGATCTCTTGAGGAGGATCCACTATCAGACGGAATCCAACTTAAGACCTCAATTTTTTAAATATGTTCTACACGAAGACCCTACGCATCTATTCCCAAAGTCTGAGCAATTTTCACCGTGTATACACCCAGAGAAATGATTTCTTTGTTACAAATAAATTATTTTCTTTGTGTATCTGCCTACCAGCATTTTACTTGTATCAAACATAATTTTTTATTTAACTACATATGTGTTATCTGCTTAGTGTCATTACTTGGATCTAATATGCTGTTGTAGTTGAAACAAATATATTATTTATTTACTGTAATTAAATTTTTTTCATTGAATTTTTCTTTTATTCCTCCATAAACCGCTTCTTTGCTTTTGACGAAAATGAAATAGAAAATGAATTATATAATAAAAATATATTTTATTTTGAATGTTACATTGCACAGATTTGGTCTTAATTACTTACTTAATTAAGTAAGGCATATTTTCTAATATTATCTAATATGCAATGTATGGAATTATGAAGTTAATTCCAGGTATAACTACAAGCACGTATTGACACAGTGCTGATCGCTCCTCACACCTCGCGGAATGTAAATATATTCCTTACTTTTGTACAGAATATATTTAATGAGAAATAATGAGAAATTTTACTGTACTTACGTACGAAAATCTCTTGATAGCTTTCTAAGCCCGTGTTGATTAGACAGACCACCGTTACGACGTCCATTCTTCACGCACGATCTCTCGTTAATTAATCATTTTCACAGCACTGTGACGCGAACGTGTCAAGGGCCGACATAGCTGTATGACGTAGGCCAGCTGACGGAAACGCATAGGGCACTTGCTGCCTAGTCTGGGCTTTCATGATCTAAATCTCGCACCTATTTAATTGAAAGAAACGGTTACGCAAATTGTTTACTTTAAATATCGTGAATAGTCGATATTTAAAGAAATTGTTTTTGCGCGTACAGCTGTAGGTGAATAAAATTATTCAGTTGAATCAAGTAACTCTCATAAGTGCATTTAAATGAAAATTTGTTTCCAACAAAAAAAATAAAAAATCATTTGAATAAACAGAATTCTAATGCATTGATTTATTTAAATCTAATAAACCATTTCTCTGGGTGTAGTTTATTTGTAATACAATTTAGAAGTTGACTAGTTTGACCGTGTCATCATAGGGGCGAGCGGGGCAAAATGGGACAGTGGGGCAAAACGGGACAATGAGGAAACGCGCAAATTCCCAATCATTTTTAGATACCCCATTTTACCCCATCGATATATCCTTATTTTATGCTCCTTTTTGCCTCACTCTTCCATCCAAAAGTTATTGAAAAATTGCATTTTGCCCCACTGTCCCATTTTGTCCAAGATTATATTTTTAAAAAATGCGAAATTCGCACTGTACGGTGTAAACTCAATGATTTATCGATGAAAGTTTATTTTGTCATCACAGTCAATTAATTTAATTGAATTATCAGTGCCAGGCTGGACAACCTTCCACAAGCTGACGCGTTCAGAGAAAAAACATAACCTCACTTCGGATTCATTTTATTACACGTCCAATTCTAAGTATTTTACCATAAACATTCTTTAAAACTTGATCATATAAGTTTTGGAAAATTATTTGTGATTTCGTATTTAGTGTCATAATGTTGGCCAGTAATATGTGACGATGATTCCGATGGTCGTTGAGATTCTTAACCTTGACTTGACTCGATTCTTAAATTTATTGACTACGTATTTTTCTTAATCTTTGATACACGGAGCATTTTTGCAAAATACACCCCATAAATGGCATATACAATTCATTTGACCAATATTGCATGCGATTCGAGACAGCTGACATGAATTTCTTTTCCGTCACATTTTTAACTCCAAAGAAACAGTCAATCCTCCTTAAATATCAAAACAAAATCTGTACAGTAGACTTCAAAAAGCATAAAATTGAAAAAAAAAAATTGGAAGTTGAAAAATACATTACATTACACATTTTGCTATAAAAAGGATAAAAAAGGATAAAAAAGGATTAAAAAAGGATAAAAAAGGATAACCGTTTGTTTATTATTTTAATATTGGTCGGGCGACACCTCCGCTTACGGAACCGATAGATACAGAAACAAACATTTTTTCTTTCAATTTAGGAACCCAGTTTTATATATCATGATAGACTACTTAATCGTATGTACGTATTAACGAATAAGATTGATTTAATTGTTGTTTCTTTGGGAGACGTCGACGTATTATTATTAAAATAATGAACAATCCGTTATTATTTTATCCTCTTTGTAGTGAAATATGTTATATAAACGGTGCGTATCAGTAATGATGCAATACTTGCATATCTGAGAGTTCCCCACTTTGTGGATGAATGGAAAAGAGCGTGGTGGGGATACTAATGGTATCATTTAATCATTGCAGTGGAATGTCGGAGTGCCAACAAGTAACAGTATCCTCTAAAATGTCTTCGGAAGCGTTAGCCTTCGTCACTGTGGAGTTCATGGAGAAAGTACTTAAGAATTCGGAAAATGATCAGTCAATAGAAGTGACGGATTTGAAGACGACACCTGCGCTTGGGAATGGTGACAATTATGGAAGTGAAATGATACGCGCTAGTGTGAAATATTCGAAAGATAAGTCGGGGAGTAAGGTAATCGAGGCGATATTGGTGGTAGTCAAGATTTTCCTTATGCCCGAGGGAGCTACAAAAGAACTGGTAAATGGAAATACATATTGTTATTTAAATCATATGGCTCAATTATTCGTAGATGCATAGAAGCATGCACCCGTGGGTATAATGCCTGACACAGTAAAAAAAGAGTACTTCTTGCAACAAATTATTGTCCACAAGTGTATTAAGGAGGGTCGAGCGCGAGACTCGGAGGGGATAGATTCGGTAGCGCGCAAGGTGTGGGGCAGGTCGTGTGCGAGTGAGAGGTCTGCTATGCGGCCTCTCACTCGCATGTGCCAAATGTGCCGAGATAAATCTGTAAAGTTTCATGTAATTGCTTATTGTTAACTAACGGTGAAGAACAAGTGTCTACATTTTTGTACAGAGCTTCCTGACAATATTCTTTACAGTTTTCAATAATTTGATTGCAACATTTTCGACATGAGCTACCCTAGAAACATTATAATTCATCGCTCAGTTTCAATTTGCCATAAGAATCAATGTTAAATACTGCAAATTAAACCGAAATATTTATCGAAAACGGTGAAGACGAACGCATTCAAACTTTGTAAAAAATCAACATATTTTTCTTGATGAAATTGTAACGCTCGACCCTCCTTAACGTCCACAATATTTTATTTGTTAATTTTCCGATCCCACCATCCGATTTGTAGTGTTACAAAATAAAGCCTGCAAAGTGATTTGCACAATTACTTCCTCATGTTTTACGGTTTTGCGCATAACTTCCTATATGATAAATTTCCTATATTGATATACATTGTTCGATTTGGGCTTCCTCATAAAGGAAGCTATAGTTAACATACATTTATCATCCCTTTTTAATTGTATTTTTATTGCAAATTACTTTGCACCTTTTTTCGTAATGTTACGTCCCGATCAGCAATTTTTACTCCATCTCGGTCAAGGAGAATTCGCATCTTCCTTTTACACGTTATTCGGAGATGACGCTTTATCGAAGATTTGGCCCTGTTTTGAACCTAACCTTTTGGAAAATAATTCGGGACAAGGCCTAGAGTGCATATATATTTAATATTGAAGGAATTTTATTCGTGGTTAAAAATTGGAAGTTGCTAGATTTTAACTGACTATTTTAAACTAGACAAGAACATTTTGGATGCTACCTCTTTTTATCGTATGGAACGCGATACGCGGCTATCTCACTCTCTCACGCGTCACCCTCGACGCACGACCTGTGATAATTCACTATCACGCTCACTCACTGTTTTCTCCCGACCTATCCTAATACTTCGACGCCCACTGATGAATTTTAGTATTAATTATTTTACATCTTTTTCCTATTTTCCGTAGTTTTCCTTATATTTCCCCATTACTTTCTGTTTGATTATTTGTTTATTATTTATGATTTTTATTATTATTCTCTTTTATAATTTTATTTAGAATCTATTTCGGATGTTGTCATAACGATATGCCTTAATACTTACCCTATCGGTATCCGCGACCGCTGTTCCGACCGTCGATCTGACGCATATCCACTGGTCTGATTGTGCCTAAAATCAACTACAAAATTATGTACGACCGACGGATTGTGGCGCTATCGTCTCGAAACAAACTGCTGGTTATATCCCGTATTCGTGGCAAAGAGGTCGTATTTAACTGTTCAGACCGCAAAACAACTACCAATTCAATGAACCGAGGACCTTGCCGTAGTACAACTCGTGGCGTTGGCGCTGCATTCGGTCGAATTTGCCGTTTTTTCGCAGTCGATTTCGGGCACACTCGAACCGGTTGTATTTGGTGCATTCCATATCGATTCAATCTACGTCGGACCCTCGACCTCTTCAATTTGGTTGGTAATTTTTCATAATATTGTTCTAACTCTAAAAATCACTTCAATTTTTTTTTTTTTAATTTGGATTAATTAAAATTTTTCAAAGTGAACATATTTTTAGCCAGAATTAAAAATTCTGAAAAAATTCTCAAAAATCCCGTATTTGATATGAGCATTTTTAGGCACTCACTCCTTAAATAAGAAAGTACCTATTGAAATGACTATTCATCCCATTTTCATTCCATCGGACGTCCGTGGCATAGTCCATCTTCGCAACAAATGAACCGATACAGCTGAAATTCGCTGCACAGCACTATTGGTTCATTGGCATGACGCCTGAAAAGTATTGAACCAATTAGACACACATAAGCATAAGTTCGTAGACTTAATAATTAAGAACAAAAAACATACCTGTTTTTCGATTTTTTTTGTCCATCGGACGTCCGTGTCGTGCTCCAACTTCAACAAATATCAATGAATTTTGATGTACCTAGCGGCATTACTTTCGCTATATCATCAACATTATGCCCTGAAAGTTTAAAACTATTCGGATCACTAATAATACTTTTTAAAATTAATTAAGTTTAAATTATCACCCAAATATCTCCTTTTTAGTTTTGAAGTTTGCGCATCGGACGTCCGTGCCATGCTCAAATTAAAAAATTTGCGAACCAATGAAGATGTTCTTCGCAGTTATCATTCATTATATCGTTAAGAAGTGGCCCATCAAATTTGAAACCATTTCGACATCTGTAAATTAGTTTGGGCAAAAAATGTTTACAGTTGTCTATTTCGGAGGTTATGTGTGATTTTTTTCGACTATAAAATCAGTAAAAACATAAACTGAAGGTCTGGGTGATACGAACGAAAAAAATAAATGCATGATATCCTTTTACCCAATTATATTACACGATGATTATCACAATTTTAACACTTTTTTAAACGTTTTGTTACTGAAATCGTCGGGCACATTACATATATTACATTTAAAAAATCTATAAAAATTCCACTTCGCACATTTAAAAATATCCATGGTAATTCACAAGTACATTTTTTCATTACTAACGAACAATATGACAAACAAAACACGAATTATATGTTGAACAAAACACTCGCAATTGTATCTGTCAAAATAGAAGACTGTTTTTTCGGGGCGGCGCGCGATCAGTAGAGGAGAGCGGGGCAAAACGGGATAAGGGGACAAAACAAAATTTTCCAATCACTTTTGGATGGTGGTGATGGTGGTCCGCGAGGCAAAACGGGGTTAAAAATCTGGATGTATCGTATGGACAAAATGGGGCATTCTAAAATTATTGGAGAATTACGTTTTGCCTTCACTGTTCCGTTTTGCCCCACTATCCCTTTTTACCCCGCTCTCCCTTACTTGGATGGTTAACTAGCCGCGCGCTGGCTAGTTACACCAATTTCCATAAAACTTAATCGTAGGATTCCCTACAAATTGATGATCATCTGTATAAAATTTGTCAAATTTACTGAACGTTGTTCAACGTTAGTCAATTCGCGTACAAAAATTTTACTCGATAATTCTAAATTCTTCGAAATATAGTTTTGTGTGTGATATTTCAAAACTTTTGGAAACTTTATTTTCGATTTCGAACACTTTTAATCCGTAAAATATATTTGTATATAACACGTTTATAATGACTATTCGAAATTTGTGAATAATATTTCAGAACGCAAGTTTGACACAATATGTATGCATACATTTTCGTAGAGCATAGCGCGATGCATGAAGACAATTTCAGCACGCATAACGCAATGTGCAAACCACTCGCATGGTGAATGAAGCGCGACGTGCGTACAGCTCGGGCGGCGCGCGAAGTGCGACGTGCGTCCAGCTTGGGCGGCGCGCAAAGCGCAACGTGCGTACAAGTCTGTGAGTGCCTTAAAAATGTCCTGAAGGGACATTTTTCGGAGGGTTTGGGGGCGGAGCCCCCCGACGAGCCGCGAAGCGGCTTGTTAAACCTAAACCTAGAATAGTAAAACGTTTGCTTTTAGATGTTTTTTGAGCTTTGCTTTCTTTTTTTAAGTGAACATATTATTAGCCCCAATGAAAAAAACTGAAAAAATTCTCAAAAAACCTGTATTAGATATGAAAATTTTCAACGCTAGAGCAAAAGTGGTATCGCATTAGCTTCTACTTCGTATTTTTTTTAAATTATTTTAAATCATTTTAAATAATTTACAAAAAAGAAAAAAATGGAAGCTAATCCGATACCACTGTCGCTCTAGACTTGGAAATTTTCATATCTGATACAGGATTTTTGAGAATTTTTTCAGATTTTTTCATTTGGGCTAATTATACATTCACTTTGAAAAATTGTAATTAATGCAAATTAAAAAAAAAAATTAGAGTGATTTTTAGAGTTAGAACAATATTATAAAAAAATTACCAACCGAATTGAAGAGGTCGAGGGTCCGACCGTAGGTCGAATCGGTATGGAATTCCCCATTTACAGACGAAATGCTGTCGACGGTACCGTCAGCGTTTTTTCATACTTGGCTTTATTCCCATTACATTATTGTCTTGTTATCAAAAATTCTCCTCGAAACATTCCTGACTTCAAAATTCACCCTCTGGAACCGGTTTTTTAATATATTTCCACATTAAACATTGGAATTCACATCCTCCTGAACAATAGTGATCATTGATAATTAATTGATATACGCAGTCCAGGAAGTGTTGTGCTTATCGCTGCCGACGACAACTCTCGGCATCGCGCACCCTGCGACACACTGAACAAGCGGCCGCATGCTCGACAAGCGTGATAAGCGTTGCGCCGATATCCTTATCTGCATATTTACGTCTCAGGTTGCGTTAGATGGAGATTAATTCGGTTCGTTCTTTCTGTACCCTCCCTCTTGTGCATCCATTTAAGGTAGCTATGTCGCTTCGCGCTCATTTCGCATAAGTTCGAGAAAAAGTAGAGAAAATTTTAAGTACTTCTCGACGGTATAAAAATCTGAAAAAATGCATGCATATTAAAGGTACTGAAAAGATTAATTTCGCATAATAATAATTTCAAAATGTTATTAACAAATTAATCAAAAAATTGTTTAACAAATTATCGGGCAAACCAACTTTTTTCTTTAATGAAAATGGTTCGTCCATTTTTTTGAATATGTATGAATTTTTTCAGATTTTTAAGTCAACTTTGATTTTTTTGTTTTTTCATACATTTTTACCATATAAAAAAAAATCAAAGTTGACTGAAAAATCTGAAAAAATTCATACGTATTCAGAAAAATGATCGAATCATTTCCATAAAAAAAAAGTTA
Source organism: Amblyjoppa proteus (assembly GCA_963922035.1). Classification (NCBI taxonomy): domain Eukaryota; kingdom Metazoa; phylum Arthropoda; class Insecta; order Hymenoptera; family Ichneumonidae; genus Amblyjoppa; species Amblyjoppa proteus. The sequence goes on along the minus strand of OY998231.1, from coordinate 14,610,895 downwards.
TGTTGCCGGATAATTTGTTAAACAATTAATTTTTCGATTCATTTGTTAATAAGATTTTGGAATTATTATTATGCACAATTAATCTTTTCAGTACCTTAAGTATGCATGAATTTTTTCAGAATTTTATTCCATCGAGAAGTACATGCAATTTTCTCTTATTTTTCTCGAACTTATGCGAAATGAGCGCGAAGCGACATAGCTACCTTAACTCTCTGAAGACCAATACGGTATTTCCGATGGATATACCGGATATTCATTCGTCGTTCATCAAACTCTCAAGTTGGATTGTTTAAACGATATTGTGTTTTTCCTTTAATGTTCTTTTTCAGGATCATAATAATTTTCTGAAATTTGCATTAAACAATTTTCTTTCTAAATGATTAAAATGTCCGCGGAATATTTCGGGAAAAATCACAGGACGTAACAGTAACATAAAAAATGTCTAAATGTTACAAAATTAAAACCGTCAAAATTTGCACCAGAATTTATTATAGGAAATCGCGAACTGAAATTTGCGAATTACGTCGTTTTAAAGCAATTTTTAATCTATTCTTCAGCGCTGATTACGAAACTACAACTCGTTTTACTCTTTGCATGATATTTGATTCAGACAAACGAGTTTGTCACTTATATAACAATATAATTTTTACGAAACTTCGTATTCCGATTTTACGAAATTATTTTTTACTGTGCAGAATTCTTATTCTTCCTATCGCTTTCGTTTAATTGAAGCTAACGAAACTTGAAGCCTACGAGATGGAAATCAACATGATGCGAACAACGCTGGCTCAGATGAATGACATTTTAAACGAAGAGAATTTTCGTCTGAGTGCCAGAATTCTGTACGCCGAAGTTGGAGATCCTTCTTTTCTTGTATTGGAAGATTTAGCACAACTGGGTTATCGTATGGCCAATCGGATGGTCGGTCTTGATTTGGAACACAGCCTTCTCGTAATGAAAAATCTGGCTAAATTTCACGCTAGTTCTGTAGCGCTCTGCGAAAAGGTACACGTTACTTAAAAAGTTAACTTTCCATTTTAAGTTCCATAATCATATGAAAATCATACGAATAACGGCTAAGGCAAGTAATAACTGATTGCATTTAATCCATTTTAAGTTCCATAATCATACGAAAATCATACGAATAACGGCTAAGGCAAGTAATAACTGATTGCATTTAATAGCCCAGCGTTGACGAAGAAACGAAATAAACATCGTATTTGAAAATTGGTGAAAATTTGAGGCTGATTCCTTTTTTCCAGGACCCGACGGCGACGATTTTGTACAATAAGGGTCAATTTCAGGCCGATTATCCCGAACATTGGAAGCAGTTTTGTGCGGGCGGAATAAAAACTCTTGCCAAGGAAATACTCAATTGGCCGGAATTGGGCACTGAGTATGTGATTCACTCTCACATATTTCTTCAAGCTTAATGGGCTGCTGGACCTTCCTGTTTTACCGATCGATATAGGTGATTTCTTAGTTTTCACTATTCAGAACAGAAACATTCACAGAAATTTGGGTAGGGATCCAATCGGGTATCTAGTCAGATTCCCGAAGTGAGATGTAAAATTTGAAAATTAAGTAAACGGTACCTTACTTAATTTTCAACTTGAACTCTTTTTTCGAAGGTAATTTTCACGTTTAATTGTACATATGAACGTACTCTACAGAAAGACACAACAATATTCCGGAAAAAAGGCTGATAAATTTGTCTCTCGCTGGGGATCGAACCGTCGACCCTGAGTCGTACAGTACGAACGTTGCAGTTTTTTTTAAATTGTTTATTGTTTCTGCGTTACATATCATAAGTTACAGGCTACAATAACATAAAAAATCAAAAGCCTAAATCTCTTATAGATTACTGTAAGCATGACTGCCAAATACAATGCCCACTTACAAATGTCTCATGATTTTTATTTTAAATCAGATTTTAAAAAATAAAAATCTGTTTGGCGAAACGAAAATGCGTTAGAGTAAACAACTAGAAAAAAAAGTCGAAATACTATCCGCACATACTTGCATAATAATAAAAGAAAAAATAAATATCGTGAAAAAACCTTTCACAAATTTCTCATGTCTTTAAAAAGACCTTAACGAAAAATAAAGCTAAGTTAAACCTAGAGAAAATTATATACAATATACATATACAGTAATACAATGGTCGTTCGACCATTACCTAGATAATGTTAAAGACTATTCTTAAATATCACAGCATGGCTGCAAATCACAGCATGGCACAGTTCAATCGGCTGAACGCTCCTACGGTAACGTAATTTTCTTTCGTGTAATGTCCCGATATGTGGGCAGTTGAAATTAAGCCACCAATATTTGTCGAAGTCAAGGCGATGAAAGTCCGAGAAGTCACATTTTGGGATACTAATGGAACCCGTAAAAAGCTCAGGATTAGTGTACAAATCATCATGTGAGATCGATATCCTTTTGTTCGCCTTGTTACGTTTCCAGTGATAAATTATTCGAATGTTGTCTGCCTCTTGTATTAGTCCCCGATTGTAACAAAAAAGAAACGTTTGGGGTGCGGTATAATTAGTTCTAATTTGATACGTGGATTCTATGTCGTCTTGGACTTTCAACGCCTGTATAACCGCATTTTTCGATTACATTAAGATTGCTAAAATAGTTTCGCGTGAACTCGATTACAAAATTATCTATCCAGGGAATATCCGCCAAATCATAGATAATTTTGTACAGTACGAACGTTGTGCCTTAACCCACTCGGCTATCCAAATCTTAGAAAAATGTTATTTTTCTTTGAAACTTAAAGATGATGATGATGATTAAAGATGGTTGATGGCCTGAGGCTAGACGCATATACGTTAATGTTAATGTAATTTTTAATGTTAAAGTTGAAATTTCGATATGATGTGCCAAAAAAAAAGAAAATTGTATCGACAATGATTTTTTATCGATCTCAATACTGATAATAATAATTCTTATGAACGTAAAACATATGCAAAGAGCCCAAAGCATTTTTTATATTCGTGAAGTACGTTTGTCAGTCTGCTATAGTCAATAATTATTTATCTACTATGAGTAGACGATCAATTAACTGTCATTGATTTATTATATATGCTGTCCGATTATGAATTACTTAACAGTTAACAATCCGTCACGCATTATTGTTTAACAGTTTCAGTAACAATTAATTGATTAATAATTGTTTTAGTCAGAATTAATTCACGGTTTTGATTTGTTATCACTAGGGATGTGCGAATAGCACTTGAATTGAATTGAATTGAATATTGATATTCAATTCAAAATTCGAATTGAATATTCAAAAATTTGAATAATTCGAATATTCATGAATGATTCATGAATAAGCTGAATTATTCGAATATTCATGAACAATTCATGAATTAGCTGAATTATTCGAATATTCATGAATAATTCATGAATAAGCTGAATTATTCGAATATTCATGAATAATTCATGAATAATCTGAATTCTTCAAATATTCCTGAATAATTCATGAATAATCTGAATTCTTCAAATATTCCTGAGTAATTCATGAATAATCTGAATTATTCAAATATTCTTGAATAATTCATGAATAATCGAAATGCATCGATGGGGCAAAACGGGACAAAAATCAGCATGTATCGATGCGGCAATCCCGGGAAAATAAATTAGGATGCATCGGTGGGGCAAAATGGGGCATAAAATCGGGATAAATCGGTGAAGTAAACGGTATAAAAAATCGGGATAAATCGGTGAAGCAAACGGTATCAAAAATCGGGATAAATCGGTGAAGCAAACGGTATAAAAAATCAGGATTTATCGATGGGGCAAAATGGGGTAAAAAATCGGGTTGTACCGATGGGGCAAGAACTCGGTATGTATCGATGATGTAAAACGGGGCAAAAAAAACCGGAATTTATCGAAGCGGCAGACGGGGGCAAAAAATCGGGATGCATCGATGGGGCAAAACGGGGCAAAAAAATCGGGATATATCGTTGAGGCAAAATGGGGCAAAACCGGGATGCATCGGTGAGGCAAAACGAGGCAAGAAATCGGCGTGTATTGATGGGGCCAAACGGAGCAAAGAAATCGGGATGCATCGGTGGGGCAAAACGGGACTTATCAACGGGGCAAAAAATCGGGATATATCGTTGCGGCAAAAAGGGCAAAAAAATCGGGATGTATCGATGCTGCAAACCGGGGCAAAAAATCGGGATACATCGGTGGGGTCAAACGAGACAAAAAATCTGGACGTATCGATGGTACAGTGGGGTGGTAGGACAAAAAGGGAAACAACCGGGCTATATCGATGGGGCAAAAGGGAGCAAAAAAATCGGAATGTATCAATAGGGAAAAAATCAAAAAAGCCAGACAGACCTGCCTGTCTGGCTTCCCATTCTCCCTTACCCGATTTACCTCCCGCGATTTAAAGAGATCCCAGTTTGCCCCATCGATACAGCCCAATTTTTCCCCGTTTTGCACCGCCGCCCCACTGCCCCTTCAATATATCTCAATCTTTTGCCCCATGCCGTCCCACCGATGCATCCTGATTTTTTTGTCTCCTTTTGTCCCACCGATGCATCCCGATTTTTTGCCCCACTTTGCTTCATTGATATATGCCGATTTTTTACCCTGTTTTGCGCCACCAATGTATCCCGATTTTTTGCCACATTTTGCCTCATTGATACATTCCGATTATTTGTCTCACCAATGCATCCCGATTTTTTTGCCCTATTTTGTCCCATCGATACATCCTGATTTTTGTCCCGTTTTTCCCCACCCCCCCACTTTGCCCCATGGATACATCCCGATTTTTTGTTCGTTTTGCGCCATTGATGCATCCCGATCTTTTGCCCCACCTATACATCCCGATTATTGGTCCCATTTTACTCCACCAAAGCATCCCGATTTTTTGCCTCGGTTTACCGCATCTATACATCCCGCTTTTTTGTCCCGTTTTGCCGCATCGATGTATCTCGATTTTTGTGTCCCGTTTTGCCGCATCAATCTATCCCGATTTTTTGCCCCGTTTTGCCTCACCGATGCATCCTGATTTTTTGCACCACCGATACATTCCCCGATTTTTTGCCCCATTTTGCCCCACCGATACATTCTGATTTTTTGCCCCATCGAAACATCCCGATCTTTTGCACCGTTTTTCCCCATCGAAACATCTTGATTTTTTGCCCCGTTTTGCCACACCGATACATCCTGATTTTTTGCCATTTTGTTCCATCGATATATTCCAATTTTTTACCGCGGTTTGCCCCACCACACTATTTTGCCTCGCTCTCCCCTAGAATTGTGTGTTTTGCGTATTTTACGGAGCTCTGATCGCATATGGTCTTACATTTCGATGTTCGAATTATTCATAAGTATTCATGAATATTCATAAAAAATTGAATTATGCGAAATATTCATGAATATTCATTAAAAAAATGAATTATTCGAAATATTCATGAATATTCATTAAAAAAATGAATTATTCGAAATATTCATGAATATTCATTAAAAAATGAATTATTCAAAATATTCATGAATATTCATAAAAATTTGAACTATTCGAAATATTTGAATATTCAATTCAAATTTCGAATTGAATAATTTATATTCAATTCACAATGAATTATTCACTATTTTGATTATTCGCACACCCCTAGTTATCACTAATTAGTTTATAATGGATAATCAACAAGAAGTGAATTTTCTTAACATTTTTTAAAGGTGATACAAATTTTCGTATAACTCTTAATCTCTTCGAGTTGTTAAATGGGTTCATCAGCTTGAACACTAAAAAGTTGAATGGATTTTATTGAAAAAATCTCAAAATCAATGTTTCCTAACAAATGCTGACTATAAGTTGGGGGAGGAGTAAGGTTGCAGTCGGGATCAAGCTGGATTATTATAAGGACGCCCTCTTTAGAGTGGCCCCGCAACGTCTCTAGCTGCATTGTATAACCAATTGTAACTTCCAAATCGAGATCCATTTGGATTCTTATAAGGATTCCTTGCTTGTGATGTTCCTGCAATAGCCCTAGCGGTGCTGATGACAGATTTTAAATTCCAAATCGGGATCCGTGTGGATTCATACAAAGACGCCCTTTTAGGGGAATCCCTAAGAAATCCCGATCAGAATCCGATCGTAAGTCGGGACTCCCTAACAAATTTCTGGTCGGCGGGTATGCGTCAATTTTTACAGGACTGTATTAATAACATACACCATTCGGCGCGCACTTGAATTTCGGTCGAAATCTTCCGAGAAATAAAGAAAATCGAACATTACACTTTTCGCGAAAACCACCATGACCGCTGAAATGTCAACAGCATCCTTTCTGTAGGATATTAAAAAATGTAGATCTCGCATCCGTCATAAGAGAGTACATGCCGATTCTTTGAAGTTCTCCGAATATTCCAAAACCGTCGGACAGTTGCTCACATAAAAGATAATCACGCATAAAAGATAATCATGCATGTAAACTGCGGTCACTCAGTCTATCAACTTGGGATGGGTAATCAGAGTCGATGACAGCGGCATGAATGTTTTTTTTTATTGACCCCTGTATATTCTTTTTACGGCTCTGACATCTATTCGGTCATCAAGCCGCACTTCCTCAATTTTTACTATTCCTGCAATTCATGGTGTAGATACGCGTCCGCAGCCGCTTTTTACCCCCCTACTGTATCGCATTTGCACGAGGGCACAGGGAAACCGTGGAAAACCCGCGCCGATACAGCCGATCATTCCAACTGAGTCTTAATGTTCGTATTCGACACCGAGTACGAACACCAATCCTCAGAAATCGACCTCCCGCTCAACGGTTCCAATGCGCCAGTTAGTGCACGGCTAAGCGGTCACCCATCGAAGTACTGACCGCGAACGATTCAGCTTGACTCTGGGGACCACCGAAGCCGCACACCAACCGCGCATCCACCGCTGTCGGTTACGGCATGAATGTAGTGGAAGGCACGATGCAGAGCCATCTGTGCGTTAATCGTACACAGTAAAAAAAAATTGTATTTTTTACAACAAATTATTGTCCACAAACGTCCACAATTTTTTATTTGTTAAGTTTCTAGTTTCAGAAACAAAAGTACAAATTAAAATTGTCAATAATACAGGCAATAAAACGACAGGTTCGTAAATTCAAATAAGTGACAAACAAGTTTGTCAATTATTTAACAAAAAAATTTTTACGAAATTTCCCATTCCGATTTTACGAAATTATTTTTTACTGTGTAACACTATGTGCATGTCCTTTTATAAATTATAATATTCGGTTTTCTTAATTCCTTGTAAGTTTTCAATCAAAATTCGACTGCACACCGAAGCGTTTATGTCAATATCATAATCCTGCATGATTTGATGCATATGTGTAGCATATTAACAATGCTAAGTTGGAACTGAAAAATTGTCTCGTTCGGTCGGTAAAACAGGTCAAGCCGGTTAAAAAAGAGGAAAAAAACAGCTCCAGCATCCCCTTAAATTTAGTTTTGTTGATCTCGAGATGCTTGATTTAATTAATAGGACTTCATTACTCGACTTTTCAATACCGTACTGTGCATGATTATAAATTATCACTCTACGAATACCGTTGTTTCGTTTTCTGTTTTTAGTCAGCGCAGTTACTCTGAAAAATTATTAAAATTTTCGGAAGTGTGTTACGATAAAGCTGTCGAATGTATGAATCAAGAGCGGAGCGAGTTCAATGTGATCAATCACGGTGATTGCTGGATCAACAACATGCTCTTCCGATACGACGATGAGGGAAAACTCACCGATCATATTTTCGTAAGTGCAATCAGCAACCATATTAGACAATAAGAAAATCCCATACAACCGTCCAATAAATTACTGACTTGCGAGAGCGAATCACGTATTATCCTAGCCAGACAGTCCATTTACTAATAACGGGCCGAATTTTCGCAGTTGAATCGTCAAAGAAAATCAGCAAAATTCATGAGTCTCTTTTTACTCCCGGCTGCCCGATAGGACAAAAAGACGAGAGTTATGCGTTTCACTGCTATCCGCCGGCTCGCAGACTTTTCGCAAGTGTCTGTAAACGTTGGAACGACAAAAAATGACTGAACAGATTTTGATATACTAAAACTTTATAGCCTGATCTATGTTTGTCATAATACATTTGTGAGCGGAGGTATGAACTCACGGTAATAAACCATAATTAGAGAAATCCGGTTAAAAGTTCGCGGTGACATATTAAAAAATCACGTCGGTGATCCCCATTCTACGTATAATCGCAAATTATGCGGCATGCTTCACGCTGCTGCCGAGATAGTGCAAGTTTCCAATGCCCCATGAGAACCCGCGTAGAAAAAAATCATATGGGAAAGTGTATTAAATTGAGTATGGGTGGCACATGGGGAATAGTACGGGAAAGAATATTGGGTGGAGTATAATCTGAATATAGGCTTTGTACAGTTCCCAGATTCATCCCATTCATTTTTCCAGACTCTGTGCCAGCCACCGCATACGACCCCAGAAATGTTCCTGCAATTGAACCCATACACTTTTCCAGACGTTTTTCCCAGTCATCGCGTACAGCTTCGAAAATATTTGGTCAATCTATCCCATACTCTATTCCAGACTCTTTTCCACCAACCGCGTACAATAGGAATTTCTCAAGGTTGTACGCGACGATTGGGAAAGAGTCTGGAAAAGAGTATGGAATTCATTACACACTGTTCCGTCCTGCCCCTCGGATAACACTATTTTATCGATTAGAAATAATTTAATTTTCATAAATTAATATTTTCTCACGAATCTCATCTCCGCTAAATTTATAATTAAAATATTTTATTTCAACTCCTTTTCTCACGCTCGAATTATGCATTCGCAATTTTGTCGTCCGGTCTTTCGATTTTCTCTCTCTTGACCGAACGCTAATATCAAATTTCTGCAATCCATATTCGCTCGCGCCAGACGCGAGCGTTCGCATTATTTTATTTTACTCTTTTCGAGTCTTTTCTGTGGTCGCGCGTGCTCAGCATTTTTGGCCGCTTTACGGCAATTACTTTCACAAAAATTAATCAGTCTCTTCCGAACTCTTGGACTGCCCGGTCTTCTATCGGCAGTCCAATATTAATAAGTCTATTCCGGAACTTCAAACAGAGCAGTCGAACTGGTCTTCCATCAGCCTGCTTTTACCATCGAGAAAACTTGTAAAACTTGAATGTCTAAAGAACATTGTAATTGAACAAACTTAAAACACAAGTGTCGTTGCGTATTTATCGAGACAGGCTCGATTAAAATTTATATAATTAATTATTTTTCTCAAAACGGTAACTCAAGTCACCATTTTTGTTAAACCGCATTCCTTCAAATAAATCTGCAATTATAATTCATTAAATTCATCGACGGATCAGAATATTTATTTCGTACGGAAAACGATCCCTAATTGAATGAATCCCTGTTACGTACACGTCTTCGTTTGAAATAACCTCTGAGATTCCGCGATTAGGGTCCCACCTCTGAGTCGCTGCGTCAAGTTTCGATTACCTCTGAACGCCGCGTCCAAGTTATTCGTATCTCTCGAATCGCTGGAACACACGTTTTATTTTTCTTCAACTAATCGACCGCTGAGACGTACCATTTTTTGAGTCTGTACGCGATGACTCGGAAACAGTTTGGAAAAGTGCGTGGGGTTGATTACACGAGAATGTTCTAGGTCGTACCCGATAGCTGGCAAAGAGTCTAGAAAAGTGTATGGGATGTACGTATCTGGGAACTGAACAAAACCCATGTTCAGATTATACGCCACCCATATTCGATCCCGTACTATTCCCCATATTCTACCCGTACTCATTATAATACACTTTCTTATACGATTTTTTTCTAGGCGGGAAGCCCGGAATTGTTATTTATTTATTATCCTAGCGTTTTTAATTCGCGTTTTTTGACGTTATCGGTGTTTTTTCAGGTTGATTTCCAGCTTCCTCTGTGGAATTCACCGGCTATCGATATTATGATCTTTCTCAGCAACAGTCTCACGGAGGATGTTGATCTGTATCATCATGAAGATCTTCTCAACGAATATCTGTCCGTGTTGACAAAAACCATGTCGAAGCTTCACTGCAAAACGAAACCACCGACCATGGAAGCTCTCGACAAGAGCTTGAAGGACCATGAGATTTATGATGTAATAGCGTCGTGCTCGTTTCTGCCGATCGTACGTCTTGATAAAAGCAAAGTCGTGGGTCTCAACGAAATGATGCAGGATGATAACTTCGTTAATCCCACGTACAAGGGACGAGCGTATCGTAAGATAATACTGAGGAAACTACCGGTGTGGATTGAGCGCGGACTAATCAACAATTGAAAATTCTTGAACGTTAAAAAGGGGGACGGGATAGAAGTCCAGATTGCTGAATATTCAGATGGGCCTCATTCTCGATTTTTTTACCCTACTTGAAATAATCGGAAAATCCTGATTGCCGATATTTTAAAAACAGGAAAGTCAGTGTTCTGAATTTTAAAAACGTGAAATAATAAATTCCAGAAAGCCCATCAAACCGCCTACGAACTTTCAACATTCGTTTATTTAAACCCGCCCCGAAAAAGGAGTGGCTGAAGAGACCTCACAACCTTGCTGTGATTGACGTTTGGCACGGCCTGACGCTATAATTATTAACATACTTTAGTTTATTAAACCCAAGGTAAAATGACCAAAACCTACGTTTGAACTATCTTACACCCAGAATAGGGCACTTGGAACAAATTACATCGCGCGACCAAAATCGTTAAGACGAATGTTCTATGTATTCACTGAGAGAAGTATCCCGGAAAAACTACCAAGTCATACGGTAAATTTTGACCAGGCAACATGGTACACCAGCACCACTACTAGCGTTATGTAAAATTATCACAGGGACCGTAGCATTTTTTATCCAACCACTAACAAATATGGTAATTTTTTTCCAGAAGGCGCGTTGCGTCTTCTGGATATGAGTGACTGCCCGAGTACAAATTGTTTGGCTACACTGTTAAAAATATTAAGAAATTTACAACACCTTTAATACACAAATTTATATGAAATATACAATCTAGATATATGAAATTAGAATTCATATACGTTGCATTTAAATTTCAATCATTTAAACTTAAATACAATACCTGTATATTAAAATGACCGGTGATGGCATTGAAAATTACGACATCCGTACACCGAAAAAAATGTTTGGTGATATCAACCTCACAGCTGCGGTCACGGAAAATTGGTTTGAATCGAACCAGGCGCATTTGAATAGACTACACCGTTTTTGAAACAATAAAACTGGTGTGGTTGTGTCAACTACGTGTAGCAGTCAAAGTGACTACAACATTGGTCCAAAGTGAATCAAAAAGGCATTAAATCAACAACTTTTTTTTCGATTTAATCGAATATACTGTCACCATACAGAAGGTATATTATTTTGACTTGAACGTATATTTGGTCAATCTGAAAAAAAATGTGATTCGATGTGTTCGTATATATACGAATGTTTGGCATCTTGAAAATAATTTTATTCGATTCGGCAAGACGTCAATTTAGTAATTCACAAATATTATACCCACAATAAACATCTTTCAAGTTATATCGATATTTCAATATCAAATCATCGAAGTTGAATCTAAGTTAATGACGGAGAATAACTTATATATCCGATTCAAAATTATACACATCAATAAGCGATTGTAGCGTAGTGGTAAGGTACTAGGTCAGCATGCGTTAGGTTCGGGGTTCGAGCCCCGCTAGCGTATATAAAATTTTAATTTGTAAAAATTGTGTTGTATTGATAAGTGGCGATATACTGATAACAATTGAACATATAAAACACGATGTAACCATGTATGAAATTAATTAGTAACAAATACTGTAAATAACAGTACTGGGACCCAATTCCAAATTGAGTTGGGGCAAATATCTATTTCATTTGTGTGACTAGATATTTGTTTCGAACAAAAGTATTTTTTTTCGATATGATTGCCTATTCTGTTCGATCAAACATATTCTTAGTTGGGACAATGAAATGATTTTTTTCATGCTGCTCTAACTTTGTAGTCAACTTAACTAAATATTGCCTTCGCCGCCTCCAACCGCCAGATTGGGTTGATTGAAACAAATCTTGTGTGATCTTACCAAACCTTTTTTCAGTGTATATGAAAATTACGTTATTATTACAAATATTATACAAATAATATTGTTTTTAATATACCGGTGACGCAATTTTCTTACATACATGATAATGAAATTTAATATACTGTATATGCATAAAACTTCATATACATGTTATGAATTTTCAAACAGAAATTTTTAACAGTGTACACACTGGCACTCGTTTGACTCAGAGGCATGGCAAATGTCCGGGAAGCGGCTGGCTCGAGTCTGGCTTGGGGTATGGGCACCAATAGTGCTCACCGGACGATCCCAAACGTACACCAGACAGATGGCTTGTACTGTGCTACTATCTGGCTGAGCCATACGTAACACAACTACTTGGATTCTGCTTGGCTACTGTCAGGCTCCAGTCTGGTTAGGGGTGTGCGAGTTTTGCGGATTCACAATTAATCAATAAAATGAATAAATAAATATTATGAATAAATCAAAGTATTTCCATGTTTTCCGCCTTTCCCCCCCCCCCCCCTCTATGATCAAATTGCTGACAAATATAGCCGGAAAAAACCTTACGACTTTTTTGTGGTCTTGAACCGACAACCCTACCTATATTGCTATTCCTACCTAATGACGCTATCAACTACGCTACGGACTACTTTGGATAAATTGATATTTTTATGGTATACAATATGATCGTATATGCTGCCAAATTGGTATACGGGAAAAATGTTTTTTAACCATTGATCTCTTAGCGAGATATTATACATTGACGATGTAATGCCATAAGGCCATTAAGCTGTGTAGAAGCATATACTGTATGTCTGTATACCCTTCAGGCGTTAGATCATCGTGTCAAAAGTTTTCGAAACTATTCATTCACGTATCTCAATAAAAATGCTCAGAATAATATTTTGGACATTTGTTTATCATTTTTAACATATTATTAACGATTGCGCACTTTCTATTGAAAGAAAAACTTAATTTTTACTTTCTCATTCCATACGAAGTGTATAAGGAGAGAAAGTGTTTTAATAAAAATAAAAAAAATCAACGCTCAGATTATAATCTAGAAACATGTTTTGCAAAGCATCTTCCCATTTATAGCTATCCTACAGCTATATACATCCGACACTCGCAGCGCGGTAACTAAGTGTAAGTGACCGATGTATATATCTAGAGCTTCGTCTCGTCCATGTTTTTTTTCCCTTCTCGGCGAAACATACGAAGCCGGGAATCGAACCGTCGACCTCCCGATGCTTCGGTATTAGAGGCGAGCACGCTAACCACTAGACCACCGCACTGGTCCGTAGTTACACTTACATCCAGATAGTCACAAACAAAATGAGTGTTACTATACAGCGGTGTCTCCATTGTCTTATGAAGTCATTCGAATGAGAAAAAAACAAATCATCGGTTGTAAAAAATGTTTATCGAGTGAAAAATGAATCTTATTTTACTGCTCGTTGAATGAATTTAGAATTGTTATATAAAATTAACGCAAGGAAGACGTTTTTGCTCCAAAGAGAATCTGACATAAATATATATAGCTAAAAAATAAAAGGGCGTACCTCACACTATCCAATTTGCAAAAATATTTTGGATACGTTCGTCTGTTTCATTGCCGTCGATATGATTTTATATACATTTTAGTATTATGAATAGAATTATCAGGTAAATCGTGAAAATAAACTGTTTAAAAATGCGTAAAATGAAAAGGACTGGGAATGACGTGATAAAAATCTTAGAAATAAAAAATTATAAACGGTCTTCCCGTAAATTTCTATAGTTCGATTTTCTCAACATCTGCTGTAAAACGTATAAAAAACTGGAATTTTTATCTTCTTTAATACAATACCGTAATTTTCGCTGGGGATTAGTCCTTTCAGATTAATATGTTGTCATGCCTACATGCTTGCCAGAGACAAGTGATAGAGTAATGTTTGGACTAGCAAAGTAGTAGCCAAATAACAGTCACGGTATGGCAAACTCATATCCTGCCCAGGGACTGGAGATACTGTAGTGGCTGAGCTAGGGATCAGCCAAATAATCGCCATCGTGTGGCATGCCCAAATGCTTTCCAGAGGCAAAATATTATAGTGTTCGGCCGAGCAAAACACTTGGCAAATATTAGCCACGGTGTGGCATGCCCACATGTATGCCATAGACAATTCATTTATTTCCACAGCGAAGTGATAACGTAGGGTCTGGCCGAGCCAAGAACCAGCCAAGGAAGAGCGACGATGTGGCTGTCCCAGCTTGTCACTCAAGGGTAAGCCAAGCTGTGCACCTTGGCTTGTCCAAAGAGTTGCCAGATACCATCCGCAACGAGGGTCTGGTCCTCAAAGCTTATTTCCTAGGCCAGAGTTAAGCCACGCTTTGCCATACGCATGCCAATGACCGGAACAGCGTACCACGAGCTGCCAGACACTTGCCAAACCAAATTTTTGTACTCGGGTGAATATTTTGCGTATCTGGTTGCTTGTACAAACTTAGCTATCGAAATCCAATTAATATTAAACAATATTTTAATAATCATTAATAGTAAACAAATTTGATCGTTATAATATGCTGGTATATTTTGCAAACGGTTTTACGATCGACCACTCTGGTGTTATGTCCTGATCAGCATTTTCCTGCATCTACGGTAAAGGAGATTTCTCTCCCTATTACACGTTTATCGCATTTGACGCTTTATCAGAACAGTGCCCCTCTCGAAGCTAACCTTTCGGAAATTTATTCAGGGATGGGCTGAGAATGCATGCCGAAAGAATATGTACTTCGATTATTAGCGCGCGATGACTACCTCATACGAGCCATTTTAATTCTCCGCGCGACCTTGACACACCGTAGCAAGGCCTCTGAAATAAGACTCCCGATGCCTCGCGCCGCGCTGCGCGATACTGAGTCAAGGCTAACGTTATCGCGGATTGTCGGGTTCGATGCACTACATTTCGGCTCTCACTAAGAAATTAAAGGATCTTGACATCTAAGTATTCGGCTATTAGTTAATCGGCTCTTCGGGGGTTTCGGCTCTTTAGTTAATTAACCCCCGGATTGATTATTATTTATCCACAAATTGTTAGAGTTAAATAATTAAAGTTCAGAAAAACAAACAAAGTGAAATATTTTCCGAGGACAATTGAAAATACATGAAATGATTGAAAATTAACGGTTGTAATGACTGACGATGTTTCAAAATGAATTAAGCGTCCAGGAATATGAAATTGAATGAAAATGGATGAAGGTATCAAATCAAAATTCCTCGTCCTTCCTTCCTTCCTTCCTTCCTTCTTGGTTTCAGGTAAATTGGTTGAAATAAATGATCAGTGGCAACAGTGGATGTTGATGATAATTATAACTCCGAATGATTTCAATGAATGTTCAAGTTATTTATTTATTGATGGTGTGATGTAATATTCCTCGTGGGACGGGCGAAATCATCGATAAATTTGAAAACTAAAAATTGGGCCAAAATCGTGCAACGGGCGGGAAAGGGGGGGGGGGGTCAAACAAGATGAAAATAATACTCGTGGGGAACAATAATAACAATGGTTTAATGGTGCAAAAGAATAACAAAAATCGAAACTTGGAGGGTTGATAAATAATAATAATAATGACCGCTTCGACGCCGGTACGGGTACGTCGAAGATTAACAAAAAAAATTATAATAATAACTTTCTCTTCAACACCGGTACTGGTACGTTGAAGATGAAACCAAAAAGAAATTATATTACTTCGGCGCCGTTACGGGTACGTCGAAGACAGAATCCAAAAACAATAACTTGGTAACGAAATAAAAAAAAATGTAAACGGTAAATAATCGCTTGAAAATAATCGCGGAAAAACAGAAATAATAATCTAAATAATCGCTGGGAAATACGGGGCCGTCGCAAATAATAAATCGGGTAGAAGAGGGGGAAAGTGGCCGGGGCACTAATACTCAATTTTTAACAATAATATCGGGGAATAATCAAAATGCAATTGGTTCAAAATGGTAAAAAAATGCTGATAAAGGGGGATGCAAAAGAGGGAAATATTCGGAATAAATTTGGGGAAGTTATGGGAATTTTAAGGGGGATTTGTGGGACAGTCAATGGGGCTTCGAGGGGGTTCGTAAGGGAAAGCTGGTCAGACAAAAGTTGCACGAAAATCAAATACGAAATTCATTAAGACTCAAATGGACGCCAGCTACTTTAACGGTGTAGCACCGGAGCAGTCCGTGCAGACGGATCGCGTCTCAAAAAAAAACACAAACTCAAAAACCTTATCCTTGAAAAATTCCTCTGTCTCGACGGACAGTCCAGCTAGCTCGGGAGAGGGAAGAGGGCTCAGGGGGAGGGTACACGAATCCAACGGCTTCTTACACTATTACCTCGGTACAGGCTAAATTATACAAAAAAAAATGTCTTAAGGGCTCAAGGGGAGGGAAGGGAAAAACTCTGTCTAATAACACTATCACTTATAACGTATTTTACGCGTTTTACGCCGCTCACCACGCGCGCGATATCTCTCTTTCCTCGTGTAACAAAGGACGTCGACCACGTGTCGACCACGAGGCAAAGTCTTTTACTAATCATTTTCTACCAACAAAGGGGGTTTCGGGGGAGGAAAAAGGGTAAAAAGGGCCGGAAAAAAATGTGGGCAAAAACTTACGAAGATCGGGGCTCACTCACTCAATCCACTCGGATCTCGGTTATAATACTTTTCCTCGAATCAGGGGACAGCCTCAGTCGTTATAAAATCCGTACAATGGTCCAATTCGTATTCCTGGGCTGTCGCCGATTCGTCGTAATGGGCGGGTTATGCTCTCCTAAACGGAGTCGGAATTTAACAGGGGACAGCCGAGTCGTCTTACAAATTTGGAAAAATATCACACTCGCTTTCGGCTGTCGAACAATACAAAATTCTTAAAATTAACGACACCCGATCTCACACACGTCTACACACCACGCGGCTCGGCTCGGAGAGTCAAGGGGCATGGCGATGTCTTCTTCTTCGTCGGGTCTGGCGCTGGTGATGATGGTGGGGAACGAGAGCACCTGTGCGTCGGCTTCGGTCGGTAATCGGAGTCATGGACGGGCGTTTCCTCCGGACGACGGGGGGTGGCGACAGAGGTGTCGCTGGATCGTCAATCGATCCCGTGTGTCGATGATCACAGCGGCGGCGGGCAGGCAGGGCGGACAGTGACGATTTTTCGGCAGGCTTTTCGAGGCTTTCGGACGGTCTTTCACAGGGCTCTTCCCCTCGTCCACGATCCTCCTACCTTCCTCGGCGTCAGCACCTTGGCTCTCGTTCCTTTGCAGGTCCGGGGGCTTGCTGGATCGTTGGGCTGTTCGTTGGGGCTGTCGGGGGAAATCTTGACGTTGCCTTCGAGCCGCGCACACTCACACAAGGGGTAACGGCAGGGAAGAAAAAGGGGGATTTTAAACACTAACTTACACAAAATATAAACCAGAAAAAAGCGTAAAAAATACCCGTGTATAACATTCAGTGAGCGGCGGACTCGAGCCGAGTTTGGCGAGGGACTTGTGACGTACCACGTCACAATGGTTAATCGTTAACTTCCGATTTCTTTATCTTATTTTCCGGAGTTAAAATATTTAACAAGCGTTGGATACAATGCTCAAACAGTAATGACTTCTTCCCGACAAGAGGTTCCGCGAAGAGGCTACGCTCCACCCTTGGAGAGCTTCTTTTATCGGTCTGATCGGGAGGGTGCCCGTGCCACCAAGCTCCCCGTTGCATCCACTGATGTCCAGTTGGCTTGTAGCTGATCGGCTGGTCCCCTACCGTTGTGATTATCGATCGGTTTTGACATCTCTCGTCGCGTATTTTAATAATTTTACAATATTGACTTTTACAATAATTTCTTGGTTTAACAAATTATTCGTTTATTTTCGTTTTTAATTAGAATGGTTTAGAAATTTGAATGGAGTTTCTACCTTGTTTCTATCAAAAGTTCTTCTGTCGATTAATTATATTTGTTTAAATATTTCTTATATATTCCGGATTTTCAACAAATAACTATTGAACTTCGCTTAAACTGCAACAAAACCCTAAATAACGATACTGATTAATTCCCTACTATTTACCATTTGTTTACGATAATTAATATCAATGATTTGACCCAAATCGTTTATCAAACTTGACTCTATGGAATTACCATTTGATCATTTATTTACTGGTCATTTCTCCAGAAATACTCAACCCAAATGAGTCTATTATTAATAAATAATTCTTATATATTTATCGAATGGTTCAAATCATTATCCTCCGAGAGGTGCTGCACTCGTTAGCGCCGACGGTAAATTTCCCAATCGATCGCCTCGAGACAGTTGCATTGATTCTTCGGCTGCACCGCTGTGTGCGTACATGCATCGCCTCGCTCCGCGTGTTAGAGCGATAAGGTGTCATCTCCTTTCGCATGTGGGAAAGATTCATGTTGCTTTTGCGCTTTTAATGAGACAATGGTTATGGACCCGAGGTATTCTCGCTGTCACCGACCTTCGAGAGCGAGTCAAATAGCCTCTTTGTATAACATTATCGATCATGTGATTATTCCTATGCCAATCACTGGATAGAATCATTCAACATTTTAAATGCGCTATTATTAATTATTTAACGTGCAATCACCTTTCAGTGGTTACTTCGTTAATATGATTTTACAGCTTTTATATCCATTCAAAATTTCCTATTTTCCTATCGAATATTCCTAGATTTCTGACCAGTTGCGTCAGTGAATTTAAGGGAAAATTCACAGGACGTAACACTGGAGAAGAACCCCCAAATATTTACGAAATGTCTATACTAGGTTTTATTTCGTATGTCTACATTTTTGTTATATTATATTATACAATTATAAATTCTTACATTCACGGCACGAGGCAAAGCCGAGTGCTGTTGTCGCGCTCGCACCCAGAAAAATAATTTGTTTGATGGCCAACGTTTGTTTAGATTAAGTCAAATGTTTATTTTATGTAAATAAATATTTATTTCATTTCAGTAACTATTTACTTAATTTAAATAAATATTTATTAAAATTAAATACATATTTTACTTAATCCAAATAAACGTTGGCAGTCAAATAAATTATTTTTCTGGGGGCGATCCGGCTCGTGCGACCACTTGCCAACCTTCGTCGAAGGTCCACTTTTACGCACTGGTATCGCAAAGTACTATTGGTTGAACGAAGCAAATACTTCGTCGATCAAACTAGCAGACATTTGAATCGAATGTTTCTACTGGCTAGATGGAACACAGAAGCTATGGCATTAAAGTGGGGGAGGAAGTGGCCAGTGTGACAATCGTAATTTGTAGTCTTCGAAGTCCTCTTATACTTCGCAATAATACTATCGGAAAAATAACCCTTTTCTTCCGGCTTTTTATAATAATTAATAAGCGACCAATAAAATGAAAGTTCAACTTGTTTTGTCGGAAGGTTAACGTTTAACCCCGATCTTTCGGTAGACTCTGGATCGATCAGCCATTTTCTATGAAGTTGATGAGCTTTTCTAGTTGTCTTTCGCGTTCGACCGATATTGCTGACATTCTAACGGTTTTTATGGATGAATGATAAACAAGCCGATAAACATGCTGGGTCGCCCGCTCAGTCCAACACATTCGTCAATCAAATTTCCGTTGTGAATGTACCGGCAAATTGTAAAACCGAAAAGCTTTTTTCTTTTAATATTTAAAAAAGTAAAAACATTTCTGCAAAAAATTGTTCATCAAAGGATCGCTTAAAACAAAAAGTTAAATCATGTCAGCCGAGTAGGGGAATACAGATGTTATATATACTAAGTATCTAGTATAGAATTATGAACTAAAGACAGTAGAAAATGTTTCATTGTATTTATCAATCGACCAATAACAGAAGCAGCCAGTAATCAAGAAATTGGCGTGTCCGTGTTTTTTTTTTACAATCACTGTCGTACATGGTTCATTTAAAATAATCGACGAAGAGGGGAGGAGGATGCGTCCATAAATCTGTTTCTATCAAAACTAAGTGAAAAACTTAGTCTTCACAGAGATTACTTTGAATATTTGAAATATATTCTTTACGATTACTGCTTCAAGTTATAAATTCGTTTGATTTCAGTTTTTTTTTTTTTTGTGTCTTTACCTCCCCCCACTTAACGCGGTCTCGGTCGGCACACCGAAAAAAGGTTTGATAATATCAATTAAGCTGCGGTTACGGGTGGCGAAGGAAATGTTTGGTCGTTCGAACAAAAAGTACTAAGACCAAAAGACAAGTCTCACCGCATGCTATCATGATATCCGCTTTCGATGAGACTTGTCATTTGATCGTACATGCGATCACCGGTGAAAAAAATGTTATTACAGTTTTTATTACCGACCCCGGTATTTCACATACTCTTAACATTCTCTCATTAACAGCTGAATCGAACAGAGCCTACCAAGGCACTGTTTACTTGGAAATGTTATTTTTTAATAATCGTTGACCCTTTCAGAAATTCGCAGCGTCATAGTCTCTATAGGCTTTAAAAGATTTGCTCCCAATTTTATGTCCTTCATATCCAAGACCTTGTTTTTCTTGAGAACGTAGCGGCGCAACACGGTCGCAAGAAGTACTTTCATAACCTTCATTCCGTACTTGATCCCTGCAAGTTACTTCATTGTTATTCTGTTCCTTTCGGCAATTGAAGCGGCGGATCATCATCAATGGCGCAATGTACCTATACAATTTCTTGGACCAGCACTGAACGGTATATAGCAGTAGGGATGGCGCTTGGCAACTTCTTCTGGCAGAAAACGATCGGGATCGAATTTCAAAGGATCTGGCCAGTATTTTTCAGACCGATGAATCTGCATAAGTACAACAACTACGGAGGCTCCTTTCGACAGTTTGTATTCGCCTGTCAGACAAAATTTTACTCGTAGATAGTTGATTTGCATGTATATTTTATTACATATTCATTGAAAGCGTCATTATGGTCAAACCTATATTGAAATCCTCGGTAATTCGACGCGCGATGACTGGGTTGATAGGAAAAAGTCTCAACGTCTCTTTTAGTATTCTCTCCAAATATTCCATGCGATTAAGATCTTCATTTTTTACCGGTGTCTCGGAAGACACTTGGTCGCCGTAGATATCGCAAAGTTCTCCATATGCTCGTTCCTGCAAGATTGAATCCTTCGTGACACAAACTTTGCCGACAGATACTTATGAGAGACACTTGATCGGTTTACTTACTTGGAACTCGGGATTATTCGCGAGCATTACCATAGCAAACATGCTGAGCACTGCAGTAGTATGGGAACCCTAGAAGAACCCATATTTTACGACTTCGCCAATATTAAACAATCACTCGCCCTCTATTGGTTCAATTATCACCCCAAACATAATCGTGTCGACTTCTTCGCGAAGCTCCGCTTCTGTTAATTTCGCATCGTCGGTCGACAGCTCTAGCAGCAAATCCAAGAAAGCTTTTTTCTTGACCGGTCGCTCGTCTGTAAATGTTTGTTTATAGACCTTGAAACGCTTTGCGCAGGTACTTGCGAAGCTTTCAGGGTCGCTGAATCTTTATTTATTCCAACGTACGTGCACTCTCGTTCTTGGCTCGGGACTCGTTGTAAGAGCTTTTTTTCAGTTGAATAACATTATTTGTCACACTGTGCAAATACTTCAAGTGCTCGCTTTGATCCCTTCCCAATTTTGTCAGATTGAAAATGTAATCAGGGTGTAACCAAATCCGAAGTATCCTCTTGCTTATCACCTCGGAAATGCTGAGAGAAACAAATATACATTTGTTTGATTTATACTGTATTACGTTGACAACAAATTATAGCTTGTAGAATTCGTTACCCAGCCACTGCATTTGCGTAACGACTATTCTTCCCTTGAGCGTTCATCTTGACACCCATAGCGGTTTCTGAAAGTACGGCTCAAACCGGATATAGGGGAGATTGGGGCAAAATGGCACAGCGGGGCACAGCGGGACAGTTACAATCATTTTTGGATACCATTTTCGTCCCAAAGATACATGCGGTTTTTTAAACATGTTTTGCCCCGTACACCACTATCGCCACCATTCAAAACTTATTAGAAAATTGCGTTTTATCTTATTATCCCGTTTTGCCCCGCTATGCCATTTTGCACCGCTCAGCCCTATACAGTCTTTGTCATGGCGGTGAAGTTTGAAACGTTTCAAAGTTGCAACGCTTCTGCCAGCTCTGGCGCTTGGCTCATATGTAATATGGCGAATAAAAAAGAGGTTATTGGTTCACGCTACTGTGTCCAGCCTTTTTACGCGTTGAATAGGTTTGTTGCGGTTTCTGAAAAACTACTTTTCAAAAGAAAGAGCACATATACTGTGGAGAAAAAAAAATTAAGACAATCCAGGATTCAGGCCGAGCTCCTTGTACTCGAAAATTTAATCAGAGCTACACGTTGCAATTTTTCGATCTTCGATGCAACAACCATGATGTCGAATGAAAAACGGTCGTTTTAATTTTTTTTTTATATTTCTTAATACATCAAAACACAAGATCGACCAGATCCCAACTTCTGAAATACACTCGCTATAGCCAAAAATTAAATCCGCGACTGACACGGCATTTTTTCGAACTTCGATACAACAACGATGATGTCGATCGAAAAAGGGTCGTTTTAATTTTTTTTATACTTCTTAATATATTGAAGAACAACATCGACCGGGTCCCAACTTCCTAATCGCTATAGCCAACCAGCGCTATAGCGATTACGTTCCGGAAATTGGGACCTGGTCGATTTTGCGCTTTGATGTATTAAGAAGTATAAACAATTAAAACGACTGTTTTTCGTTCGACATCATGGTTGCTGCATCGAAGATCGAAAAATTGCCGTGTCCGTCGCGGATTTAATTTTTGGCTATAGCGAGTGTGTTCCGGAAGTTGGGACCCGGTTAATGTTGTTCTTCAATACATTAAAAAGTATTTAAAAAAAATTAAAACGATTGTTTTTCATTTGACATCATGGTTGTTGCATCGAAAACCGAAAAATTGCGGTTTGTAGTTCTGATTCAATTTTCGAGTACAAAGAACCTGAATCTTGGATTATCTTAATTTTTTTCTCCACAGTGTAACGTGCTCTTTCATTTCGAAAAGTAATCTTTCAGAATCCGCAACAAACCTATACAATGCGTAAAAACGCCGGACACAGTAGCATAATCCCATAACCTCTTTTCATTCGCCTTTTTATTCGACATATGAGCCAAGCGCCAGAGCGGAGAAAACCGTTGCAACTTTGCAACGTCTCAAACTTCACCACTATGCCTTTGTCGTCAAAATGATTTTTCCACGATCGATTCAAGTTTCACTCACCGCATACAATGTCAAAGATGCAAAGCGATATGTAGTAATATATATCGAATTCATCAGCTTCCAATTCTTTCTTCATCTGTTTCGTCATGACTTGCGACTGCCTGGCAAATACCTCTACGAATGAGTCCAGTATTTTCGCATTAAACGTCGCCGCTATTAGCTTTCTATGACTCCGCCATTTAGCCGCTACGAAGGTGGTGTATAAAGCATGTATATTAAACATTATTTTTCTTAAATACCTTCGCGGATATAAATCTCTGCGTGTTTTCATGATTTCATGTTTTTTATATCTTCGTGTTGGGCTTTCGCGTTGTTATTTTGGAAAGTTATACTAAGAAAAGGATACGTGTATCGCCGCGATAATTGCGAGGATCGCACGAATAGTACAGAATGTGTGGGGTCGTTGTGGCCCCTAATTAGACATTTCCCTCCATCGGGCAAAACTCACCTGGAGCCGTAAATATTCCCGTTCCCAACCAAGGCCTAAAGAATTTGTACAGATCTTCCTTTTCGATAGTGCAGGGACTATGAAAAATTGTCTGCAAATTGAAAGTCCCCGGCGTAACTCATGAGAACGCTGGGCTTTTTTCACTACTTGTCATTCGTACCTTCAACTGTTCGGGGTCGGATACGATAATGAACAATCGATGTCCGAGCCAGATTCTGAAGGGCGAAGCGTACGAGTTCACGAGTCTCATAAATTTATCCATGATACCTGAAATTCCCGGTAAACGGTTCTCAGTTTTTAAATATCTTCGTTATTGCTCCTTTTTTTATATAAAATGTAAACGAATATGATATTTACCGGAAGAACTTCCTATGAAGTAATGCGCGTTGCCAATAATCGGAAATGCTCGCGGTCCCGGAAACTTAGCAGCCTCCATGTATAACCGTAGTCGTCCGAGATGATATAGTAACAGAGCGATGACCCCACAAAGGGCAGCGGCCATGACGATCACTCCGGTCACCGCGACAGCCATTGTTAGTCGAAGGGATGAAATTCTCGCCTCGAGTGACTATTTTTGTGCGTTGCTGGCCTCACGTATTCGCATGGCAGAGACGACGGTGAACAGTAGAAATTTCGATAGGATAGATGCGCCACGTTATCCTGGCCAACGGGGACTGTCACGAAGCACGATAGTCAGTCTGGTAAGGAATCGCACTCTCTTTGGATTATAAAGCAACTCCAGTACTTATGATAATGACCACCTTTGGCAACTGATTCAAATCATTGCTCAAAGGCACGGGCGCTCTACAGCATAGCAACGGTCAGAGGCTCACTGCACGACCTGATTTTGCAACTTGTTAATGTTTTATCCATTGTGTAATAATTATGTGTCTGCAGAAAAAAGTCATTAATTTTGTTGTTCATTTCATTGAATATTTCATTTGATAGAATACTTTGTTATATTCCATACAGTGTAAAGGCTATTGTTACCTTGTACACCCAGAAAAAACACTTCTTGATAAAAACAAATAAAATTTATTTCAGACAAATACATTATCTTCTTTGTATGTCTGGCAGAGCTGGGCGGTACTTAAGGTACATTGTACATATTTGGTACTTCAATTCCGATACTTTAAGTACAAGTGTACTTTAAGTACTGCCATTTTTTAAAGTACTTAAAGTACATATGTACTTTAAATACTGTACTTAAAGTACAGGAAGTACTTGAAGTATACTGTACTTAAAGTTCTTTTTCATTACTTCAAGTATTTTCAATTGCGTGAAACGTGAAAATCAGAGCTGTTCAAAGTATGTCAAGGTTATAGAAGGTTTTATTTAAGTAATGTTTTATTTAAGTAAATAAAATATTTCTAGGTAGATTTCTTAATTATTTTCATTTGATCTGATATAGTACATCACGCAACTAAGGCTGCAGGTAGGATGGTTCTTAAATTGAAAATTTTTCAATTTTTTGGGGGCCACCCCGTATTATCGTGAGGTATCAAATAAAAATGTGATGTGCCAAAGGTCCCGAAATTAATGCATTGTTAGAGGTCACTATCGGCTATTTAAAAAATGAAAAACTTCGGAATATTTAAATTTAAAGTCAAAGTGAAAAATTCGAGATTTCAGTGGTGTCAACCCGCGCTTCCGAAGTATAACGTATAAGAAAAAACTTTGCAAAATCCGTACGAAATCGAAGTCTCCTTAGAGGTCGCTACCGAGGGTTTAATTATACGTTATATTTTGGAAGTACGGGGTACCTCCAAGGAAATGTTGATTTTTATTTTTATTTTTACTTTAAATTTAGTTGTTCCAAAGTTTTCAATTTTTCAAATAGCCGGTCGCGACCTCTTCAAATACATTAATTTTGGGGATACCTGGAAAAAGTACTTGAGAAATACTTCAAGTACAAAAAGTACTAGTGATCCTTTGTACTTTGTAATTTAACTATTTTTTGGAACTTTGTTCGGCTTTACTACAAGTAGACTTGTACGTGAAGCCCGTAGTTCAATTATCAATCGCGGACCATGGTGTTCAAGTACTGCCCAGCTCGGCTACAAAGCATCATGTAATTCTACTATTTTTCTAATAAAGTATATCGTCGCATTGCCTTAGTTTGTATGATTTTTCATAAACATATTTTTTGTTCCATACTTGATAAACAACTAAATACGATTTTTTGGGTATTTCATAAGAACTTAAAGTACTTTATAAGTACTTAAAGTACACAATACTTAAAGTACATAGGACTTTAAGTACAATGTATTTTAAGTACTTGGTACTTTAAGTACTTTGCCCAGCTCTGATGTCTGCCTATTAGCATATTATTTGTATCAAGTATATTTGTTATCTACGTAGTGTATTTATTTATTATCGAATGTGATGTTGCAGTTGAAACAGATGCATTATTTGTTTATAGTGACTATATTTTTTTATTGAAAAAATAGATTTCTCCATATTTCTCCACTTCTGTTTTTTTTTTGTTTGACGAAAATTAACTAAATAATACATTATGTAATTAGTAACACATGTTTAGTTTGACCCCTAAATTATACACATTTGGTCTTAATTATTTAAGGTCGTCGGTCCAACATGCATATTGTTTAATATACAATGTATCTATTACTGCTAAATTATTATACGGCATAAAGATATATAGTTAATGTTTAGGAATCCGCGGAGATGTAAGAGAGTCGAATCTGGCAAATTTGTTTCCAGTAGCTGTCTAAGTCCGCGTTGGTTAACAACACCACTATTTCTTCGTCCAGTTTTTAAACACGATCGTCCGTAAATCGTTTTCGCGACAACCGACGGGAACGTGTCGCAAGCCAATATAGATGTATGACGTAGGCTAGCAGACGAAAACACACAGCGGGACTGCTGCCCAGTCTGCGAATTACCGACTTCCATAATAAAAATATAGTATCTATTTGGTTGGAAGAAACGCTTATTTAAATAAAAATTTTGAATATCGTGATTATGCGATACTTAAGGAAATTGTTTTTGCGTATATAGCTATAGATAAATAAAATTATTTAGTTCAATGAGAAGTAACTTTCAAAGGTGCACATAAATACAAATTTATTTCACACAAATAAAAAAGATTCCATGTGAAAAAAATTAGTCGTTATTCTTTAAAAAATATTCGTAAGTATAGTACTAAAAAATAGTTAGTAAAAAGTATCTTCAAAAAGGATGAAATAATTCATGTATGTATGTACAATAATTAATATTGTCCCTAAACAATAATAGTAATAATTAATAATAAATAATAATTTCAAAATTAATTGATCGTAATTATATCGATTCATTCATAATCTTCGCTACAGTCGAGGGACGGCTTCTGAACCATAGATTTATATAATATATAACATTCTATTACCAAGTTTATTTGTGTGGATATAGAACTGTGTTCGGAAGCCGTCTCCCGACTGTAGCGAAGATTATGAATGAATTGATATAATTACGATTAATTAATATAAAAATTATTCTTTATTATTAATTATTACTATTATTGTTTTGGGACAATATTAATTATTGTACATACGTGAATTATTTCATCCATTGTGAAGATACTTTTTACTAACAATTTTTTTTGGTATTATTCTTATGAATATTTAAAAAAAAATAACGACTAATTTTAAGTCGGGAGTTTTTTTTTATTTAAAATTTTTTGATTTATTTCATGCTTTTTGAATTCTACCGTCTATAGCAATTTCCTAATACAATTTGCTAAGTGTGCTTCTTCCCTGATATAATTTTCTGAATCATGTATGTCTCCAATACTATTATCTATGTGTTTTTCTTTTTCGATCAAATTTTTTATGAGTCTTCCTTCCCAGATACCATTTTTTATGTGTCGTTGCTATCCGATACAGTTTTCAATGTGTTCCTCCTCTCCGATATAATTTTCTAAATGTTCTATTGCTACAATACCATTTTTAATTAATGTGTCAGTCCTCTCCAATGCAACATTTTACAAGTGGAACGAAGAGCAACAATACATAGAAAAATTGTATCGCAGATAACGAACACAGAAAAAATTGTGTCGCAGAGGAACAAGATATAAAAAAGTGAATGAAAAAGATCGATACATAGAAAATTATAGCAAAGAAGCACGATACATACAAAATCTTATTGGAGAAACACAACATTAGACAATTGTATCTGGGAGATACAATATTTATAAAATTATCGCACTTTGCAAATATCACATTACACTACAGTGATCAAGTTAGAATTGTAAAACCGTACAATTCAATTCATTTATCAAACTCTTTTTGCATTCGGGAGTTTTTAAATTTTTGTAACATTTTCTTTTCATCCTTTTTAAAATATTATAACATAACCAAAACGCGATAACACCAAGATTAGAAATAAATAATTAAAAACTAATCATAATTTTTAAAAACACGCATAAACAACTTATATATATAAAACATATCATTATCATAGACAATTATCATAGACAAAGCTCGTTGAGTGAATTCAAACCACTATAGAATAGCACACTCCTACAGCATTTTTATAGCAGACGACAAATAATCGCAAAGGCAATAGTAGATATATCTGAATAGGGTTTTAGCCCGTTTTTTCAAAGTTAATTATCTCTGCCATTTCACATTTATTTTTTTATTCCTTTGCTAAGAACACACTCCCACATACACAAAACTGTTGTGCCAATTCTGTCAAGAGACATTGAGCCGTTCCGACAAACACTGGAGACAACGAAAACAGCAAAATCGGGGGGCCTCGGTGAAAGCATAACTCCCGTCTTTTTGGCCTAGCGGGCAGTCGAGAGTTAATAAACAGGATTCTAATGCATTGATTTATTTAAATGTAAACAACTATTTCTCTGCGTGTACTGTATGTCAATTGCACGAGGGCGCAGGGAAACTGGGCAAAACCTGTGTCGATACAGCCGGTTACTCCAAGTGAGTTTTAATGTTCGCATTAGACATTTCGAGTACGAACCCCACTCTTCAGAATTCGACCTTCCGCTCAACGGTTCCTATGCGCCAGTTAGTGCACGACCAGGCGGTCACGCATCCAAGTACTCACCACGAACCATTCTGCTTGACCAGAGAGGCGGACACTAATCGCGCATCCACCGCTGGCGGTTGTGAAGATTCCTTAACAGCCGGTATGACTGCGGTCACGTTCTCCGATAAAGAAGAAATAACTGTTGCAATATCAGTCGTCGGTAACTTCTCGTCCGCAGTTCAAACAGTTACGTGTTAGGCCACGACCGCTGGTATCTGTCCTACCGAGCAACGTTTATCGACAGTTGGTATAAGTTTCGAGAAACATTTCTCGACAGTTGGTATAAGTTTCGAGTAACATTTCTCAACAGTTGGTATAAGTTTCGAGTAACGTTTCTCGAAAGTTGATATAAGCTTCGAGTAACGTTACTCGAAGCTAATAATCATTGCACATATTAAATTTCTTACTTTTCCTCCACGAACTTGTTTCTTCGCTCTCTCCGTATACAGCAGCGGTTTGTAACCGGGGGTCCATGGATCCCCAAAATACACGGGGGACCCCCTGTAGACCCCCAACGTCAAGAACCACTGGTATACAGAATACCGTAAAAAATTCGCATATAAGTGGAGTAAGATTATGCCCATTCTGTGAATGGAGAGGTCAGCTGAATAAAAATAACAATTGCCAAAGTGAATGCATACGGTCTGGTTACATAAGTAGGAAGGGAACCACTGGGAAAACGAATTAGATCGTTTTTAGCGGATAAAGTTGATGGTATTTTTTTCCAAATGGTAAGCAATGGCGGTCTTTGCCAAGGGTAAAATAGGAAACGAAAAAATATACTCTGTATTATGATAGCAATTATTGATGCACCACCAATTAATTGAACCGCATATGAGTATTAATTGAATCGCATATGAACGCATATGCGATCATATGCGATTATTCATTGTTGGTGCATTAATAATTGCTATCATAATACAGAGTATAATTGTTCGTTTCCTATTTTACCCTTGGCAATGACTGCCATTACTTACCATTTGGAAAAAAATACCATCAACTTTATCCGCTAAAAGCGATCTAATTTGGTTTTCCCAGTGGTTCCATTCCCACTTATGCCACCAGACCGTATGCATTCACTTTGGCAATTGTTGTTCTTATTCAGCTGGCATCCCCATTCACGGAATGGGCATAACCTTACTCCACTTGTATTCGAATTTATTGCGGTACTCTGTACACGGAGAGAGCAAAAAAACAAGTTCGCGGACAAAAAGTAAGAAATTTAATACGTGCAATGGTGGTAATTTACACCAATTTTCCAGAAACGTTACTCGAAACTTATACCAACTGTCGAAAAACGGTACGCGAAACTTATACCAACTATCGAGAAACGTTACTCGAAACTTATACCAATTGTCGAGAAACGTTACTCGGAACTTATACCAACTATCGAGAAACGTTACTCGAACCTTATACCAACTGTCGAGAAACGTTACTGGAAACTTATACCAACTGTCGAGAAACGTTACTCGAAACTTATACCAACTGTCGAGAAACATTACTCGAAACTTATACCAACTGTCGGCAACCCCTCTTTTCTCCACAACTCAGTTCTCTACAATCTCAATTCTCCACATCACTCTCTGTACACGCACGATACTACACACTCTCTTTACTATACACAGCGGTTCTCCACACTCCTTTTACTACACTATCCGATACTCCACAATTCGATTCTTCACATTCGATTGGCTACACGCCCGGTACTACACAAGCCTTTTTGTCCTTATGCTTCTCCGCATCTTTTTCCTCCACAACTCGACTCTCCACATTCCCGCTGTCGGTATCGACTCATCAGCGTATCTCACGTCGGTAACATAGAACTCAGATAGCATTTTATCACCAACCCACCAGCAAATAGGCAGTGTTACGTCCCGATCAGCAATTTTCCCTTCATCTCGGTCAAGGAGAATGTACACCCTCCCTTTACACGTTATTCGGAGATAACGCTTCATCGAGGATTTGGCCCTGTTTTGAACCTAACCTTTCGGAAAATAATTCGGGATAGGGCCTAGAGTGTATATATTCAATATCGACTGAATAAAATTCACGGTTCGAAGTTCGGTATTATTTGATTTTAAGTGATGATTCTAAACTGGGCAAGAAACTTCTGGATGCTAACTCTTTCTAACGTTGGAACACAATAATCTAGTAGCTCACTCTCGCGCGTCACCCTCAACGCACTACTCGCGACGCTTCGCTATCACACTCATTCACTGTTTTCTCCCGACCTTTCTCAATACTTTAACGCGCACGAATATAGCTGAAACAAAATTGACCGACACGAATATATATTGACCAATAGAATTTTAACCCTTCAGAATGGCAAATAAATGTTAATAGAATTATTGACAAGTAAATGTTGATGAATAATTGTTCAAAATGAATGAATGTTGAAGGTGATATTGTTTTAAACTTACGATTCAAGTTAAATGATTTTACCTCTGAATGAATGATCGAATGAATCGAACGATAAAATGACGTAATAGATCTCCAAATGGAACGTCCTTCCCAGAATTCAGATGAATGTTCGAGTCAGAATCGAACTATGATAATCGACCTCCAAAATAACGTCCTTCCAAAATATCGAATATCCGAATCAGAATCGGATGATGAAGATGGTCAATTTTAGAATCGAGTGTCAACTATGCGAATTGATGATTTTGACGATTAAATGATTTTCAGGAGGAATAAACTCAGATTCGATTGAAACTTTTGGAAATATATGAATGATTTCTTCGATCTGAATTAAAATGAGGACTGATAATTGAAGATCTTCTCAGGTTGATTTTACAAGTTCTTTGTTAATGGCTCTAAGTACAATGCAAGTTTGAGGTCCTTGCCCCGGTCGCAAAGAAGGTTTGAAAGTACCAACAGAAGTGCCGAGTGGGCGGTGGGCGCGCGAATAAATAACTTCGGTGCCGGACATCCCCGCATCACCGCTGTCTCACCAGCGCCTCGTCTCCCCACTCTTATCACCTGATTCCTTTCTTTGATTGATTAATTATATATTCTTAATTTCGTAGTTTTACAATAATTTTAACCTTTCTATTTGTTAATACTTAAATTTTATCGCGAATTTTGTGATCATAGAAATTTGAACGAAAGCTGTACGAGCTTTCGTTGCGAAGTAAACAATGGTTGACATAAATTTTTATCTTAATATTTATCTGATTATTTTCCCCGAATTTTCGTATTAATGGTTTTACACCTCTTTCCTACTTTCCATAATTTTCTGTTTTTTCAATATTCCTATCTTTATCCTGACGATTTGACTTGATAATTATTCCACATGCTTGACTGTACTCCATTTGTCTAAATTTATTCTTAATAATGCCCAAAATATCTCGCAATCTTTCATATTTGTTATTCATCATTGCGTTTTCTATTCATTCCTTCATTAATAATGTTATCTATGATCCTCCTGGACTACATCAATGTTCTATTCCTCATCGATATTCACTGTCCAGGAGGTGCTGCACTCGTTACGCTCGACGGCCGCTCTAAACATCATGCCCATTGTGAAACGCGTCGTACATGTAAGCCTTTTGTTCGAGAACCGAGCTGGATAAAGTTAGCCATGCCACTTTAATGAAAATTTTTTAAACTAATACTAATCGTTTGGTGGTCGTTTGGTAGTGATTGGTAGTCTAATTAAAACATTTGGTGGTCAATCGTTTAATTATAATAATTAAAAAACCGAATAAGGCCCAAAGTTAGCCAAACTTTTTTTTTTCTTCGAAATCAATTCAATTAGGGCTCAATCGATGCAGAATCATTTGGTGGTCACGAATATCACAATTAAAACGTTTGGTGGTCACGAGTTTGGCTAATAAACGTAAAAAACTTAATTAGGGGTTTCAATGCAATCGGATATAGATGGCGCGCATGTCACTTCCGGTCATCGCAATGATTATCAGGGGCCCGTTTAGAAATTCGCTTTATTTACAACTTATAACATGTTATAACAAAATACCAAGTGTTTACATCAGTACTTAAGGAAAAAGGTATTTAAGTACAGCAGCATATTTTCTTATAGGCGCGACTGGCGCGGACCGGCAGTACTGTAGGAATGGAGGTCGGCGAATCAGCTGAGAGACCAGGCACGAGTGACAGCGATGTTCAAGTCGAATTGAACACGTAGGAGGTTGACGAGAGCAAAGTAGCTAAGTAACAACCTTTCGCGAGAGAGCAGCGGCCCGCGGCACCAAAAATCCGTCATGCTCGTGTAGCCGATGCTGGTAAGTATATCGCAGAGGATAATTTAAAAAAAAATGTCTTGGAGCAACCGTCCGCTGCAGTGTGATTGATTTTTTGTTTTTAGTCTTGCAACACGAGCCTTCGATAATGAGACTGCTCGGGGCTCTAGGCTGCAACCAGTTTCTCATCGGCTATGCTATTAGACAGCAAGGAACCTGAGCTATGCGATTCAGCATCCATTCTCAACGAGACTTTCGAACTTCTCTCAACTCGGATGAAAAAAACAATGAACGCCACATTTGTTCTCGATCCACTCTAAGGTTATCTCCCTTACTACAAGTATTGAAATTTTATTAAAAAATTATTTTCGACCCTTGAAGCCCTTGAATCGTGGTTCAATCGTTAGTTTTGTAAATTGTACCGTTTAACAACAAAAATAATACATTTTTTATCTTTAATTTTCAATCAGCCTGCGGTCGGAGTGGACCGGACCATCAATTGGGTACGATACAATCATCGAAACCATTGCTGTGGTACATCCTGAAAGGCAGCGACAACGAGGTATCCATGGCAGTTTTCACAATGATGAGCAGCTTGAAAGTTCTATGCGAGAACCACCTAAACTCGAACAACGGAAGTCTGAGCGGTGGTCTTTCGTCACCTGTCGAACGCCTCGAATCGTGTAACTGTGGCCTCAACGAGTTGCTGGAAATCGTCAAACAGTGTTGAATCTTGCCCGTTCGTGCCCGTTCCTTGGCACTGTTTCGTGGGCAAAGCTGATAGTCCAGCCGGCTGATGTGCTGATACAGAGCGGGATGCTCCAGAGGAGAACCAGAACTGCTGCTTGTCCGCATTTCTTCCCTGATGAAGGTTTCATCGCTGTAACGATAGGATGGCCCTGAGCTATTTTGCCCAAGGAGGTCCTCATGCTTCAATCCCATGTGCTCTCACTGACCAGTGCGTAAATCGTAAGAAGTTATAAACAATAACAGTTAATACTATGAATGTTAAACACGAGTGATCGTCGATTGTTAACATAATTTTTTAAAATTAATCTACAGCCTGCCTGTCTGCCGCAGCACTGGTGATTTCGCAAGAAAGGAATTCGGATCTTACGGTTTTCCGGATCAGTCTGTCCACAAGTGCCTACGGCCGATCTGACGTCGGTACATCTAACCCTCGTCCAGCCCGAAGTCGCAACGTCAAATACAAATTCTACTGTACATGTTTAAGAAAAGTCGGCCCTTTTCTTCCAACACGGAAACCGGCTACCCATTCACTGTGACGCGACGTCCTTCGTAATGGGAGATTCACGAAGGGAGCTTAATAGCATGTGCAATACCTCGGCCGATAATAAAAACTGCAATCAACTTTTCGGACGGATTCTGGCATGTACGTTCAAAAAAAAAGTCTCATCGGAAGCCGAGATGATATCCGGTTCCAATGAAACTTTTTTTCGACCGTATATGCGAGAACACGTCAGACAAGTCGATTACAATTTTTGATTCCGACTGTGCCCGGGCTGGACGGGGAGGGAGGTGTTTCATATGGTCTTAATACAGTTTAACGAATATTACAATAAAATGTCAGTTTATCAACGGTCCTGAGTATGTTGTATTTCGGAAACTTTCGAAAGAATTGTTATTCGTATGAGTCGGGGGGGGGGGCATTTTTTGTACAGTCGAATTTCGAATAAACGCTGAAACGCTGAATATGAGTACCAATGTAACAACTGTAAGTATATTCTGTAATAAATTGAGTATCGACCGAATGTGAAAATAAATAATCAATTATTAGAAAACGCAATCATCATCCGACTGTATACCACCATACATACATCGAAGAAACATCGAATACGAGGAACGACGGGAGACGTTTTTCGGCTTTATTCGAACCTTCGGTTCGAAACACGTGAACTCGTTCGAAAGCCCGAACATTGCCGAACTTTGGACTACGTGATGGAAGCCGAGCACTGTTCGTAACTGTGAATTGTTAGATGCCATGGAATGCGATTACAAGTTACACGGAAATAGAAAATATAGAGAGTACATGAAAATTAACGAGAAATCAACGCGTACGCAAAGTGCTACGCGGGATATGTGTGGAAATACAAGTTGGCTCGTATTCAATTGCACAATGAATGCTAGTTTAGTTAGGAATTCACCGCAATACTTTCGTTTTTTTCGATCGAAAAAGCTAAAACGTATAATCGATAAATCTAAATAAAAATCTTGAATAAATTTGATCACGAATGTAAACAAAATCAACAATGTCCATTAATTTTTTTTATTAAATTAATACATTTTTTTTCTAAATTTGACATTCCTTTCTTGCTTATTGACACGAAATATCGGAAAATCCGTGGTGTGCAAAGGAAATAAATATTATCAATGAATAACATTTATTTTATTCGTCAAATCCAAGACTTCCTCGCTCGCTTTTTCTTTCAGGACCAACAAAGTTAAGAATAATTAGTTAAATTTAATATCTCGTTAATAAAACGACATCGATACTTCGTTATTGTATTTCTTTTTTTCCACTCGATTTTAACGAGTTAAATACAACATAGTTGTCGGCGATTTGTTTTAAATTTCAAATGGAAAGCTTCCCTTGTCGATTGACCGAGCACCGAGAAAAAATCATGATTCTCTTGTCTCGATCAATCTGGAAAGATAACAAAATAGTTATGTCTAGAATCGATTGTCGATTCTTAAGCTTTAGGGTTATTCATGATTATGGAATAAATCAAAATCTGTTGCGAAATGGAAGACAAGAAAATTAAACTCGTTTCCGCGTTAAAGGCACAAAGAAATGAAATTACTATAATAATTGTTTTCCAATATCGATACATCAATATTCAATCGTGAATTGATACTCCGTAAATTCTTTGGGATAAACGTTTCAGAGAAAAATAAACAAGAAATCAAGAGGGACGGAACTAAAAAAAAGTGGTTTGGAAATAGTAGAGAATCTCAGCGAGATGTTCAGATAGGTCCATGCCGGTGCTCTGACCGACGAAGTAGGTGAGCTTCTGAGGGTATTGGAAAGGCGCCAGAATTTAACAGTACCCAGCCAATTGTAATACATGTTGCAGAGCTTGTAGGATAAACTCTGAAGATGGTCGATCTTCATGTTCGCCGCGTTGGGTATAACGATGTAGTGAGTCGGCGAAACGGTACCCTGACGCGACGTCTGCGGAACCAGGAAAAAATCGTACCAATTCCTGCAGGTCACGACACTGTCGACGATCGTTCCAGGTCGTGGTTTTTGCAGATGTTCAAACTGAGGGGAAAGAAAAATTATAATAAAGATAAATGAATATCAGTGTTTATTCTTTTATTGAGTTCTAATTAGATTTTAATTACTTTTTTCTTATCACCACAGTTGGCAAATAAAAAGTAACTAATTTAAGAATAAGATTAGTGTTAAAGCGTTTTTGTTGGGATCAATTTGCCGAGAAAAAAGGTTGCACAGAATTGAATTAGGATGATTAAAATTTTTTTTACCGATTAAGCAAAGATTGTGTTTTTGATTTTGTTAATTATAATTTGAATGCATGAAATTACTTCGAAACTTCGAAACTACTTAGCGGCATTATTGTAATGTTTACAAAAAAGGTATTTATGATTTTTAAATATAAATCCTCGGAAAGTTGTACGGTGATGTAAAATTTTGTAATCACCAGAGAAGCCATAAGACGAGTGTTGATGCGCTTTTGTACAACGACAACGGTGAGTTTCGGTTCGTAAGACAAATCGATTTGGCGAAAGTTTCCTGCAATTGTCGGACTCCGTACTTCGTAACGGTGTTGAGTTATCCATCGCCGACGCCGTCGCAATAGAGAATTATTTTCTGCGGTTAACATACATTTTTCTGTTAATATTTTTCAAAATCTTCGAATGTTCCGTGTACATCTAAAATTTTTCGTTTTTTAAATTTTTTACCTTGACGTGAGCCTTGACCGATGCGACGAGGCAAACTTTCAGAAAATCCACCCAGACGTTGGTCCAGACATTGAAGGCAGATTTTGCTGTACGAGGAAGTTAGTGGCTTGTCGAAATTAGCGACCAATGCTGCGACGCTTCCCTTTATCCTTTGTCCTGTCACTGCGTGATAAACGTTGACACCGCAGATCATACAATTGCCGTTTTTAAAATATTTTAAATCGACATAGAAAAATTAAGATTTCTTTCCCTTAAATAATAGAGTAAAAATATAAATTGACTGTGTTAATTTTAACAAAGTTAGATCTAACAAAATATTAGATTTGTTAAATAAATTGTATCATCTGCTTATTTTTTTATCGCTATAAATGAATAAAAGCAACCATTATGAAATTTTTTTTTTATGTTTTAAAAACTTCTAATGGCTTTCTAAACTCGTCTATTTATTGTATACAAATTATTTTTATATATTCGTTACTTACGAAAGGAATTTTCAACCCCAAAGTGCACCGTCGAGTTTGCAGTTCATTTAAACTGTTATTTTCTGGGCAATGCCCTTGCAATTTGTCGCTTCGCGATATTGTCTTCGTCACAGCGACTTGTGACTTTACTGGCAATGCGATGCAGCAGTCTGAAAATCGGGAAAGTTATGGAAAAATATTTTAAAAAACGATAATAGTTTATTGACGAGAGAAAAAAATAATACACTTACAACGGCGTATCGATCGTTTCTGTTGGTTGGAGAGATTGCTACTACCATTTCGAGATCGTGATTGAGTACATTTCTTATCTCGGCGAGATAATTCTCGGTACGATCGCTTCAGAGCTTTATGTAAATCGGCGAGGTAGCTTCCACAGCCATTTTGTCGGAGATTCTTCGGAGTATCGAAACGATTTCGCTGGCTACTCTGGCGCCTTTCTCGGTCGAGAGAATACACACCAACTTCTCATGTGTGGTTGTGATTACAATAAACATTTTTTATAATAATCGGTTTGAATGCAAAAATTCACGAAAAACTTTCTTATATAAGAATCAATGTAAATGGTAGAAACATTGTATGTCCATTAGTAAAAGAGTTCGCAGAAAAACGAATACGACTATTCATGTTATAAATTCATAAAGGAACATTTTTGATTTTGATTGAAGAAACATGTTTCTCTAAAATGCATAGTTTCATCACAATCGTCATTTGAACAAAGCAATTATAAGAAAATTGCAAGAAAGAAAAACCACAAAAAATCTGTTTTTTGGGCATCAAGCTCTAGTTTTCTTAAATTGAATTAATGGATGTCAATTATTTTTTATATAATTACCATGCAGTGGATTCCTCGTAGCCGAAACGGACCCGTTGCCTTTCTCGAATCTGAAGTTCCTGCCTTTACTGAAAGTTATCAACTCCGTTTCAAAACTCTACCGCTGAGATTTGCCACTTCCTTGGTCATTCTAAGGCCCCATTCGCTCAAAACTTTCTTTGCCACAGCATTGGTTCGAATGTGTTTCACAAATTGAAGAATAACGTTTCTTCGTGCTTCCGGCGCGATTTGCGTGGCCGTCGTGGGATCTTTCATCACGCGAAAATACGAACGAAACTTGTCGGTCAAGCCGGGCAAATAGCAAAGCTCCAGAATTTGCAGACATGTGCGTTCTTTCGTCTGGAATCAAAAACAAAATGATTATAATTTCTTCCTCAACCAGCGCTGAGAATGAAATTTCTCTTAGATCAATAATCAATTTCGTTGAAAATTTTACCTCGCTGTATTTCTCCTTGTATATTTCTCCTCTAATTTTTTTCCTTGTAACGACGAACGAGAACTAGTTGTTCGGGATCCTTTATGTCGATGTTCCAGTGAGTTTTTAATAATCGCGAGCCCTGATACTCTCGCAATTACGTTCAAAAATAAAATTCAGTTTTTTGTGCCTGTCGACGTCGTCGATTCGATAAGTTCGATTGTTTTATCAAGTCAGCACAGTTACACTGATTACTTCGGCGTAAACGGCATCGCGCATGGTTCCTCGACTATTCATATAAATATCGGATCTGTAAAAAAAATAAGTACATTTTTCAACTGTTGTAATTTTTGAAAATGTAAGAAAATTAACTAATTTATTTAATTAATTAATTAATATTTTTTATTAAATTTTCCAAATTTTCATTAAACGGGAAAATTAGGTTTTTTTTTTTATAATTGAGACAAGAAAAATTACATGAGACCGCGGACGGTATCGGTTCTCATGACTCCATGAGAAGCGTTTAGTGCGTCGAGTCGTTACCAATTTTTCCAGAATCATTGGATTAAACATGCTTGAAAGTAAAGTACCTGTACTTAGTTGTCAGCAGAATAATAATCTAGCACATCCCATCCTTGTTCTGACGAATATATATGGCCAGATGTGGTTCGATTTCAGTAGTCGATTTGCATGCAACTACGTCCGCACTCAAGTCGTTGTAAACTTGCCAAGTACCACTGTAACGTCGACAGTACGCGGTGAAGTGACCTGGAGTGAATCCAACCAATCCAGCGAGGCTAATAAAAAGCAAACCTCAGTTAGTAAAAAAATAGAAAATACTATAGAAAGATTAAACAAATGCACATGCATAATTAATTCGTATACCTGTACTCGGCGGTTATGTTGCCTTTTTTGTGATTTTGGTTCCTGACTGGAAGATCGATTTTTAGCGGGAACTCTTCCAATTTACATCGTAATCCTTCCCTCGATCGCAGACGAGAATTCTCACGAAGGTCGCGAATATCGAGTTCAATGAAAATGTGGGAGTTCAGCTCGCTCAACATCGTGAACTTGCCAGGGCAGTCATAACACGTTAAGCCATTCACGAATGGCTTGAAAGCCAACGCACTTTTCAAAGCAGCAAAACCTCTTCTCGCAATGATGTTATGATTTGGTGCCAGTGTTGTAAGCGAATATGTGCGGCCAATGCAGTGTGAACACTCGTCGGTTTTGTGGACAGTAGGCTCCGATTTCATCGTAAGTTCTACAGTATTTTGTATACTACTCCATGCATTAATCGAATACGATAGTACGCGTGCTTTCGTTTGAAGAGCAATCTTTTTCTCGTAAAAATCTTTTAATATGTTAACCCTTTCCTTGAGTATCTCTCGAGTAACGCCACTCTTGATGAGCTGAGATACAAACTTTAGTGTGCTGTTCTGCGATTCTTCCAAGAATGATGCATACTGGACATCGTCTATAGCGCTCGTCATTAGAATACTTACTAACGAATCGAATGCACATGTATTCGTTATGAATACTGTTTCACCACCGATTTCGACACCGCGAGGACAGCATAAACCGTTTGGCAATAACTGGCCTTTCTTCAGTATCGTAGTGAGCATGTTTCTTTGCCGAATTTCTGGATAAGGCCGAAAGTACTTACTACTCTGTGCTGCCTCCTGTTTCTGAACTTCTATCACCGCATTTTCTCTTGACTCTGAAAAGGGCTGCATGTTTTCTTTCTCGTCGAACGATTCGAATTCCTTAGAATTTGTTCCATTGTTGTTATGAAAATGTCTGTCTTGAAGTTTAAGAAGATTCGCTGAGTGAAACTGTACATCATTCGTCACATTAAGATTCCCATGGCCAACCAATTCCGATGTGTTCAAACCTTTTTCGAGTTCTTCTCCGGCTGAAATATCTTCATACTTCACCGTGCCCTGCGCCGTATGTAACTGCGCGTAGGAGTGATCCAAATGGACACCGTCATGTAACTCCGTTATGCTATCGTCTGTAATCGAGCTATCATTATCCAAAGGAGCTTTTCCGCGCCAATTTTCGGCTGACCTCAAGTCAGAATCGTCGAAATCGACTAAATTGACGTTCAACGATATAGCTTCGACAAAGCAAGAAACATTTTGCACGTCTGATTGTTCTTCCTCCGTGCTAATTTGTAGCTGTGATAACTCAGTGAAATGGGTGTTCTTGTATAGCCCACTTTCTGATGAATGTTCCATTTGCTCTAGCTCAATTAGTCCCATTTTGATGTTCGTCAACTTAGCTCGATTATTTTCGATTTTTCTTAGCTCGGTGTCTTCCGTCTCTGTTTGTTCTATCTCGGTTTGTCCATTTTCGTCTCTTCTCCATTCGGTTCCCTCCAGCTCGGTTTGTTTTTTTTCGTTTTTACTCCTTTCGGTACGTTCGGTTTGTTTGTTTTCGTCTCCATTATTTTCGATACGCACGCTTTGTTTTTTTTCGTCTCTTCTTTTTTCAGTTCGCTCCAGTTCGATTTGTTTTTTTTTTCAAATTCTCTTGATTCGGTTCGCTCCAGCTTGATTTGTTTTTCTCTTAATTCGGCTTCTCTTGATTCGGATCGCTCCAGTTCGATTTGTTTTTTTTTCAAATTCTCTTGATTCAGCTCGCTCCAGCTTGATGTGTTTTTCTCTTGATTCGGCTTCTCTTGATTCGGATCGCTTCAGCTCGATTTGTTTTTTTTCGGCTTCTCTTGATTCGGCTCGCTCCAGCTCGATTTGTTTTTTTTCTGCGTCTCTTGGTTCGGCTCGCTC
Source organism: Amblyjoppa proteus (assembly GCA_963922035.1). Taxonomy (NCBI): domain Eukaryota; kingdom Metazoa; phylum Arthropoda; class Insecta; order Hymenoptera; family Ichneumonidae; genus Amblyjoppa; species Amblyjoppa proteus. The sequence goes on along the minus strand of OY998231.1, from coordinate 14,569,328 downwards.
CAGCTCGATTTGTTTTTTTTCGGCTTCTCTTGATTCGGCTCGCTCCAGCTCGATTTGTTTTTTCCCGGCTTCTCTTGATTCGGTTCGCTCTAGGTTGACGAGATTTCCTTTACATTTTTTCTCTTGCCCAACCTTTGTTAGTCCAGTTTCAGCTTCTCTCGGATCCGCGTGCTCGACCTTTGCTTGTCCAGCTTCGGCTTCATCCAGTGCAGCTTGCTTCATCTCGGCTTTTTTCAATTTCGTGACAAAAAGCAACGTTTCACCGATTATGTTACGAGCGAGATGTTTTAGAAATAAATCGACGCGTGCCGGTAGTGTAACTTCAGTGGTAAAAACTCGCGTCTTTATGTCGTTGAAATAGCTTTCCACGTAGCTAGATGTAGCATGAGGAGAATCGCAGGGCATTGCCACTCCGGTCCATAACGGGAATTCCTTTGCCAATTTTAATAGTCTTTCGATAAAGTCGGGAAAATAGAACGCGTTTGCATCCCTACCTAGGCGTTCGGTTTTTTCAGCTCGTTCTTTCTGATCGGTAATCCACTCCACAAGGCGACTACCAGCCTTCGTGTCGTCATCGAGCTTATTCGCGTCGTATGCTTCTTTAAACACCTGTGAATTCGCTGTGCAATGCATTTTTTCTGTAGGCGTGTCATCGACATCAGGCTCACTGGCATCGAACTCGAATGGACCTGCCGTATAATCTTCATCATGTCTAGGCGTGTGCGCTTTCAATTTCTCTTCAATTCGTCGAGTTGCGATATAATCTTCCAATTTATACCTGGCTTCCTTTGTCGTGTGCACAAGCGGAAGTTTAAGCGTAGAATCTTCGTGCGTCTGAAGCCCCACTGCGCAAGTTAGAGTAAACACTGTCTGAAAGTTGGCAAGTGTTTCGCACTCTACCATAAGAGCAACGCACCGAACGAAGAAATCTTTGATGCAAGATTGATTAGCTTTGTCGAAACACTTCCATCGACAAACCATGTGGACCAAATGTGCCACGTCTATTCGAATCACCGTTGGAGGTCGTTCAACCACGCCACGAGTGTTTTCTATGATCGCGAAGCAAATGTTGAGGTACGACTTGATCGTTCTATTATTGAACGCCAAACACAAGGCTGATATTAGAGCACGAGAATAATCAGAGATGGCTTCTTTTGGCTTTGGTGCACCTTTTCGAAGCCATTGCTTCAACCAATATTCTATGAATTCGGTGACGTGCTTTTCCGAAATCATCTGATGAACAGGCTGCGTAGTTCCCTCGAAATTTACAACAATGCTGTACAAAAAGATGTGGCCAGTTTTTGTGTTCCTCGGGCGATCTAATTTTCGAACAACGCTTCCCGTCGCATCGACGCATATCTTACTTTTCGCTCTGTTTAGTCGTATGTATTTCTTGTACGCGTCCATTTGAGATAGGGTACCGTAGAAAACATAGACCGGCGAAGACCCTACAGCGTGTATAAGATCGAGATACTCCGGATCTTCGACGAGGTTCTCAATTGTTCGTATTAAATCTCGTCCATCACCTGGGTTAACTTTCAGATTGTTGTGGATAGCTTCCTTTTTTGCTTGTCGTAGGACGTCGCCGTTTGGCAAGAACATAGGCTCGAGGTCGCCGTCCTCCATGTATTTACGTGCTTGACGTCTCTTCCACACGGCGCAGCCTTCTCGGATCATTTCTTGTGCAGCCTCTTTTCGTCTTCGCCCATTCAGAGGACGCTTAACATCGTCGTGTGACTCTAAGCGCGTGTCACGAGTATTAACGTGTATAATCAATCCTTCTGAATCTGGACGTTTTTCTCCGTGACCAAAGAAAGTATTACCGCAAGCCGAACTCTTGCACCTTCCGAACATATCCACAATGTATGAGTCTTCTTCTGGACCGGTCGTCACATTGGCTCTCTTGAAGACGAACGCACAATTCGTTTTGTACTGTTGCGAAAATGCAATGGAAATAACATTCGTCCACGTTCCTCGTTGCAAAATGAATTTACTTTTGTTTCCGTACAAAACGGTACCGTCGGGTTTGATAGCGGCCCATTCTGCCGCAGTTAATAACAACTCGAACTCCGTCGTTTTTTCTTCATTGTGATTAATCTCTCTCCTCTTCCGTTTTTTATCGGGACTCCATGTCGAATCGTTCATCTGTTGTCTCTTTCGATTTTTTACAAGACTCGAAGATACGTCATCCTCGCTTGATGAAGCCTCATCGTTGATCGCAGTCTCGTCTAAAAAAAATTCATGAACCGAAATGTATGAAGACAATCGAAAAAATATTTTTCAGGTCATTCGTTTATTGAGTGACAAAACAAAATTTTGACCGCACTGGAAACGAATAGGAACAATCTTTATACAATAATCACTAATATACGGTTCGATTGTAGTCTGAAATTCACATTGCTTTTATGTTCATCAGGAAAAATTTACATGGAACTATTAGATCATGATAAATTGGAGCATTTTACCGATGAAGCCGTTACGTATAAATGTGAAACTATTTCAAGCACAATTGAAGGGAGGTTTTAAGATATCGTCTTAAACTCACACTCGCCAGAAAAAGTTTGTTCAGCCTAGTATCGTAATGTACTATTTATTATCTTTTAAACATGATTTTAAAAAGAACAAATTAAATTACAATTTAAGTTGGATCCAAACATTTTTTACTTCATCTTACAATATTATAAGTCAAGTACGAGGCATCACTCTTTGGGCTAAATGAATGAGAAATAAATTGTAATTTAAATATTCTTTAATGCATTTTGCGCAATGGCAGTTCCTAAGACACCGTTCAAAAATCAACATAAACTGCAAACAACTTGAGACTTAATATTCTTGACTTTCCCTTGCGCTCAAATATATTCCAGAAAGTCAAATTTAATGTAATATATATATATGTTTTCTTTGCTCTATCTTTTCACTCGCTTTTGATTTTCTTTATGCTAGTGACAAAAATAAAAATTAACTTTGTTTTTATTTTTTCTTACGGTGATCCGCTAAGGTAAATGAAAAAAATGAAACGAAGTGTCCATACTTCGACTAATTCTGATAATTAACAAAGCCTGCGATTGCTGATAATATATTCAAGATCACTTACTGATTTGATGAGGTGGCGGTACTTCATTTTTCACATCCAGTACTACTATTCCCAATTCGTCTCTCGCAGTGCTAAGAATGTGTTGGCGATTTTCTCGAACATTTATGTAGACATCATGAGGCGTCCAACGTCCATTGAGTTCAATACTCATCTGTTCCCATGTTGTTGAAGTGTATTCTGGAAGCTCGGTTGTCACGAAGAATTTCATAAACTTCTTTACGACGTCGATGCGGTCCTCAAGGGGCACCTTTGATTTTCTAGGCATGTCCTATAACAAATGGCTTTAAATTAGTATCATTTACAACTACTCTTCATTACGATGAAGTACAACCAAGTAGCTGTTTATAATGAATATTTAGAGGAAAAGACCCTGGAAATGAAGACGAGGACGAGGCCGAGGACTCTGAAGCTGCTGTTACAGAAATAAAAAAATCGTGCTTTACGACACCAACTACTTTTGTATGGTCAACAGAAGTGCTTGTGTTTTTGTAATTAATAGGCTATCGAGTTTGTTTTTATAGTCGTAGTTCGTTTTTTATAGTATTTTAATAATTCTTAAAAGTTGCCTTACAGCATTAATAATGGAGGGAGGTCCTCCCACGTTTTCTGATAAGACTTAAACAATATCGGAACCAAGAGCCGAATAGCACGAAAGTGGCGCCTTAAAAAGTTAATTGATGTGAGGTCAGCAAGTAAGGGCTCTGTTTTATCTCGGCCCTCTGGCGTTTTGGCGCTGTTTATTTGCTTGTGCCCACAGAAATATGTTTAATATATGTATATATGAGATACATAAGGCATTGTGGTCTTTCTTATTAATATAATTGTCATCGTAGCAAACAATTATACAAAAAGAATTCCAAAGTGTCGCATTCTCCAGAAAAAATAGAGCCTTTACTTCGTGCTGTGGATTAACTTCTAGTCGACACAATCTATTGCAGTTTGTACCTCACTAATATTTTCACGCTGCTCACTCGGTGGGAAAGTACTATTATTTTGTAGTAGTTATTCACCTTTCACATACTGAACGATTTAAAGTTCTGTACATGGAGTTTTAAGATTACTTTGGGAATGAAAACTCACAAAGAAACGAGAAAATTGATAGTTAATAACTAGTCCAGATTTTTTTCGACAAAAATCATTTTTTAAATATATATTATTTTTTTATTTGTTGTTTTTGTAAAAACTTATTATTCATGATAAAACGTTGAGATAGTGCGCGCTAGTCTTCTATTTATGTTAAATATATTCAATGTCGATCAAAATATCGATTGAAGGTTAGCAATGCACAGTAGGTTACCTAGATTTCATAATGATAATAGGTTATGGAATATAAAAATATTTTTTTTACATTACCATTTCCAAACATGATGTTTGTAGCATCCTTTCCTCAATTCCAATGTTGTATGAACTGCAACGATCTCTGCAACAATGAAAATTCTGTGTTAGTATTTATGGGTTCATAACCCTCGGAATAGTAAATTTATGAAATGTGTAATTGTATCACGTAATTCTACGTAAGTAAAAGAGATAGTATTAAACTTACTCATTTGTGACAGTAATCTTCTTGGTGATACAATTTTGCTATATTTCTCAAGGAAGTCGAGTGGTCTGGTTATTAACCGCATCGTGTCACCACAATTTGGAAGTACCGAACACATAATGGTCCTGCAGATGTTTTTTAATGATTCCAGTTTATGCATCACATCGCTGCTACATAATTTCATGACGACTCGGATATTCCTTCGATAAACACCAGCATTTCTTTAAAAACATAATTCAGCGAATAAGTTGCATTAGTGTTGTAATAGCCATTACGCATTTCTAATATTATAACTTTACGTATGCTTCAATTTTATGTTGTCAAGATGAGAGCTCAATGAATTGTCTCCAGAAATATTAGTAGATGATAGAATAAATACATACATAATAAATTGTCCTTGACATATAGTAAAGTCAAAGATTGCAAGTCAACAGGTAGTGGAGATGGGTAGTATCAACTGACTTCTACGAGCAATTACAATTTAGTATAAAAAAATGCATGTGTTCTATAAGAAAGAATTTGTACATAAGCAGGAGCCATCTTCTAGCTCCAAATCAGCAATATTGGAGTAATATTATGTACGGCTAGTTTATGGAAAATGAACAACTCAAAAAATCATTCAACATTCGATATAATAATACGAGAGGAGCTTGATATTTAAATAGACTCTTGATATTTAAATAAACTCACCGAAATCGTGAATGAAAATTCACCAAGGTATACTGCAGAGCTTTAAACAAAGCCATGGCTCCGTAATGCATGACTAGCATGTGGAACGCTTCGAACGCCATATTGAATTTACGTAGCACCAAAACGTATTGAAGGGGGGATAAATACAAAAAGATTAATAATCCTCTTTGTAAAATAGACAAAAACTATAACGATGCATCGATAGTTAATGAAGTCGAAAGTTCAATCATTTTTAATATCGGATTTATTTAGAAAAATTCGTCAAGTGTGACAAAAATGCGCCGCGAATGCTTTTTGGAGCAAGAACAGAATTCGTTTGTAATTGATAAAAGGTACGAGCTCGCGAATAAATCATGGATCGGGAGTCGTTTTTGAGTGAATAAACGCGTGATCATTAAAGTTGACAGTGAAGAAAGGTTATTTAAGCACACTTTGCACAATCTCAGCCAAAACGATTTTCAAGTACTGTAGATATCCGTGTAACTCTTAACCGCATTCCATGGTGTTTGACAATTCACAGCTACGATCAGCGCTCGCCTGCCATCACGTAGTCCAAAGTTCGGCAATGTTCGGGCTTTCGAACGAATTCACCGAACCGAAGGTTCGAAAAAAGCCGAAAAGCGTCTCCCGTCGTTTTTCGTATTCGATGTTTCTCCGATGTATAGTAGTACACAGTCGGATTTATTTTCACATTCGGTCGATACTCAATTTATTACAGAATATACTTACATTTGTTACATAGGTACTCATATTCAGCGTTTCAGCATTTATTCGAAATTCGACTGTACGAAAAATCCCCCCCGACTCGTACGAATAACAATTCTTTCGAAAGTTTCCGAGATACAACATACTTAGGCCTGTTGATAAACTGACATTTTATTGTAATATACGTTAAACCGTATATAAGTTAAACTGTAGACCATGTGAAACACCTCCCTCCCCGTCCATCCCGGGCACAGTCGGAATCAAAAATTGTAATCGACTTGTCTGACGTGTTCTCGCATATACGGTCGAAAAAAAGTTTCATCGGAACCGGATATCATCTCGGCTTCCGATGAGACTTTTTTTTTGAACGTACATGCCAGAATCCGTCCGAAAAGTTGATTGCAGTTTTTATTATCGACCGAGGTATTGCACATGCTATTAAGCTCCCTTCGTGAATCTCCCATTACGAAGGACGTCGCGGCACAGTGAATGTGTAGCCGGTTTCCGTGTTTGGAAGAAAAGGACCGACTTTTCTTAATAAACATGTACAGTAGAATTTGTATTTGACGTTGCGACTTCGGGCTGGACGAGGGTTAGATGTACCGACGTCAGATCGGCCGTAGGCACTAGTGGACAGACTGATCCGGAAAACCGTAAGATCCGAATTCCTTTCTTGCGAAATCACCAGTGCTGCGGCAGACAGGCAGGCTGTAGATTAATTTTAAAAAATTATGTTAACAATCGACGATCACTCGTGTTTAACATTCATAGTATTAACTGTTATTGTTTATAACTTCTTACGATTTACGCACTGGTCAGTGAGAGCACATGGGACCGAAGCATGAGGACCTCCTTGGGCAAAATAGCTCAGGGCCATCCAAATACGGACAAGCAGCAGTTCTGGTTCTCCTCTGGAGCATCCCGCTCTGTATCAGCACATCAGCCGGCTGGACTATCAGCTTTGCCCACGAAACAGTGCCAAGGAACGGGCACGAACGGGCAAGATTCAACACTGTTTGACGATTTCCTGCAACTCGTTGAGGCCACAGTTACACGATTCGAGGCGGTCGACAGGTGACGAAAGACCACCGCTCAGACATCCGTTGTTCGAGTTTAGGTGGTTCTCGCATAGAACTTTCAAGCTGCTCATCATTGTGAAAACTGCCATGGATACCTCGTTGTCGCCGCCTTTCAGGATGTACCACAGCAATGGTTTCGATGATTGTATCGTACCCAATTGATGGTCCGGTCCACTCCGACCGCAGGCTGATTGAAAATTACAGATAAAAAATGTATTATTTTTGTTGTTAAACGGTACAATTTACAAAACTAACGATTGAACCACGATTCAAGGGCTTCAAGGGTCGAAAATAATTTTTTAATAAAATTTCAATACTTGTAGTAAGGGAGATAACCTTAGAGTGGATGGAGAACAAATGTGGCGCTCATTGTTTTTTTCATCCGAGTTGAGAGAAGTTCGAAAGTCTCGTTGAGAATGGATGCTGAATCGCATAGCTCAGGTTCCTTGCTGTCTAATAGCATAGCCGATGAGAAACTGGTTGCAGCCTAGAGCCCCGAGCAGTCTCATCATCGAAGGCTCGTGTCGCAAGACTAAAAACAAAAAAATCAATCACACTGCAGCGGACGGTTGCTCCAAGACATTTTTTTAAAAATTATCCTCTGCGATATACTTACCAGCATCGGCTACACGAGCATGACGGATTTTTGGTGCGTCGGGCCGCTGCTGTCTCGCGAAAGGTTGTTACTTAGCTACTTTGCTCTCATCAACCTCCTACGTGTTCAATTCGACTTGAACATCGCTGTCACTCGTGCCTGGTCTCTCAGCTGATTCGCCGACCTCCATTCCTACAGTACTGCCGGTCCGCGCCAGTCGCGCCTATAAGAAAATATGCTGCTGTACTTAAATACCTTTTTCCTTAAGTACTGATGTAAACACTTGGTATTTTGTTATAACATGTTATAAGTTGTAAATAAAGCGAGTTTCTAAACGGGCCCCTGATAATCATTGCGATGACCGGAAGTGACATGCGCGCCATCTATATCCGATTGCATTGAAACCCCTAATTAAGTTTTTTACGTTTATTAGCCAAACTCGTGACCACCAAACGTTTTAATTGTGATATTCGTGACCACCAAATGATTCTGCATCGATTGAGCCCTAATTGAATTGATTTCGAAGAAAAAAAAAAGTTTGGCTAACTTTGGGCCTTATTCGGTTTTTTAATTATTATAATTAAACGATTGACCACCAAATGTTTTAATTAGACTACCAATCACTACCAAACGACCACCAAACGATTAGTATTAGTTTAAAAAATTTTCATTAAAGTGGCATGGCTAACTTTATCCAGCTCGAGAACCGTGAGGAGCGTTCTGCCTATATATTTACCTGCATTTTTGCGGGTCAGGTTACCGAGCCTCGCGCGGTTGACTTGTACCTTACAGTCGCCTCTGTACATGAAACTTTTTCACTTGACGGCTAATTATTATTACCGGTGGATAATTTTCCATTTGGTACTTAATTTATTCATCATCCCTTTCGGCTTTGATGATTATATCTTGCCAATGATTATTTTCAGTGTATTAATAAATTTCAAATTTGTTTGTTAATTAATCGGTCATTTGACCTAAATGTCCTCGAAATATTTTGGAAAATTTTTGGAGGACGTAACAGCAGCATATGTCCGCACGGGATCGCAGCAAAATTGCGGCATGTGCGTCCATATTTGCCTATGTTTTTGCCAGCATTCAATCCCGAAAATTCTTAGGAGCATATTGTCATGATTATTTTTTGGGGGGAAAATTTTAAAAATTTAATTTATTATAAAATTTAAGCGTTTCCATCGATTCTCTCGAAAAATCAATCACGAACGATGTAAATTATAGCTCAACGACGAGTGTAAAGAATCCGCGTTTTTGGGTTTTAAATTTGCTCGAAAATTATGTGGAATTGTGAGTTTGTTTAATGTCGATATATCTTCCGAAAACATTATACACAAATGGACTATGTACTAATGATACTTGGAATTGATTTTTTGTGAGAATCGAAGGAAACGCTTAAACTTTATAAGAGATTGAATTTCTTTTTATTTCCCCTAAAATAACCATGACAATAGGCTCCTAAGAATTTTCGGGATTGAATGCTGGCGAAAACAGGCAAATGCGGACGCATATGCCGCAATTGTGCCGTGATCCCGTGCGAACATATGCTGCCTATTTGCCGGCGGGTTGGTTGTAAAACGCTATCTGAGCTCTATGTTACCGACGTGAGATAGGCTGATGAGTCGATACCGACGGCGGCAATGTGGAGAATCGAGTTATGGAGAAAAAAGATGTGGAGAAGCTTAAATTGTGGACAAAAAGGCATGTGTAGTACCGGGCGTGTAGTCAATCGAATGTGAAGAATCGCTACAATAAGCTACAACCATCTACAATACGAAATAGTTAGTTGTAGTTTTCCATAAACATTATAAATATATATGATAAATTACTACTTTCAACAACACGAATGAACGGCGAAAACGTGATGGCGTATGTTTTTGTAACGTTTCATAGAAATAACAACTTTTTACAACAAAGTACGACTTTCTACACCATTATAGACTGGGGTCAAAAATGGAAACAAGTACAGCATGATTACTTGTAATTTATAGTAGAAACTGTAACTTTTTACGAATCACAACAACATTTTACAACTTCGATGAACTGTCCGAAGAAGTAAAAATGTACTAGGACGTAGTTTTTTGTATCTCCTCATAGAAAGTACGAACTTCCATGCGAAATTACGATTTTGTATAACCACCATCTTCCTATAAAAAATGTTCATTGAAATGCATGAAGTTGTAATTCCGCGTGAAAAGTACAACTTTTAACAAGTAAATATAACTTTCGAGAACTGATTCGGACTTTAACCGAAAAAGTAGATATCTGGACCATAGTTTCTCATAATTTTTTTGCCGAAATTACAATTTTCTACGAATCACAACGATATTTTACAACTTCGGTGAACTGCCTGCGGAAGTAGAAATGTAATAGGACATCGTTTTTCGTATCTCCTCGTAGAAAGTATAAGTTTCTACATGAAATTACGATTTTCTACACCTACTAGTTGTACTACTACTACCCCACTAGTTGTACAACTAGTAGTTGTAGAAACTTGTAATTTCACGTAGAAACCTGTACTTTTTACGAGGAGGTACGAAAAACTATGTCTACTTCCGCAGAGAGTTCAGCGAAGTTGTAAAATATCGTTGTTATTCGTAGAAAATTGTAATTTCAACAAAAAATTACGAGAAACTATGGTCCAAATATTTACCCTTTCGGTTAAAGTCCGAATTGGTTCTCGAAAGTTATAGTTACTTGTTAAAAGTTGTATTTTTTACGCGGAATTACACCTATGCATGCATTCGAATGAACATTTTTCATTGGAAGATAGTGGTTGTAGAAAATCGTAATTTCGCGTGGAAACCCCTACTTTCTACGAGGAGATACGAAAAACTAGGTCCTATTACCTTTTTACTTCTCCGGACAGTTCACCAGAGTTATAAAACATCGTTGTGATTCGTAAAAAGTTGTAGTTTCTACTACAAATTACAAGTAATCATGCTTTACTTGTTTCTATTTTGGATCCAATTTTATAAATGGTATAGAAAGTCCTACTTTATCGTCAAAAGTTGTTATGTCTATGAAACGATACAAAAAAATACGCCATCACGTTTTCGCTTTCCATTCGTGTCGTTGAAAGTAGTAATTAGTCATACATATTCATAATTTTTATGAAAAACTACAACTAACTATCTCATATTGTAGATGGTTGTAGCTTATTGTAGCAGTCGGGTTAGAGTTGAAGAGCGGGTATACTAGTTAAAAGTACAACTTTCAATTAGTAACTATAACTTTCAACAACTGCTTCGGATTTCAATAGAAAGGGAAAAAATCTAGGCCATAGTATATAGTAGATTTTGTAATTAATTGTAGTAATAACTACAATTTTTAACGAAAAACTAGAGCTTAGTGGAATCGAAAAAATGTGGACAAACTATAACTTTTTACGAAAGTTGACATCTTCCTGTAAACATATTTCAAATCTGACATTTATTTGTGGTAGTTGTAGATCGTCAGCATTCTATAGTTCTGGATTTGTAATAGATTTTAGTAATCAATTGTAATTTTTTTAGAGTAGAACTACAACTTTCTACAGAAAATTATAGTTGATCGGGATCGACAGGATATGGATAACCTATAGGTATACAACCTATTATATACAAACTTTTATGAAAATTGACTTGAACTATCTAAAAGGATATCCTAAATTTCGTATTTGTTGTAGATAGTTGTAGATCGTCAGCATTCTGTATAAAATGCTAACGATTTACAACTATCTACAAAAAAAAGACGAGATTTGGGACATGTTTGTAGGTAGTTGCCAATTTCCATAAAAAGTTGTAGTTTGTCCACATCTTGTCGATCCTGGTAAGCTATAGTTTTCTGTAGAAAGTGTAGTTTTACTACGAAAAACTAAAATTGATTACAAAGATCAACTATCTATAAAAAAATGCGAGATTTGGAACGTGTTTGTAAGTAGTTGTCTATTTTTGTAAAAAGTTATAATTTGTGCTCATTCTTTCAATTCTAGTAAGGTATAGTTTTCTGTAGAAAGTTGTAGCTTTACTACAAATAATTACAATTGATTACAAAAATCTACTACATATCCAAAACCATAAAATACTGACGATCTACAACTATCTACAAAGAAATCCGAGATTTGGAACATATTTGTAGGTCAATTTTTGCGAAAAGTTGTAGTTTTTCCGCATACTTTTATCCCATTAAGCAATAGTTTGCCGTAGAAAATTGTAGTTGTTACTACAAATAACTACAATTGACTACAAAAATCTGCAAGTTCCCGCGATTAGCGTGTTGCTGTTAATTTACAACTTATTACGATACTGTACAACTATCTACAAACATGTTCCAATTCTCGCACTTTCTCATAGATAGTTGTAGCTTCGGTGTCACTTAGCATTATAAGTTGTAACTTTGACGATGTTTTGCGTAGTAAGTTGTAGTTTTGGCGTAATTTTTTCGACAATTTTGACGTATAATGTTGTAGATACAGCGTAGTTTTGGCGTAGGAAGTTATAGAAAAATTTTCGCCAGGGGTAGTAAAAGGAGTGTGGAGAACTGCTGTGTATAGTAAAGAGAGTGTGTAGGATCGTGCGTGCACAGCGAGTGATGTGGAAAATTGGGATTGTAGAAAACTGAGTTGTGGAGAAAAGAGGGAATGCCCAACTGTCGAGAAATGTTACACGAAACTTATACCAACTGTCGAGAAACGTTACTCGAAACTTATACCAACTGTCGAGAAACGTTACTCTGTAGCACAGATACCAGCGGTTATAGCCTTCTGACACGTAACTGTTTGAACTGCGGAAGAGAAGTTACCGACGGCTGATATTGCAACAGTTATTTCTTTTTAACGGAGAAGGTGGCAGCAGTCATACCGGCTGTTAAGGAATCTTCACAACCGTCAGCGGTGGATGCGCGATTATTGTACGGCTTCGCTGGTCAAGTAGAATCGTTCATCGTCAGTACTTGGATGGGTGACCGCCTGGTTGTGCACTAACTGGCGCATTGGAACCGTTGAGCGGAAGGTCGAATTCTGAAGAATGGGGTTCGTACTCGAAGTATATAATACGAACATCAAAACTAAGTTGGAATGACCGGCTGTACACCGAAAAAAAGGTTTGGTAATATCAACCTCACAGCTGCGGTCACGGAAAATTGGTTTAAATCAAACCAGGCGCATTTGAATAGACTACACCGTTGTTGAAACAATAAAACTGGCGTGGTTGCGTCAACTGCGTGTAGCAGTTAAAGTGACTACAACGTTGGTTCGAAGTGAACAAAAACTGCATTAAATCAACAACATTTTTTTCGATTCAATCGTATATACTGTCGACATACAGAAGATAAATTATTTTGACTTGAACGTATATTTGATCAATTTGAAAAAAATGTGATTCGATGTGTTTGTATATATACGAACATTTGACATCTTGAAAATAATTTTATTCGATTCGGCAAGACGTAAATTTAGTCATTCACAAATACTATACCCACAATAAACAACTTTCAATTTATTTCGATATTTTAAAATCAAATCATCGAAGTTGACTCTAAGTTAATGACGGAGAATAACTTATGTATCCGATTCAAAATTATACATATCAATAAGCGATTGTAGCGTAGTGGTAAGGTACTAGGTTAGGATGCGTTAGGTTCGGGGTTCGAGCCCCGCTGGGATATATAAAATTTTAATTTGTAAAAATTGTGTTATATTTACAAGTAGCGATATACTGATAACAATTGAACATATAGAATACGATGTAACCATGTATGAAATTAATTAGTAACAAATAACGTGAATAACCATACTGGGACAACTCCAAATTGAGTTGGGCCAAATATCTTTTATTCTTTGAGTGACTAGATATTTGTTTCGAACAAAAGATTTTTTTCGATATGATTGCCTATTCTGTTCGATCAAACATATTGTTAGTTGGGACAATGAAATTATTTTTTTGATGCTGATGTAACTTTGTAGTCAACTTAACTAAATATTTCCTTCGCCCCCCGCAACCGCCGGATTAGGTTGATTCAAACAAATCATGCTTGATCTTACCAAACCTTTTTTTCGGTGTATCGACACAGGTTTTCCCCAGTTTCTCTGCGCTCTCGTGCAAATGACATACGGTACACACACAGAAATGGTTGGTTACATTTAAATAAATCAATGCATTAAAATCCTGTTTATTCAAATGGAATCTTTTTTTATTTGTGTGAAATAAATTTGTATTTATGTGCACCTTTGAGAGTTACTTCATTCAACTAAATAATTTTATTTTTCTATAGTTATATACGCAAAAACAATTTTGTTGAATATCGAATAATCACGGTATTCAACATTTTCAATTTAAGTAATGGTTTCTTCCGATCAAATAGATACTAAATTTTTATTATTGAAGTCGCTAATTCACAGACTGGAAAGCAGGCGCGTTGTGCGTTTTCGTTTGCTAGCCTACGTCATACATCTATATCGGCCCTCGACATGTTCGCGTCAGTTGTAGTGAAAACGATTTACGGAAGATCGTGTGAAAAACTGGACGAAGAAATGGTGGTGTTGTTAACCAACGCGGACTTAGACAGCTACGGGAAGCTGTCCAAATTACAAAATACAAATTAGCCAGATTCGATTCCCTCACATGTCCGCGGATTTCTAAACAATGACTATATATACTTATGCCGTATAATAATTTAGCAGTAATAGATACATTGTATATTACGGTATGCATGTTGGACCGATGACCTTAGTACATTACGATACTAGTGCGAAAAAACTTTTTCTGACGAGTGTTACAATCACACGACTTAAGAAAACGTTTTTCGCACGAGTATCGTACGAAATTTTTTTTCAGGAGGTGCGAAAGGGGAGTTTTACGCCCGCGAAGCGTGTGTAAAACTGCACTTTACGCACCGAGTGAAATAAAATAATTAAGACCAAATCTGTATAATTTAAAGTTCAAAATAAAAATGTGATAATTACGTAATGTATTCTTTATTTGATTTTCGCCTACATAAGAAAACGGAAGTAGAGAAATATGGGGAAATCCATTTTTCATAATAAAAAATATAGTTACTATAAATAAATAATTCATTTGTTTCAACCGCAATATCGCATTCGATAATAAATAAATACACATCGCAGATGATAAATATGTAGTTAAACAAAAATTATACTTGATGCAAGTAAAATGCTAGTAGGCAGATAATACAAGATAATTTATTTGTCTGAAATAAATTTTATTTGTTATAAAGAAATCTTTTCTCTGGGTGTACCTTACCGATATTACATGCGCCTGGGCGTGAAATGAAATTGACACTAACAAGGGTGGACCATGGAACAAAATCTCACGTGATCAGTAGATCAGATGGGTTGCGAACAAAGACCTGCAGAGAAAAGTTCATCGAGCGATCAATATTAGCCGGATTTGGGGAAGTCGAAGAAAAAGATGCACTACTTCGTTACAGATTTTCGAGCGCTGTCTATCTCTGACACCCCATTGGAGCTCAAGAAACTCGGATGGGACTGTGTTAGTTTCCTGGCTTATCCCATTCCTTCACAGCCCTGTTTTACTAATATGAACATCATATATAGTGTACAATTCATACGGATGAATCGGTAGGGCCCCGTTTCGAAAGGTCCAAATTTACCACACGGTCAAATCACCACGCCAATCTTATAATTCCGAAACTCCATTTGGAATAACTGTCCAACCAGAAGCTTCCTGCAGACCGAGTCACCAAATGGAAAGTTCTTCCAAAGACACTACGATATGCGAACCCATCAAGGGCCAGCTCGTCACGACCGAACTCACCGACGATCGCCCATGAGGCTTTCCGCATGATCTGACGATTGAGTCAACTTGCCATATCGGATCGAATCAACGATTCTGCAACTCTGCCAATCTTGCCTAAAATTGGTTTTCACCACAAAACGGGCGTTGTCCCTAAAATTCCGTCTGCAAGAAAAGAACAACAAAATCTCAATCGCTGTTTTAAGGATAAACAAAAACAACCGATTTTTTTGGAAATACCTAATAATACTCGTTTCATTTGCCGTTTCGCGATTCCGACTCGCGAATGTTTTGCCATCATCGATTCCTTACGTAGTATCTTTCAGGCGCGCTTCCACAGTTGTAACCGGATATCTGTAGACCTGCTTGTTTTACTTACACTTGCAGTCACATTCCCATATGTTAATGGTGGAGTATTTCAAAGGCTAGGCAAGCGAGGAATGCCGGAAACGTAAAAAAAAACCAGACGCGCGTTAAACAAGGATACGTTATTGCGGCGGTGATCTCGGTAACAAGAGGAATGAAAGAAAGACAACATGTGCACACATCCGCAATACCGCAAAAAGCGTTAAAAGAGGTTTTTCATAGCGCGCTAATGCCGCGCGGTTCTACGTGAAAGCGTGAATACCTACCAATGTACCCGTACTTGGGTGATCAAAGCACTCCACGTGGATGATCAATCAACAATATCGTACTGGTATTAATTACAGACATCAAGGAATGTCATCAATCCTACGAGCAACGCAAGCGACGTTGTTTAAATCCATTGAGGAATAGCGGAGACCGGCTGTTAGGGACATCACCGGTGTACTAAATGACGTTAGCTGAGAGGTGCTCAGTCGAGCTAAGGACGACATAAATTTGCGTGTACGAAAATAAATGTTTGCCGGAATTTATTATTGCCGTGGTCCGAGTCGTAATTCAAAGGAGCCTGGCGTTATCTTCATCAGCAGCTACGTGCGTGCACTCCCGCAGACTGGACTGGGCACTGCTCTCAACTCCGGCTCCTTCCTTACTTGGATACTTTACCTTCACCTTACCTTACCGACAGGAGGCCAATTACCTCCAGTTAGCCATCCAAGAGTTTGATCGCTGCTAAGAGAGATGGCGCCAATGGTGACTGATATACAGTCTCCGCGGTCACTTTTTTTCTTTATCGATCTGCGATAAGGAGAGAATCAAACAAGAATACATGGCGTAGCTTCAATCGTCTTCTCGTGCAGAAGGGGCCAGCAAAGATCTGTACGGGTCGATGCAAGAACCGAGGGGCAACGGAAAGAACAAGAAGAAGGTGGATCAACAGGAGCGGCCAGGAACAATGGTGCGACAGGTTCCATATCGGAGCCTCGAACCAGAAGGAGGAGGAGAAGAGGTGAAAGGAGAACAAGACCGAATTGGGATCCTCTCCCGACATGGTCGCCATTCGCATGGTCATGCAGCGCACGTTAGAACAGCAGGTGCTTTCTTACTGCGCGAATAAATCCGGTCGGCATTCGAGTGCCCATTCTTTCGCTCTTTCCTTCTCTTCAAGTTTTCCCCTCCAATATTGCGTTTTTTCTGCAGCTCGTTCGCTACTGATGCTTAAGGATTATTCTAGTGGATCGGATATCGACTGCTGCTCAGTCGTTACTTAAAAACCATCGGTTACTTTTCTACAAAAAGGAAAACACTCTAAACGAACTGAAATAGCAACCATTGCTGTATAGTTGCTAAACAGTTTGCTTCTCGCGGGGATAAACGGGATGAGACCGCACTGAAATATGCATGGGAGTTGTTTCGCAGGTTGTTTATTTCTAGTAACAACCAAAAAGCAACGTAATATTATAATTGCCAAGAGAAGTACTTCACTCGCTGCTTTTTCAAGAGGCAACCGAAAATCAACCATGAAACAACAATTAAGGTCAGCTATTGCTTGATAGGTAGCTTTTCCTTGGACAACCGGGAAGCATCCATAAAAATGGTTGTTTTTCCGAGTTGCTTTTTCAGTTGTTTTGACGTTATCAGTGGGTTTCTGGTAACATTACATGATACATTTTGTGGAAAAGTAACCAGTTGTTAATTGGTTACCCCAGATGATTGTCCGATCCACTGGGGTAGAGCTCATAGGGTTGGCGGACAAAATGGTCGAACATAACAATGTTCGTTACTCCTTGTTGCTTTTTTTGTTGTTTTGACGTTGTCAGTGGTTTTCTGGTGACATTAAATGGCGGCTTTTGTGAAAAAGTAACCAGTTATTAATTGTTTGCTCCACACAGTAAAAAATAATTTCGTAAAATCGGAATGCGAAATTTCATAAAAATTATTTTGTTAAATAAGTGACAAACTTGTCACTTATTTGAATATACGAACCTGTCCGTTTATTTCCAGTATTATTGACAATTTTAGTTTGTACTTTTGTTTGTAAAACTAGAAAATTAACAAATAAAAAATTGTCGACATTTGTGGAAACAATTTGTTGTAAAAAGTACACATTTTTTTTACTGTGCAGACGGTAGGCAGATCCGTAGTGGCAGAGCTCATAGACTTCGCAGACAAGATGGTCAAACATAAAAAAAGTTGTTACTCCTGGTTGCTTTTTCAGTTGTTTTGACAATGTCAAGTTTTTAGGTGACATTAAAAGGTGACTTTTTGTGGAAACGTACCCAGTTGTTAATCGGATGCTCCAGACGTTCTTCAGATCTGCTGGGGTAGAGCTCATAGAGTTGGGAGACAATATGGTCAAACATAAAAACAGTTGTTACGCCTGCTTGCTTTTTTAGTTCTTTTAACGTTGTCAGTCGTTTTTTCAGTGACTTTTTGTCGAAAAGTAACCAGTTGTTAATTAGTTGCTTCGGACGGTTGTCCGATCCGCCGGTTAGAGCTCATAGAGTTGGCAGACAAGATGGTCGAACGTGACAACAATGTAAGAAGGAAAACAAAATATTTCCAGTTACATTTATTTGGGATACGATGAACAGGACCTGGGTCTGCTTTGCATAAGTCAGGTGCATCGGTGGGTGCTAGCGCCCACCGGTCGTCGGGAAGCGCAAGCAAGATATAAATCCTGAGCTCGCAAGCGCAAGGAGACTGCCCGGTGGCTACTGCATACTCTCCACCCCCTTCATTCTCGCTCACTCTCTTTCCTCTCTCATTCTTTTGTTAACCCACACTCTCTCGCGCTCGCAGCGTTTACTCCCGTGTCTTCAAACCCGCTTCGGTACTCCCCTGGTCATTACCATTCTCTCTCTGTCTTCTGCTTGTTCTCTCGCGTGAGATTCTGGGACGATTCTGCCGGGCACTATGGTGCGCCCTGATCTGCATATAATGCTCCGCGGGTCACCGCGAAACCACTGTCTTTTTGCTGCACAAAGGCTGCACACATGCAGGATGGTTCCCCGCCTCTCGGGTGCATCGATTCCGCGATCGCTGTTCTGATGACTCACGAAATGATCATTACCGATACACCGTGATGGAATGAGACTACCGGTAGTATATTATAGCGTATCAAGATCAAGGCGACTTAAATAAATACAGGCAAATTTTATAAACTAAATTTATCTCTTGTTCTTATTTACTGATAATGTAAAAAAAAGGAAATTATTTATGACTGTCCGCCAGCTAGGATAATGCACGTCAGAGTATATATTGCAACGACCGAGCCAATGAATAACGCACGTATTTGGTTTTGGGGTGGATATTATTAAGTACAATCGCAGCTAAGTATCTCGAGCACGAACTGCCACATGTCTGTTCTCTTTCAAATGTAATGATTTATATATATATATATATATATTGAAATTCTAGCATAGGAAATATTTTTATTTTAATGGATAATCGAAAGAAAATTAGTTATATGATAAGTTAAGAACACAGCGTAATTGAAAGATTCGTGACCAATGTGAAAATAACGATAATCAACATAAAAATTGTTACAATAATTACGGGAATTTTCATGTGGATAATTTGGGACATTTTACGAAATAAAAAAACAAGAGATAGCTATATAAATGTAGATGTGTGGCCGAAAGTCAATGATATTTAATTTCCCACGAAAATATTATGCCAATAAAAACATTTGAGTGTAATATAAATATATATATATACGATGAAAAAAACAGGGCATATATGGCCACATTATATATGCCCATATAACATTTACACATTCATACTTAAAAACAAAGTGTAAAAAAAATATCTTGGTCTCGTGCACATCCAATTAATATATAATATATGAATAAGTCAAAACAAAGACAGAAATACAGTCAATATAAATAAGTTTCCCGCCATAAGTAATACTGGCTTGTCAAGTCTTTTTAAATAATTGATCGGATATAATTATCACGTCAAATTTATACCATAATGTTTACTCATCTTATATAATGGAGTCGATCCGATTCGTTGTTATACGCAATTTTTCAACACCCTGGCCAAATATTATGGACGACTCCGGATGATGAAATAAAATTTAGATTAACCATACCGATTAGATTTATAGCGACTATGGCCTATACACCGAGACAGCCGGACGAGAAGTGTCGTCACCTCGGCTAGCCGAATTATAATAATTAAATGGGGGTCTACACTGAGAAAAAAAATGGTGAATTAACCAAATTCGCGGCCACGCACGTTCAAAGCTGTTATTTGGTTGGTACAACTAAATCATTCTTTTTTTGAACGATTATACGCTTCAGTCGATTCAAAATATTTCGAGTCAAACAAATTTTTTTTATTACACCAACTAAATAACGCTTCTGAACGTGGGGGAACGCACCTTGGTTAATCCAGCCATTTTTTTTTCTCAGTGTGCGTAAGCCTCCCACTTATATGTCTCGTATTCGTATCTATTGGTACGATTCTGCTTCTCCTCGTAACAGTGAGGATAGCGACGCGGTACCTTCAAATTCGCAACAAAAAGTCCGATCGAGACTGTTGTCATTCGGTCAATCGATATTCTGTGCACCGAAAAAAAGGTTTGGTAAGATCAAACAAAATTAGTTTGAATTAACCAAATCCGGCGGTTGCGGGTGGCGAGCGAAATATTTAGTTAAGTTGAATAAAAAGTTGCATCAACATTAAAAAAAATAATTTCATTGTCCCAACTAAGACTATGTTTGATCGAACAAAATACGTAATTACATCGAAAAAAATCTTTGTTTGAAACAAATATCTAGTCACACAAAGGAAAAAAAGTTTGTCCCAACTCAATCTGTAGTTGGGTCCCAGTACTGTTATTTACATTATTTGTTACTAATTAATTTCATACATGGTTACATCGTGTTTTATACGTTCTATTGTAATCAGTACATAGCTGCTTATCAATATAACACAATTTTTACAAATAAAAATTGTACATATACTAGCGGGGCTTGAATCCCGAAACCAACGCATCCTAATCTAGTACCTTCCCACTACGCTTCAATTGGTTATTCATATGTGGAATCTTGAATCGGATATATAAGTTATTCTCCGTCATTAACTTAGACTCAACTTCGATGATTTGACATTGAAATATCGAAACAACTTGAAAATGGTTTATTGTGTCTATAATATTTGTGATTGACTAAATTGACGTCTTGCCGAATTGAATAAAATCATTTTCAAGATGACAAATGTTCGTATATATACGATCAACGTCGAATCACATTTTTTTTCAAATTGACCAAATATACATTCAAGTAAAAACAATATACCTTCTGTATGATGACAGGATATACGATAGAATCGAAAAAAAAAGTTGTTGATTTAATGCAGCTTGGGTTCACTTTGAACCAACGTTGTAATCGCAATAACTGCTATACGCAATTGACACAGCCACAGCTGCTTTATTGTTTCAACAAAGGTGCAGTCTATTTAAATGCGCGTGGATTGATTCAAACCAATTTTCCGTGACCGCAGCTGTGAGGTTGATATTACCAGACCTTTTTTTTCGGTGTGCGTTTGTCACTTGCCATACCGTGCAATTCCAATCATCTGTCTAATACCGTGTGCTCCGGTCCACCCTCATCTCTATATTAGTTACAATATACTCCGTACGCGGCGCTAAACGATTCTCATCAGACGACGAATGACCATAACGTAATGGCACGAACCACTGTAAACAAGTGCGATCGAGCAGATTCAGGGAAATCGGGCTTGACGAACAAGCCTCACTGCTGACAACGTCGATGTCACTCCATAAGACGTCTTTATTTTGCGTCACGTGGCCCGCTACAATAGCCATTACATGAAATGGCGTTGGTTATTGGGTACCTCCGTCACCTCGACCAAGTGACGACCAAGTCTGGACTGTTGCATGCGCGCGGTCTACACGTACGTAGCACCGACACTCCTACACTTACAAGCGGATATTAGGTACGTATAGGTAATACGTACATCGGAGAGTTGCCTCGAACCCTGAGGACGATGATATCGAAAGTTTATGCACTCCAGCATAATGGCCTATTACCCGGTGCACATTATAATGACTGCGCGGCGTTGTTAATGGAGGATAGCGCGGGGTTTTTGCGGGGCGACCGAGGGATGGAGAAGGAACGAACGTCAGGGCTGGGAAAGCGCATGGTTGTTAGAGAAAGATGTGATACAAAAAAAGAAAATAAATAAAGCCGAGCCCTACCAACGGTTTTGCAGAGCCGCAATGTTGCGGTCGCGCAACCCGCTGGCTTCATGCATCCAACACTCTCTGCATGTTGGTGCACTGATGCACTGGCTGTAATCGAGAGATATCAGGAGGCTGAGAAAGGGAGAGACGGAAAGTGAAGCGGAGAGGCAGACTCGAGGCTGCATGCGCTGCATTACTCGTGGCACTTATAAGGCCGCTGCACATCCCCTTCCCAACGGGCCGGTTGGACGCACCGTAGGATAATAGGATACCGCTTCGATCAACACCAGGGCGATGGCCGTCCGCGATCGTGACCGGCCTATCGCGACGACCGTGACGCCGCCCACAATTAACCATATTTGTGATTTCTTTCACAAATGTATAGTCATTATCTCTCTATAATATAAAAAGATTTTGCCGCCGCCACTGCCGTGACAAGCATCAAGGGGGGGGGAGGGGGTCAATAATGGGATCAGAGTGCTGGACAATAATAGGGTCAAAGTGGTGGTCAATAATAGGGTCAGAGTGGTGATCAATAATAGGATCAGAGGGCTGGTCGATATTAGGGTCAGAGTGGTGATCAATAATAGGGTCGGCGCGGGTCAATAATAGGGTCAGGATGACAATAACAGGGACATGAAGTTGGTTACAATAGTGGGGCTAAGAATGGTAAAGACATACGTCTTTTAAAGGATTTAGGATCGAATTTTAAGACATTAGTTTGAGTACTCAAAAGCAACTTAAGATTGCTTTTGAGCTCGAACTTAAGATCGAAGATTAGTCCGAATTTCATTGCGTCCTTAAGGTTGATCTTAAGTTCGGACTTGAGTTTCATCTTAAGTTCGATTTCAAATTCAAACTGATGTCTTAAAATTAGAACCTTAGAATAATAAGGGCTTGAGTCCTTAAAGGGGTGCGAGCGCGCGAAGTGCGCGAACCGCTAGGCCCCGTAGTATATATATATATATATATATATATATATATATCACAAATATTAGTGAATTTGTGATAACATATGAGAAAGGTAAGCTTGCCAAATGTTCACTCACAAGGGTTATCGATAAGTGATAGATATATTATGAAAGTAACCATTCTTTAAAATGAATATTTTATAAAAAAATAAACCTTTTTAGAATAAGGATTTGATTATTACATGTAATTATAGGAAGGAATAAATTTCTGAAGAGGGCAAGCAATTTGGATGAATCGATAAAATGAAGATGTAGGAGTGCGCACATCCTTCTCTATCTTACGAATGTGCCGATTGGTAGCGACATTTCTGGTCATCGAACGCTGTAATCGCATCGCAAATTTGTGATTTCTCTCCGACGCAATGAAAAGTGCGAGACAATATGAGATTACGAATGCGAAAGATTCGCCAAAGTATCCGTTTATCGGATTCGACATACATCCTGTTCTCTGAACGAGTTTTACGATTTTTATCAACATCCGTTGCCTTGTCCTTTTCTTTTTCCTTGGCTCGGCAGTCGCATGCCTGCTCGGGCTTTCTCATTGTGTTCTCATTGTCGTAGCTGGTTCCGGCCTATGGCAGAAGCCGCAGCACAACAAGTATACAAAAATCGTTTCCTCCAAGGCGCGCGGGCCGAGCGAGCATCGCCGTCGAACAACGTGCTTAATGAGCAATAGCAACTCGATGGGAGCCGCTTTGTTGGATTCTAACAATGAGCTAATAAACTGAACTGCAATGCGTTACTTCAATATTTGTAATTAAATTCTTGAATGCTCAGAGAATGCATCCATGAACAGAAGCACCCTAAATGAACAATTATGAGTCGAAACACCTGCAACTGCACGTAAGCAACATTACCGTGGTAATCTTAAGCACCCCACATAGAAATTGGAAGACAACAAAAATGGCAAACTTCTTAGATGTGCTCTGAATTCGTTTCTATATGAACTCAGAATGTCCTCCGTAAGATATCGAATGCGTCGATTTTGGACCATTGGTAATACTCTCAAACATCTGAACTTAAGTAAGTCTTTTTGTAGACTCTCTGTATACATATTGTCACATACAATATTAATCCAGAATATTAATACAATATTGATCCAGAATATTATTGTACGATGCGATACGTATACAAAGAGTTCTCGAAAAGACTTACTTGCGTTCACAAGTTTGAGATAACTACCAATGGTCCGAAATCGACGCATTCGATATCTTTCAGAAGACATTCAGAGTTCATATCGAAGTAAATTTGGAGCACATTTAAGAAGTTCGCCGTTTTTTACGATACATTTATGACATATATATGTCGTCCAATTGTTATGTGGGTCGTGATCATATCAGACTCCAGGAAAATCGTGCAGGAAGGCGACCGACGATCGGTCTGGGGGCTGTTTGCTGCAGAAGCGAAACAAATCCGATCGAGTCTAAAAGGAGAAGAGCATTCGAGGTTCAGAGGACATTCGGTGGAAGACGACGAAAGAAGAAGCCAGAGAGAAGCGGACAAAACAAAACCGCGGGAACAGGCACTGGCTCGAAAGGATACAGTGAAGAGAAACGATGAGGGAGAAACCTTTCGCTCCTAGTATCGCACTTAGAACCATTCGCTGAATCGGAAGGTGCATACCTTAGGATTATGCTTGAGCATGAGGACGAAAAGGCTCCGCGCGGACTAGCTTCAATCAGCGCGAGTTTCGTGCAAGCTGCACTAACGTGGTTATGCATCGTGGGTGATTGGTGTCCAGCCATTCCAGCTCTTCGATCAAGCGAGGATCTTCGGAAGCTATGTACCAAACGTGCCTAGGACGAAAATGGAAGATAGCAAAAAGCGATTCGTGACAACTGTGCGGAGACCTTTCGAGAATCAGTTTGATCATAGCCGGCCCATTAGTGGCTAAGTAATAACCATTTAGTTACTGAACAGTAACCGTTCAAGTTTTAAATAGGAAGCATTCAATTACTAAGTAGGAAACATTCAATTATTAAGTAGGAACCATTCAATTACTAAACAGGAACCATTCAATTACTAAACAGGAACCATTCAATTATTAAATAGGAACCATTCAATTACTAATTAGGTACCATTCAATTATTAAATAGGAAGCATTGTATTACTAATTAGAAACCATTCAATTACTAAATGGTAACCATTTGGGGAATTTCATTTGGTCAATAGTATTACTCAAAATAGTGACAATTGTTCAACGGCTATGGCCCAAATGTCAACCGTACATCAACAGTTATGATTCAAACCACACCTCAACGCCAATGCTGCAAGTAGTTATCTTTAGTTAACGGTCATAACCAATAGTTGAAAAGTCTTAATAAATCACGGTTCGAACCATTCAGTACCATTGATTGTGCCAATCGGATTCAACTGTAATCATCCACCGACCAATGGCTCATTTTCATCAGACGGACCGGATCATTCCAAAACTAGTAACTTGATAAAAGAGGCGGAAAGGGAAAAAAAATGGTATACCTGCGCGAAAGAAAGCGAAGAAAACAAATGGACGAACAATACAGCTGGAAGCGGTGTTCTGCATGCGGCTGGATGTCGCTCGGCTGCAGCCGAATTTCAGAGAATCGGAACATAAGATGGTTGTACGGTACAAGCGTCGTAGAGCGCAAGTAGGAGAAGACGTGTGCGCGCGGACTGGCGTGATACACGCAACGATCCCCCTAAATCACTCTGGGACGAAGGATCCGGCGCTCTCGCCTCGCGAAGCCTTGGCGGCAGGCAGGCGGGCAGGCAACAAAAAAGATGGATTTATAAGGGGACGCGGGAGTCCCGGCGTTTCGGGGATTCCTCTCGTTGGCCACGAGAGGAGACTCGTTTCCTCTCTCGACCCCAACCCCTCCCTCCGCCCCCTCTGCTCCTAATCCAGCGGCACCATCGCATCGCATTGCCACCAGTAACACCAACACCACCGCTGTATAACTGCCATACACTCGCGACTCCCAACGCGAATAGAATTATCTCGAATCTCTCCGGGTCCATCGAGTTCCGCCCATTAATCACTGCCGCGACTGCCGTAAATACTGCGATTGAAGAAGGCAATTAGTTGAACGTAAACAACGAACTGTTACATCTCGCTACGGTACAACGATTTTAACACTGATCAAGTAGTAATGCCGACGCAGACGCATCAATGTTGGGTAATCTCGGGCGATTGGCTGTCGTTTATTGAAAATGGAAATGTTGTGTACGGATCTTTACAAAAATCAATAGGAGACGGGTAATGAGCCACTTTATAAAAAATCAATGTTGAGTATTTCACGCAGAAGATTCGAACCTCCCGTGGAAAAAAAATGTGCGTGAGGTATCCGTCTGGGATCTGTATTTAGTCAGTTTGTATAGCTTCCCGAGCAGAAATGTAGTCAGCGGTGTTGTCTGGGCCCTTCTACACTTCCCCCACTTTTTACAGGGCCTAGAATGGAACACTAACCAATGCCCGACTTGGCTTGTCACACTTCGAAGTGTATGAGGCCTTTATCAATTTCCTAGTTAGGACTCATGAAGGCTTCCCCATTAAGCCCCTGCTAAATTAGTGCATAAATTAAATTGAAAAATATTTATTTGCAGATCTTTCTTGGATTTTTGCGCATTGTTTATTAGAAATTCTTACTTATTGAAGATGGTAGTCAATTTAGATCGCCAAAAAAACACATTGTAAATTATTTTGCTGCTGGTGGGTTTCGAACCTGGGTCCCTGTGGTAGCTGCTCTGCGCCTTAGCTCACTCGGTTGTTCGCATCTTATTAGAGTTCTTTTTTTATTGTCTATTTGAAGTTAAAGAAGGGGTTATGGCTACATTTATACGAATGCGACTTAAATGATTAAAATAGAACTGTGTATTCGTGAACGGTTAAAATAATTTTTTTGTTATCGACATTGTGCCTTTCGTTAATAACATTTAATTAACAATCGAATAAAACGTTTGTAGATATTGTGCACTGAGAACTACTCATAAGCAAATAAGGTTGAAAAATTTGTTTATCGATATATGATTAACGATTGTTAATTAAAAATCGCTAATGAACAATTCGACAGTCGGTATGACCGAATATTAAAAAGTTACCAGTATCGATAAACCTTGATGAATTAAATAACAATTGCATAATAATGCGTATACTTGCCGCGTAGAAAAAAATCGTATGGAAAAGGGTATTAAATTGAGTACGGGTCGAATATGAGGAATCGTACGGGAATGAATATGGGTGAAGTATAATCTGACTATGGGCTTTGTTCAGTTCCCACATTCATCCCATACTCTTTTCCAGACTCTTTGCCAGCTATCGGATACGACCTCGGACATTTTCATGCAATCAACCCCGCACACTTTCCCAGACTCTTTCCCAGTCATCGCATTCAGGCTCGAAAATTTTCGGTGTATTTATCCCATACTCTTTCACAGACTCTTTCCCACCAAACGCATTAATAGAAATTTTTTGAAGGTTGTGCGCGATTTTTGGGAAAGAGTCTGGAAAAGAGAATGGGATTGATCACACCAAAAATGTTGAGCCTGTACGCGATGACTGGGTAAGCGTCTGGGAAAGTGTGTGGGGTTGATTGCATGAAAATGTTCAAGGTCGTACTCGATAGCTGGCATAGAGTCTGGAAAAGTGTATGCGATGAATGTGGGAACTGAACAAAGCCCATAGTTAGATTATACTTCATCCATATTCGTTCCCATACGATTCCCCATATTCCCGAGTAGAAATTTAGTCAGGCTGCCTGATGTCTTATCAGGGCTAGCTCAGGTATTGTTAAGGCATGACCGATCAAGCTGGTCAGATATCAGCCGGATCCGGGGCACGTCGAATAGCACTAAGGATCTTCTTATTAGGACAGCTTGACGTAACTAGCATCAGGGTCACAATAAATTATGGTAAGGCATGCCGTGATAATGTTTTGGTCGCATTATCGGGCAGAATATTGCCTAATGTGTTGTCAGGGCTACATCAGGTATCAGTAAGGCATAACGGATCAGGCCGGCCAGGTAGCACCCGGATCCAGGCCAGAGTCAAGTATCGTTACGAGTTGCCCTAACAGGCCAGCCTGATGTCGCCAGCATCACGGCCACATCAGGTTATAATAGGGCATGCCTCTTCTTTTCTGATCAGGCTGGTCAGACACCACAAGCATCTGGGCCACATCAAATAATTCTATGGCTTCCCCTATCAGGGCAGCCTGACGTAGTTAATATCGTGGCCACATTATGTAAGAAAAAGGTTTGCCCGGCGTATCCGATTTTTTACATTTTGGACTTTTTGAACATTCCTCATTACCGGTCTCACGATACACAATTTGGAGATAATTGACTAACATTATTACCTGATATTATTACCTCTTGTTTTTGACATATTTAATGGCGTTGATTTATTTAATGGGGTTTTTATGATTTAATGAATTTATTAATCATGTTAATTCATGAGATAAAAATAAAACAAAAACTATTATTAATTAATAATTATAATCAAAATTAGTTACTGGTTGTTTGTCAATTATCTCGAAATCGTATATCGTGAGACTGTTCATGACGAATGTTAAAAATTTAAAAAAATCGGATATATCAGGTAATTCTTTTTCTTATATAATGTCGCCGTGATGCTGGTGACATCAGGCTGGCCTGATAAGGCAACTCTTAACAATATTCGACCTGGCCCTGATCTGGATGCTACCTGGCCAGCCTGTTCCGCCATGCCTTACTAGGACCTGATGTGGCCCTGACAATACATCGGGCACTGATAAAATGTATGCTCCAAGTATCGTTAAGTCTACGCTAGGGATTTTCTGGAAAAAATAACAATTGACTAAATTTTGTAACTAAATGTTATCGCCAATCGTTTACCCATTGACAATAAACAATTGTTAAGATAATCGCAATTGGCGATTAGAAATAACTCACCAATTAATTATTTAAGTAACTGAAAACAGAAATATTTACTGGGTTATCGTGGTATAAAAATTAAAAAGTCCAAAGAATACACGTTCGAAACATTTCAGTGATTTTTATAAAATGTAAAGCAAGTCATTTAATCATCATCCGTAGTTTGATTTCTGACTCTTATATAGATGAGTTCTTAAGTATTATTTGTAAGTTCTGAATAGCCAAGCGGGATGGTGACACGCTACAAATCGGACGACCCGGGTTCGAGTCTCACTCATTGAAATATTGATATTGTTTTTTCCGAGATAAAATTGACTCTCTTCACAGAGAATGATCAACTATAACAAAAATAATGATAATTGAGTATTCGAATTGGGACAAGATATTTTTATCAATTTTATTGTCCAAATTAGGAATAAGCTGTGATCAGGGTTGCGTCAGTGCCAAAATCTGGCCCGGATCTGGTAGCCCGATCGGGGCCGGATTCGAAATGGCGTTACATACTACATCCGGCCCTGATATATTTGCCGGATATGGGCCGGATCAGGCTGATAGGGCAGGTCTGATATGGGCCAGCTTCCAGCCTGAATAAATTTCTACTCGGGTTCAACCCATACTCAATTTAATGCCCTTTCCCATACGAATTTTTTCTACGCGGGTTTTAAACAAATTATTAACTGCATGTTTCGTCGTAATAAATACAAATATAAAAAATTCCGTGAAAATAATTGATTCAATTTCTGATTTATCAATCTCATTGTTAATATTTTTCTTAACAAATGATTTATGTATTATGTTCAATAAGAGTCTAGCACTAAGTTTCTAATTTTCGATTCCTATTACGAACCTAACAAACCTAAATAGGCCCTCTGTTGGAATCCTCACTTTAGGTTGTTCGATTGAAACTTGGTTTTCCTTTATAGGACGCAGCAAGGCGAAATATGGGTGCCCTTCTATGGTTTCCTTGACTATCCCTTATCATTCTATTGTGCACTCCTATATTGGGCCCTGCAGGGTACTACTTTGAATTACCTATTATGGATTCTACGGGTATGCCTGTAATGGCCCTATAGTTTATATATTTATATATAGTTTTAACGTGGCTCGCTGCTACAACAACCGAATTCTTGGATATTATCAGTTCGACTGCGACATACAGTTCAGGTACCAGGTTGTGGACGACAGGATTTTCTGAGTCCACGTCGATTCCTCCATAGTTTTTGGTATCCAGGACTATCCATCCATAGTTGCCTGCATCCAGGACTACCGCTTCACAGTTTTCGCTATCCAAGACTATGTCTCCATATTTTTTGATATCTAGGTTGATCCGTCCATAGTTTTCAGTGTCTCGGTCGACCGCATCGTGGTTTTCTATGTCTAGAGCAGCGGTTCTCAAACTGGGGTTCATAGACCACCAAAATACCCGAGGGACCCCCTGTGCACCCCAAGGTTGAGAGCCACTGGTCTAGAGCCTTAATAGTTGGCGTCAGCCAAATACGTCAAAAGTTTTTATTGTATGTACATGAAAATCCATCAAGTACGTGAAAAGTGCGTATTGGAAGTTGTGTACGAGAAAAGTTCGTATCGAAAGTCACGTACAGGAAAAGTTCGTATTGAAAGTCGGAGTACATTAGAAATTCGTGTTGAAAAACGAGTACGTGAAAAGTTCCTATTACAACTAGACATGTTACAACCGACCCCGGATCCTCAAACGGTGAAGTCCGTAAAAAGTACCAGATCGGCCCAACAGCTGCACATTATACTGACGAAATACAGATACAGGACGGATACGTCACATACTTTTTTTTTACACGGGCATTTAATGCGTAATTTACACGACCAGTACACTATGAGCGATATGGCGATGTGGGCGACGTGGACTATGAGCGAAGGGTTACTAGAATATTACTATATAAAAAACTGGAGCAAAACGGGGACATGGAGCAAAATGGGGACATGAAATGTCATATTGACATGGGGCAAAATAGGGTAATAAAGAAGCTAACAAAAGTTGCCGCAAGTCAAATCGAAGGGTACCCCGCTTTGCCCCAGATGGTTTTGTTTTTTTAAATATCATTTCAAAACCGGTGCCGATACAATTTTGGTGTGAAAAGCAATGGATCTATACTTTCGGTATCGTTGTAGCAGGTTTTATTATTTAGCGTCCCTGTTTTGCCCCGGTTTAGCCTACTCGAAGTAATCGAGACACTGCATGATTACGCCTACTGTACGTGATTCCTGAGGCCCTTTTGGGATTAAATAATCGACTGCTACACAATAAAAAAAGTGTTCCTTTGACAACAAATGATTGTCCATAAACGTCCACAATTTTTTATTTGTTAATTTCTTGTTTTACAAACAAAAGTACAAACTAAAATTGTCAATAATACAGGAAATGAAAGGACAGATTCGTATATTCAAATAAATGACAAACAAGTTTGTCACTTATTTAACTAAATAATTTTCACGTAATTTCGCATTCCGATTTTACGAAATTATTTTTTACTGTGTAGTGCAGTTGATTATTGAGTCCCAGAGGGGCCTCAGGAATCACAACAGTAGGCGTAAACATGTAGTGCCTCAACTACTCCTAGTACATTAATTACCCACGCGTTCCAACATTTTTGGATAACGTTCCAAAAGAAACGGATATGACCAGCAAGTCTCCCTCTTCGACGACCTCTGGATCAAAATCATCGCCGGTTCTGCATTGCACTGGCAATGATTTTAAATCGCTGCGGGCGTCAGGGCCATTTATCAAGGCACAACGAGTAGCCGCATCACCGGGAATTACGCCATTCAATTGTACTTGTCGATTAAGTACCGGTGAAAATGTAAAGGTTTCGAGTGGTCCTCACGTGCACTATTAATAATGTTATGAAATTTACAACACCTTTAATATACAAAGTTATAGGAAATATATGACCTCGGTATATGAAATTAGAATTCACATACATTGTTCATAGATTGTCAAGCGCTCTTGCGTGAGTTTGATAGCACCGAAACACCGAACTCTTTGTGGTGCCAACACATAGGATAAATTATGGCCACCGTAGCTTAATACCACGTCTCTTAAGATATGCGAACGAATTCGATAAGATCAGCGACATATTCGGGCTCCCCCGATCAATCTTTCATAGCTCAATTCTTCGTGCCCGACTTTAGTCATTTGTGATTTCGGTACATCCTATGCTTACTCTTATTCCCGATAACTATTACCTTAGCTTAAGCCACTGTCAATTATTGTATACACTATCGCTAATTTTTGTAATACTGCATAAAGGGTTCAACCTGTGAAAATAAACATAAACATAAACATAAATAAATTCAATACCTATATACTAAAATTACAGGTGATGGCATTGAAAATGAAGACATCCGCATATGAAAATTATCTGTTTATTACAAATATTCTTACATACGTGTGAATAAAATTTCATATACTGTATATGCATAAAGTGTCATATAGATTTCATGAATATTCAAACAGAAATTTTTAATAGTGTGAGGAAATAAAAACAAATATGCCACGACATCATCCTGAAGCATTTTTTTTTTACCAAATTCTGTTAGCAAGTTTAAAATTCGGACAAGTGCAAGTCCTAATCGGGCACGAACCTAGTTTGCATATTAATACGGCGCAACATCCGTGGATCCTCCATTTTCGGTGTCCAGATGCCGATTTGAAAATGGCCTCGAAGGCGATTCCCATTCCTCTCACGGCTTGCACGCGCCGGGCCGAGACTCCGTCAAGGGAAGAGAGAAGAAGCTCGCGAACGGAAGATTTCCCGATTATGATGTCCACCCTGGAGGGAATCGCGCGAATACCGAGGTGTTCCTCTGTGTTCTTTATCGCCGTCCCGGAATGCTTGATAACGTTTGATTTGTTTCAATCGTAAATATGAGGAAGGGCAATATGCCTTTCTCAAGCAGTGCGGATGTGAATATAGGTTGTCCCGACTATACATATAGGCGACTAGTCTGGTCCTCCCCAGCGGAAGATATGCATGCCGGCACGAATGCATTTAAGCATAGATGGCGTGGCTCCGTGATGGAAAATTAAGCATACGTGACATACCGATACTGTATTAGTTAATATATATAATATTTATCAACTGGACCACTTTTTTTGGTCGTCCTCTCAGATGTTTTTTTTTTAAATTTGCCAGTTTGTAGTACTACTCGAGGTGCTTCCGTAATTTTTTTTTAGATTTTTGAAGTGCACCCTTCAGGATTTAAGTTTTTTTAAAGTATCAGTAGGGTAGAGGGGGCAAAATGGGGCAGTTGGGCAAAACTAAAGTTTCCAATAATTTTTGGATGCCCGAATTCGCCTCATCGATACATCAGGCTGTTCTGCCCCGTTTTTCCACCTTGTTCGATCCAAAAATGATTGGAAACTTTAGTTTTGCCCAACTGCCCCGTTTTGCCCCGTTGCCCCATTTTACCCCGCACTTCCCAATATCTCAGAAAATATTCGTCACGCAAAAAATTCGTAAGAACATTAACGTTTTTATTTTTTATCAACTTTTGAATGATGTTGAGTGATAATCTTCCCGATATGGGAAAGTCCATGTTTCGTGAAAAAAAATTAAAATATTTTTTTTCTACTAAAAAGACAACTTCGATTGTGATCCCAATTTTATTGAATCTTTGGCATTGTATGAAGATTCTGGGAAAAAAATCCCAAAGTGATACCGCCGATTCTTACGTACTAAAAAAATAAACAAATAAAAAATTGAATTCGTATAACAGAGGGCAAACGAGGGAAACACATCCAACAATCTTTATTAAAAGAATCTCAATTTCAAAACAAGTTTCCCAACGATGTGAATCAAATTTACCAACTACGGGCAAACCCCTTTCATGTGTCTAAAGAATAGTCGAGTTTATACGAATTTATATGAATTACATTTTTTGTTTGTTAATTTTTTTAGTACGTGAGAATCGTAGGTACCACTTTAGGATTTTTTTTAGAATCTTCATACAATGCTAAATATCGTCTAAAATTGGAACCAGAATCCAACGTGTGTTTTTGGAAGAAAAAATTATTTTAACTTTTTTTTCCAAAAATGGACTTTCCCGCATTGCGAAAATTATGATTGTATCATTCGAAAGTTGATGAAAAATAAAAAAGTTAATGTTTCTACGAATTTTTTGAGTGACCAATATTTTCTGAGATATACTGATATAAAAAAAGTCCATTCTGAACGGTGCACTTCAAAAATCTTCCAAAAATCACAGAAGCCCCTTTCAAGTAGTACTACAAACTGGCAAATTTGAAAAAAGAAAAGTCTGAGACGTCGACCGAAACAAGTGGTCGGTTGATAAAAATGCCTCATATGGTCTTTTGTTTTTTATTTTCTATTATTTTCATTTTTCATGAACAATTTGACTTATTGCCTATACTTTTCTTATGTAAGGAACGTCAGAAAACTGAAATACGGCGTTTATAAGAAAATTAAGACGGTGACTGCTTTGCGATATTTTTACCTAAAAATATTTTATTCCAGATATAATTGGAAATATATAACTTCAAACGTACAGCAATTTATGAAATGAATATATAAAAATGTTATAAAGCCGATAAATTAAAAACAATTGTCGTATATTACGTATGGTATAACTGGGACACTGGTTAACCGCGTAACCGACGCCCACCACCACACCCAGAGATATGGTTTATTACATTTAAATAATAAATCAGTGCATTAGGATTCTGTTTATTCAAATGGCATTTTTTTTTAAATTTGTGTGAAACAAATTTTTATTTACGTGAACCTATAAGAGTCACTTCATTCGACTGCAACATCGCATTATATATAAATAAGTACACTAAATACATAATAAATATGTACTCAAATAAAAAATTATACTTGACATAAGTAAAATGCTACACAGTAAAAAAGTTTGTACTTTTCACAAGAACTTATTGTCCGCAAACGTTCACAAATTTTATTGATTAATTTTCTCGTTTTGCAAACAAAAGTGCAAACTAAAATCGTAAATGACACGGGAAATAAAAAAACAGGTTCGTATATTCAAATAAGTGACGAACGAGTTTGTCACTTATTAATAAAAATTAATTTACGAAATTTCTCATTCCAATTTTCCGAATTTATTTTTTACTGTGTAAGCAGATATACAGAGAATATAATTTAGGCGTCCGAAATAAATTTTATGTTTATAAAAAAAAATTTTCTGTGACTGCAATAACTCTAGGAAAAAAAAATACCTTCAGTAGGATCCCTTGACAAAGTTTTCCATTGGGCGTTTCATGGTAATGAATGGTATCCAAAGGTAATTAATGGAAAATTTGAAATGGTACGTGTTCCCATTCCTTACCAATAGGAGACCAATAGCAAATTCCTGGGAAAGTTCGACTGGTACTTTTTCTCATTCGTTATTAATGGGAATTCACTGACAAATCAATGGGACGTGACAAATGGTACCTTTTTCCTTCATTATTAATGGTAGTTGATTAGAGCACGGACTGGAACATCTGAAATGGTATTTCTTACTATTGAGAACAAATGGGATCTGAATCGAATGGTAAAAAGATTGGGAATCTTTAATGGCATGTCTAACTATTTATAATTGACGAGGAATAAGAATCGAGTCGACAAACACTAGGGAATCACGTGTGTGAGTAGCAACTTTCACTTAAATGGTATAAGCGATAATGAATTGCAGATAAATGAGTCCACAATAGTAGCTGTGAACTTAACGATCCAAATTATTTATGAACAATAGGAGACATTTTTCGGGAACATTGCAGCTTTTCTAATTGTTAAATTTTTAGACACTGTACAAAAGTGGACAATTATATATAGCATATTTTTTTGCGAATGGGAATGCCAGTGGTATAAAAATACCATCCACTAAATGGGAAACTATATGGCATATTGAATGGTATATTGAATGGTAGTACAAATGGAAATGGTACCATTGGCAAAACGCCATTGAATTACCTTTAACGAATAGTTAATGGTAATCAATGGGGTTTTTTAATGGTAATTAATGTGACATTTAACCAAGGGATGCCGAGCAATTGGCAGCTTTACCGCAACGTCATCGAATCCCTGCACAGCAGAAATTTCAGCGTGCCGATAGCTCGCACAGACGCACCTCACACCTTACAAAATAATAATACATGTGCCCGCACGGAAAAAGCTCGCACCGAGAGAATCTTCCACGCCGCCTATTCTCCTTTTCGCTCCTCGAGTGCATATTTGCATTCCGGCCAAGTGCACCCCGACAGGACAGGAGGCATCGAATGTTTAATTCACGATACGGTATAGGAGAAGGAGCGGGTAGGAGAGTGCCGGGGGACGCGAGAGCGAACGAGGAAGAATACCGCGAGCAAGCGTAGGGTAGCAATTGATGGGACAGGGTGGCGCGTTTGTTGAGCTAATTACTGTAAGGCGAGGCGCTTACGCGCGCCGCTACATACAAACGGCATTAACGGTCGTGGCCATCAATCCCTGTGGCCCTCGCCTCGCCGAGGGAACTTCCCCCTCGC
Organism: Amblyjoppa proteus; assembly: GCA_963922035.1. Classification (NCBI taxonomy): domain Eukaryota; kingdom Metazoa; phylum Arthropoda; class Insecta; order Hymenoptera; family Ichneumonidae; genus Amblyjoppa; species Amblyjoppa proteus. The sequence goes on along the minus strand of OY998231.1, from coordinate 14,532,906 downwards.
CACGCCGCGCCGTTCTCCTCATTCTCGCTTTCTCACTTGAGGAACCCCCCAGAAACCCCCGCCTCATCTTCACCGACGCTATATTCCCTTTTGCAATAGTCTCGGGATTCCCTCATTCTTATCCCCTGTCGTTCTCCCTCGCTCTCCGTCTTCAGTGCCGTTTCTTTATCTTGTCTGTATTATACCGCGAGCCCAGGAGAGCCTTTCCTCCGGGATATGGATACACCGAAGTAATTGGCGAGGAAAGCGGCGAGCCGGTGTAAAGTAACATTCTGTTTCTGGCCCCGTGCGGAGAGCGCAAACGCTAGGACGTTCACTTCACAGGACACTTTTATAATAATTTCAGGATCGAATTTTGAGACATTAGTTCGAACCTGAAGATCGAGCTTGACGATCGAACTTGATGATCGAACTTGATGCGGTGGTAACAGATCGCTTTCCTTATTTTTTTCGAGAATGTTAAGAGGTTGCTGGAACTGTTTTTTTTCATTTTTAACATGCTGTACCTAATTTACCGACGAAACTGGATAATTTTTCAGTACCGACTTAACATTTTTAATATGCTACAGATATGCGTCCGCGTATCTGTAGCAAAAACCGCACTTATATGAAAAAAATGGTAGTCTTTTTAAAAATGGTCCGATTTTCAAATCTCAAACGCCATTTTACAGGGAGCACATCAAATTATTAGGAAAAAAATAGTCTCATTGTATCCCGTTCAAAAAGTCTATTTATTTGAACATTTGAAAATAGGAAATAGAAGTCAAACACTTGTAAAAAATCAATGAAAACGCAAACAAAATTGGTTTTACGTGGGTTTTAACATTTATTTTTCTTGATACATTGTAGACATTTAAAGATGACGATCATTATTATACACAAGCATCCCTTCGGGGGGCTTATTGGGGGGCTTAGAACCCCAAGCCCCCGGGGGTGCACGTCGCGCTTCGAGCTCTGCTCGTGTTGTATAGATATACTTGAATATAAAAAAATGGCAAAAAAGCTTCGCTTTTTCACAATAGGCACGACCGTTTGTTGTCGCGCTCCATTATAATAATTGCCCGTTGCGCTGCGCGCTTCGTTTCTGTGTACCCGTTTGGGAACAGCTGAAGCGAATGAACTGCCAATTTTAGTGGATCATCTGGGACTAATATATGATGAACACACGGAATTGGAGCTAAATCGGCAGAGCCGTTCACTTGTTACAGTGGATAAACAAATACACACACATACATATGCACACCGCTAAAAACGATTGATATCACTTATAAAATGGTCAAAACGCAAAGTTATACGGGTATTATTTAGATTTCAGCCAGTAACAGATTTTGCGATGACGAATGTATAAGGCACATGTTTCGCTTGCATTCGGTCGTGCCTAAAAATTGATTAAAGTATTAAATTATACAAAAATTATAAACAATTATTAGAAAAATAAAATGCCAACTATGTAACTCCAAATGATATAATAGTAACTTATTGTCGACAGTTTTAGCAAACAAAAAAAATCACTTACATAAAACACTAACGGGAACTTCGGACTGGGGTACTTTAGTGCCCCAAACGCGCTGCGTTAGCGTCCCGCGCGAGAGCCAGCGAGTAACTGAAGCTACTCCCGGCCTTCGCATATCCTCGGTTCATGGAATTAAATTATCGTAGAGGTTCCAAGTCGATAATGTCAATTTCCACTTTAGGAGTGCAGTTTGAATATCGTCTGGAGTAATTTTGTACCCCATACATGAGTTCTAGGGTTAGATGTAAAAAAGAAAACATATATTTCCGTTATGGCCCAAAACGGTCAAAGAGCCGTCCTGAATCCGAAGCATCGTAACACGATTTCAATGAGAAATCGACTAGACCACCGGCGTCGAATAACTCATCGACGAATGACATCCGCTCGCTGGCATCGGGATAGCATCGTCCGGTCCTTTGTCTTTTGCGAAGCGGCGTGCGGGGGCCGGTAGAGCGCGCCCGCGTCACGACGGCCGAGTAAAGAGGGCACCTTTCGGTGACCACGAGGGTACGCGTACGCCTTCTTGGGACGCCCTTTTTCGCAAGGAAATTCCAGCTCACGCGCCGGTCCTGAATCTCCGTAAGACCGTAACACATCATTATGGGCTCTCGAGGGTCCTGCAACAGTATCGGATAGCCCTCTCACTGGTCTCTATATCCAACGCGTTCTCACTGGAGTTCGAGGGCACGAGAACAGTGAGGCCGTAAATATCCGGGCGCCAAATAATGCCCGGCTCGCGAGCTAAACTCGACGGAGTTGAGAAGCTAAGCGAACAAGAGAAGAGGAGAAAGAGCGAGATCAAGAATGAGGGAGGGAGAGAGGTTTAAGCCATCGTGTAGGTCGTAGAGAAAGAGCCTCAGTGAGAAGGAAAGAGATGAAAAAAAAAAGAAAAACCGAAGAAGCGAACGCGACTCCTGCTCGACCCGTAATGAAGGACATTCTCGTTAATTAGTCGATAAATTATCCTTCACACTTGACGTTTCAGCGTCGCTCGTACGCTCGTCCTCCTCTTTCTCCGGCACTCCTCCCATCGCTCCGTCGAATCGCTCCTGAGGAGAAAGAGAGAGACGCGAAATAGATAGCAAAAGGACCAAGAGTCCAAGAATTATTTGTCCTTTTTTTCGTGCCGACATGTCCTGCCTGCCAGGTCGGCATGCCTTACGACACCTACCACACTCGACGAGTCCAACGGCCTACAAAGACCGAGATGGTTACACGTGCTTCGACTGAATATCGCTGCGAGACTCTTGCTTCGAGTCGTGGCATAGAAGTTGGCGAAGTTGCTGTCCGATGAAATTATTGACAGCTGTCACCTTTCGTAATATGTTGCTTTCCTGGTGATTCCTATTAAGGAGGACCGACTACGAAACGAAATCCAACACTGATAAAAAAATTCTGTTTAAAACTTCATGAAATGTATACGAAGTTATATGCATGTACAGTATATGAAATTTCATTGACACGCGTGCAAGAATATTGCGTTACCGGTATATTAAAAACGATATTATTTGTATAATATTTGTACAAATAACATAATATTCACATACTGATTAATTTTCAATCCCATCACCGGTAATTTTAATATCCAGGTATTGCACTTAAGGTTAAATTATTAAAATTCAAATACAATGTATGAGCTCAAATTTAAGATCTTAGATCGAAGTTTGGTCCAAATTTCATTGCGTGCTTAAGTTTGATCTTAAGTTCGGACTTATATTTGATCTTAAGTTCGGACTTAAGTTTGATCTTAAGTTCGGACTTAAGTTGGTTCTTAAGTTCGACCTCAAGCGCAATCTTAAGTTGAAACTAACGTCTTAAAATTCGACCCTAAGCCGGCTAAAAAAATCTTACCCGGCTAATGGACATTACAGTTTGGCCGGCTAATAATTAGCCGCGGCTTAGCCGGCTAAGATCGTTTGGCCGGTTAAAAATTAGCCGCAGTTTAGCCGGCTATTAATTTTTATTGTGAATTACAAGAAAATTGATCAAATAAATGAGACATTTATTTTTGGCACATTACCTGTTGTATTGATTCATTTCTGTACTATTATTTGCTTAGATTCGACAACCTTTACGATCTTTAAAATCTTATTCCCACAAACGAATTTTTATACCCAATATTAGAAAAGTCAAACACGACGTTGGTGTTTAAAAAAGTTGAAAATTGAAATTTTCATATCATCTCCTCATAAAAGTTGAAAATTGACATTTTTATATCGTTCTCTCATAATGTTCCTTTATTCACGAAACTTCCTCTACAAGAAAGCCAGAAATAGAGAAATTTCTTTCCATATACGATTTCCACTACTGAATAGGATCTTTAGTCGGAGCAATGGGACTCACGCAAATAATTGTACAAAAATGAATAAATACAACAAGGTAATGTGCCAAAGATAAATGTCTCATTCATTTAATCAGTTTCCTTGTAATTCACAATAAAAATTAATAGCCCGCTAAGCCCCGGCTAATTTTTAGCCGGCTAAACCGCGGCTAATTGTCAGCCTGCCAAACCATCATTGCCGGCTATGACGGCTTAGCCGGTCAAACTGTAATCTCCATTAGCCGGATAAGATTTTTTGGCCGTCCAAGACAGCTCAACTGTACAGCCCTAATATGAATTCTAATTTCATATACCGAGGTTGTATATTTCATATAGCTTTGTATATTAAACGTGTTGTCAATTTCGTAACATTTTTAACAGTGAACTTAAGGGGCTGCTGAACCTTCCTGTTTTACCAGCCGAAATAGGTGATTTATTAGTTTTCGCTATCCGTCATAACAATGCGACGGGTACGCTTCAAATTTTACAGGACTGTATTAATAACATAAACTATTCGGGGTTCACTTGAATTTCGGTCGAACTCTTTCGAGAAATGAAGACAATCGAACATTACAAATTGTCGCGAAAGCCATTATACGACATGTAGAATACAAAAAATTCTAGATGTCGTATACGTCAAAAGAGAGTGCATGCCGATTCTTTGAAGTTCTCCGAATATTTCAAAACCGTCGGACAGTTGCTCACACAAAAGATAATCATGCATAGTCTAAACTGTGGTTAGTTAGTCCATCGACTTGCGATGAGTAATCAGAGTCGATGACAACGGCATGAATGTAGTGTAACACACGATGCAGAGCCACCTGTGCCTCAATCGTAACACTACGTTCATGTCCCTTTACAAACTATAATATTCGGTTTTCTTAATTCCTTGTAAGTTTTCAATCAAAATTCGATTGTATACCGAAGCGTTTATGTCAATATCATAATGCTGTATGATTTCACGCATATATGAGGTATTCCATCCGGTTTCGAACGGTCAAAAAGTTGTCTACTCCCAAAAAAATTGAAATTTTGTCAAATGATGTAGTTATATACAAAGAATTGATGTCAATTTTTTCCGAATTTTTGGATCGCATTTTTTTTGAGTTTTTCGAAATTTCAAAATTTTCTAAGAATGGTTATATGTATCTTGAAAGCATACGATTATACAGAAAAATGTTCGGAACAAAAATGTTGCAGTTTTAGATGACCTTTGAAAAAAAATAATTTTTTGATTTTTCCGAATTGAAAAAATGATCATTTTTATCAAAAATGTACAAAAATAATTTTTTTCGGTCCGTATGTCACTTTCAATTTTTATCAAAAAATTCCAGAAAATACTCTCAAATGTGTGCAGTAGACACATATTTTTTTTAGATGGCTCGATTACTTGTTCCGAAGCTATGTTTTATGATCTTTTTTTTCAAGAAAAATCAATTGCTGTGGCAAATTACTGTCTCAAATTGTTTCTTTCAAATTTTTTAATAAAAACCCATCTACACTAATAATAATGCTTCGGAGCTTAGTAGTTTTCAATAGTCCGCCAATTTAGCACTGGGCGGTAGTTCAGTAGTTTATTAGTAGTTAACTACTGGATACTGCCAGTAGCAGTTTTCAGTAGTTCTTTTCGGTGAGGGATAATCACTCGTTCAAAAAATAGAATGATTAAATTAATAATTCTCTGTCCTAACATTATATTTTTTTTCTTAGTGTAAACATTAATCATAATGTAAGAAAAAAATTAAAAATAAAAAAAAACTCCCGACTGCAAATTAGTCATTATTATTAAGAAAATATCTGTAAAAAAGTAACTTCAAAAAGGATGAAATGATCAATTTTGTAACAATACCTAATATTTTCAATAAACAATAATAGCAGTAATTAACAATGACGAATGATAACATAATTAGTTAATCGTAATTATATCAATTCATTGATAATCTTCGCTACAGTCGGAAGACGTCTTTCCTCCCAACACGCTATTGGGAGTGTTCGGTGATTATTGCACCAAATATTAATATAAACACGGCATCGCATAATTTTCTTCACACACTGATCATGCACTGAACACCGACTACGTAAAAAAAAAACGCGAATAAAAAAAACCGAAAAAACCTTCCTGACAACAACGAGTACAATACGAGGATAACCTGTCTTCGAACACAGTATTAGCACACCATCAATTTTACACTACTGCATAAACTACCTGAAACATCAGAAATAATATGTTCAAACAAAATAAGTATCATATAATTAACAATAACACCACGTATACAAATATTGTTTTATTCCTGTATTGAGAAAAATATAACAGCCAATAAAAAAAAAGATTCTTGTTTCTCATCGGCTAATCGATATGACACCGCGAACTATTAATTTGTTTATCGGAATATGGTTTATTTTCGTGCTTTTACACCTTAGTTTACATTTTGTTGGTCTCAATCATAGATTATTATACAAAGAATCAATATGCCAAATTTGGTTAAGCAATATTTTGTCGTTTTGGCAAACACTGGCGCCTTCGAAAAGAAGCCAAAGTGGGTCATCGCAGTGAAACGCATAACTCCCGTTTTGCCCGGAGGGCAATCGGGAGTTAAAAAGTGAAGCATAATCAGATCGTTTCAAGTTATTTATTTTTCCAGACTCGGTGAGGTACGAAGTCCGCGCGAGCGAATATCTTTTGCATTTTAAAATCCCATCCGGTCCTGATATAACGCAATGCTGTTTTTGGGTCTTTAGTATAACTTTCACTTGCTTAAATCTCAATTCCAATATTTCTTTTTGAGCGTTGTAATCATCAGTACACGAACATCTATCAGTACACCCGTGATAGCCGGAACATTCGAGGATTGAGTTGCCCATTCTTCTATCTTATCGGTATTCTATGATTAAACTCCAAAACATAATTACTGTTATCGATATTTCTTACCTAAAAATGTGAAAAAAATTTGGGAAAGTATAATTTTCCATAATAACCGATTTTTCTTTTTAAAAAAAAAATCGTTAATAATAAAACGAAGCATAGCCTCGGAACAAGTAATCGAGCGATCAAAAAAAATGTGTCTACTGTACACATTTGAGAGTATTTTCTGAAATTTTTTGAGAAAAATTGAAAGTGACATACCGACCGAAAAAAAGAATTTTTGTATATTTTTGAGAAAAATGGTCATTTTTTTAACTCGGAAAATTCAAAGAAAAATTGTTTTCAAATGTCATCTAAAACTGCAATTTTTTTGTTCCGGACATTTTTCTGTGTAATCCTATGCTTTCAAGATATAACGATTCTTAGAAAATTTTGAAATTTCGAAGAACAAAAATTCCGAAAAAATTAACATCAATTCTTTTTATGTAACTACATCATTTGACAAAATTTCAATTGTTTTGGAAGTGGAAAACTTTTTGACCATTCGAAACGGCATGGAATGCCTCATATGTAGCATATTAACAATGCTAAGTCAAAATTAAAAAATTGTCCAGTTTCGTCGGTAAAACAGGTAAAGCAGCTTAAAAATGAAAAAAAAAAACAGCCCCAGCATTCCCTTAAGGCTCTTCGTGGTTTTGCGCGAAACCCAACGGGCTTGATGCAACAGTTGAGCAAACACTGATAGTTCAGTTTCGCACATAAACGTTTTGCACCCTCAGGAAAAATTGGTTACAGTGTTTCCCACCGAATGGAGACACATTAATGTTCAATTGATACGATGCTCATTCGTAATCTACATACATATACGTAATTGAAACTATTTCGAATTGATTCAATGTACTACCGAAAGGCATGTGAAATATCGCAGTCGTTATTGAAAACTGCAATTGATTTGCTTCAATCGTTCCGATCATCCGCGATTAAAAAGAAATTCTTTCATGAATCCGAATTGATGTCCGCTTCATCTAAGAATTTTACTTTATACCATACACAATAGTATAAAGTAAAACACAATTTCCTAAAACGGTAATACGAACATTCGTGAAAATTTTTTTTTTCTTAAAGTGAAAAACTCCTTTCTTCAGGTTTGAATGTACAAAACTGTTCTTTTATTTTCCGCGTCATCAACAATTTCACTTTGTACTTATATTTGTAAAACTACAGCCGGATGGTGCGATCGGAGAATTATCAAATACAAAATTGTCGATGTTTGTGGACAGTAAGTTGTAAAAACTACAAACGTTTTTTCCCTGTGTAGATGAAATGCACTGTTAAAAAAAAATTACCGACTGAACGTGGATCGGACGGTGAGGAAGGGGTGTCGCATCGCCGTAAATCCCACTCACCAGTACTCGCACGTTGCGTACGTGTTGCAAAGGGCTCCATCGCACGTGCTCAGGAAGTACGTATGTGCACTGAACACTTGCGCGTACATCACCTCAACCACTTCCTTCCGGACAGAATACACGAGAATCTTGGTTGCTCTTAGTCTTCTTGTAAGGTTCGCGACGCGTTCCGAGCACGATTTCTACTCCGATACATCCAGGATAATAGGAGTTCGAATGAAGCGTGAGTAATGTCGAATGGGCGCTCGTCGTTCTTTTCTTGTCATTGAAAAAAGTGACCATTGAGCGTCGACAAATGTGATTCGTGTCCGATTGTCATCTTACGTAGAGGGAATTCTAATTCCATAAAAAAAAAAAAAACACTTTTCTCAATGAGACAAATGTCGACGGGAACGTCCACTAAAAGTTGCGACAACTTTCCGTAAGAAAAATATAATTATTATACAGATACGGATCAAGACCGACTTACATTTGCTTCGTAATCATATTTTTTGACGAATAGTCTCTGAAATGAACGTTACCATGTCTTCTGCTTTAGGACTTCGTTTTATCGTGGACACTGAATTCAACAACTCCACAGCCGCTGAAGTAATGAATCATCGCAATTTTTTTTTTCATAAATATGAGAATCGTTGAATCGGGTCAATCCGGTTAGCGATCAGTTCCGAAGATGCTGGCAACGTGATCGCTCGCGTCACTTGGCCTCGGAAATTCCCTTGGATGCGCTTCCAGGAGATGCGCACGAAGTTGCTTGGCAAAATTTGTACAGTAACGATTGGGGCTGCCGCTTTCTAGGCACGCGTCACACTCATATATTGTCTTGCCTGGATGGAGGCTCGTTGAGAGTATGTGCTTTCTCAAATTTTCCTGAAAAAAAGAAAGGAAAGGATCAGTTGCGTTGTTACTTGGATTTGTCACATGGATTTGTCACATGGATTTGTCACATGGATTTGTCACATGGATTTGTCACATGGATTTGTCACATGGATTTGTCACATGGATTTGTCACATGGATTTGTCACATGGATTTGTCACATGGATTTGTCACATGGATTTGTCACATGGATTTGTCACATGGATTTGTCACATGGATTTGTCACATGGATTTGTCACATGGATTTGTCACATGGATTTGTCACATGGATTTGTCACATGGATTTGTCACATGGATTTGTCACATGGATTTGTCACATGGATTTGTCACATGGATTTGTCACATGGATTTGTCACATGGATTTGTCACATGGATTTGTCACATGGATTTGTCACATGGATTTGTCACATGGATTTGTCACATGGATTTGTCACATGGATTTATCACTCGGATTTCTCACTCGGATTTCTCACTCGGATTTCTCACTCGGATTTCTCACTCGGATTTCTCACTCGGATTTCTCACTCGGATTTCTCACTCGGATTTCTTACTCGCGTTGTTAATAAAACTAGCACTACTGAGACAAGACACAGATCTCTTTACAATCTCGTCTCTAATTCGGTACAGATTGTTTACACTTAATTTCATTTTTTCCCGCTCAACTTCAATTTTTCTTTTTTTCGCTGATACTCCCGTTTTTTCGTTCATCTTATAAAAGGTCTTGTGTATACGTTGAATATTTTAATGCCATACCAGTGTAGACTAAAGCAACGGCAGTTTGTGAATGTTTTTTTCCTGATATAGGCTCCTTAAGATTGTACATTTGGGAACGATACTTGTATCTTTTTTTTTTGCATTTAATTCGTTTATCTTATTCATGCAATGGAACGGGAACTCCTTGGGTTCGTCTCTCAGCGTTGAAGATTGCGCGGCGCGATGTAATCAACTCGTCGACCGTCTTCATTTCCCTTATCCCGACACCGGGGAGTACTGTACGCCCGGTCTTATTCTGCAGTATATATCGGCATAGCGAAGGTCGCAAGGTGCCGCTCTGAGTACTAGAACTAGTACCATGGCGTTATGCAAAGTGAAGCGAACACCCGCGAGCACCGCACACGATGACATTGGGCCCTGAGCGAATGGGCGCGCCGAACGCCTCCTGCCAATAAGCATGCGACAAGGCCTTCCAGGAAATCAAGTGACGCTCGCATAGAGCCTGACAGAGCACCAGATAAGAGCTCATACAAGAGTACCCACGAACTTTATTAATACAATCCGATTGCGAAATGTACTCGAAAAGTACTTGCAGAGAGAATACCGCGAGTACAAAATTACGGGTTGAATACTTCAAGTAGAAAAAGTACTTGCAGAATACTTCAAGTACATAAAGTACCTGCAAGATCCTACAAATACATAGAGTACGTACAAAATACTTCAAGAACAAAAAGTACTTGCCGGATACTTTAAAAACAAGAGGTTTTTACCGAATACTTCAAGACAAAATGTACTAGCCGAGTACTTCAAGTACAAAAAGTACTTGCAAAATAAATCAAGAACGAAAAGTAATTGCCAATTACTTCGAGTACAAATCGTGCTCGTAGAATACTTTTCGTACAAGAAGTACTTTATACTTCACCCCGTTGCGTTGTTTTTCGAAGTATTAACGTTTATTTTTTGTTAACTACTTGCCATTAATCGTTTTAGCGTGTCAATAGTGAGATAACTTTTTTTTTGTTGCCAGGTCAGAGTGACCGGCTCGTTGCTAAAAAGCTATCAGATTGTGCATTGACTCCGGTAAAGTATAACAATCAAGTTCTTGGCGAGTCAAGTGAAAATAATCTCGCTTAAAGTGAGAGCCACTGGAATGAGTTTATGTCGCTATCAAAGAAACACGGAGCTCGCGTATGCGACTCGCATCCCAAGCTAAAGCCTCAAAGGACATTAGCATACCGGCCAGCAGAGAGTATGACTGGACGTGCGTGTGTGGGCATCCAGTGAGCACAATTAACTCGTTATCTTATCGCGGTGGCGGCGGCGCGGTCCAAACATTAAGGTGTACCTTGCATAATTTACGCCATGATGTCGCGCAGCCCGGCGAGAAAAGCCGAGGAAGCGACTCGGAGGAGTGTAATCATTTATTTATTTATTTTTTAATTTTTTAATTTTTTTTTTTTTTTTAATGACATTTTGATTTAAAAAAAAAACTTAGACGTCGTCAGTTCATCAGTTTATGCCTACGTACGATGCGCACATCATTGAACTCGAACGACACTATCGATAATCGAACATGCTACATGTACTTACCAAATTATTACTCGCGTAGGCGCAGTGTCGACACTTGTACGGTTTTGTGCCGGTATGCAGTCGAATGTGCCTCGTCAAATGGGAAGCCAGTTTCGTGACGAAGTTGCAATTCGAATAAGGACAAGGCAGTTGTCCTGGATTGTCGTAATCTTCGGTGGCCTCGTGTCTCCTGCGATGTCTTTATGAAAGCACAAGATACCGTGAGAGGTTATCGTCAAATCGAAAAATCATTCAAGACGGCTTATCGACCATGCAGGCAAAATGGTATCATGATAAAGAAAAGATAATTTATTCGAAGAGACTTTATGAATAAATTGAGAATTGAAAATATAATAACTTTTTGGGATTTAATATTCCCAACATAAATCGATCGCGTTCAGGAAATTCGATCGCGTTGAATATACAAAATATATTAATGCAAAATGCATGTTGCTTTATATGCAAAATTAATATTCGTGACATCGTTAATACTGATTTTTTTGTTGGCCTTTCACGAAATACAGTAGAACCCCGATTAACCGGGACCGAAGAGTGTGCGGATAATCGAAATGCTGGTTAATCCGAACTGGACAGCGAAAGTATACAAGTCAATTATGGCTAATGATACAACTTTATTTTGACTAGTTATAATGACATTTTGTACAACTTGCACTTAAGGTAGTACTAGCGGACAGCCTGAACCCACGTGAGTGTAGAGAGGATTGAGAGACGAATTGCGAACACTTCTCGATGACATAAAAATCTGAAAAAAATCGACCATATGGGAAGTACTGAAAAGATTAATATGACCTAATAATAATTCCAATATGTTATTAACAAATTAACGAAAAAAAAAAATTCCCGACAAATCACCCGGCAACTTACATTTTTTTTGTTATGAAAACGATTTATTAATTTTTCTGAATACGTATGAATTTTTTCAGAATTTCGTGTAATTTTTGAAAGTCGCTTTTTTAGTTAATAAAAAACGTAATGTTCAAAAATTAGACAAAATTCTGAAAAAATTCACACGTATACAAAAAGATTAAACATTTTTTTTTGTATGAACAAAAAGTTAAGTTGCCGGGGGATTTGTCGAACATTTTTTTTTCATCCATTTGTTAATAACATTTTGGAATTATTATTATGCTAAATCAATCTTTTCAGCACCCTTCATATACTTGATTTCTTTCAGATTTTTATCCCATCGAGAAGTGTTCAAAATATTCTCTGAAACTCGGGTTTGGCGGGACGGTGCTGCTCCGATTACCTTAATTGTTAAATAGTGTAAACTAGAATGTAAAGCTTTAGATATGTTTTCATCAACCCCTTCAGGGTCAGAGAAACGAATTTCCTTATTAAACGTATTACTCATTTTGACCCCCATAAGGATCTTTGACAGTGAAAGGGTTAATAGTACATAAGCAAGTCTTTTTTTTTAGCGTGTGCTGGTGCCACAGTCCGCGCATAAAAAAAAACCTGGGAAGACGCACGGTTAATCTGTTTCCCGGTTAATCGGGTTTCTATTATATTACATTTAAACAGCAAAAAGGTACTTCAAGTACTTTGCTCAGATATAGATATAGATATAGATATAGATATAGATATAGATATAGATATAGATATAGATACAGATGTAGATATTTTGACATGTCACCGTAAAAAAGACCCACCTCCGGAGCTGTGTTCTCGTTTTCGCAGCGTATGGACAATCATTGCACTGATACTGTCGATCCGACATTGCGCTCTCGTGCACCAATAAGCGATGTGATTTGAGTTCGTTCGCTGTTCGCAGAACGGTTGGACATCCCGGAAGGCCACACTTGTAATTCTTGCCAGCGTGGCGGAGCATGTGCTGCCTAAGTGCGTGTCTGAAAAAAGCATGAGACCAACCGTCAGGAAATAGCTTTTGCCATTTTCTGTTCTCGTTGATACTGAGGTCTATTACTGACTAGTAGTAACTACTATTACTATTCGTGTGCACCCACTTCACTTGTTAATGGCTGGGAATTGGTGCAAACCTGCAAGCCCGGAAAATCGAAGAATCGCGAGGCGCGGAGTGGAGATTTTTTTTCCTCGTCAAAATAATTGGTTAATGGACATAAAGCTAGAGAAGCGAGGACCAACACGTAGAAGTAAAAAAGCGCGCTGTGGGTCAAAAGTATGGAAATAAATCTAGATCGGCCGACATTATGAAATTTCATTATTGGGAATATTAAAATAACGAAAAGCGAGTCATTAGACATTTTTAAGTGCGACAGATCGCTGAGTAGAATAATTGTTTCGCCGACCGATGAATTATTGGAATACTCATTTATTCGAAAATTCATTATCGGAGAGCGTGTATTTGGAATGAACAAAATATTGATTGAAATTATATAATAGTGTGAGATTCGTGAAGTTGGAAATGTCGAGCGGTTCATATTTGCAATCGCCTGTTTACCTAAAACAAATGTGTCGAGAATACAAATATCAAATGAACGAATGAACCAAAATAGCGCATGTTCAAATAGTGAATGGAAACAGGCAAAAACCGCACAAAATGTTGCAAATTGTCTTTCTTCGATTGGTATTTCGCTATTTTTACCGTAAAACTATTTGACATTTTCCTATTTTTGTTTTTTTTTTTGGTCCTTTCGTTTGATGAATTCAAAATTGTTGACTTCCTTAGTTTTCGCAATTATAGACTTCGACGATTCGAATGGACAATGTACGAATTTCTGTCAATTCTATATTTCACACCTTAGAATTTTGTTCAATTTCATTTTTATTTTTTTCGATATCAATTTATTGTCATATTTTTAAGTTCGAATTTTTATTTACATTGACTTATCTACAATTGAACGGTTTTTAATACTGAAATTTGAGATTCAAGCCGATCAAACTTAAAAAAAAAGAGACCGGACCCAATTCACAAATTGGTTAACTCAACACAGCAATCTCATAATAGACAATTCAAGACCTAATTCGTATCGAATCGATGCATTAAACGAACAATTCACCAAATTCACGCACTATATGCTAATTCACCAAAAAGGTCTACCCAATATGGCGGAAGTTACCACTGATAAAGAACGAGACTTCCCACTCAGATTGATGATGCGGTCAGTTAATCAAGAAGACGTCATACGATGGACAAACTGACCAATTTCGATTACCCAAGTGCCAGTTCACCAGCCATTGGAAACAAGGTTTTCAGCTTAGAGTGACAATTAGGTGAACTCACCAAAAAGGCGACTCAGAATTGACTAATTCATCGAGAACCAATTCGAGGTACGACGGTACGGGGGCACGGGGGCACGGGGGCACGGAGGCACGGGGGCACGGGGGCACGGGGGCACGGGGGCACGGGGCACGGGGCACGGGGGCACGGGGGCACGGGGGCACGGGGGCACGGGGGCACGGGGGCACGGGGGCACGGGGGCACGGGGGCACGGGGGCACGGGGGCACGGGGGCACGGGGGCACGGGGGCACGGGGGCACGGGGGCACGGGGGCACGGGGGCACGGGGGCACGGGGGCACGGGGGCACGGGGGCACGGGGGCACGGGGGCACGGGGGCACGGGGGCACGGGGGCACGGGAGCACGGGGGCACGGGGGCACGGGGGCACGGGGGCACGGGGGCACGGGGGCACGGGGGCACGGGGGCACGGGGGCACGACGGCACGACGGCACGACGGTACGACGGTACAGACGCTACCTACCCCTTCTCCCTTTTTGAGGGAGTTGTTATAATCAATTGATAATCTAATGATGTCTCATCGGCTGCCATATAATCAAGATATATAATCGGACAATGTATCCAATATGCTCCCTGATGGTCAATGTGTTTGAACATTTTTTAACTAATGTCTAATAATTATAATTGTCATCTGGGAACCTAAACTCCATCAAACGCTATAGTTATAAACTGTGTTAACTTGACGCCGCAATTATTTCACATTATTTCAGACCACAGGTCGGTGTCAAAAGCTCAGCAGTGAAACGACGTTAATTATTCCACTGAATATATAAGTGCGTGTTCGTCAAGAATTCTTTCGTTCCAGATAGCTATAAATTTAATAGCCGTAGCGTATATCTCACCGATTTTCAGAACACGAAAGAGAATGCCCATAATTCAAATAGGGGGTATAGCTCTCTCGCGCGGCCTTATTTGTCCCTTTCTTGGCTCTTTTCACCGAACCCAAGCGATCTCTCCCCCTCTCCCGTTCGTTCACTATATTACTCGTTGTCCCCTCGAAAGTATCAAGCCAAGCCAATCGGTCAATGAATATAAATCTCCAGAACTCTGTTCGGACCTCCGCAGATCAGCTCTCAACATTAATAGCCGATGACGGGGTAATGGGAGTCACCTTTGTTGCGCTTGAATTACGGATGATATCGAAATTAAACTTGCGCCGTTTTGTGCCTGCTTCGAGAGAAAAGATTTCTTTGTAACAAATAACATTTATTTCTCACTAATAAATTATCTTTTTTGTGTATCTACATTGTATATTGGACGATCTGCATGTTGGACCAATGATCTTAAGTAATTAAAACCAAATCTGTATAATTTAAAGTTCATAATAAAAATGTGTTAATTAGATTAGATGAATAGTATGAATAGTATGAATAGTACGAAAAGTATGAATAGTATTAACAATATGAATAGTATGAATAGTACGAAAAGTATGAATAGTATGTATAGTATGAATTGTATGAATTGTATGAATTGTATGAATTGAAATTCGATATTAAATAAATACACATCGTAGATAACAAATATGTAGTTAAATAAGAAATTGTAATAGATACAAGTAAAATGCTAGTAGGCCGATACGAGGCCATCTTTATCAACTGGTCCACTTTTTTCGGTCGAACTCTAAGATGTTTTTTAAAATTGTCTGATTTGTAGTACTACTCGAGAGGTGCTTCTATGATTTTTTAAAAGATTTCTGTGACGGATGGTCGATTGGTCAGCCAGTGTCATGAATGAGTCGAAGATGAAATATAAAGGTATGACGGTTTATTAGTCGGAGATTCGGAGAGTCTAATAATTTGAAAGTGTACCGTACTGGTCGTCGGTCAGAACTGAAATGGTTGACGTGGGCGTGAAGCTGAGTGCTTCGCGCTCGCTGTTACAATGGAATAAAGAGTCGAAAATGTTTAGTCTATGTGATAAGTGGTCGCTCGCGGCGGTCCGGATGCGCAATAAAATAGCCTTAAGGGCTCCTTTAAAGAGCGCTCCGAACGGAAATGCTCCGCATCGTTACGCTTGAATAAATATTAAAAGTTCAAAAGTTGAATAGTTTGGCTGCGGCCGTTACATTTCTAAAATGCACCGTTTAGGAATTACGCTTTTTTAATGTCAGTATATCTCAGAAAATATTGGTCATTCAAAAAATGCGTAGGAATATTAACTTTTTTATTTTTTATCACCTTTCGAATGACGTTAGAGAAAACCAAAAAAGTCAATGTTCTTACAAATTTTTTGTGACCAATATTTTGATATACTGATATTGGAAAAAAAAACACAATCCTGAAGGGTGTACCTTAAAAATAAAAAAAAAAATCACAGAGGCATTTCTAAAGTAGGGCTGTACAGTTGAACCGTCTTAGCCGGCTGAAAACCTTATCCGGCTAATGGACATTATAGTTTGGACGACTAAGCCGTCTTAGCCGTCTAAGATGTTTGGCCGGCTATAACAATTAGCCGCAGCTTAGCCGGCTTAGATCGTTTGGCCGGTTAAAAATTAGCTGCAGGTTAGCCGGCTATTAATTTTTATTGTGAATTATAAGGAAATTGATCAAATGAATGATTATTTTTGGCACATTGCCTGTTGTATTGATTCATTCCTGTACTATTATTTGCTTAGACTCGACACCTTTAAGATCTTTAAAATCTTATTCCCAGAAACGAATTTTTATACCCAATATTAGAAAAGTCAAACACGACGTTGGGGTTGAAAAAAGTTGAAAATTGACATTTTTATTAGGACTGTACAGTTGAGCCATCTCGGACGGCTAAAAAATCTTATTCGACTAATGGAGATTATAGTTTGGCCGGCTAACCGATCTTAGCCGGCTATGATGGTTTGGCAGGCTGACAATCAGCCGCGGTTTAGCCGCCTAAGATTGTTTGGCCGGCTAAAAATTAGTCACAGCTTAGCCGGCTATTAATTTTTATTGTGAATTACAAGGAAACTGATGAAATTAATGAGACATTTATCTTTGGCACATTACCTGTTGGATTTATTCATTTTTGTACTATTATTTGCTTATAATATTTGCGTGAGTCCCATTGCTCGGACTAAAGATGCTATTCAATAGTGGAAATCGTAAATAGAAAGAAGTTTCTCTATTTTTGGCTTTCTCGTAGAGGAAATTTTGCGAATAAAGGAACATGATGAAAAAACGATATAAAAATCTCAATTTTCAACTTTTTTCAACGCCAACGTCATGTTTGACTTTTCTAATATTGGGTATACAAATTCGTTTGTGGGAATAAGATTTTAAAGATCTTAAAGGGTGTCGAGTCTAAGCAAATAATAGTACAGGAATGAATCAATACAACAGGTAATGTGCCAAAAATAGATGTCTCATTCATTTGATCAATTTCCTTGTAATTCACAATAAAAATTAATAGCCGCCTAAACTGCGGCTAATTTTTAACCGGCCAAACGATCTTAGCCGACGAAGCCGCGGCTAATTGTTAGCCGGCCAAATATCTTAGACGGCTAAGACGGCTTAGTCGTCCAAACTATAATGTCCGATAGCCGGATAAGATTTTTCAGCTGACTAAGACGGCTGAACTGTACTGCCCTATCATTGATTGCCATCACTTTTCTCAAATAGATTATGAAAAAAAAAAACTATTACATTATTATATGGGGCATTCCATACCGATTCGACCTACGTCGGACCCTCGACCCCATCAATTCGGTTGGTAATTTTTTATAATATTGTTCTAACTCTAAAAATCACTCCAAATTAAAAAAAAAAAATTCTTATTTCCATTAATTACAATTTTTCAAAGTGAACATATTTTTAGCTGAAATTAAAAATTCTGAAAAATCCTGTATTCGATATGAAAATTTTTAAGCCTAAATCTAGAATGGTAAAAAGTTTGCTTGTAGATTTTTTTGAGCTTTGCTTTCTTTTTTTAAGTGAGCATATTGTTAGCCCAAATGAAAAAATCTGAAAAAGTTCTCAAGAATCCTGTATCAGATATGAACGTTTTCAAACCTAAAGCGAAAGTGGTATCGCATTAGCTTCTATTTTTTTATTTCTTTTTAATATAATTTTAAATAATTTAAAAAATAAAGAAAAAAATAGAAGTTAATGCGATACCAATGTCGCTCTAGGCTTGAAAATGATCATATCTGATACAGGATTTTTGAGAATTTTTTCAGATTTCATCATTTGCTCTAACAATATGTTCACTTAAAAAAATAAAGCAAAGCTCAAAAAAAATCTAGAAGCAAACGTTTTACCATTCTGGGTTTAAGCTTAAAAATGTTCATATCTAATACAGGATTTTTCAGAATTTTTTGTTCCGGCTAAAAATATGTTCACTTTCAAAAATTGTAATTAATGCAAATTAAAAAAAAAATTGGAGTGATTTTTAGAGTCAGAACAATATTATAAAAAATTGCCAACCGAATTGAAGACATCGAGAGTCCGACGCAGGTCGAATCGGTATGGTATGCCCCATATAAATTGTATAATTATTATTATATACGTACAATTATAATTATGACAAATATGTATATTATTATATTACACAATATTTTATTATCGACTCGCTAGGAAAGCAAACTCTCTGCGAAACGCGACAGCTGTCAATAATTTCGTTGGAGCGACGTTGCCAATTTCTATGCTTTTTAGTAACGCAAGTTGATACGACTCCGATGGAGTCCCTCTCGTCGCGGGATGGAGCGCATCTATCCTCTCGAAAGACGGGGACGAGCATATGAAGGGAATGAAGGGAAACGAGTGAAGCATCGAAGAATCGGCCGAGCAGAGCGGTGAATCTCGCGCGCGGGCTTGTACAACACAGCTCGCGAGCTTCGTCCACGGGACGGAGGGGAGAGCGAGCGCAAGCATTAATTAAAAAGGTTGCGCATTAAAATGATTTGTTTTAATTGGCTGAACGCAGTGAGGTATTTATGGCCGGTCGGTCGGTCCTTCGTTCGGTCTGCTGTCGGTCGTGCTCGGCTCTACTCCACTCCGATATACGCTCGCTGTTGCTAGCGGAGCCCCGGTGCTCTCTTCCTTCACGGTCTCTACCATCGAGCATCGATGCTGCTAAAATCTCATCAGTTTTATTTTTTTTTTTTCACCTATTTACGCCTCCGAATTTTATTTATTTTTTTTAAACTCAATCTCTGCCTCGTTCCCCTCCTCTCTCCTCGATTGGCCTTTTGATCCCTTCAAATTCTTCGATCGTCCGTGGCGTCGAGTCTCGAGTGATCTACAGCTCGACTATTGCAAATGTATATTGGTTTTGGGTGGGGGTCGAAATTTCGGATGAATAAAAAAAATGAGGAATGGCCGATATTTCAAAATGTCATTATTTTTTAATGTGAAATATCGAAAATTGAGTTATTAGACTATTTTACTTTCGATAAATCGCTAAGTCGAATAATTGTTTTGCTGAACAATGATTTGTTGGGATAATAATTTTTTAAATATTTTTTTAATGCTTTTTCCGACACTTGGAATGAACGAAATGTTGAAATTTAGAAATGAGATTTACGAATACGTGGAACAGAAACATGTCTAGTAGACAAATTTCAAACCCCTAAAACTTAGACAACTCAATATGTAGAAGGGCCAGAATAGCGAGGGTCAAAATGTAGTTAATAAAAAAAGGTGAAAAGCGCTTTGAAAATATATGGAAAACGTATTTTTGAAAAGCGCTTTAAAAAAATATGGAAAACCTATTTTTGAAAGCGCTTTAAAAAAATATGGAAAACGTATTTTAGAAAAGCGCTTTAAAAAAATATGGAAAACGTATTTTTGAAAAGCGCTTTAAAAAAATATGGTAAAAGTATTTTTGAAAACGCTTTAAAAAAATATGGAAAACGTACTTTTGAAAAGCGCTTTAAAAAAATATGGAAACTGTATTTTTGAAAAGCGCTTTAAAAAAATATGGAAAACATATTTTTGAAAAGCGCTTTAAAAAAATATGGAAACTGTATTTTTGAAAAGCGCTTGAAAAAAATATGGAAAACTTATTTTTGAAAAGCGCTTTAAAAAAATATGGTAAAAGTATTTTTGAAAACGCTTTAAAAAAATATGGAAAACGTACTTTTGAAAAGCGCTTTAAAAAAATATGGAAACTGTATTTTTGAAAAGCGCTTTAAAAAAATATGGAAAACATATTTTTGAAAAGCGCTTTAAAAAAATATGGAAACTGTATTTTTAAAAAGCGCTTTAAAAAAATATGGAAAACATATTTTAGAAAAGCGCTTTAAAAAAATATGGAAAACATATTTTAGAAAAGCGCTTTAAAAAAATATGGAAAACGTATTTTTGAAAAGCGCTTTAAAAAAATATGGTAAAAGTATTTTTGAAAACGCTTTAAAAAAATATGGAAAACGTACTTTTGAAAAGCGCTTTAAAAAAATATGGAAACTGTATTTTTGAAAAGCGCTTTAAAAAAATATGGAAAACATATTTTTGAAAAGCGCTTTAAAAAAATATGGAAACTGTATTTTTGAAAAGCGCTTGAAAAAAATATGGAAAACTTATTTTTGAAAAGCGCTTTAAAAAAATATGGTAAAAGTATTTTTGAAAACGCTTTAAAAAAATATGGAAAACGTACTTTTGAAAAGCGCTTTAAAAAAATATGGAAACTGTATTTTTGAAAAGCGCTTTAAAAAAATATGGAAAACATATTTTTGAAAAGCGCTTTAAAAAAATATGGAAACTGTATTTTTAAAAAGCGCTTTAAAAAAATATGGAAAACATATTTTTGAAAAGCGCTTTAAAAAAATATGGAAACGTATTTTTTATTTCGTTTGGCATTTCGATATTTGAACCGTACGATTTTGTTAGTTCTTTTTTTAGATGAGTCAGAAATTGCAAACTTTTTTATATACACAATCCTACAATTCGAAGTGTCAATTGTGCAACTACTCGCAATTTTGTCCAATTTATTATTTGTTGCAGATGCAATTTTTTTTTCTGCCATCTTTCTGTCCGCCATTTTTATTTGCCACTTTAAGGACTCCACTAGGGATGGACTTTTGACATTCGAACGTTCGTTAATTTTGAATTCGAAATTCAGCTCGGTCAAAATGTTGATCCTTTAAAATTTTGACTCTCACACGAATTTGATTTTACATTTTACAGTTCGCTAATTTTGAAATTTTAGATTCTGGCCCATCAACATTTTGACCCTAACTCCGTCTCCTCCTCCCATTTATTTTTTCCCGACTCTTACGTCTGATTTTTCGTCAATTTTACATGTCACTTCTCGTCATTTTATCCAATGTATTATTTGTTTCAGACATAAATTACTTCCGCCATCTTTGTGTCCGAAATTTTTATTTGCCACTTTATTTAAAGACTCCATTAGCTTTGGACTTTTTACATTTGAACCTTCGTTAATTTTGAAATACGCCATTAACGCCGATCAAAATTTTGACCATCACCCAGTTTCTTCAATTTATTATTTCTTTCAGACATAAAATACTTCTGCAATTTTTGTGCCCGCAATTTTTATTAGCCACTTTAATCAAGACTCCATTAGGTTTGAACTTTTAACATTCGAGCCTTCGTTAATTTTGAAATTCGACATAAACGCCGACAAAAATCTTGACCCCTTAAAACTTTCACCCTCACCCCTCAATTTCGATCATTCGCCACATTTGTACGAACAAAACGTCAATCGGACATCAGACGACGCTCCCGACTCGGAATTATCATTCATGCCATAGGTACGATGAACCGAATCGCGCCAAGGAGAGTGGGAAGTGGGAGGGGGGCGATTGGGGGAGGGGAGGGGGGGAGGGGGAGGGTTCCAAGGTCAAGGCCTTCGGGGTGTCAACGACGGACTCAAAGCAATTAACGAACAAGTTCGTCCGGAATATTTATATGGATTGTAGGAGCAAAGACCCGAAAGAGGCGACCGTGGGTAAGACGCGAAGAAGCGGCGAAAATAACGAGTATTTTTCGGGCGTAGAAGCTCGGGAGGGGAAGGGGGGCGGGGGTGCGCGGTGCAGCGGACTGTCAACTAATGTTAATCCGACGATTCGGACTCGAGGGCCTATACGGTTGTATCGCGATTCCGAGTGGGTGGAATCGTCGATTCGGCTCAAAGGTGGGATCATCGAGGATCGAGGCTCTCTCGACTCTTTATTTGTCCTTTTTTTTTTTTCTTACCTCCCGAGCGGCGACTCGTTCGCGGCGAAGAGGAGGCAGTCCGGTTGTGATTCCTCTCCGTGCTCCTCTCCGGGCTTCTGCTGGCCATGCATCAACACTCGTATTCGGTTGTGGATACAAAAAAAAAGGAGAAAGGAGAAAGAACAAGCCGGAGAGAGAAGAAACACGACGCTCCGCTCCGAAGAGGCCGGACCAAACTCTGAGCCGAAGTTGATGCATGGCCGACGTTCCAGGTCTGGGCTGATGCGCGACGCAGATCGAGAGTAGAGGGAAAGGTATAAAAAAAAAGATGAAAAATAATAATAAAAAAGCGTATGAAATAAAGAATGAGAAGAGAAATATCCGCCTCGTCGGGGTTCAGCCGGCCCCCCGGAGCAAACGCTGTCATAACTCAATCCCACCGGCGTCCCCGTGGCCGGAGCGGCCTTCTTCTTCTCCGTCCGTCCGTTCGTCCGTTCGTCCGTTCCCGTTCGTCCCCCGGCCAATACCTGTACTCGCACCTGTACTTGTCTTTTCTCCACTCGTCCTCTCCACTGTCGGGAGTTCTTCTTCTCCTCTTCTCACGTGTACTTATTCACGGGGCATTCGAGGGCCCCGGCGATGATGAAGAGGAGGAGGAGGATGAAGAAGAAGAAGAAGAAAATAAGTTTGTGGCTCCATTAAATTCTGAGCCTCAGCAGGAGCAATAGTAGAGGCGATTCATGGCTCTTATCGCCAATTTTCAACTTGGCTCACGAGGCATCGAGCCTCTCGCTCAGACCGCTTATTTATAGGATAGGGCATGAATATAACTTGTGTGATTCATTGAATTTCATTATCACAAATTCAGTCATCATTCTTTATGGTCGGGTTTCTTGTTATTTTTTTTTTCGAGGCAAGTGGCGAATGAACGACATAAATTTCGCCAACTGGGCAGCGTTCGATGCAATGGGTAGCGGTATTGAAGAATTTCCAGCAAAGATCGGTTTTAGTCTGCCTGGGCTTGGGTTGACCAATAAATAGTCAAGAGTATCGCCTATTCGCGTCTTCGCGTTATCTCATGTAGGTTTTGCCGATCGAATGGACGCGGCCGATGGTCGGGCTAGTGTTGACGTGGCGATTGTCGAATCCCCAACTCTCGGCCAATGTTCGGCCAAGTATTGGCTTGCTAATGGTTGGTTTGGCAATCTGCGGCCAATGCTTGGCCACGTCCGAGCCACCAATTGTTGGTTAGTCGATTCGAGGCTAATGTTCGGCCAAGTATTGGCTCGCCAATGGTTGCATTGGCAATTTGCGGCCAATGCTTGGACGCGTTGGAGCCGCCAATTGTTGGTTAGTCGATTCGAGGCCAATATTCGGCCGAGTATTGGCTCGCCAATGGTTGGTGTGGCAATCTGCGGCCAATGCTTGGCCGCGTTGGAACCGCCAATTGTTGGTTAGTCGATTCGAGGCCAATGTTCGGCCAAGTATTGGCTTGTCAATGGTTGGTTTGGCAATCTGCGGTCAATGCTTGGCCACGTTCGAGCCGCCAATTGTTGGTTAGTCGATCTGCGGCCAATGTTCGGCCGATAATTTGCCAACCTTCGGTTGGTTTGACAATTGGCGACCAATGCTTGGTCAAGTATTGACCCGCACGAGAGGCAAATTTATTAAAAATATTTATTACAAATTATATATAAAAGGTATAATTTTCGGCAATGATATATTTCATATATTGGATGTATTTTTCGAGCCGCCAAATGTTGGTTAGTCGATTCGAGGCCAATGTCCGGCCAAGTATTGGCTCGCCAATAGTTGGTTTAGCTATCTGCGGCCAATGCCTGGCCGCGTTCGACCCGCTATATATCTTCTATCCTTCCAAAACCAAGGAACTACGAGAGATAACTCGATAGTGTGCGTGTGCGTTTGCGCGTGTGCGTTTGCGCGTGTGCGTTTGCGCGTGTGCGTTGGCGCGTGTGCGTTGGCGCGTGTGCGTTGGCGCGTGTGCGTTGGCGCGTGTGCGTTTGCGCGTGTGCGTTGGCGCGTGTGCGTTTGCGCGTGTGCGTTTGCGCGTGGGTTCGACCTTTTTTTCCTTGGCCATTTTTTCCTAGAACTCCTTTTTGTCAGCAATATTTTCATCGGCCACTTTTTCCATCGGCCGCTTTTTCCCCGGACTTTTTTTCTAACGGCCATTTTATCCTGGGCAATTTTTTCCCAGATCCCACGTTCGGTTGCATTATAGTAACAGGGTAACCCTCATAGAAATTAAGAATATTCGAAAATCTATATTTCGATCTGATTCAAAAAAAGTAGAAATGGTACGCCAAGTATTTTAAAATGGTTTTCTGTTAAAAAAAAAAAATGTTTGCGAAAACAATATCTTTAAGAAAAACATAAAAAATAGATCATACGAGGCAAGTAGTGGTAAACAGATTTATACGTATATGTAAATATTTAGTATCGTAATTATCTAGTCAAAAAATTGAAAAAAAGGAATCCCTTTTTCTTTTTCTGTAATTCACTCAAAAATATAATTTAAAAAAATACTCGACGCGTCCGTTCTTTTGACGGAATTGACTCAGTCAATTAGTATTCCACACGCGCACCAAATATGTGTTTCCTTATTTTATTTATTAGTAAAAAATATAGAAAACGAAAAATGATTTAATTTTTTTCCATTTGTTGATTACATAATTACTATACTAAATAGATACATATATATAAATCTGTTTACCTTTACTTGGGACGTGTGACTTAATTTATTTTCGAACTTTTTTTTAAAGATTTTATTTTGATTTAATTTTAAATAATTTGATTGATTGATTGAGTGAAATATTTTTTTGCAACAGAAAATCAATTTTAAATACTTAACGGACTATTTTAACTTTATTGAAAAAAGTATATTTTTTGGTTTTTCTTAAGATTAAAAAATTCCAGTCCATTTCTATAGGCATTTTTTGTTTACTTTTTTAAAACTCTCTTTTCTATGTTCTCGACAATTTTTTGCCAACTTCTCATAATTGTTACGAACATCACGACACAACTTCACACCAACGGCAGAGATGAGAAAGTCACGCGTCGTGGTCTCTCGAAAAGCACCGGAAGGCGCCTATTTTTTTATTTCATTTGAACTTCATAGTGAACTTCATGGTGAAATTTCATAATGAACTTTCGCCTCGGGTATATCGCTTGTGACTAATGGCATATGACCGTCGAGTGCAGCCAATTGGTTCGATTCGATCGAGAAACTGGTCTCGTGATGCGTGATTCTTGTGCGAAACGAAGGCCACCAAAACGTCACAAAAATGTTCGAGTATCAACGTGTACCTGCTCTATGTTTGCTGAGGCCACGTGCAAGCTCAGCTCAGAGCCGGGACCGCTTTCATTAACGTAATACGTGACTTCGAAGCTACCCTTCCAAATTAACCAAGGGTAATCAAAGGTGGCATCGTTGTAGTTCTTGGAGCTGGCAAACAAACGTTGAATTTCGTTCTTGTCATTCTTACTGTCCTTGCAATTTTACTGTCATTCCTGGTAATCTTCCTGTCGGTCAGATTTTACACCCAGAAAAACGAAGTTCATTAAAACCAAATCAACTTTATTTAGATCAAATAAAGAAGCTTATTTGGATATGGGTTTAATAGAATTTTACTGAAATCAAATAAATTTATTTATCTTATCGTACATTAAGTTTTAATAAATTTTATTTTATTGAATCGAATAAGTAAATTGTTGAAGTTGAGTCATTTTTTTTTTCTTCATTGACCATTATAGTCTATTATATCGAACGATTTTTTTTTTTAATTTACCGTTTAGATATTCGATCTATACCACAATATCATGAATACCATGCGATGTTGCGAATGTTTCTTCGAATCAAATACATCATTTTTTTCAATAGAAATAAATATCTAATGAAGGTGCTGTTTTCGTCGAGCGATCCCTAAACGTCCAATCAACTATTTTTTTTACCCTCTGAAAATTAAAAAAACGTAAAAAATTAAAAAAAAAATTTATCTTAAAAAACGTCAATTGAAGATCTAAATTTATTTGGTTCTAGTAAATCTTTTCTATGGCCTTAAATCGAGTTCTGAAATCTGTGTAGGGTATTCGCGATCGTTATATTCGCTAGAATTTTTAGCTAGTCTCTCTGTCTCTTCGTTCCATATGATCGCTTTGTGAGTCGGGATTCACAGGAAAGAAATTTGACTGCTACACTTATTGTAGTTATTATATTCGCACATTTACATCTCTATCACCCACAACTCTACCACATAACAATTCTACCAGAAAACATCATTACCATA
This sequence comes from Amblyjoppa proteus, assembly GCA_963922035.1. Lineage (NCBI taxonomy): Eukaryota > Metazoa > Arthropoda > Insecta > Hymenoptera > Ichneumonidae > Amblyjoppa > Amblyjoppa proteus. The sequence continues at coordinate 14,506,012 of OY998231.1, read as the reverse complement.
TTACCGTATTATAACTCTATCAAAATCTCTACCAGAATGCATCTTTACCATATTACAGCTCTATCAAAATTCGCACTTCTAAGTCAAATCCACCTCAGACTGCCGAGACAGAATGCACGGTCAGGAACATCGAGGGTTTTTCATGATAATACTTCAAGGAACTGAGCGATGTCGCGTATTGCGAGACACGCGAATGAATACCCAAACTTAAATTTCATAGGCGTCTCATTAAATTTTTCTAAAGAACAGGCAAATAGAGCCGTTCTAAGCTACGAATGATAGAGTCTGGAAAAAAGAGGGATCATTGTGCACTACTAATTTCTAAATTCAAATTTCATACTTTTATCTTAAGTTGTAACTATTTCTTTTTACGATTGAAAGAGTTTAAAATCTGATAAATGTTAAATGGTACTCCGATTTGTATAACTTTAATTCTCGATTATTTAGTTAATATAATCAATGTCATGAATGTGAACTTACGACTTCAGTCGCCACTGTGGTCGGTAAGATGTCAACGTTACATTTTATGTAAAAGGAGCAATCCGTGAAATAAATAAATAAATAAATAAATAAATAAATAAATAAATAAATAAATAAATAAATAAATAAACAAATAAATAAAATCTCTACCAGAAAGTAAAACAAGTCCCTCTTAGGGGGAGCTTATTGGGGGGCTTCGCCCCCAAACCCCCGGGGGTACACGTCGCGTTTCGCGCTTTGCAGGTACACGTCGCGCTTCGCGCTCCGCTCGTATTGTATAGATATACTTGATTGTAAAAAAATGGCAAAAAAGCTTCGCTTTTTCGCAATAGGCACAACCGTTTGTTACCGCGCTCCATTATAATAATTGCCCGTTACGCTGCGCGCTTCGTTCCCGTCTGTACCGTCTGGGAATGGCTATAGCGAGTAAACTGCAAATCTTAGTGGACCATCTGGGACTAATATAATATGAACACACGGAATTGGAGCTAAATCGGTAGAGCCGTTCACTTGTTACAGTGGATAAAGATGCACGCACGCACCGCTAAAAACTATCGAAACTACTTACAAAATGGTCAAAACGCAAAGTTATGGTGGTTTTATTTAGTTTTCAGACAGTAACAGATTTTGCGATGACGAATGTATAAGGCACTTCTTTTCGCTTACGCTCGGTCGTGCCTAAAAACTCTACCAGAATCAAAATAAAACTCTACCGAATACAAGGCTACCATCTAGCATTGTATTCCGGTAGAGTTTTTTTACTTTCTGGTTGACATTTGGCAGAGTTTTAATACGGTAGAGTTGTAATATGGTCCAGATGTTTTCTGGTAGAGTTATTATTTTTATTTTTATTTATTTACTGCATTCATATGGGCAAGGTCCATTTATAGGGCGACAGTTAACCTATCGTCCAAGCATACAATACAATTGCGAGAGTCGTATAATCCGTATTTCCGTAGTTTAAGGTGGTCCTTGCGAACAGTGTGAACTTCGCATAAGTTTCAGAGAAATGAGAGGAAATTGCAAACACTTCTGGATGATATAAAAATCTGAAAAAAATCGAGTATATTAAAGGTGCTGAAAAAATTAATTTTGCATAATAATAATTCCAAAATGCTATTAACAAATTGATGAAAAATAAAATTGTTCAAGAAATATCCCGGAAACCTAACTTTTTTTTGTGCAAATTATTCGTTCATTTTTTTTTTTTTTTTAATACGTATGAATTTTTTCAGATTTTTAAATGCGCTTTGCGAGAACCAAAAATTGACCAAAGAAAATTTTTGGAAAGAAAATGTTCGGTCTGTTTTCGGTTTCCCTAACCGAAAAAAGACAAAATGCCAACAAAAAATATACAGTCCATTTTGTCGTTTTTTTACGGTCCGTTTCGTTCCCCAATGGACGTGTCCGTTTTTCGATCCGTTTGCGGTTCGTCAACTTGCTAGGATTTTCTTTTATGTCCGAAATGTAAGAATAAGTTTTCGTTGATAGTTTTGAGCTCGAATGGCTTTGATTTAATGATCAACGTTAAAGATTAAATAGAAAATTAAATTAATCGGGAATGAAGATAGAGGACGAAGAGCAACGAGGCAGGTGGTGGTGACTGAGAAACAGAGGAGGGACTGCGAAAGAAGAGGCTGCCGCGTTATCAAGATTAGAGTCTCGCTCGGTTCGGAGCGGTTACGCCAATAATTTCCTTTATCACAGCACTCTGCGCTATGATAAAAGCAACGGGGAAAGATAAGGGGTGGGACACAAGGGGTTGTTAACGTTTCGTGAATGCAGCCTCGAAATAAACAACAATATTATAACGTGAGCTTAATTGCGCCTGAGGGCTCGGTAACGGGGGCATAAATCGAAGAGGGCTCCCTACTCGCGCGGCGAGACGACGGAGAAACCGAGAACTACATAAAGGCCGTACTATGATGTAGGCACATGTCTACTACCACTGCTACAACCAACCTACACCCTTCGTTCCTTGCTCCCTCGCTTCGTCGGAGCGCCGGTGCGTGGGAGAGCTCGAACCGGCGTTTAGCCGTCGACTCCTCTCGTCGCTAAAAAGAATATCAGCACTATGGTAAGGGTACCGATGCTCGGACGGTTAAAACCATCCCCAGATTCTAGCAGTTATTAATTCGTCAGGAACAATTTTTTTTATGAACATAATTAAAACCAATGTCAGGCTGATTTGTTTCATTACGTAAAAAGATAACAATAGAGCCCAAATGTACCAATTTTCGGATGGGTTTTTTCGGTACGTTCCTATATTCGGACCCTGTGGGTCGAATTTTAAGACGTTAGTTTGGAACTCAAGATGGAACTCAAGATGGAACTCGAGACGGAACTCGAGACGGAACTCGAGACGGAACTCGAGACGGAACTCCAGATGGAACTCCAGATGGAACTCCAGATGGAACTCCAGATGGAACTCCAGATGGAACTCCAGATGGAACTCCAGATGGAACTCCAGATGGAACTCCAGATGGAACTCCAGATGGAACTCCAGATGGAACTCCAGATGGAACTCCAGATGGAACTCCAGATGGAACTCCAGATGGAACTCCAGATGGAACTCCAGATGGAACTCCAGATGGAACTCCAGATGGAACTCCAGATGGAACTCCAGATGGAACTCCAGATGGAACTCCAGATGGAACTCCAGATGGAACTCCAGATGGAACTCCAGATGGAACTCCAGATGGAACTCCAGATGGAACTCCAGATGGAACTCCAGATGGAACTCCAGATGGAACTCCAGATGGAACTCCAGATGGAACTCCAGATGGAACTCCAGATGGAACTCCAGATGGAACTCCAGATGGAACTCCAGATGGAACTCCAGATGGAACTCCAGATGGAACTCCAAATGGAACTCCAACTGGAACTCCAAATGGAACTCCAAATGGAACTCCAAATGGAACTCCAAATGGAACTCCAAATGGAACTCAAGATAGAACTCAAGAACGCTTGTACCAATTTTCGGATACTATATCATATATCTTTTAACGAAATGCATAATTAAAAAATAATTTTGGCTTAAACCTTGCATAACTTTTTTCTGTGCATCAAATAATGTTTGTAGATACGATTAAAAGCGTCAACTTGCACTTCTAATACGTACATTTGGAATAAATCAAATCTACATAGGAGTGTCCGACGACTGGGACATATCGGACAATTGGGACGTGTCCAACGACTGGGACCTGTCCGACGACTGGAACGTCTCCCATTAATTACCATTAAAAAATCTCATTGATTCCTATTAACTATTCATTAAAGGCAATTCAATGGGGTTTTGCAAATTGTATCATTCCCACTTGTAGTACCACTTAATATGCCATTCAGTTTTCTATTCATTGTATGGTATTTTCATCCCGCCGGCATTCCCATTCGCGGAAACATACGCTATTTACAATTGTCCGCGGTTCTAGACTGTCTAAATATGCAATTAAAAAAGCTGTAATTTTTCCTATTATCCATAAATAATTTTGGTCCTTAAGTTCACAGCTGCTATTGTGGACTCATTTATCTACAATTCATTATCGTTATTACAATTTTTGTAACCCATGGATGAAAAGTGCTGCTTTATGTAGGGGTCGGGCGCGACATAAAGTGGCGTTTTTCGAGAAGGGTTTACATAAATACTGGAAGCGCTGCATAAATACTGTGCGCAAGCGCACATCCGTACGTTCGCGTCGCACATCCGCTTGATCGCATTCACCATTTTCTATCGTTTCGCACTGAACGTGTTTCGATTCCGCGTTTTTAGTCGTCGCAGTCTTTAAATGATAATAAATCAATAAATGAATTGAAAAATCCCAAGATGGTTCGGGCGATACCCCAACGAAAATTCGTCAAGCAGCACAAAGTGTTGTGAATAATTTATTGCCAGAAAAATCGGCTCAACTTTCCAAACAGTGTTACGAGCAATTTGCGGGATGGCAAAAACAACAAAAGACGACTTCAATTTCGGAAGATACGATGCTCGTGTATTTTGACAAACTGTCAAAGTAATTGAAACCCTCCTCGGTGTGGTCGAAGTATTCAATGTTAAAAACTACGCTACGTAATTTCCACAATGTGGACATCACGAAGTACAGCCGTGTGACAGCGTTTCTGTCGAAGAATTCGACAGGTTATGTGCCGACGAAATCCAAAACTTTGGAACCAAAACACGTTGAGAGATTTCTCTTGGAAGCCTCGGACGACCGATATTTGGCGATAAAAGTGAGTTTTTGATAGTCCTTGGTGAGAGAGAGACAGAGATTCATAACCTATCAAACAATGCGACTAAATAAATAATATTACTTTCAAGTTGCACTTATTTTCGGCATAACCGGTGCTTGTCGACGAGAGGAACTAAAGAACATTAAAGTTCAAGATATCGAGCATCATGAAAACTTGATGCTGATCAGAATTCCTCGAACAAAAAATGATGTACCCTGCAAGTTCACAGTCGATGGAGAGTTTCTACAAATAATCAAGAAGTACGAAGCCTTACGACCAGGAGATGTCCTAACCGATTAATTTTTCCTCACTCACCGCAATGGAAAATGCACCAAACAAGTGATTGGCACAAATACGTTTGGTACGATGCCAAAAGTCATTGCGCAATACTTGGGACTCGAAGAACCTGAACAATACACGGGACATTCCTTTCGTCGAACTTTGTTGCGTGTACCATCACGCAAGTGAAATCTAGCCGTAGTAGTAATTCGTATAAACATTTAATCTTACATTTATTATATATATTAAAAACCCTAGGACGACTTAGCAGGTAAAAGCATCTATCTCTCTCTCCTGACGAGTCATCAAAAAAGGGTCTATAATCCTCTAGGCGAGTTCGCGCTGAAAAACGTTCAATGTCTGGCCGCCACATGGTCAACTCATAAAAACAGTTAAGCAGCAGACGTGACTTTACTTCACTCTTTTTGAACGGTTAGCCTCGCTGTACGACCTTTTTACTACAAAGGGATTCCTTTGGACAATAACCCGGCGAAAGGCCAAACGGCCTGGTTGCAACAAAATAATCAAACTCGCTCGCTCACGACTCTTCGAGCGCGAGAATTACTAGTTCTTCACGAAAATTTGGAAAACCCAAATAAAATGAGTTATGCGACTCACAGAAAAAGGGAATCTTCTGTGATTGGTGATGAGGAAAAAACGCCTACTGCATTTTTGCCAATAGGAATTTACCAACAAAATACATCCCCTCTCAGAGCTGCGAGCTCAAGTCATCGATCACGGGAGATTCTCTACAGAAATCAGCCTAAGACTTAACGCCAACATCGACAGATCGGCAGCAACTGACTCTTGCAGTTCAGATTGCAACTTTACGTTAACTTCACTTCGCAATCCATACGCTATACTTCACAACACAATTTATTTCTATCTTAATAATAATAAAGTGTATATCCGTTGTTATTTGTTTTTCTTAGTGAAATATATATATTATCAAATTAAATTCTGTGTTCAATCTCCTTTTAACAATCGCTAGCCGCACAAGATTAAGTTGGCGTGCGGTGTTGTCATCACGCGTACCGTCTCTAAGCAAAAAGAGTAACGGGATTTACAACCCCGGAGATAAAAACGCGAATCGCGGTATCGGCGATACAACAAACTTCAGCTACGATGCTCGCAGATTCTGAAGCTGATATTCTGATACTCAAACGACACGGAGGTTGGAAGTCCGATAAAGTTGCTGAAGGATACGTTGATGATTGAATGGGTAGCAAAAAAAGAATTTACAAACAAATTTGCAGTTCGATACAGTTAAATCGACAAATTTCTGCGGAATCTCCATCAACCTTGCGGCTGGCAGAGGAAAACATGAACAGCAATCCAATTGTCGACACCGTCACAACAGGATCATCAAACCCGCAGAGTTGCGACAAAGAAAATTCTTCTGGTGCGACCAACATCCCGACAGACAAAAAAGTTGCAATCGATGTGAAACATTGCAACGTAACATTCAACTTTACAAAAGATTGAACTCGTAGAGTCGAATGGGTCAAGCCGATAAAAGTAATAGTTTTTTTTTTCATGAAAAAGCGGTATACTATGTTCCTATTTACGAAGAGTTTATTAGCATAAAAAGAGTTTCGTGAAGAAGAATTTAACTTCGACATTCAAATTTATTATAATTTTTTATTTATTTAATATGGGTTTTATTTATATTTTTTTTTTATGAACGACTGGACTAGTATAATTTACTGAGTCAAGCCTATAGCCATTTATTTATTTTTGTTTTTTTTTTTTTTTTTATGATAAAGCGTTCATCTTTGAATATTTGTATTCGTTATCAGTTTTTGTTTCTTTAATTTGTGTTTCATCATACATACTGAAAGTTTATTATGGCGGAAAAGTTAAACATGACTTGAAAACATACTAGAAAATATTTTATGAACAAGCCTTCAACTAAAATTTTATTTTCGTTTCCTTTCATTCTTTTTTTGCACTACAGAAAAATAGAAAAAAGAACGCTAAATGTAGTCGCCAAGGACCAAAGTTTGACGTGAACGACTTAAAAACGTCTAATCGAGTAGAATTAATAAACTAGAAATAATATTGTTACAGTTTATTGCGGTTAAGACTTCGAAAATATCTCAAAAAAGATACAAACAATGTTATGAAGGTGTTACGAAGTATAAATAAATATAAATATGTTCCAAATATACAGAAAATCCTTTTTTGTTTACAGGAATTCGAACTTTAAATTTAAAAATTGCTTTTTCTGCGCTAGTACTTTACGCACTTTTCCTGCATTTCTTACAAAAAATAGTATGCGATATTCGTGCGTGGAAGCGAACATTATGAGAAGGCTGTGAAGTTCGTCACAGCCTTCTCAGAACGTTCGCTTTTACGCGCTCGTACCGCAAAGTACTATTATGTGAACGTTCTTACTCCCGTACGTGATTTCCTAGTTTTTGCCGACTCGATTCTCGTTCCTCGTGAATTATAAATAGTTAGACGTGCCATTAAAGATTCTCTAGCTTTCTACCGTTCGATTCAGTTCCCATTTACTCCCAATGGTAAGAAATATCATTTTAGCTCATTCAGTTAATGCTCCAATGGACTACCATTAATAACGAATGGAAAAAGTAACACTTGTTACGTTCCATTGACTTGTCAGTGAACTCCCATAAATAACGAATGGGAGAAAGTGCTACTTAATTTTCCCAGTCATTTGGAATTGGACTCCCATTAATAACGAATAGGAAAAAATACCAGTTGAATTTTCTCAAGAGATTGCCATTGGTCTGCCATTGGTAATGAATGGAAAAACGTTCCATTAAAACATTTCCACTGATTTGCCAGTGCAGTCCCATTGAGAATGAATGGTAGAAATTACCGTTTTAATTTTCGACATGAATTTCCATTGGGATCCCATTGATTACCTTTCGATACCATTCATTACCATTAAACGCCCAATGGAAAACTTTGCCAAAGGGTTGTCCATAAAGGACGTTCATGGTTCTAGAGGGGTAAGGAGTTCTCAAAATGTGACTCCGCATGACCAGGGGGGAGAGGGGAGAGCTTGGCGGGATGTGATGCCCGCTACTAGATTACTTGGCAAATCGCAAAAGTTATATTTTCTCTTTCTTTGAAAATAACAATAAAATGTATATACACTGTTAAAAATATTAGCTAAATCAATATACAAAAATAGGAACCTATAATGCATCAACCGCTAAATTAAATTTAAGGTACAATTGTTAAGTAATATTAAATTATTTGTATATTAAACACATTTGTTTATGTATTTAATATGCTGATTTACAAGTTTACGACATACTTGTATATTAAACGTCATATACCAATGAATGTATTCGTCGCTTGATGCACCAGTATAATTGCCACAAAATACATTTGTAACGTGTATGTAGTTCATTCGCCATTGTGTATAACACATTTATTGCATGCTGTTATTACGAATATCTTATTATTTAATGGGGTATTCTTTACCTTGTACCTGTCCATAAGGCATAGAATCAAGGCATATCAGATAAAACGCAATGTTTTTAAAATCGGTTGTTTGTAATCAACCAAAGTCAAAGTACCACAGACCAAAATAATATACGAATGTTTTACATGCTTCTCTTGTTTTAATTTTTATATTTATAGCAGCAATAGGAATTTTATTAGTAATTTATTTCGAATTTTTACAGGTTAAACTTAATTTTATAGGAAGTAGGGGGGTCTTTGATTGTGACCATCGGACGTGCTCTACGAGGGGGGTTTAGAAATTGTGACTAACAAGGAAACATTCCCAAGTGTCCCACCCCGATTTTGTTAATTCTTATATATGGTGTAGACCTCGAAAATCTAAGAGACACGTATTTTTTATCGGCAGAGGTGGCCATTTAAGGGGAGAAACAGGCCCTCAAAGTTTTGTGAAAAATCGTTTGAAATTTTGATTTCAAAATTTCAGCACGATCCAAAAACAATATTATCTGACAAGGGTGCACCCCGGTAAGCGGGGTAAACTACCCTTAATACATATTTTTTTTCGTAAGCGAACAGTCCGATCGAAATAAAAATAAGGTGACGTTAATACACGCTTACATAAAAATAGACTTTACATGTTTTTGCAAAGCAAAACATGTAAATTGTATTCCAATGTAAGCATTAACGTCACCTTATTTTTATTTCGATCGAACTGTTCGTTTACGAAAAAAAAAATCTTAAGGCAAGTTTACCCCCCTTACGGGTGGGTGCACCCTTGTCAGACCATATTGTTTTTGGATCATGCTGACATGAAATATATTCGTGCCATGTTTCATTGAAATCGGTCGAGTGCTTCTATGGAAATCAAAAATCCAAACGATTTTTCGCCAAACTTTGGGGGCCTGTTTCACCAATTAAATGGTCACGCCGATAAAAAAAAAAAAAAATACGTGTCTCTTAGATTTTCGAGGTCTACAACATACATAAGAATTATCAAAATCGGGGTGGTACACTTGGGAATGTTTCCTTGTAAGTGAGACAAGGGGGGAGGGAGGGGTCAAAAAGTATTAAAAATTCGCGGACGTCCTTTATGAACGGTGTTGGAGCATTGATACCGTTGCCTTAGAACCAGCCAGAGTAGCACGAGAGAGAATCGGACGAAGCCAGCCGTCACACAATCTGTGGGCCACGATATCAGTAAAAAGAGGCATTGCCAAATTCATTCTAAACATCGTAATCCCTAGGTCCCCGTTTTGTGGCACAAGAACGTCGAATTTCCATATGTCCTTGGATCGACACAAGTAATCATGTTTTATTTTTCTTCTTAATCATATATGATCATTCTTGCGATATGAATCATATATATGATTTATTCTTGCGATAAATCATGATCCGAGAATAAAGTATCATATTCAAGCAGGTTGTTGTGGCTCGGGTCCTTCGCGCCCGAGCTATGAACTTTGGAATTTAGAAACCCAAAATTTAGATTTCCGGAGATTTACCGGAAATGTGTTACTTCGGGTTCGGTCGAACGATGACAATTTTTAAGATTAAAATGACTAAGCGTCGAATTTTAAGATGTTAGTTTCACCTTCAGGTCGCTCTTGAAATCAAACTTAAGATCAAAGTTTGGTCCGAACTTCATTACGTGCTTAAGATCTGTCTTAAGTTCAAACTTAAGACCTCCCAGTGAACACGTTTTGTTACCGCAATATAACATGGAAGGTACATGCAATGTAACAATGTTATTCTTCCTATATGTAGGGGCTATATGACATGAACGTCATATGTAATGTTTCAATTATTATATCCAGTTAATGTAACTGTTATATATCGGTGTAAAGTTATGGTGATGTATAAAAATTGTGTAACCATTACATAACATACTTGTAACAATGTGAGTGTAACTTTCGCGATTAACAGGTAATATTAATGGCGTATAACGTAATAACATTACAATAATGTAACGGGACTCCGTAAAGTTTATATAACATGTTTATAACAGAGCTGGGCAGTATTTTAAATACTTGATGCATTTTAAGTATTTAAAATACATATTTTAAGTACTCAAATACTTTTTGGTATTTTAAGTACTTTTCAAAATACAAAATACTTTTGGTTTTCTTGACTGTACGGTTAGGCCGGACGAGATGGATGGATCGATGGGCGAGGATGATGGGCGAGGACGATGGGCGAGGACGATGGGCGAGGACGATGGGCGAGGACGATGGGCGAGGACGATGGGCGAGGACGATGGGCGAGGACGATGGGCGAGGACGATGGGCGAGGACGATGGGCGAGGACGATGGGCGAGGATGATAGGTGAAGATGATGGGCGAGGATGATGGATGATGGGCGAGAATAATGGGCGAGTGTAACCAAGCCGGCTCAGCCGTCCAAAATCCACCCTGTCCCACCCTGTCCCACCCTGTCCCACCCTGTCCCAACCTGTGCATGCATCCAGTATTGATTTTTAAAAAGTATTTAAAAAAGTACTTATAAATGTGTTTAAAATACAAAAAGTATTTTATATTTTAAATACATATAGTATTTTGTATTTTGTATTTTAAGTGCTTTCGAGTATTTTGCCCAGCTCTGGTTTATAACAATGTTTATGATCATTAGTAATTGGCAGGCAATGTTAATGTTACAAAGTGTGGTGGGGTTGCGATTACAAAACCAGGCTTCGTAACAGGTACATAACATGCTTACAATGGTGTTATAACAAGCAAAAAATAGCTGACTTCCTTATTACCGTTAAAGCGCTTACCGACCAATATTTAATGCTAAAAATTAAAGTGTATCAGTCATGATCCGTAGGTAATCCGTCTGAACTTGGTTTACAATTTTCCAAAATTATTTTCTCAAGTCCAATGTAGCTGAATAGGTATGGTCACTGTTTACAAGTCCAAGGGTCCTAGGTTCGTATCCCGCCAATGGTACATAAATTTATAACGTTTTTTCGGAGATGAATTTGTTCCTATCGATAGAGGAATATTCCGTTATCACCAGAGCTGGGCAGTACCTGAAGTACACGGTACTTGTTTCGTACTTGCAGTACGGTACTTCAAGTACAAGCGTACTTGAAGTACATGTATTTTTTCGGGTACTTAAAGTACCCATGTACTTTAAGTACTTGTACGTCAAGCGAGATCAAAATCTTTAACAATCAACCACATGAAAGATGTCAAGAATATACATTTTACAAACTAATAATATCAAAAAGTTACTAAGTAATTTTTTTTATTAATCAATAAATCTTCAGTGAACTTATATTTTCCTCATTTCACATGAATTCGTTGATTTCTTTCGAATCCATATGAATTTATTGAGGATTTTTTTACGTTATTCAGATCGTTTCCGAATTTTTTGACGACAATAGCAACAACTTCACTTACACAATTATCCCTAAGCTTCTTCAGTGTAATGCGAAATCTTGCTACACATCGTGAAATATATTTTTAAATCGTGCCTTTGCAGTCATTTTTCAAAATTACGGATTTTTTTTTTTTCATGTACAATGCTGAAAACGTTTCTATCGATTCTAAAAAATTAACAAATCCATTTGAAATGAAAAACAAAGATCATAGATAATTTTTTAGTGAATTCAACATTTTTTCAAAATTTGGTATAAACTTTTTGGGATTTAATATTCCGAACATAATTGAAGAAATTCGATTGCATTTAATATGCAAAATATATAAATGTAAAATGCATGTTGCTTTATATGCAAAATTAATATTGAATAACATCATTAAGATTGATTTTTTTTAGATCTTTGGCCCTTCACGAAGTACAGTAGAATACTGTTTAACGGGGATGCTCGATTGACCGGGACCGACATCGTGGTTAATCCAAATTGGATAGCGAAAGTATATAAGTCATCAATGGCTAATGATACAATCTTATTTTGACTAGTTACAATGACATTTGGTAGAACTTGCACTTAAGGTAGTCGGAGCGGTACAGTCCCCCCAAATGTGAGTTTCAGGGAGCAATTCAAACATATTTCGATGAGATAAAAATCTGAAAAAATCAACCATGTTGAAGGTGCTGCAAATACTGTTTTATGTAATAATAATTCCAAAATATTATTGACAAATTAACGATAAAAATAATTGTTCAAAAAATTACCCGGCAATTTAACGTTTTTTTTCCATAGAAATGATTCGTTTATTTTTCTGAATGCGTATGATTTTTTTCAGAATTTTTTGTAATGTTTGGAAATCGTGATTTTTCTGTCCAAGCTGTGAAAAAATACAATTTTCAAAGCTTACAACAAATTCTGAAAAAGATCATATGTATTCAGAAACATAAACGAATCATTTTTATGAAGGAAAATAGTTAAGATACCGGGTAATTTGCTGAATAATGATTTTTATCTTCCATTTGTTAGTAATAAATTAGAATTATTAATTCACAAAAACAGTCTCTGCAGCACCTCCCATATACTTGATTATTTCAAATTTTTATCTCATCGAGAAGTGTTCGAAATTTTTTCTGAAACTCACGTTTGGTGCAACTGTTCCGCTCCGACAACCTCAATTATTAAATAGTGTGAACTATAATATAAAGCTTTGGATATTTTTGTCATTAACTCCTTCACTATCAGAGAAACGTGTTTCTCTATACATTTTGACCCCTATCGGGGCTTCTGACAGTGAAGGAGTTATTAGTACGTAAGGTAGTCTTTTTGAAAGGATGTGCCAGTGCCACAGTCCGGGCATAAAATAAATCTCGGAAGACGCAGGGTTAATCCGTTTCCCCGTTAATCGGGGTTCTGTTGCATTGCATTGAAACATGCAAAAATGTACTTCAAGTACTTCTTACATATTTGTACTTGCAGTACATGGTACTTCAAGTACTTTGTCCAGCACTGGTTGTGACTAATAAAGATGGTGATCCAAGGATGGCATCAGCCATAATATGTGTTACGTCTCAGGGGTCGATTGATTAAAGAAAAAATAGAACTTGTGTTCCGACGATTCGTGAGATACGAATCACTTGGACGCGGCGTTCAGAGGTAACCGAAACTTGACGCAGCGACTCAGAGGTGGGACCCTGATCGCGGAACCTCAGAGGTTATTTCAAACAAAGACGTGTCCGTAACAGGGATTCATTAAATTAGGGATCGTTCTCCGTACGGAATAAATATTGTGTTCCATCGTTGTATTTAATGAATTATAATTGCAGATTTATTTGAAGAAATGCGGTTTAACAAAAATGGTGACTTGAGTTACCGTGCAAATAATTGTTATTTGAATTAATTTGATCGAGCTTGTCTCGATAATATACGCAACGACACTTGCGATTTAAGTGCGTTCAATTACACACTTTATTTTAGAGTTATAATTTACTTGGTTGTCGGTTGAGTGCCGATCAGTTTCGAAGGTTTTATATTAAAGACCTTATAAACGTGACGAAGACGTGTTAATATTGGACTGCCGATAGAAGACCGACCAGTCCAAGAGTTCGGAAGAGACTGGTTAATTTCTGTAAGACTAATTGCCGTGAAGCGGCAAAAAATGCTGAGCTCGCACGCCACGCGCGAGTACAGAAAGGCCTCGAAAAGAGTAAAATTAAATAAAGCGAACGCTCGCGTCTGGCACGAGCGGATATGGATTGCAGAAATTTGTTATTAGCGTCTGGTCAAGAGAGAGAAAATCGAAAGACCGAACGACAAAATTGTATGTGCATAATTTGAGCGTTAAAAAGGAAGTTGAAATGAAATATTTAAATGCTAATTTTAACAGAGACGAGATTCGTGAGAAAATATTAATTTATGAAAATTCAATGATTTTTAATCGATAAAATAGTGTTATCCAAGGGGTAGGACGTAACAATATGTTTTTTTGTAAATAAAAATTGTATGTTACATTGTTATATAACAACGATATAACACGGTAATATAACAGTGTTATATTGCTGAGTCCGAAATGGCAACTTACATGTAATTTACATGTAACATTCTCGTAATATTATCTGTTACTTTCTCTTACATTGCTGTTACATTGCTGCTAGATTACTGCGTTTACTGGGTAATCCGCGTAGAAAAAAGTCGTAAGGGAAAGGGTATTAAATTGAGTACGGGTTGAATATGGCGTATCGTATGGGAATGAATATGGCTGAAGTATAATCTGACTATGGGTTTTGTTCAGTTCCCACATTCATCCCGTACACTTTTCCAGACTCTTTGCCAGCTATCGGGTATGACCTCGAACATTTTCATGCAATCAACCCCACACCCTTTTCCAGACTCTTTCCCAGTCATCGCGTACAGGCTCAACATTTTTTTTGTAATCAATCCCATACTCTTTTCCAGACTCTTTCCCAATCATCGCGTACAACCTTCAAAAAATGTCTATTAATGCGGTTGGAGGGAAAGAGTCTGGGAAAGAGTATGGGATAGATAGACCGAAAATGTTCGAGGCTGTATGCGATGACTGGGAAAGAGTCTGGAAAAGTGTGTGGGGTTGATTGCATGAAAATGTTCGAGGTCGTACCCCATAGCTGGCAAAGAGTCTGGAAAAGTGTATGAGATGAATGTGGGAACTGAACAAAGCCCATAATCAGATCATACTTCACCCCTATTCGTTCCCATACGACTCCCCATATTCAACCCATACTCAATTTAATACCCTTTCCCATATGACTTTTTTCTACGCGGCAAGTTCGCTCGCAAGGGCGATCTTAGCTTCAAACTAACGTTTTAAAATTCGTCCCTAAGACAGCTTGAAATATTTCGCACGTCTCGTGCATCGTTGTCGCGGCGAACGGCAGGCTTTTCACCTAGGAGGACCGAATAACCGCGGTAGCGAGGAACTCGCAGCGAATCGTGCCGAAGTTGCCGTTGAAAAAAAATTTCGCAGAAACGGTCGGGCGCTCTCGTCGCGATGGCTGCGGTTTGGCGGTGTTTCAAGCATGCCATAGAAAGGCGAGATCGTATAGCACGCGGGGCCCCGAAGGACCCGCGAGGCGGTACGAGCCGGTCAGTCCGTGTCCGCAGTGCGCGTTAGTGTAGGTAGCGCGTACACACAGAGGGATAATCAGGATGCTCAGTGAAAGGGGTGTACGGCAAGCGGAGCCGAAGAGAGTCCACCGGTTCGCGGGTGGAAGCGGATCGAAGAGGAGCAGGACGAGCGATGTAAGCGCTGTAGATGGGGGGTCAGTGTAGCGGTCTTCTTCGGCAAAGTGCGCGGCGGAATGGGAGATGCGTTAGTGGAGAGTCGGGGAAAAAAAGGGAATGAACGAAAGGGAGAGAACGAGAATGAGAGAGGGCGAAGGAAAGAAAGGGGGGGGGGTGAGGATGTGAATCTCGCGAGCGGAGCAGGAACGGGGAATCGGACGGTCAGGCGGAGAACGAGCGGCTCGACCGCAGGCCTGTTTTATTTTATGAATCGCAATATTTCACGCGACAACTGGAGTCACGCGTCAGTAGGGTCGCGCCCGCGAGGGGCGGTCACCGCTAAACTGTCTGCACACGGGTCTCAGTGCTCGTGGCGTGCCACACCGTACGAAGCTTCCCATGTAGGATGATCGAATGTGGCCAATGGTTGGGCGAAGCTTGGTACCAATGTTACCAACATTGGCATGCGAGCTTGGCCCAATCATCGACGGAGCCTTGGATGATAAGTACTTGCCAATATTGGCACCCAACATTGGCCCCAGAGTGGATCAAGGGAATCGGCCGATAATTGGTTATCATTGTCGGCCCTCTATAGGTTACGTATATATGGCGTGAGTGATTTTAAAGCAATACTTTTTGTTTATAATATAAAAGTTAGAATATCCCTATTTTATGCTTCGCATGTCTGCAAGAGATTATATTTTATATATTTTCTCCTGCGATAACTCTCAAAGCGATCATACTCTGTCCAATGTATTGGTAATACATATTGTGTATCGGTATGTCAATGCATTTATTGACTACCGAGTACGCAATCCAAAAATAATACGCATACTTTGCGAAAGTTAAAAAAGGTGGCATTTCGCATGCTCTTATATTGACGCTCGGGTACACTTTCACTTGCGAGAAATAACTTGAGTTCGCGCCATCTAGCGACGAAAGCCGATAATTGGTGGTCCAATGTTGGCGTCACATCGGTAAACCAACGATTGGCGACACGATATTCGGTCGAACATTGGCCTAAAATCGGCAGACCGATGGTTCGTGCGATTAAGCATCAACCGACGAACCGTTGGCGAATCAGTATTCGGCTGAACATTGGCCTAAAATCAGAGAATCAATATTTAGTGAGTTCATACTCGGCCGAACACCGGCTTTAAATCGACAAACCAACCATTGGCGAGTCAATATTTGACCAAGCATTGGCCCCCAATTATCAAATCAACCAATGATTAGCAAATACTCGGCCGAACATTGGTTTCAAATCGACTAACCAAGAATTGGCGAATCGAATGTGACCAAGCATTGGCCGCAAATTGTCAAACCAACCATTGGCGAATCAATACTCGGCCGAACATTGGCCGAGCGTTGGGGATTCGACAATCGCCACGCCAACATTAGCCCCAGCATCGGCCGCGTCCGTTCCATCGGCAAAACCTACATGGGTTAGCGTAGCGTGCCAGTTAGGGCGGTCCTTGCATTGAAAATATTTTTTATTTTCTAGGGGCCACCCTGGTCAAAATATATCTGAAATTTCTCTGTAATTTCTCTGAAATTTCTCGGAAATTTCACACTTTTCAGAGAAAGTCAAAGATTTTTCGGAATTTAAATATTTCTAATTGTTCTGAAAATCTCCGATTCTTCCTGCCAACTTCGCTGAAAAACTATGAACTTTGTCGATATTCTAAGCCTGTTTCTCTTCTATATTCAAAAACTATTTTCGGAAAAAGTCAAATTTTTGCAGAATTTCTCATACAAAACATACATATATTATTATTATCTGTTTACTGTTCGTATGAACACGAACATGAAAGTTTACTGTTCGTATGAATATCAGAAAGAGCAGATCTTAAAGTGAACTTGTAATTTCTCTGAAATTCTCTAAACATACATTACCCGAGAAAATCGCTTTTTTCTGTTTATTTTCTGAAAACTTGAGTTTTACAGAAAATAAATCGTATTTTCTCTGAAAAAGTCTATTGTTCATTTGGGTAACAAAATTAGTAGATCTTAGAGGAAATTCGTAAGTTGCCTGAAATTCTCAAACACACATTATCCATGCAAATCGACGTTTTTCGGAAAATATTTTCTCTGAATACTGCATTTTCTCTGAATAAGTCTACTATAAGTCCGAATTAACAGAAAGAGTAAATCTTAGAGACAACTCGTATTTACTTTTAACGTAGTTTACCATAAAAAATCTGAGATATCCAGAATTTTTCATAAAATACTCTAAATTTTTCTGATATATTGTGAGTGCTGGAGATTGTGCGCAGAAAATGGCAGAGATAGTTAACATAAAGCATAGAAAATCAGAGAAAAATCTTGGAAAATGGATGAAAATTACTGAAACGGTCCGTTTAGAGTTTTCAGACAAATTGTCAGAGAAACAGTTTCACCAGGGCAGCCCGTATTATCGTGGGGGATAAAGCAAAAGTGCGATGGGCACTCTAAAAACAAGCGTCCCAGGTGCAGTTTTAGAGCCGGGCTGACGCTGAACTAACTATGACCGCCTGAGTTGGAAAGTCGACCCGACTCTTGTCGCCAACGTAGGCCCGACTACGATTTAACCTTGGGATGATAACATCGCCCCTACATTATCAAACGACGTTGCCTCAATGTTGGCTGCCGATGTCCAGCTAACGTTCTATAGAAAATATTAATAAGCAACAAAATAGTATATTATGCCACAAGGGAGGAAAGTGCGTTTTTTCACCGAAGGTGAAGTTTGATGCCCGGGCGAAGCGAGGGCAGAAATTCACACGAGGTGAAAATGCACTTCTTCCCGAGTGGCATACGCTATTTTCTGCCCGCCTACGCCAAAAAGTGCACATTCCATGCCTGCAACGGGGGCGGAAAGTGGTCGATTCTTGACCAGCGGGCCGAAAAGTAACACAGCGGGCCGAAAAGTATCGCAGCGGGCCGAAAAGTAATACAGCAGGCGGAAAAGTACTGGAACGAATCACTTTCCATCCCCATTGCAGGCATAGAAATGTGGCCATTTTTTAGCATAGTCGGGCAAAAAATAGCGTATGCGACTCGGGAGGAAGTGCATTTTCATCTCTTGTGAATTTCTGCCCTCACTTTACTCGGGCATCAAACTTCACCCTCGGCGAAAAGATGCACTTTCCTCCCTTTTGGCATAATATACTATTCTGCACTCGTATCGAAATGGACTATTTTATCGATCTGCGCGACTTTTAAATACTCTTTTACCATACTACAATTACTTTTTTTTTATTTTTATCTTCACACATTGGAATCATAGGAATAATTTTCTCAGTCGGTATTGGGGGCTCGAACCCGTGACCTCGGGATACTAGTCGATGTTCTTACGCGCTCGACTATGGTCACCTTGAAGATATTTTTTTGAACCTTAGGTATGAGGCATTCTTTATCAACTGGGCCACTTTTTTCGGTCGACCTCTCAGATGTTTTGCTTCCTCATAGAGGAAGCTTTGTTATGGTGAAAAAAAAAAATTCCAGATTTTAATGAAAACGTGTTCGGAATGTTCCAAAACATCGAAAAATCACATTTAGAAAAAATGTCCGGATATGTGTGCGTGCGTGCGTGCGTGCGTGCGTGCGTGCGTGCGTGCGTGCGTGCATGCGTGCGTGCGTGCGTGCGTGCGTGCGTGCGTGCGTGCGTGCGTGCGTGCGTGCGTGCGTGCGTGCGTGCGTGCGTGCGTGCGTGCGTGCGTGCGTGCGTGCGTGCGTGCGTGCGTGCGTGCGTGCGTGCGTGCGTGCGTGCGTGCGTGCGTGCGTGCGTGCGTGCGTGCGTGCGTGCGTGCGTGCGTGCGTGCGTGCGTGCGTGCGTGCGTGCGTGCGTGCGTGCGTGCGTGCGTGCGTGCGTGCGTGCGTGCGTGCGTGCGTGCGTGCGTGCGTGCGTGCGTGCGTGCGTGCGTGCGTGCGTGCGTGCGTGCGTGCGTGCGTGCGTGCGTGCGTGCGTGCGTGCGTGCGTGCGTGCGTGCGTGCGTGCGTGCGTGCGTGCGTGCGTGCGTGCGTGCGTGCGTGCGTGCGTGCGTGCGTGCGTGCGTGCGTGCGTGCGTGCGTGCGTGCGTGCGTGCGTGCGTGCGTGCGTGCGTGCGTGCGTGCGTGCGTGCGTGCGTGCGTGCGTGCGTGCGTGCGTGCGTGCGTGCGTGCGTGCGTGCGTGCGTGCGTGCGTGCGTGCGTGCGTGCGTGCGTGCGTGCGTGCGTGCGTGCGTGCGTGCGTGCGTGCGTGCGTGCGTGCGTGCGTGCGTGCGTGCGTGCGTGCGTGCGTGCGTGCGTGCGTGCGTGCGTGCGTGCGTGCGTGCGTGCGTGCGTGCGTGCGTGCGTGCGTGCGTGCGTGCGTGCGTGCGTGCGTGCGTGCGTGCGTGCGTGCGTGCGTGCGTGCGTGCGTGCGTGCGTGCGTGCGTGCGTGCGTGCGTGCGTGCGTGCGTGCGTGCGTGCGTGCGTGCGTGCGTGCGTGCGTGCGTGCGTGCGTGCGTGCGTGCGTGCGTGCGTGCGTGCGTGCGTGCGTGCGTGCGTGCGTGCGTGCGTGCGTGCGTGCGTGCGTGCGTGCGTGCGTGCGTGCGTGCGTGCGTGCGTGCGTGCGTGCGTGCGTGCGTGCGTGCGTGCGTGCGTGCGTGCGTGCGTGCGTGCGTGCGTGCGTGCGTGCGTGCGTGCGTGCGTGCGTGCGTGCGTGCGTGCGTGCGTGCGTGCGTGCGTGCGTGCGTGCGTGCGTGCGTGCGTGCGTGCGTGCGTGCGTGCGTGCGTGCGTGCGTGCGTGAATCCGACGTGAAATATTCAAACCGCGATAACTCGAGAACGCCTTGACCGACCAAGCTGAAATTTGGCACACATCATGTGTGATCAATAGTCAACGTTTGGTCAAAATTTCGTCCAAAAATGTTCAGTTGTTTTTTTGTACGCTATTTTTAATTTCTTCGAAAATGCCTGTACGCAGCGTAGCGCTCGCAATTTTGCAGCTATTGGGCTGAAAACGCGTACACAAATGGAATATCACAACCCGATGATCCTATCAAAATTTCAAGAAAATCGATCGAACCGTTAAAATTTTATGACATTTTGAATTTTTCGATTTTCATGTAATTTTTTTTTTTTTTTTTCAAAACGCATTTTTCCACATTAAATGTTCATCTATGTATAAAAAAGTGTCAAATTCGTGATCAGCATGAAAAAATACATGGAATTACAGTCCTGGGGCGACATCTAGCGAAAAAGTTTATTGGGCATTTTTGTAGCCAAAATTGCAAAAATTAGTGTTTTTCGGTATTTTTAAACAGCGATTTCTTTGCTTTCCGATGGGATCGCGGAAAAATCCAGGGGTCTATCGTGTTTTAAGACAATAGATACACAACAGGATGGATATGATGGAGTTAAAATAATTAGATTAAGCGATGTCCTTTGAACTTCTCGAGTAAAAATTGAAAGATCGAAACAAAATTTGGAACACATAATTCTATGTTATTTTCGCGCCGAGCACAGAGCCTACATCCGTTTTGACCAAAAGTGTAAGGTTGGTGTATTTTTGCGGGCTAAACCTGAGTCAGCCACCAGTTTTGACTAAAAGTTAAATACGATATTGATGTGGGCAAAAAAGTTGAAAATTGACATTTTCATATAGCTTCCTCATAAAAGCTGAAAATTGAAATTTTCACATCACTTCCTCATAAAAGTTGAAAGTTGAAAGATGAAAGTTGAAATTTTTATATCACTTTCTCATAATGGTCCTTTATTCGGAAAGCTTCCTCTATGAGGAAGCCAAAAATATAGTAAATGCTTTCTCATAGAAGGAGCTTTCCGAATAAAGGACTATTATGAGAAAGTGATATAAAAATTTCAACTTTCATCTTTCAACTTTCAACTTTTATGAGGAAGTGATGTGAACATTTCAATTTTCAGCTTTTATGAGGAAGCTATATGAAAATGTCAATTTTCAACTTTTTTTTTAATTTTGCCAGTTTGTAGTACTACTTGAGAGATGCTTCTGTAATTTCTTTTAGATTTTTAAAGTGCACCCTTCGGGATTACGTTTTTTTTTTTAATATCAGTATATCTCAGAAAATATTGGTCACTCAAAAAATTCGTAAGCACATTAACTTTTTTGTTTTTCATCACCTTTCGAATAATGTTAGAGTGATCATTTTCCCGATACGGAAAAGTGTATGTTTCGTGCAAAAAAAATTAAAATAGTTTTTTTCTACTAAAAACACAATTTCGATTCTGGTTCCAATTTTACAACATATTCGGCATTGCATGAAGATTCTGAGAAAACAATCCCAAAGTGGTACCTACGGTTCTTACGTACTCAAAAAAATAAACAAATAAAACATTTAAAACGAAAACCTCTAAGCAAGAACATCTATTAAAAAAAAAAGTTTCCCAACGATGTGAAACAAATTTACCGACCCCTTTCAGTTATCTAAATAATAGTCGAGTTTGTACGAATTCATATGAATAAAACTTTTATTTCTTTATTTTTTAAGCACGTAAGGATCGCGGGTATCTCTTTGGGAATTTTTTTTTAGAATCGTCATGCAATGCTAAATATCGTGTAAAATTGGAACCAGAATCGAAGGTGTGCTTTTAATAGAAAAAAATTATTTTTACTTTTTTGTAACGAAAAATGGACCTTCCCGTGTCGGGAAATCTTTTTCTTACATGGAAAAATGTGCAAAAATCAAAATAAATATAAAAATCTGAAAAAATGCATACATATTCCGAAAAATGAACGAATCATTTGCATAAAACAAAAGTTGAGTTACCGCATATTTCGATGAACAATTTTTTTTTCAACAATTTGTTAATAACTGATGAAATAATGACTGAAAGAAAGCCCATTTGTTAGGTTGAGAATGAGTCGTTTTTCCATCAACGACTGCAAAATGACCACAAAAACAACCGATGTCTGAATTACTGAAAAAGCTCTAGGTTGGGTCATTTCATCGGCGTTGATCAGAAAGTAACCGGAAAGACGACCATGTTGAGAGTTTTTCATTGGGTCTTTCTTCGAGTCTTTTATGAAAAACGACTTATCTGAGTTCTCGCCAACAGTCGATTGGCGGGTAGTTTCACATAAAAGACCCGAAGAACGACCCAAAAAAATATCTCAACATGGTCGTCTGTCCGGTTACTCACTGATCAACGCCGATGAAACGACCCAACCTAGAGCTTTTTCAGTAACTCATACACCGGTCGTTTTTTTTAATCATTTTGCAGTCATTGATAGAAAAACGACCCATTCTCAACCTAACTATTGGTCACAGACCCAAAAAACAACCCGTCGTTTTTTGGGTCTTTTGATAGTCGTTAAAGACGGTCGCTCGACTTACTACGGTTACAATGACGAGATTCGTACTCATCAGAAATCGGTGACTCAAATAATAACGTCGCACTGGTGACTCGAGTATTAGTGGTAATTGCGCCTACTTGGGGCGTGATGGAGCGAGGTTTCTGAACAGGAGGAGACCATGTAGAGCTTCAAGAGGGAGTTGGCGGAGCGAAGAGAATGGCCAAGTGGAATGTCGGTGGGGTACGCGATACGTACGGTCAGTAGCGCGCGTATGTAACATACTATCTAGAATATGCGCATACATACCGCAGGGGGGGGGGGGGGTTGGCCGTGGTGGCGAGCGCATTCGTTTATTCTCAGAATTGGGGGACCGCATAAACGGACGGTTATCCGCGAATGCGCGATCGGTAAAGCCAAGAATTGTGCGGGAGCTGTCCGCGGCGTTTCTCGTAATTACCAACATTCGTTCCTTCGCAACGGCGAGCAACTTCGACTCTTCTCGCAGCGCCTCCTCTAGATGTTATCTCTCCCTTCGGGCTTGTCGCTGGACTTTCGGCTCCCAGAAACTACGGTTATCTCACGATCGTTAGGATATTGTCCATGCGTATTCGGTGACGTATTCGGAACACATAAACCTAAGAAGTGAGATTTCAATTGGGTGAGACTTGCGATTCTATCGGAATCCCGAAAATGAGGTTCCGATCATTTATCGTCATCTTTTCTGCTTACGTCTTTCGTACACGGGTTTGTTCGCTATTTAAGGTGATCATTTTTTTTAAGGCGGAAACGTCCTCAACGGGACTTTTGCGTGAAAAGAATTCTCAAAAGGCCCTGTGCTCAAAGTCTCCTCAGAGACCCTGGCGGATCGGACAACCGTCGAGAGCAACCAATAAACGACCTTTGCCGTTCCACAAAAAGTTACCGATAAATTGGAAACTTTATTATACCGTGTCTTCATTGGGGCGGGGTAGAAGTCCCAAATGCTGAAAATTCAGATGGGCCTCAATTCTCTCGATTTTTTTTTTCACACTACTTGAAATAATTGGAAATTCCCGATTACCGATATTTTGAAAACAGAAAAGTCAATGTTCCGATTTAAAAAAACATGAAAGAATAAATTCCAGAAAGCCCGACAAACCGATTGAAAAGTTAACCGTTAATAAATAATAGCTACGGCAACAAAAATCGAATTTTAACTATCAGGGACCTTAAAACTCCGAACACGTTACATCAGCGTTAACATTTATTGGTGAATAGCCAATTGTTCGAAGATTTAATACTCCGAATACAGAGTAACCGATGTGAAGGATCTCGAAATAAATTATCAGAAAGTGTAAAAATACGAGAGATCTTTTAATCAACAAAATGGAAGATTTGACCTCTCGGAGGGTGTACTTTCACAAATTTGGCAGTTCGGGGAATTGACTTACGGAGTCTTTGAATTTCCAAATTGAATCTGTTCTAAATCCGAATTTCATATATGTGATCGTTCTTTGAATTAAATTTCGGAAATTCAGGATTCCGAAATGTTCCTTGTTTCTCAAATTCAATATCGACTTTGTACATTTTTCTGAGTATTAAACCGTCTTGTTTTCGAATATCGGAATTATAGTTTGTTGGGAAATAAGCATGGAGTTGCCCAAACCTTTGGAAACTTGGTCTTTCTGGGAATTAAATTTCATATTATTTTTTCTTCGTAGCCATAAACATCATACGATTATTTCTATTAATTATTTACACTGTACAAAATTTGGCGGTGTAAACTGCCACAGTGTGCGGTGTAAAAAAGACCAGTGTTAATAACAACACCATTATAGAGTCCTTTTTACTCGGTGCAAAGTGTAAAAATCAGATCTGGTGTTACTTTGTTACAAGTTACACCATACGGTTTTGTAGCAAATCAATACTATAGGGGTATACAATTGTCATCATTCGGTGTTGAAATAAAAAAACGATTTTAACACTGCCGTTGGTGTACATATAGGTCCATCAATTTGGTGTTAAAATGAATACAATTTTAACACTACCGTAGGTGTACATATCAGTCTATCATTTCGGTGTTAATTAAGTCATTTCAAGCCATTTTTTTTATTCAATCGTATATACTGTCACCATACAGAAGGTATATATTTTTGACTTGAATGTATACTTGGTAAATTTGAAAAATGTGATTCGATGTGTTCTTATACATACGAACATTTCTCATCTTGAAAATGATTTTCGTCAATGTTGTCATTCACAAATATTATACCCGCAATAAATGACTTTCAAGTTGTTTTGATATTTCAATGTCAAATCATCGAAGTGGATTCTAAGTTAATGATTGTGAATAACTTATATATCCGATTCAAGATTACAGATATCAATAAGCGATTGTAGTGTAGCGGTAAGGTACTAGGACAGGATGCGTTAGGTTGGGGGTTCGAGCTCCGCTAGGATATATAAATTTTTCATTTGTAAAAATTGTGTTATATTAATAAGTAGCGATGTACTGATAACAATTGAACATACAAAACCCGATGTAACCATGTATGAAATTAATTAGTAACAAATGACCTAAATAACAGTGCTGGGACCCAACTCCAGATTGAGTTGGGCCAAACTTTTTTTTTCCTTTGTGTGAACTAGATATTCGTTTCTCGTGTCAATCTGTTACACATTACAGTGTTTTTAAGCAGCTCACAATGCGGACCGTCGACACCGTTCATGTGTTAATGAAAGCCTTTATGGGATTTAATATTGACACCGATATGTGCCAATACTTGCACTATCTTGTGCTATTCTCCAACCCATTGGGATATCATGTTGTACACCGAACAGTATTAATGTAAATTGGTGTTAACTATACGGTGTTGAGTGAAGTTCTTAATTTACACTAAATTTCTTGCACAGTCGGATTACACCATGGCAGAGTACTCGGTTAACACAAAATTGATGGACCTATAGTCATAGGCAATTGAAGTGGAACACGATTTTTTTCGCCTGTTTTGGCAAAAGTTGGACCCTTTCGCGTATACTGTCGCCAAAACTATCTTATTCCACTTCAATTGCCTATTACTGTATATACACACCGCGCCGGTGTTAAAACGGTGTTAATTTTAACACCGATTTTTAACAGTGTAGACTTTTGGTGGAATGAGCTATCGTAAAATGTATCGAGTGAGATATTTCGATTCGGGCTTTTGCACCTTCGAAGTTTCAACATTCGGGTATTTAATCTCGCCCCGACATTTTTTCGAATACCAATTTTATAGAACTTCATTTTCCCGAATCGTTAATTTCCAAACGTCAAGTTGCCGAATCATCATTCTTCCGAACAGTATATATTCGAATCGATTCCTACCGAATCTCTGTGATTAATATTCACTAGACTAAGGTAGTTATATTATTTAGTTTCGTGATTCTATTCGTTGGCGATTCGGACGAATGACTGTTCGAACGAATTGCTGTTCGAACGAATTGCTGTCCGAACAAATTGCTGTCCGAACGAATTGCTGTTCGAACGAATTACTATTCGACGACTTGATGTTTGGTAGTTTAACGATTCGGGAAAATGACGTTCAGCGGATTTATTATTTGGAAAAATGACAAATGCTCTCGCATGAAACAGAGAGCATACAGAAGGTGCAGGACGTAAAGAGGAGCAGCAATGAAGAATAAGGAAAGCACTCGACAACACGGCCCGTTGATAACGCGAGGTCTCCGTGCTTTCGATGATTGTATAAGCGACAACTGATGCGACGATCCGATGGTTTAGGAGACCTCGGCGACACTCTCATTCGGACTTACCGGCGATACATAAAGTAAACGTATCAATGGCCCAGAGCTGGGCAAAGTACTTTAAGTATTATGTACTTTAAGTTCTTATAAAGTACCCCAAAAAATCGTATTTAGTTGTTTATCAAGTAAGGAAGAAAAAAATGTTTATGAAAAATCATACAAATTAAGGTAATGCGACGAGACTTTATTAGAAAAATAGTACAATTATGTGATGCTTTGTAGCCGAGCTGGGCGGTACTTGAACACCATGGTCTGCGATTGATAATTGAAGTACGAGCTTCAAGTAAAAGTCTACTTACGGTAAAGCTGAACAAAGTTCCAAAAAATAGTTAAATTACAAAGTACAAAGGATCACTAGTACTTTTTGTACTTGAAGTATTTCTCAAGTACTTTTTCCAGGTATCCCCAAAATTAATGTATTTGAAGAGGTTCCTACCGGCTATTTGAAAAATTGAAAACTTTTAACATCTAAATTTAAAGTAAAAATAAAAATAAAAATCGACATTTCCTTGGAGGTACCCCGTACTTCCAAAATATAACGTATAATTAAACCCTCTGTAACGACCTCTAAGAAGACTTCGATTTCGTACGGATTTTGCAGAGTTTTTTCTTATACGTTATACTTTGGAAGGGCGGGTTGACACCAATGAAATCTCGAATTTTTCACTGTGACTTTAAATTTAAATGTTCCGAAGTTTTTCATTTTTTAAATAGCCGATAATGACCTCTAACAATGCATTAATTTCGAGGATCCTTGGCACATCACATTTTTATTTTATACCTCACGATAATACGGGGTGGCCCCAAAAAATTGAAAAATTTTATAGTATATCGCACGCCTTAGTCGCGCGATATACTATATCAGATCAGATGAAAATAATTAAGAAATCAACGTAGAAATATTTTACTTACTTAAATTAAACTTGTATAACCTTGACATACTTTGGCCAGCTCTGATTTTCACGTTTCATGCAATTGAAAATACTTGAAGTAATGAAAAAGAACTTTAAGTACAGTATATGTCGAGTACTTCCTGTAATTTAAGTACAGTATTTAAAGTACATATGTACTTTAAGTACTTTAAAAAATGGCAGTACTTAAAGTACACCTGTACTTAAAGTATCGGAATGAAAGTATCAAATAAGTACAATGTACCTCAAGTACCGCCGAGCTCTGCAAAGTCTGCCGGACATTTAAGGCGATATCTATCTTCAAACCCATTTTTCACCATCATGCATCGATGATTTTCGCAAAGGGCGGTAATCGATTTCAAGATTAGAGTTTCCAGTCTTCAAAACCCATTCATTAAATACTATCACAATACCACTATACAATACCACAATATCACTATCACAGAATCTCAAAAAATATTGTTACGTTCTCGTGGAATTAATAACGCGCATATTTGGTTTTGGGGCGGATGTTATTATTACAATCACAGCTAAATGTCTCGAGCACGAACTGTCAAACGTCTGTTCTCTCTGAAAGTTCGATCAAGACTTTTGTCAGCTGGTCAATCGATAATCTGTCCGTTTGTCATCTGTCATGCCGAGCGGGATGTCGACTGGGACAAACGATAATATCATGTGTCCCGGTCGATCCTCGTCTCAATATTCGTTACAATACTTATCAACGAAAACGCTGAAATATGTAAATGTACCAGTGGGCTGAACAGCTATTCACGGTCGTGTCGCGATTTTTACATACGACATCATGATGGTCGTTTGTTCGTCCGGAAAAAATTTCCTGACTTTTCCCTGACTTTTCACTGACCAATTAAAAATGTTCCCTGACCAAATTTCTAACGACTTGTATTAAACAAATTAATGATGCAAATGAAAATGTCTACTTATTGTATTAATGTTTAATTAGATTTTTTGTTTTTTTGTTATCTAAATGTTCTCAATTTTTTTTAAGGCTCTTTTTTATGTACTCCTTATTTATTTATAGAAGGTTCGGTGACAATGTACTTTTTCTCTGACCAATTTTGAAATTCCCTGGCTTTTCCCTGATTCTCTAACCAAGATTTTTTTCCCCTGACTTATCCCGGCTTTCCCGGTTTTTCCTGACCGCGGCCACCATGGACATGTCCCAATGTTTCGGACCGTCGCAAATTCCGAGAGTAATGATGCACGAACTCAACTAGTTCATGGCAATACGAATAACAAGACGGTATCCTATTAATTTCTTGAATAAAACATGTATATTCATATAATAACACGTGAGATATGTTGCATCAAAGCCCAACTAACGCAACGGGATAAAAGTTAGCAACGTTGCTCCAATGGTATTATTAACAATTGTCATTTTTCCCAAATAGTTTTTTTTTTCGGAGAACCAAACTAAAAAAATGTTTGTTATTATATTATATTATTATTATTATCATATATGTATAATTATAATTATAAATATTTATATTATTATATTACATTGTATTCTATTATCGGCTCAGTAAGACAGTAACTTTCTGCGAAAAGTGATAGCTGTCAATAATTTCGTTGGAACAACGTTGCTAACACAACCCCTTTCGGGTCTTGCTCGGTATCCTAACGCTGCGTCTTTCGATTCACGATTCCGCGTTTTTGTGGACAGAAAAATCGACTATCGCTCAAGCAAATGCAACAATTAAATTATTATTAACGCATGATCTATACCAACTTTTTAAATGTGTACCAGTTACTAGGGCTGTACAGTTGAGCCGTCTTGGACGGCTAAAAAATGTTATTCGGCTAATGGAGATTATAGTTTGGCCGGCTAAGCCGTCTGAGCCGGCAATGATGGTCTGGCAGGCCGCCTAAAAATTAGCCGCAGTTTAGCCGGCTATTAATTTTTATTGTGAATTACAAGGAAACTGATGAAACTAATGAGACATTTATCTTTGGCACATTACCTGTTGTATTTATTCATTTTTGTACCATAATTTGCTTATAATATTTGCGCGAGTCCCATTGCTCGGACTGAAGATCCTATTCAATAGTGGAAATCGTATATAGAAAGCAGTTTCTCTACTTTTGGCTTTCTCGTAGAGGAAGCTTCGCGAATAAAGGAACATTATGAGAAAACGATATAAAAATGTTCATTTTCAACTTTTATGAGGAGCCGATATGAAAATTTCAATTTTCAACTTTTTCCAACGCTAACGTCGTGTTTGACTTTTCTAATATTGGATATAAAAATTCGTTTATGGGAATAAGATTTTAAAGATCTTAAAGTTTGTCGAATCTATTCGAATAATAGTACAGAAATGAATCAATACAACAGGTAACGTGCCAAAAATAAATGTCTCATTCATTTGATCAATTTCCTTGTAATTCACAATAAAAATTAATAGCCGGCTAAACTGCGGCTAATTTTTAACCGGCCAAACGATCTTAGCCGGCTAAGCCGCGGCTAATTGTTAGCCGGCCAAACATCTTAGACGGCTAAGACGGCTTAGTCGGCCAAACTATAATGTCCATTAGCCGGATAAGATTTATTAGCTGGCTAAGACGGCTCGACTGTGCAGCCCTATCAGTTACCAATTGTAGATACCATTTTAACGGTAACTGCAATTTTTTAATCATTATATCCGCAAAAAGCTTGAGTCTGCGGGCCAGTTTTCCGGTAACTGGGACGTGTCCAGTCATTGGTGCGTTTTACTCGCCGCTCTGTGACTACAGTGGTGTGGCACTGGCACAGATGACTACACATATAGTCACCAGTGCCATGATGCAGGACCGTTAAATACTGGAATGACCCGCGGACATACAAGCCGCTACGAGATGTTAATACGAGCCGACTCGGTGCACGGGGAAGGCGTGCGCCTCTTTCCTTTCCACTCCATCTTCCGTCTTTTGTGTGTTCCTCCGTTGCCACCTCACTTTTAACGTCCCTCTGTTCGGCTCCCGCCATTCCGTTTAGTACCCGTAACCCGCTTATTCACATCCGACCGAGAATGAGCAGGAAACGACGATTCTTATTCTTGACTTAAATTATATTATTTAGTATCGTTCTCCACTGCGGAGAGTTTCTGGTCTCGTTCTCTGCACGTTTTCACGTTGATCCGCGATAGTGGGCGTCGCCACTAAGTCACGCTTCGTTGTTTTACAGTCATGCAGCGAGAAATACTTTTACTACGATGGCGTGGACGGTTCGCGACCGTTTATTGTCTTGCATCTGTCGCGGAATGGCCATTCGTGTATTTATAAACGGTCTGCGTTACTTTCGTGCAAATTCTTCGACGATAGGACGGTCGACTCTATTACCGATCTACGTGGATGAAATAGTAGTTTGCGATAGTAGTGTGTAAAAGCGGACTTTTGGCGAAGGTTGGGAAGTGGCTGCACGAGCCGGATCGAGCGCTACAACGGCACGAGGCAAAGCCGAGTGCCGTTTTAGCGCGAGAGAAGGCGAGTGCGGCCACTTCGCACCCACATAACAATTACACAACATATATACGTCATAAATGTATCGTAAAAAACGGCGGACTTCGTAAATGTGCTGCGAATTTATTTCGATATGAACTCTGAATGTTTTCTGAAAGATATCGAATACCCGCGCAAAAAAGAAAGTATTAAAAGTGTATTAAAATGAAAGTATTAGGAGTATGTCGTATTGGACTGAATAATACTAAAATTATACTTCGCGAATGGGTACAAAGTATGAAACTAGTATATGAAAGGATATTAGATATCAAGTATTAAGTTCATATACCACGAAATATTCAAGTATTAAGTCTGAGCCATGGACACACGGACACACGGACCGACGAACCCACGAATCCACGGACCCACGAACCCACGGACCCACGGACCCACGGACCCACGGACCCACGGACCCACGGACCCACGGACCCACGGACCCACGGACCCACGGACCCACGGACCCACGGACCCACGGACCTGACTTAATACTCGAATATTTCGTGGTATATTAACTTACTTGATACCTAATATCCCTTCATATACTAGTTTCATACACTGTTAAAAATCGGTGTGAACATTAACACCGTTTTAACACCGGCGCGGTGTGTATACAGGTCCATCAATTTTGTGTTAACCGAGTACTCTGCCATGGTGTAAACCGACTGTGTAAGAAATTTAGTGTAAATTAAGAATTTCACTCAATACCGTATAGTTAACACCAATTTACATTAATACTGTTCGGTGTACAACATGGTATCCCAATGGGTTGGAGAATAGCACAAGATAGTGCAAGTATTGGCACATATCGGTGTCAATATTAAATCCTATAAAGCCTTTCATTAACACATGAACGGTGTCGACCGTCCGCATTGTGAGCTGCTTAAAAACACTGTAATGTGTAACAGATTGACACGAGAAACGAATATCTAGTTCACACAAAGGAAAAAAAAGTTTGGCCCAACTCAATCTGGAGTTGGGTCCCAGTACTGTTATTTAGGTCATTTGTTACGAATTAATTTCATACATGGTTACATCGTGTTTTATATGTTCAATTGTTATCAGTACATCGCTACTTATTAATATAACACAATTTTTACAAATGAAAAATGTATATATCCTAGCGGAGCTCGAACCCCCAACCTAACGCATCCTGTCCTAATACCTTACCGCTACGCTACAATCGCTTATTGATAGCTGTAATCTTGAATCGGATATATAAGTTATTCACAATCATTAACTTAGAATCCACTTCGATGATTTGACATTGAAATATCGAAACAACTTGAAAGTCATTTATTGCGGGTATAATTTTTGTGAATGACAAAATTGACGAAAATCATTTTCAAGATGAGAAATGTTCGTATGTATACGAACACATCGAATCACATTTTTCAAATTTACCAAGTATACATTCAAGTCAAAAATATATACCTTCTGTATGGTGACAGTATATACGTTTGAATTTAAAAAAATGGCTTGAAATGACTTAATTAACACCGAAATGATAGACTGATATGTACACCGACGGTAGTGTTAAAATTGTATTCATTTTAACACCAAATTGATGAACCTATATGTACACCAACGGCAGTGTTAAAATCGTTTTTTTTATTTCAACACCGAATGATGACAATTGTATACCCCTATAGTATTGATTTGCTACAAAACCGTATGGTGTAACTTGTAACAAAGTAACACCAGATCTGATTTTTACACTTTGCACCGAGTAAAAAGGACTCTATAATGGTGTTGTTATTAACACTGGTCTTTTTTACATCGCACACTGTGGCAGTTTACACCGCCAAATTTTTTACAGTGTACTGTGTACTCATTCGCGAAGTATAATTTTAGTATTATTCAGTTTAATACGACATACTCCGAATACTTTCATTTTAATACTATTTTAATACTTTCTTTTTCGCGCGGTTAGCGTCGATTTCGGATCATTGGCAGTCATCTCAAACATGTGAACTCAAGTAAGTCTTTTCGAGAACTCTTTATTCACGTATCGCACCGTACAATAATATTCTGGATCAATATTCTATTAATATTCTAGATCAATATTTTATTAGTATTCTAAATCAATATTCTATTACTATTCTGGATCAATATTCTATTAATATTCTGGACCAATATTCTATTAATATTCTGGGTCAATATTCTGTTAAAATTCTGGATTAATTTTGTATGGGACAATATGTATACAGAGAGTCCACAAAAAGACTTACTTAAGGTAGTTCTGTCGCGAAGTCAATCCAAAGTCATATGTATAAACTTTTGACATGTTGTCATTGAACTATCAAATTTTACTTGTTCAAAATCTCGAAGGCTTTTACCGACCATTTCGATGAATAATTAGATCTTGAAAATGGGTCTTTTTACACGGCACTAACGGGACAGCCGGTAAAATTGATCTTCAAATCGAGAATTAACTTACTTAGATCAAAGATACAGAAAAAATATAAATTACTGCGGACTCGCGAATCAATCAGGAATTCATGCGTAACAAAAAAAGTTAAGTCACCGGCCTAATGTTCAATAAAACTGCGATCAAAGTGCACGGTTTTGGGAACAAATGACGTTTCCAAATCTAATCGTCGTGAAAATGAACTCAAATCCACACTAAACAAGATAATTCGCTTACAAATAATCGGTTCAATCTAATTACGAACATTTTCATAGACACTCTATTATTGCTAATAATATTATTGATGCAGACAAAGTACCACATATCATTATTTTTTTATGACATATAGACGCTGATGTCTGACTCCGGCGTACCGATAGAGCTACCTTGAGTTGGGGTGAGGTTAAAGTCCCGAATGCGAATATTCAGAACGGCTATATAATTGATTTTTTTTTTCACGACTTGAAACAATCCGAAAATTCTGATTGCCGATATTTTCAAAACAGAAGCGTCGATGTTCCGAAATAATAAAATGCGAATGGATTTCTATCAGAAAGACAACCAACCCCATCAGAGCGATACCGATCAACGAAAATGCTACAGTAACAAGAATCGAATCTCAATTATCGGAAAGCTTATAACTCCGAACTTGATATGATACAGAAAAAAATTATTCTGGAATAAGTTATTGTTTGAAAATTTTATATTTCGAACGGAGTGTCACGAAAGCTAGATATGTTGAAAAATAATCATCCGGAAGAGGAAAAATGCAAAAAGCTAGTAAATCAACAATGTAGAATTCCTAACGGCAATAAAAATGACAACTCTGAGCTACGAAAGGTGAGAAACCGAAAAATAAAAAATCCGAACAGTAAAGATCCGAAAGGTGAAAACTCCGAAAGGCAGAAATCCGAAAGGTAAAAAAATCCGAACGGCAAAAATCCGGTGGGTAAAAAATCCGAACGGCAAAAATCCGAAGGGCAAAAAACCAGAAATATGGTTGTCTCGAAAGATAACACAAAAATGTCTGACATGGCACAAAAACGTATAATTAGCCACTAATTAGATTTTTACATTCGGAGAATATACGTTCGGGGATTTTGTCCTTCGGTGAATCTACTTTCGGAGACTTGCCCTTTCGGAGAATCTACATTCGAGGATTTGCTTTTTAGGAGAAAGTACTTTCGGGGATTTTGTCTTTCAGAGAATCAGCTTTCGGGGACTTTGTCTTTCGGAGCATCGGCTTTCGGAGATTTGCCCTTTAGGGGAATTTACTTTCGGTGCCTTGAATTTTCGAAACTATAATTTTTCGACTTCTCAATCTCGGGTATATAATATTTCGTTCAAGAAAATTTCGGGGATTCAGACTTTCGAGATATTTGCTATTCTCTAAATTAAATTTCGAGTTTGTACATGTTCTCGGACTTAGATTTTTCTAATTTCCTAATATCGTAATTTAAGTTATTCGGGATATAAATATTATGTTCTCCATGCTTCCGGAAATTAGACCCATTCTATGAAATCAATTTCGTATAATTTATCCATCGACGCTAAAGTCATTGTAGGTTTATTTCGATCGAATATATAGACTGACGGTGAACTGACTCTTCGGAAATTATATCGGGTGGGATATTTCGGTTCGGGGTTTCGCACCTTCGGATTTTTAACATTCGGCAATTAAATCCCGCCCCAAATTTAAGGGACACGTATTTTTTTTTATCATCCCTCGTTGATATATAAGGGGTGAAACAGCCCCTCAAACTTTGGCAGGAAAACAATAATTTTTTTTTTTTTCTTAGAAGCACCTGACGATTATCAATGAAATTTGGTATACATATATCTCGAGCCAACAGGACTCAGAAATGGTAGTGTGCATCACGGACGCACCCCTTTAAGGGGGTAAACTACCCCTATCTAAATCTTTATTTCTTTTTTTTCGGCGAAAAATAATCGAACTGGAATACAAATAGCATCGTTTTGAAACTAAAATGATATTACAGTTTACGTGTTTTTGGTTTTTTCCCAAAAACCACTGTTTGACCAGATATATATATTTCAAAGCTTTCAATATTTCCCATAGAAGCACCCGACGGATTTCAATAAAATTTGGCAAGCATATATTTTAGAGCAACAGAATTAAAAAATGATACCGTCCGACACGCGCCCACCCCTTTGTGGGGGTAAACCACCCTGATAATTTTTTTTTCAGGATAAAAGAACCGAAAAAAATATAAATCGTATACAGCCGATGCTTGCATAAAAAAAAACTCCCGTTTTCGCTTGGAGGGCGAATTCCTAATTCTACTATTTTATTCTACTATCAAAAACCATAATTTAGCACACGGGATATATATTCGAAACATAGGTAATATGTGAATTTGATAATATAACATTTCTACAGATGATACTATTTTCATTCCAAATTTATTCGTTCCAATACATGTATGGAATATGGGATATACGGGAATACTCCAAGAATATTAATTCTGGAAAGCAAAAAAATCTTGGGACTGAAAATTTCAGAAAATTCTATATGATAAAAATAATGTTAACCAAAAATATTTGTAACAAAAAATTATGGCTCATATTCATGACAGTAGTGATGATCGTGGAAAAAGTGTTCGAAGCAGAATGCTTTCTTACACCATGAGCATCGTATTATAGGTAGTGCACCGCAAACAGCACATTTCATAACGGAAGATTTTTCAAAAGCAAATTCGACAGGATTTGGAAAACTTTCTAATCTGTCGTCTACATAGCCACTTTTATACCAAGCATATTGAAAAAGGGATCGATACCTAGGCGAAGATAGTTGATTATGTACAAGTGATTGTAGTTTTATAATATTGTTCCGTAAATGAAAATTAACATCGTAATTGTGTAGGATCGCATTGTCAGAGAAACGCTTCACAAAGTTTTTCCACACCCTAAAACCATAAACGTCTAAAGGTTGAATTCTTCCGGTAGTTCCTTTTGGTATAGTCATCAACACAACATCTTCATCTACAGGCTTCGTTTCTGCGATAATATTGCTGCAGTGACCGCTCCAGGAGTCCAGTAAAAGTAGGCTTCTTCGTCCAACGTTAGGAAAGAACACCTCTTTTAGCCATGTTTTGAAGTGGTCTGTAATTGCAAAACATTGCTACCAGTAATATTCATGCACATTGCAGTAATAAAAAGAAAATTATCATTGCAGTACATCATTACCTTTTGTCATTTTGCCAGATGACGAAGGGAGGAGGTATACATTCGGGGGACGGATTAATGTTTTTTCTACTAGAGGACCAAAGCGACCGCCTGCTTCTTTTAATACTATCAATAGAGGAGATAGTAGTCGCCCATCACAGGAGACAATTGGCTGAATAGTATAACTATGAGTTGTAGATGATATGGATTGAGCAGAACACTCGACTTTTTCCGTTCCTGCATACGTCAACGTACGTCCTGAATGTATTTCAAGCTGGAATCCACTTTGATCAGAATTATATACGTTTTCAGGCCCGTATTCTGCTATAAAAGGCTTGACAGAAGCAACAAACTCATCAGCTGATTTTTTCAAATTAGCACTGTCTTCTATCGTCTTTCTTGAGACAAACTTTGTGATTTTTCTTGAAACGATCCGATGGGCTTTTTTGAAATTGTATATCCATTTTGAAGAGGCCACGAAAGGCCTATCGCCACTCCCCTGCTCTCCCCATGCTTCCAGAGCCCATTTTTTGATGTCCGAGTCATGGACTATTAATCCAGCTTCTATAGCGTTTCGTAATTTGTTTAATGTAAATTCGGCGATAATCATCAATTTTACTTTCCGCGTTCCTCCTTCGTCCACTTGCTTTGCCCATCTCGTTAATTGACGAGGATTAGTAAGTCTGGCAAATGACTTTTGTACAGTAGAAAACTTGAGATAGCTTTTTTCCACTCCGCCAGTACTCTACTGCCCTTTTTTTGTAATCAAATGGGATTTCATCGTTTACAGGACTAGGGCACACAGATGAAGAAGGTCCAGCCACTCCTTCCTCACTCCAATCTTCGGCGTCTTCGACGTATTCTGCGTCTGTTCCGGGAAAGTCGTCTACGAAACCCAATGTAGATTCTTCAGATACTTCTAAAGTGTTGAAGTCCCATATACTGTCCAGAAGAATCTTTTGAATCGATTCTTTCAGAATGATTTCTTGCCGATTGACTTCAGTCGTTGGTAGATACATTGTTTGAAATGTTGCAAGTAATAAATTAAGCACGTTCATTGGATTCACAAACATGTTTAAAATATCGTAACGCACTGATAACACGGCAGGCTCCGAACGCGAAATTTTCAACACCGAATGATGAGGAGTAATGCACGCTCAGACTTTATAAAGAGCCGCACGACTACTTGGGATAACATTTGTCTATTTTCGTTCCAAATTGTTTACAGGCCTGCCGCCCGAAGTTTTCCGGAAACTTCGAGATCTATTTATATTTTTGGCGTCACGAAAATACGCATGAAAAAAATATGTGATCGGTTATTTTGATTTTATGAAGTCGAAGAACTAATCTTATCTTTATTTTTCCAGAAATATGAGTAGACTCATAATGAAACGATTACCGCATCGTAGAATCTACCGTGAGGCAGATTCGGTAAAATAAGCTTTACATGTGTGAACTGAATAAAAATAAATGCTAATGCATTTATTTTAATATATTTTTTTTATTTTATTGTAATTTTATTCGTTTCTAATGAAATGAATAAAATTGCGATACAAATAGTTTCATCTGTAGTTTCATGTTATATTATCAAATCCACATATTACCTATATTTCGAATATATGCCGTGTGCTAAATTATGGTTCTTGATATGAAAATAAAATCCTGTAAACTCTCATTGAACTTCTGACTGCCCTCCAAGCGAAAACGGGAGTTTTTTTTATGCAAGCATCCGTTGTATACGATTTATATTTTTTTCGGTTCTTTTATCCTGAAAAAAAATAAATGATCAGGGTGGTTCACCCCCACAAAGGGGTGGGCGGGTGTCGGACGGTATCATTTTTCAATTCTGTTGCTCTGAAATATATGCTTGCCAAATTTTATTGAAATCCGTCGGGTGCTTCTATGGGAAATATTGAAAGCCTTGAAATATATATACCTGATCAAACAGTGGTTTTTCAGAAAAAACCAAAAACACGTAAACTGTAATATCATTTTAGCTTCAAAACGATGCTATTTGTATTCCAGTTCGATTATTTTTCGCCGAAAAAAAAGAAAAAAACATTTAGATAGGGGTAGTTTACCCCCTTAAAGGGGTGCGTCCGTGATGCACACTACCATTTCTGAGTCCTGTTGGCTCGAGATATATGTATACCAAATTTCATTGATAATCGTCAGGTGCTTCTAAGAAAAAAAAAAAAATTATTGTTTTTCTGCCAAAGTTTGAGGGGCTGTTTCACCCCTTATATATCAACGAGGGATGATAAAAAAAATACGTGTCCCTTAAATTTCCGAGTTCTACAACATATATCAAAATTATCGAAATCGGGTTCGGACACTTGGGAATGTTTCCTTGTAAGAACTCTGCCATTTTTGTTATCTTCCAATTGCTATGTGGACGACCGCCGTCGGGAGTCCGCTTTTACGTAAAAGTATCGCATACTACTTTTTGTGACGAATGCATGAAAGGTGCCAGGTTATGTTGCTGGCCGGGCGCGGCAATAAAGGAAAAACGGACGGCGTGCATTCAATCGGGGCTTGTCTGGCTGATCGAAACGTACAAAACTTGCGTATTTACATAAAGCTCAGGGTTTTGATGTTAATAATACGAGCTGGAGGGCCTACAGCGAAAGCAAAACGCAAATGTTCGATTTCGATATAAAGCGACTTTGCATTCAATTGGGGCTTGTCTGGCTGATCGAAACGCATTAATCCTGAGTATTTACATAAAACTAAGGGTGTTTGATCTTATAGTACGAGCTGTAGCGCCTACAGCAAACGAAAAACTCAAATGTTCGATTTTCAGATAAAGCGACATTGCATTTGATGTATTGCAAAACTTAAATGTTCGATTTTCAGATAAAGCGACATTGCATTTGATGTTGAATGCGTGAAATAGGGGTGGGCGGGGCAAAATGGGATCGCTGGGCAAAACGCAATTTTTTAATAATTTTTGGATGGAAGAGTGAGGCAAAACGAAGCTGGAAATCGGGATGTATCAATGGGGCAAAATGGGGTATCCAAAAACTATTAGGAAATTGCTTTTTGCCGGATTATCCCGTTTTGCCCCACCGTCCCATTTCGCCCCGCTCTCCCCTAAGGCCTTCTTAGCGCAGTGGGGAAAAAAAAATAAATAGAATTTTGGTCTTACTTGGTATAGAAGGCAGTGTTGCATTCCGAGCACGCGTGGTCACGTCTACGTGGATCTTCCGCTTCCGAGGGCCAGGCAGTGGATGAAGAAGACGATGAAGTGATCGGTGAAGACAGGCACTCGCCGCGATGAGCAGTAAGACTCGATCGCCTGGAGAACGACGCTGGGCAGTTGACGCAACTGAACGGTCGTTCACCGGTGTGACTTCTTATATGATTTCTCAGTGAAACTTTGGGAAATGCCTTTTCACACATTGGACAACGATACTTTGGCGGTGGATTACTGCTGCCAGCTTCGTCAGGATTCTTTTCGATGCTGCCAGTGTGAAGGGCGTCGTGAAATATGAATTCTCCTTGAGAGCCGGTGACGAATGGACAATTGGTGCATCTCCATTCGCTCGCGTTATCGGTAGTTACTTTGTCGAGGTCCACCTCAAGTGCTTTCGTGCATTCGGCATCTCTCGTGTGTCTCGTTACGTCCTGAGGAAGAGCGAAGAGCATCCCGCATCGAGGACACCTAAAAAATGTATTTATCCAAGTCAAATTATGGTTAAATTACGGAACATTCGATGACCAAGATTTTGGGAACACCTCTATTTTTACAAGATCAGCTTTTCATATTTGTAGGCATATCTCCTTAATGATCAAATACAAGCCTACTGGACACTCGTACAGTGTCTGCGCGAGTGTCCGCGCGAGTGTCCGCGCGGGTGTCCGTGCGGGTGTCCGCGCGGGTGTCCGCGCGGGTGTCTACGGAAGTGTCGATCCCCTCCGAAATGTTGAATTTTATTTTATTTCTTACATAGGAGTGAGAAGTCTATCTCTCTAGCAAATTGACGGACGGCTGTTTTTAGAGAAAAAGCTAAAAAACGGACCGAAAAATGGATACGTCCGTTGGGGAATGAATACGTTTTTCGATTGGCCCTTTTTTAGTTGTGGAAACTGAGGAAGTACCAAACGTTTTTTATAAAAATGTTTGGCTAAGTTTTTTAATTTTTGTTTGTTTCGCTTTTAATTCTGTTTTTAATGAAAGGACCAAATAAAAATACGAACTTGGTCGTTTTTCGGTTGCGGGTATTCATAACGGACCAAAGTAAATTTCGAAGAAAAATATTCGTTCCATTTTTGGTTTCCGCAACCAAAAAAAATACCAAATGCCAACAAAAAATATACAGTCCGTTTCGTCGTTTTTTACGGTCCGTTTCGTTCCCCAACGGATGTGTCCGTTTTTTGGTACGTTTGCGGTCCGTCAAGTTGCTAGTGCTTATGAGGCTAAAAGTGATCCCAAAACTTTGATCGCCGAATGCTTCGTACTTCCAGTGCATCAAGTTAACTGAGGATAAAGATTCATCAACAGCTGCTGAAAGAGCAAACGTGAGTGGGATAACAAGCTGAAAAGTTTTTCGAACCTATGACAAAGTTGAGGATGTCGTTGAAGCAAATGCTCCTTGTGTTCAACAAGACTGGACTGCTCAGCACCGCAGTGGGGACACTCTCGCGCCAGGCCAGCGATGTTTTTCGACGAGAGCTTGCGAGCTCTCACCATTTCCTTGTGCTTCAGAGTTCTCCGATGAAGCACCGCCTCGCTCGCGGTCACAAAGTTCAACGTGCAAAATGAGCAAAAGTACGGTGCCGAAGGTTGAACGTCGGGCGTGACACTGGCATTCTGGAAATTGTGTTGCTGAGGGTGGGATGACAATTGGTGACGTTGCAGGGCAACAAGAGACCTAACGACTTGGGAACAAATGCCGCATGCTATTCTACTCTGGTATTCGTCGCTCGAAGTCAAGCTTCCATCGTGTCCCGTTTCTCTTGCGTGAAGTCTCAACTGCAGGTTGTATCTGAAACGTTGACTGCAATTTTGACAAATCAACGATGTCTGTCTGCGCACCACTACCGGTACGGAGCCGTTGACGATCGCCACGAATTCCCGGTGAGCCGGGCCCACGAGGTGCTGCTCCATCGTCTCGTTTCCTTCGCACCAGAAGTCGCATGGAGTGCATTTGAAATGTTCACCGACCTGGATTTTCGAACAAAAATTCATGTATAGATGGCCCGAAAATGGTCCCACCAATCACCGAGACGCAACGAATGACGTTATAGAGGCTCAAGTGAAAATAAATAAAACAAACTCACATCGCGACATTTTTGGGCGTGAGTACCCGAACGCCAGTGCAGCAGAAAGGTTTCCTCGGTGTTGCAATAAAAACGGCATGTCGCGCACTGAAAGGGGCACTGACGAACGACGTTCGCCATGTTCGCCAGGATGAACCGACGAGCCGCTGGATTGTTGCAGGGATTCGTGCCGGCTACACGACAGTGGTAGTGCGACAGCAGGTGTTTTCCCATCTGAGGGCGGCGCACACGGGCGTGACACATTTCACACCAAATCACCTCTTTCTCGCGCTTGCGAGTTTTGCCCGTTGCCTCCTTATCCTCATCCACGTTCAGTTTCTTGGATCTCTGAATATCATTTCAATTGTATCGTCATATGTTGCAACAATGCCACTCAGAAAGATGATGAATTTATGCGCAAGTTAATAGAATG
Source organism: Amblyjoppa proteus (assembly GCA_963922035.1). NCBI lineage: Eukaryota > Metazoa > Arthropoda > Insecta > Hymenoptera > Ichneumonidae > Amblyjoppa > Amblyjoppa proteus. The sequence continues at coordinate 14,463,712 of OY998231.1, read as the reverse complement.
GATCAGTTGACGAACGGATCAGTTGACGAAAGGATCAGTTGACGAAAGGATCAGTTGACGAAAGGATCAGTTGACGAAAGGATCAGTTGACGGAAGGATCAGTTGACGAAAGGATCAGTTGACGAACGGATCAGTTGACGAACGGATCAGTTGACGAACGGATCAGTTGACGAACGGATCAGTTGACGAACGGATCAGTTGACGAACGGATCAGTTGACGAACGGATCAGTTGACGAACGGATCAGTTGACGAACGGATCAGTTGACGAACGGATCAGTTGACGAACGGATCAGTTGACGAACGGATCAGTTGACGAACGGATCAGTTGACGAACGGATCAGTTGACGAACGGATCAGTTGACGAACGGATCAGTTGACGAACGGATCAGTTGACGAACGGATCAGTTGACGAACGGATCAGTTGACGAACGGATCAGTTGACGAACGGATCAGTTGACGAACGGATCAGTTGACGAACGGATCAGTTGACGAACGGATCAGTTGACGAACGGATCAGTTGACGAACGGATCAGTTGACGAACGGATCAGTTGACGAACGGATCAGTTGACGAACGGATCAGTTGACGAACGGATCAGTTGACGAACGGATCAGTTGACGAACGGATCAGTTGACGAACGGATCAGTTGACGAACGGATCAGTTGACCTATAGATTACCGATTTAACGTCGGCGAGCGATCTCTGCCGTTTGCTGGCGGACTTCCTCTGCAGGAGAGAAGCAGCTCCGCGCGGCAATTGCAAGTCTCCGTCGATTTCCTGGATACTCCTTCTCGCGTGCAAGTCTGAGAGCAAGTGCCTGTTGTAGAGCAATCTCGAGGCGAGCTTCCGGCCGCAAGGATCGCACCAATATCCTGAGCCCGAGTCAACGGCAGCGCCGGGCATCCATTTCCCCCGAGTGTGTCCAGTCGGTGGTTGTTGTTGATGCGTTGCCGATGGCACTAAGGACGAACCTCCCGGCTCTTTACCCGCAACCTCATTCTCCTCCACTCTCTACCAAAAGTCAATACTGTGTACGCGACATGTATAAATACAACTATCTACTACAAGTGAACCAGTGCTCGTGGTATACAGCATATCGATCAGTGAGTAGGCGCTCTGCGCCCCGACTACTTCAAGGACAACAATTAGTCGAGTTACACTAACGGCCGAACGTCACGCGATCCTTTAATTACACGACGCGGGTGAGAGTAGCCCCGCCGCGAATCTCGCGATTAACGACGACGAGGACTGAGGAAGCAGGGAGACAGCACAGGAAGCTCCGAGGAAGCTACTTCTGGCCCCGTGAAAATATCTCCCTATAATCTGGCTCTCACTTTCAACTCGGCCAATCTCACTCCTCTCTCAGTTGTTCCCGCTTCACTTCTGCTCAGGCTATCCGAGTCACTAAGCAAAAACCACTTTATCTACACAGCGGTACCTCGCGACCGGTTGGAGTTCCAATTATCCTGACTTTTCAATTAATACCTCTTCCTACCTTACCGTCTTCGTATCTCATACTTTTCTTTCTGCAGATTTACAGTGATACACTGCCTCTCATTGGTGCCTGGTTTTTTTCTCTCGATATGCTATGAAGATATACAACGAAGACATCCAGCAAGACTGGGTGTCTTGCCTGATGTCTTCGATCCAGTTAAGACATCAAGCAAGATATCCACCAGGCCAGAAAACGCAAAAAAAAATCAGTCATCAATGACGGTCAGTGTACTTTGCGAAGAATGACTACAAAAGGAATATCCAATACCTGTATTTGGGTGCTGTCCGCGTGCAAATTTACAGTAGTACACCGTCCGTCATTGGTGCCTGGTTTTTTCGATATCTTGCAAAGATATCAACCAAGATATCCGGTAAGACTGGGTATCTTACTGGATGTCCTGCTCGATAGCTTCGATCACGTTCGAAGACATCAAGCTTGGTGTCTTCGTACTTCACATCGTACTTCGGCCATCAAGCAAGATATCCAGCAGGCCCGAAAAATCAGGAAACCCGTCATCAATGACGTCAGTGTCAGTTCCGTGTCAGGATCAGTGTACTTTGCGAAGACTGAATACATAAGGAATATCCAATACCTGCACTTGAGAGCTGTCCGCGGGTTTCCATTTGCCACCCGTGTGCGAAGGTGGCGGATGGTGCTGATTATCCTCATCCTGATCCAATTCCTCCTCGTTTAGCCTACTCGATTCCTGGAGCAGTTCGCTGGGCTTCCATTTGCCACCGGTGTGTCCGTGCAATGGATATTCACGGTCCTCGTCATCGTCATCGTCCGAATATGAGTCCTGTTGACCAATGTCCTCCTCGGCACTCTCGTCATCCGATTCGTCGTCTTCTTGCTGGTAATCGTACTCGACGTAACTGTCTAATTCGCCGTGTTCCTCTTGCTGGCCGTCTTCACCGTGTTCCTTGTTCTCACTACTGACGTCAAGATCGGCGAGTATCGTTTCCTCCAACCATACACCAGGATCCTGTTCCATTCTCGGCGGATCCTCGTTTCTCTTCCGCTCGCTTGAACCTTTGGTGCTTGTCATGAGGCTCTCCAACGGAGAGTCAGCCAAATTCTCATGACTACTCATCTTCGTTGAGGACAAACTACATGTCAACTTGCCCAATGTCGACGCGGATGATTTGTTTGCCGTTGATGTTACGATTTCGGGAAATCCAACCAATGACGGAATCCCCAAATGGTCCATGAGATCATCCAGATCACTCACCACCGGTGGCATGTTGAGCAATTTTTCCTTGGAGCTTCCTTCGTCGGGTTCTTGACACTTCCTAACTTTTCTCTTGTTCTTATCGTCGGTTCTGGCTGTTTTTCTTTCCCGATCGACGTGAGCACGCGGTCTCGGTGCGGTATTAGACTTTGCGCTGCTTTGCAATTCTAACGAACTGAAGAATGTGTCCGCATTCAATATCTCGGGGTATGTGACCGTCGTTGGGGTGGACGAAGTTTCGTGAACCACTTCTGGCTTCGCTTCGGTCGATCGACATCCTGACTGTCGATGACGAACGTAATTCTCCAGCCCGTTCACGGTCTGATGACACTTTATGCAAAAGTGAGTGTCGTCGTCGTCCTCGTACGTCTCCATCGTTTACATCTCCAATTCGGAGTACCTATAAATTTATATTGTGATAAATATTTCGTTTGTTTATCCAATGCGAAACTCGCCGTATGAATGGATTATATATATTAATAGATATTAATAAATATCGATAGATATATTAATAGATATTAATAGACAGATTGTATTTATAGACAATTATGAATTACGCTGATGTCGACATAAAATAACAATTTTCGTCGGTTTGCGGGAACTGGTGAAATTTAAGATCCTGGTTGCAATTCGAAGTAACTAGCGCCAAAACGGTCGCTAGGAAACGTAATGTACCCGTTAGTCGGATTTGTGCTTTGCGCGAAAAAAAAACATGGAATCATGCGCTCCTGAATTCCTTTTTTTTTTGCACTTTGGATTTTTACTCACGAAATTCAAATGATACCTCTTTATCTAGCTTTTTCTACATGGTCATATACATCATCTTGTGTATTTCTTGCCGTAGAGCATGATACGCCTGCATTTTTCCGCGATACCATCGAGAAGCGAAAAAATCGTTGTTTGAAAATGCGTTAAATCACGAATTTTTGAAATATGGGTTATAACATTTTCTAAAAAAGATTTTTTTCTTTTGTCATGGCTCAGGGACTATGTTTAATTCATTTTTTACACTAACCACAATTTTACCACTTATTTTGTTCATAAATGAATATTTAAAACGAAAACTTGCGTCCAATGTTAAGAACTAATTTTTCATAACAATAAAAAAATTCAAAATTACATAAAATTTGTATCGTTTGATCAATGTGTCAAAAATGTCATGGAGGATGGGATATTATATCGGTCGACAAATTGAATCGAATTGAACAATCGATATGTAGTGGCAAAATACCAGTGAACATTATATTAGTATTTTTCATATTTGTCAAGGTCGAATGATGATCTATCCTTGAACAGTATTTTTATAATATTATTAAGAATAATTGGTGGTGACACCTCCCCAACACGCGTTGTGCGAACACAGCCAGGCAATTAGAAAAAAAAAATTAAGTAAATAAATAAAAATAAATTTGAAAAAATGGAAAATGTCACAAATCCCAGACCTCTCGATAGATTCTTACCAAATTCTATAGCGAATTTTTTTTTATGGTAGCGAATTTCTGTAGAAACTTTCAGTCTGATATCTCAAAATACGCGAACACTAGAGCAAGAGCACACGCACACGCACACGCACACGCACACGCACACGCACACGCACACGCACACGCACACGCACACGCACACGCACACGCACACGCACACGCACACGCACACGCACACGCACACGCACACGCACACGCACACGCACACGCACACGCACACGCACACGCACACGCACACGCACACGCACACGCACACGCACACGCACACGCACACGCACACGCACACGCACACGCACACGCACACGCACACGCACACGCACACGCACACGCACACGCACACGCACACGCACACGCACACGCACACGCACACGCACACGCACACGCACACGCACACGCACACGCACACGCACACGCACACGCACACGCACACGCACACGCACACGCACACGCACACGCACACGCACACGCACACGCACACGCACACGCACACGCACACGCACACGCACACGCACACGCACACGCACACGCACACGCACACGCACACGCACACGCACACGCACACGCACACGCACACGCACACGCACACGCACACGCACACGCACACGCACACGCACACGCACACGCACACGCACACGCACACGCACACGCACACGCACACGCACACGCACACGCACACGCACACGCACACGCACACGCACACGCACACGCACACGCACACGCACACGCACACGCACACGCACACGCACACGCACACGCACACGCACACGCACACGCACACGCACACGCACACGCACACGCACGCGCACGTTGTTTCCACAAAAAAATATTTAGAACAGCGCATATAAAATATTTACAAGACGCACACGCGGGCGTCGCTTTTTTTTTGTCATCGAACTGCAGTATCTATTCACTGAGATGACAATTGTCATAACAAATATTTTAAAAACCACATGGAATTCCGTTAAGTCATTCAGTAAGGTGAAGTGAATCATCCATCATAAGATTTATTACTATTGAAAAAACATTAATTCTTACTGACATCCTAACACTATGTATTAATCATATTTTTGTTACTATCATAGATACAGATCCGAAGTTGCGCTTCAATTTTTCTCAAAGCTTTGGGCTGTAAGAAAATGAAATTGAGAAAAATTCAATTCTGAAAAAGTTTCAGGATGTGCAACCCTGTGAAATCTGCCCTCATCCATATAGACGTTTTCCTCACTCTACGCATTCGGCTGCCGAAACAATTGGTCATCCGCTGTTCAAAGTGTCAACTTGCTCCGAGCTTAGAAACATACTGCGCATTCCATACCGATTCGACGTATGTCGGACTCTCGGCTTCTTCAATTCGGTTGGCAATTTTTTATAATATTGTTCTAACTCTAAAAAGCACTCAACATTTTTTTTTTTTTATTTGCATTAATTACAATTTTCAAAGTGAACATATTTTTAGCCGGAATTAAAAATTCTGAAAAATCCTGTATTTGATATGAAAATTTTTAAGCCTAAATCCAGAATGGTAAAACGTTTGCTTCTAGATGTTTTTTTGAGCTTTGCTTTAATTTTTAAGTGAGCATATTGTTAGCCCGAATGAAAAAATCTGAAGAAATCTCAAAAACCATGTATCAGATATGAACATTTTCAAGCCTAGAGCGAAAGTAGCATCGCATTAGCTTCTATTTTTTTTCTTTTTGTTAAATTATTTTAAATGATTTAAAATTACATAAAAAAAAATAAAATCAATAGAAGCTAATGCGATGCCACTTTCGCTCTAGGCTTGAAAATGTTCATATCCGATACAGGATTTTTGAGAATTTTTTCAGATTTTTTCATTTGGGCTAACAATATGCTCACTTAAAAAAAGAAAGCGAACCTCAAGAAACATCTAGAAGCAAACGTTTTATCTTTCTGGGTTTAGGCTTATAAATGTTCATATCTGATACAGGATTTTTGAGAATTTTTTCAGATTTTTAAATTTGGCCTAACAATATGTTCATTTAAAAAAAGAAAGAAAAAGCTCAGAAACATCTAGAAGCCGATGTTTGGACATTCTGGATTTAGGCTTAAAAATCTTCGTATCAAATACAGGATTTTTCAGAATTTTTTCAGAGTTTTTTCAGAATTTTTTCAGAATTTTTTCAGAATTTTTTCAGAATTTTTTCAGAATTTTTTCAGAATTTTTTCAGAATTTTTTCAGAATTTTTTCAGAATTTTTTCAGAATTTTTTCAGAATTTTTTCAGAATTTTTTCAGAATTTTTTCAGAATTTTTTCAGAATTTTTTCAGAATTTTTTCAGAATTTTTTCAGAATTTTTTCAGAATTTTTTCAGAATTTTTTCAGAATTTTTTCAGAATTTTTTCAGAATTTTTTCAGAATTTTTTCAGAATTTTTTCAGAATTTTTTCAGAATTTTTTCAGAATTTTTTCAGAATTTTTTCAGAATTTTTTCAGAATTTTTTCAGAATTTTTTCAGAATTTTTTCAGAATTTTTTCAGAATTTTTTCAGAATTTTTTCAGAATTTTTTCAGAATTTTTTCAGAATTTTTTCAGAATTTTTTCAGAATTTTTTCAGAATTTTTTCAGAATTTTTTCAGAATTTTTTCAGAATTTTTTCAGAATTTTTTCAGAATTTTTTCAGAATTTTTTCAGAATTTTTTCAGAATTTTTTCAGAATTTTTTCAGAATTTTTTCAGAATTTTTTCAGAATTTTTTCAGAATTTTTTCAGAATTTTTTCAGAATTTTTTCAGAATTTTTTTAGAATTTTTAATTCCGGTTAAAAATATGTTCACTTCGAAAAATTGTAATTAAGGCAAAATAAAAAAAAAATAAAAAAATGTTGAGTGATTTTTAGAGTTAGAACAATATTATAAAAAATTGCCAGCCGAATTGAAGAGATCAAGGGTCGGACGTAGCTTGAATCGGTATGGAATGCCCCATACAAATTGAAGGAAACTTGGTATTTGTTGTACAATTAATCGAGGCAAATCGCTTTTCTCGTGTCCATATGAAAGCACTTCATAATGATGATATAATTGGCCTCTCTGTACCCCCGAGTCACGCTTCACGGGACTGGTTCTCGCTGAAGGTTCCAACCTTCAGCACACGGGCTCCGGCGAACATGAGCATCATTAAATGGGCATCTTTAAATGATCATCTATAAAGATGCCCATTTTATATGGGCATCTTTAAATGGGCATCTATAAAGATGCCCATTTTATATGGGCATCTTTAAATGGGCATCTTTATATGGGCATCTGTATATGGGCATCTTTAAATGAGCATTTTTAAATTTATATTTTGAAATGAACATTTTTAAATTCATATTTTGAAATGAACATTCAAATGACCATTTTTTTTAACTGAATTCGGAAAAGTTTCAGGATTGTGCAACCGTCTGAAATCGGCCCTCATGCACGCAGCTGTTTTCCTCACACTACGCCTTCGCCTGTCGGAATACTCGGTCCTCTGCTGTTCGATCTGACAACTTATTCCGAGCATAGAGGAACAAAAGTTGAAGGAACCTTGGTGTTTGTCGTAGAACTGATCGAGACAAAATACTTTTCTCGTGCCCAGACGAAAGCATTTCATAATGATGATATAATTGGCCTCTCTGTACACCCGAGTCACGTTTCACGGTACTGGTTCTCGCTATAGGTACCGAACTCCAGCTCCGGGGCTCGGACAAAGCGATGGAATCGCATTAGCCTGAGGTAGAGGGAGAGACAGAGAAAGAGACGAGTAATGGCCAAATTGAACTCAATATTCGCGGGATAGAAGGGAAACAGGTTGACGCGCGAGTTTCATACACACACACACATACACATACACATACATCGGTGAAGTACTTGGGGCGGGTGAGCGAAGCAGCGGCGGGCCAGGAAGATCGGTCGATGCCGCCTGGCCGTTATTCGGACGACGACACTTCGCCTCCCAGTCGTGTCTCCTCCCCTTGCCCTTTACCTCCGCCGTTCGCAGTTCAACCCCCGCCAGAATCGGCGGCTCGACGGCTCCCGCCGTCGCTGCCGCCACCGCCGTCTCACCCTTTCGCCCTTTCGTCCCTTGCCGAACTCCAGGTAACACACGGGAGCTCAACCGGGAGGGACAGCGTGAGCGCTCTGGCTTCTACACTACTTGCACAACACAACCGAATAGACTCTCCGCTATCCCGGATTGGAGGGTTACTCGATTAAAACCGAAACGTCGACGGTTTCGACCGTGTGATCCTGTCGACGGCGGAAACCGGACGAAAATTCGCTTACCTCGGATCTAAGATCGGAATACCGGGACAGAATTTTAACCGCCATACTTTTTTATATCGATTTTTTTCAATTTTTTTTATATCGATTTTTTTCAATTTTTTTTATATCGATTTTTTTCAATTTTTTTATATCGATTTTTTCACTTTTTTTTTTTCAAATCGTTCTTTTCAATTATTTTTAAATCTATTTTGAAGTCTTTAAAAAAAAATTTAATTTTGTTTTGTTTTTGACATCTCCAGTACCCCGGCTTGGATGGTGACTCGACTAAAACCGAAACATTGACGGTTTCAACTGTGTGTTCGAAGGCGGAAACCGGACAAAAATTCGCTTACCTCGAATCGAACATCGGAATCCCGGCAGAGAATTGTATCCGCATGCTTTTTTTATATCAATTATTTTTTATCGATTTTTTTATATATATTTTGAAGCATGTGAGGCATTGTTCATCAACTGGGCCACTTTTTTAAGTCGACCTCTCGGATGTTTTTTTTTTTCGAAATCTTCATACAATGCCAAATGCCCTGTGAAATTAGGACCAGAATCGAAGGTGTGTTTTTTGTAGAAAAAAAATATTTTTATTTATTAATTGTTTTTTTTTACGAAATGTGCACTTTTCTGTAGCGGGAAAATTATGATTCTAACATCATTCGAAAGTTGATGAAAAATCAAAACGATAATGTGCCTAAGAATTTTTTGCGCGATCAATATTTTCTGAGATATACTGATATTTAAAGAAAAACGTAAGTCCTGAACGATGCACATTAAAAATCTAAAAACATCACAGTTGACCCACTCAAGTAGTACTACAAACTGGCAAATAAAAAAAAATTGAGAGATCGACCGAAAAAAGTGGCACAGTTGACAAAGAATGCCTCATATGAGGCATTCTCCGTCAACTGAGCCAATTTTTTTTTTCGTCCCTCTCAGATGTATCCCATAATTGGCCACATTTTAATATCACTTGAAAGTACCCTTTGTGCATTTTTTTCAGATTTTTAAAATCCATCGATTTAGTGAGATGCGTTTTTGTTTCAAATTTATGTATATTGATAGGGCAAAAAGTCGGGTAAAAAAAATCTAACGAGAAAAAGTTCTCTTTATTCGTTAACTATTTAATGCAATATGTGTTACATTTTTGTTCGTTTTGCAAAAGCAATTTTTAGCAAAAAGGAATGAAAACTATATTTTTTTGTGCAATACGATATAAATTATATAAATTATATAATCACAATTATATACGTATAATTATAATTATTATAATTACGTATATTATTATGTAATGATTATACTTTATAATCAATTTAACAATTTAACGATTTAAAAACAATTATAATTATTATAATTGTACGTATGTAATTGTGATTATATAATTTATATAATACTGTAATGGTTTATTTTTTTTATTTACATAAATTATTTGAGAAAAGTGACAGCAACCAATGATACCATTGGAGCAACGTTGCTAACTTCCATGCCATTTAAATTTTGGGAGTTGCCAAGTCTAGGAACATCGAACTGACGTAATTCACTCGGAACACATTACATTATATTATATTATCGACTCGCTTGGAAAGCAACTTTCTGGAAAACGTGACAGCTGTCAATAATTTCGTTGGAGCAACGTGTTGCTAGCTCATGTGCTGTAAATTTGAAGGTTTTTTTTACCGTCGAACCTCCAATGCCTGTTTAAAAAAGCGACTTACCCCGCGAGAAGAAAGTACAAACGCAATCGAGCGAACAATACAAACGGATAAGCTATTCAATAAAGTCGATAATTGTTTTCAAACATGCATTCACTCTCTGGCCTTTAAAGTTTCAAAAGTGCGAACGAGAGCGAGAGAGATTGAGAGAACGAGCGGCAAAGAGAATAAGAGTATGAGGGGAATGAGTTGCCCAGGAAGAAAGAGTGGACCAACGAGCTCTCGGTCAATTCTGGCAAGCGAGGATTTACGGCTGTCCGTGTGAGCACGCTCGCGAGAGGGAAAAAAAAATACACAGTCGTTAATTGGCCGGGGACACGAACAACGCGTCGATGGATGGCGATACGTCAACACGAAACCCGAACGCACGAGCGTTACCACATCCTGCAGCAACGTGTCTCTCGTCGCCGTTGCCACTGTGCTTCTCGCCACGATGCCCTCCCCCTCCTCCCCCCATTTCCCCCCTTCCCGCCGCCCCCACATGTCGAGCAATAACGCAATGTAACGAGTGATCGAGGAGAGGAGCTGATCCAGGATTTTGATCGACGATCGCCAATGACTAATCCTTCATTCTCTATAGCCTACTTGGCATCGAGCGCCGTTGTTGTTTCGCCACGACTTTGCCACAAAAAAGTACGCGCACCTGCTGTTCTGGGCTTGGAGGTCGACTCTTCCCAGTCAGGACTTTGATGATAGGATTGTAAGATTTTTCAACAACAAAAAATTATAAGCGATTTATCATGCGATCGATCCTAATCATTTTGCTTGATCCAGGTGTAATCTCTGCGAAGGTCCGTATCGGCGCTTGGATAAAATCACCCGTGAAGAAATCTAGTCGGTTAGCACGTACATAGCAAATAGCTTCGTTGGGATTAGGTAATCGAGGCGGCGGAAAATAATTGGTCGCCCTGATGAACTAGGTAGTTGAATATGCTTTTGGTCGATTAATTTCGGTGGAACACAAATTCGGCCGTTGTTGACCAATTTATTCATTCGCGCGATAAGAAGATGATAGCAGGATGAAGAAAATATTTGCCCTGGAAAAAAAATTGGTACTCAAGAAGTAAAGTTTTGATCCATACAATGTTCGCCCGACAAATTAACTTTTTGGTCCGACAAATTAATTGTCTCGCCCAAGAAATTAACTCGGTGAGCTAACTAAGTTATTTGTTGGTTGAACAAATCAAATAATTGTGCGAGAAAATTCGATTGTCGCTAATCAATTAATATTTTGGACGAACCAATTGATGTCTTGGACCAACCAATTGATGTCATGGACCAACCAATTTATGTCTTGAACCAACCAATTAATGCGTGGACCAACCAATTGATGCTTGGACCAACCAATTGATGCTTGAACCAACAATTTGATGCTTGGACCAACCAATTGATGCTTGGACCAGCCAATTGATGTCTTGGACCAACCAATTGATGTCTTGGACCAACCAATTGATGTCATGGACCAACCAATTGATGTCTTGGACCAACCAATTGATGTCATGGACCAACCAATTAATGTCTTGGACCAACCAATTAATGCGTAGACCAACCAATTGATGCTTGGACCAACCAACAAAGTTATTTATTGGCACGACCAGTTAGTATCCGATCAAATGTGCCAGATAAATGTATTAAATCTGAGGAAATAAATGTAATTTTATTCGATTTCATTATTAGTCTGAAGCCGTATTGTTGGATAAAAAGGTCACACAATAACAAGTTCCATATTCCTAACCGTTCTAAAATATGACTCGCATCCCTTCTGGGTGAGCCAGATGAGACACGGGGCTGTGGGATTCTTAATAGATGGGCGGAGAATGAGCTCGGAGAAGATAAGACTTTTACGTATACTGGTAATGATTTCCTGATCAACCTTAAGCTTTTGTCATTTAGGTCCTGTCTTATTTATGTCCTGCCGAAAATATACGCGAGCAAAAAAGACCTCGCATCGTATTTATTTTCTTAATGCCATATAAACCATCGTTATTGATGACACAGGAAAATAATTTCATCAACGACGATATTACGACCGGATTAGCGCGACGAGGGTGTTGACATCGTGTCCAATCGACGTGTTGTCCTGAAACGCTATAAGTGATAATGGATGTACTCGTCGTCGTATACTAATTCGACCCCACATGATCGAGCACTGCTCGCATCAGTTGTCCAGTGACAATTAAACTGACGTGACAAGATAAATGTGCAGAATGATGCCTAACGAGGAAGCAATGCAATGTTCTGCTTTTGGCTTTAACCTTTCATCCCTACAGCAGTGAAACTCGGGAGAGCAACAGGACACCAATGCTGAAGATGCAGGGGCGAGCGGGGCAAAACGTACCAGTGTGTTTCAACTTGAGAACAATTGTTTGCTCTGCCAAACGTTGATATATATGGTCCATCTTGCCCCGCTCTCATCTATACCCTACACCAAAAGGGACAGATGGAAAGAGAAATTGGATGTGAAAGAGCGAAAGCAGAGAGAATCTTCTGGGAACATCTTTGGGACTCGTTGAACAAAATTTAACTCTTCCGAACGCAACCTCTCGTCTGCGCCTTCGGCAATGGCTCAATTTCAGGAACCCTCTTATCCTGCTCCATCGCTTCGACCGTTTCCACCCTCATCCTCCGAAAATCTCAGAAACCGTACGCGATTGTACCGACGTTGCGTAAACGTTGGCGCACAATTATCCAGATTATGAAATCCGACCAATCCTATCTACCGCGTGCTCATGGTCGTGCTTAATTACTTGTACCGCAGTAGCCCAGTTCATTCCAGGAACTTATCTACTTTAAAGTGCTCGTACGAAACACTGACCTACAATACAAACATGAAAGTATGCGACGATCTGGTTTCGAGTAGAATTCGTGACAATAAGGTTGTCTATCCTGCAAAAAAAAAAAGAATCCAATTGACGCAAGAGGATCGAAGTTGCATATTGAAGAAAATACAGTCATTAATCAACGCTGAATGACATCGTTACAATGTTAGCAACGAGCTGAGACTAATCCCATGTTTGAACCATTTGTGAATCAAGTGTAACAAGGGTCCCATTATCCCATTATTCCATAGACTCATTATCCCATGATCACCATTAACCCGTTTTCCTACATTGTCAAAATGCGCGTAAAGAAAATTCCCGGTCGTATCGGCCTTGTCAGCATTGTGCCGGTACATTGAGACGTCGCGATTCCCGGGAACATATGGACACAGAGTATGTATCAGTTATCAAAATACGTTCCTCTCCTATGGTTGAATATTGAACCCGGAACATGCGGGTCTGTGTGTTGCAACGCATCGATACAAAGGCGTATTCTGAACTCCTCAAATTAAGAATTGCTCATGATTGTAATACCTTATGCACGGTAGTACAAGCCACACCAAGTCGCTTGCGTAATCTTGCAACCCTTCTAAGATCGTGGGAACAAGAAAATCTGAGATGGGCGTTGGAAAACAGCTTTCTTGTTGGCCGATTTCAATTTGCGAGCCTCGACTAAGAATACGGACCTAATTAATCCACGAACATGTATGACAACAATATGTGATCGTTGCAACCATATCAATACAACGGCATTTTAGGACTCTATTATTGATCGCAACTTTGGGATTGCTCACGATTAAGGTACTTTATGCATTGTAATGCCATCCACTTCAAGTGGCTGACATAGACTTATACTCCTGCAAGATCATCGTCACGAGCTTCTTAACTGGTTCTTGGGAAAACGTCTTCTTACGGCTTATTTCAAAGTGGTAAGCAACGCTTAAGAATACCTACTATTTTCACGACACACCAAGTAGCTTGCGTAGTCTCACAACCCTTTTGACATCGTGAAATCAAGGGAATCTTGGATGGGCGTTGGGAAGAGGCTTTCTTGCTGGTTGATATCAATTTGCAAGCCACGATTAAGAAAACGGACCTAATCAACCTACGAACATGTATGACAAAAATATGTGATCGTTGCAACTGTATCAATACAATGGCATTTTAGGACTCTATTATTGATCGCAACTTTGGGATTGCTCGCGATTACGGCACCTTATGCATGTTAGCGCAATGCACATCAAGCGGCTGCATGATCTCACAACTCCCGTAAGATCGTGGTCAAGGGCATTTTAAGCGGTTCTTAGGAAAACGCTTTCATACGGTTTACTTTCAAGTGGCAAGCTCAAGAGCACCCACCTAATTAGCCTAAGAATATGATTGACACCAATATATAATTGTCGCAACCGGACATGTGTCTACGCAGACTAAGCATCCGAGTAGCCTGGATCTCAGTCCCTCTCTACGAATCTCGTACCTGGCAACTTCCCACCCGAGGGTGCCAGGGCGTAACACGAGTGGCCGCGAGTTGGACGAACTTGGCCCGGGAAGAAGAGAACGACGAAGACAAGAGCGATGCAAGGAGCCCTACAGCGAACCGGGAGCTCTTCTGCTCCTGGAGGGCCACACATCCATGCACTTTCTCGCTCTCCACACTGTATCGTCTCTATTCCCATCCGTGTGTGTGTGTGTGTGTGCTCCACTATAACATCCCGACGGGCGGAGTGGTGCGGTAGGAACGAGTCGCGAGGAGGGAGTTAGGTTTTCAGGGAGTCGCGACAACGATGAGGAGGACCAACACCACCACTGAAGCCCCGTTTCGAACGGATAGATAGATGGAGAGAAAGAGAGAGAGAAGGAAAGGTGGCAGAGGCACGATAGCAAGGGGGTGAGCGAGCCTCTGTCTAATCGATGCCGCGGCGGTGCGCGCTCGGCCCGCTGGCTATTACGCACCTTAATGTCCTCTCTCTCCCGAAGCCGGCGCTCCCCCCAAAGTCCCGACGACCCGCGCCCCCACCGCCCCCACCGCTGCTACAACCCCTGAAGCCACCCTAGCGGGCCTCCCTGCATCCTCAACCCCCTCCCGCACCGAGGAAACGTCCGATCGTCCTTCTCTTCTTTTCTCCTTCTCGTGCTTCTCAACAAGCTCGACTGGAGCTGCCATCGCCGTTGCTGCTGTCTGTTCTGACGTGAGCAGCGGCGGGAAGCATCGAGAGAAAGCGACCGATGCCGAAGGGAAGGAGAGAGAGAGGGGAAGGAGTGTAGGAACGGACGACGTGTGGGTGTCTTTCCGTCCTCCGCTCATTCCTTCGTTCCATCGTTTGATGTCCCTCAATTCCTCTCTCTCTCTCTCTCTCTCTCTCTCGCTCTCTCTCTCTCTCTCTCTCTCGCTCTCTCTCTCTCGGTTATTCTCGACACCGAGAGAGGCGGCCATGACACGTGTCAATCTGCCGCAGACGTTCGATCGATACGGACGGACCTCGCCGCGGCACACTGCTGTATGTATTGTATGTACATATATATGCGCAAGATATGTGTACGTGTAGCTTGCGCTACTCTGGCGCCTTCTTCTCCGTCGACTCCTTCTCAGCGAACATACCATCTATCCGGCCTTGTACTGCAGTTTTCCCTTAAATTTTTTTCCCTCATGCTGATGCTTTACCTTCAGCATGCATATGCGCTTGACCGTTCATTTCCGTTGTCACGGTAAGTGCTGCGAGGAGTGACTCGAGGTCCGGGTTGAATTCGGGAACATTGGGCAAATTCTGGTCACCTAAGAGGTCATCTTAATATCTCAGTCGTGAAGGAAATTTTCAAGATGGCCTCTGGACTAAATTTTGGAATGCGCGTCGAGCAACATGATCTCGATTGGCAAATCGTTTTTGATTAACCCAGTGGCCGGTATTAGGGGAAAACGGAATAAGCGTGATCATTGGGTAACGGTAGTCACCCATGTTACACTTTATTCTCAAATGATTTCGAAATAGGAGACTGTGTTAGCTTCTCACTAACATTGTGACGAAGTTGTTAAGCGTTGATTCATATTTGTATGGGCTTTGATACAGATGGTTAGCGGCGCTTTCATAAAGTAGTTTTGCTTTTATCTTTAAATTGTATTTTGAAATCATTTTTATTACCATGTTTTCGTGACAATAGAATTTAACAAAAAATGTATTGTGACGTGCATAAAGATAATCTGTATTGTGTATTATACGAACAGCCATCTATAAATTGTATCACAGCATTTGCGGCATTTACACGGTTTCACACACAACACACAGGCGCTTTTACACACTCACATACACACGTAAGAAGACGTTTTCCCAAGAACCAGTTAAGAAGCTCGTGACGATGATCTTGCAGGAGTATAAGTCTATGTCAGCCACTTGAAGTGGATGGCATTACAATGCATAAAGTACCTTAATCGTGAGCAATCCCAAAGTTGCGATCAATAATAGAGTCCTAAAATGCCGTTGTACACACCTCACACTTACACCTCACGCATACACACCTCACACTTACACCTCACACATACACACCCCACACTTACACCTCACACATACACACCTCACACATACACCTCATACGTACACACCTCACACACACACCTCACACACACACCTCACACATACACACCTCACACATACACACCTCGGCATACACACCTCGGCATACACACCTCACACATACACACCTCACACATACAAACACACCTCTCACACACAAACTTCACCTACATACAAACGTCACCTACACACAAACGTCACCTACACACACACATGCACACACCTTACACTCACTTGCACTCACCTCAAAACACATACGCCTCGCACATAAAGTGTCTACGAGTGCCTATGAGAAGTGTCTGATTGAGTGCTACGAGCATGTCTGGTAGTTCTATACGTTACAGTTTGCTAAGTGATACATAGAATCTCTCGATACTTCAGATGTAACAAATACTGGGTCGCAAATTAACTGGTTTATCGACATCTCCTTCCCAATCTATTTATCCTAACGTATGATACCCGCACATAAGTGCCCAATTCCTTTGAATCCGTTTGACTGATATTTCACCACTGACCGGTGTTCGTCCACTCTCCTCTGCAGCCGAGGTCTTAATCTCCGACTGCAGCGGCATCCTAATTTGGACAACTACAATAGGATACGAAACGTGCGATAATTATTGTTTTCTGTTAGTTAACAGTTGCCCAGCCTCGGGAATTATCAAAACAGTTACTTTTGTCACGTGGTGTATTCACCCTAACAAGCAACCACCATACGCCCAAAAAAACAACCGGTCGTTTTGTGTCGTCTTAACGACCATAAAACAATCAATAAAACGACCATTTTGCTGTTTTAGATTTTGTCGTCTTTTCCTTTAACGACCCAAAAACGACCGACGTAACGTCTATTGCAACGTGTGTCAGTCGTGTTTCGGTCGTTTTTTAGATCGTTAAAGAAAATACGACCAAGTCGATACGTAAAAACTGGTCGTTGTTATGGTCGTACGGTGGTCGCCAAAACGGCACAAAATGACCGGTTGTTTTTTATGTTGTTTCGCGGTCGTTTTTAATGGTCGCTTGACTTGCTAGGACAATGTTGCACATAAGGAAAAAAAACACATCAGTAGTGATATATTATTACCGACACGTTCAGAAGGTATATGGAATTGAAACGAGACTTTACAAAAGTCGAATCCAGACTATATCGTCGAGATTCGACTTCGAATTTCGGAATCGAGCCGCCTTAAATTTGCGCCCCCACGAAAGGGAGCGCCAACTGGTGGTTGGCAGAGTTTACGGTAAACTTTCAGGCGTACTCCACTTTGGTGGCTGGTGGAGAGCGCCACACCGCCAAGACGATTGTACGCCTCGGAACACTCGAGGAAGCGTAGACGCCGTACAAATTTCATTCGAGTCCACTTAGAAAAGTCCTCAACCCTTTCATAGGACAGCATTCCTAAAACGCCTTGAAATCGGTGAAACTTTGCAGGTAACTTTCTGGTAATGCACAATGCATATTTGTGGCACAGGTATGGTCAAAAATAATATGTATGTGACATAGTCACACGTACTGGTCCATCTTACCGGGTCGCTCATATTCACCATTTTTACTCGTTCTTAAGATAGGTGTTTCTTTGGGCTCATTTCGGATAAATTCGAGAAAAATAAGAGAAAATTGCAAATACTTCTCGATGGTATAAAAATTAAAAAAAAAATCACGCATACTAGGGGTACTGAAAATATTAATTTTACATTATAATAGTTCCAAAATGTTATTGAGAAATTAATGAAAAAATTAATTGTTTAACAAATTACCCAGCAACGAAACTTTTTTTTAATGAAAATGATTCGTTCCTTTTTCTGAATACGTATGAATTTTTTTAGATTTTTCAATTATCTTTGATTATTTTTTATATATGGAAAAAATGTGTGAAAAAAATACAAAAATCAAAACTAATTGAAAAACCTGAAAAAATGTATACGTATTCAGAAAAATGGACGAATCGTTTTTATTTTTAAAAAATTACATTTATTAAAAAATAATTAAAAAAAATTCGGTGTGGCTATTCGCACCCTTTCGTGTGTCGTGTGTCGTGTGTCGTGTGTCGTGTGTCGTGTGTCGTGTGTCGTGTGTCGTGTGTCGTGTGTCGTGTGTCGTGTGTCGTGTGTCGTGTGTCGTGTGTCGTGTGTCGTGTGTCGTGTGTCGTGTGTCGTGTGTCGTGTGTCGTGTGTCGTGTGTCGTGTGTCGTGTGTCGTGTGTCGTGTGTCGTGTGTCGTGTGTCGTGTGTCGTGTGTCGTGTGTCGTGTGTCGTGTGTCGTGTGTCGTGTGTCGTGTGTCGTGTGTCGTGTGTCGTGTGTCGTGTGTCGTGTGTCGTGTGTCGTGTGTCGTGTGTCGTGTGTCGTGTGTCGTGTGTCGTGTGTCGTGTGTCGTGTGTCGTGTGTCGTGTGTCGTGTGTCGTGTGTCGTGTGTCGTGTGTCGTGTGTCGTGTGTCGTGTGTCGTGTGTCGTGTGTCGTGTGTCGTGTGTCGTGTGTCGTGTGTCGTGTGTCGTGTGTCGTGTGTCGTGTGTCGTGTGTCGTGTGTCGTGTGTCGTGTGTCGTGTGTCGTGTGTCGTGTGTCGTGTGTCGTGTGTCGTGTGTCGTGTGTCGTGTGTCGTGTGTCGTGTGTCGTGTGTCGTGTGTCGTGTGTCGTGTGTCGTGTGTCGTGTGTCGTGTGTCGTGTGTCGTGTGTCGTGTGTCGTGTGTCGTGTGTCGTGTGTCGTGTGTCGTGTGTCGTGTGTCGTGTGTCGTGTGTCGTGTGTCGTGTGTCGTGTGTCGTGTGTCGTGTGTCGTGTGTCGTGTGTCGTGTGTCGTGTGTCGTGTGTCGTGTGTCGTGTGTCGTGTGTCGTGTGTCGTGTGTCGTGTGTCGTGTGTCGTGTGTCGTGTGTCGTGTGTCGTGTGTCGTGTGTCGTGTGTCGTGTGTCGTGTGTCGTGTGTCGTGTGTCGTGTGTCGTGTGTCGTGTGTCGTGTGTCGTGTGTCGTGTGTCGTGTGTCGTGTGTCGTGTGTCGTGTGTCGTGTGTCGTGTGTCGTGTGTCGTGTGTCGTGTGTCGTGTGTCGTGTGTCGTGTGTCGTGTGTCGTGTGTCGTGTGTCGTGTGTCGTGTGTCGTGTGTCGTGTGTCGTGTGTCGTGTGTCGTGTGTCGTGTGTCGTGTGTCGTGTGTCGTGTGTCGTGTGTCGTGTGTCGTGTGTCGTGTGTCGTGTGTCGTGTGTCGTGTGTCGTGTGTCGTGTGTCGTGTGTCGTGTGTCGTGTGTCGTGTGTCGTGTGTCGTGTGTCGTGTGTCGTGTGTCGTGTGTCGTGTGTCGTGTGTCGTGTGTCGTGTGTCGTGTGTCGTGTGTCGTGTGTCGTGTGTCGTGTGTCGTGTGTCGTGTGTCGTGTGTCGTGTGTCGTGTGTCGTGTGTCGTGTGTCGTGTGTCGTGTGTCGTGTGTCGTGTGTCGTGTGTCGTGTGTCGTGTGTCGTGTGTCGTGTGTCGTGTGTCGTGTGTCGTGTGTCGTGTGTCGTGTGTCGTGTGTCGTGTGTCGTGTGTCGTGTATCGTGTGTCGTGTGTCGTGTGTCGTGTGTCGTGTGTCGTGTGTCGTGTGTCGTGTGTCGAGAGTGTTGTGTTTCATAATTTATTAGTTTCAATTAAGCATGACATTATTCGTGTGTCATGTGTCGTGTGTCGTGTGTCGCGAGTGTTGTGTTTCATAATTTATTAGTTTCAATTGAGCATGACATTATTCGTGTGTCGTGTGTCGTGTGTCGTGTGTCGTGTGTCGAGCGTGTTGTGTTTCACAATTTATTAGTTTCAATTAAGCATGACATTATTCATGTGTCGTGTGTCGTGTGTCGTGTGTCGTGTGTTGAATGAGTTGTGTTTCACCATTTATTAGTTGCAATTGAGCATGGCATTTTTCGTGTATCGTGTGTCGTATATCGTATATCGAACGTGTTGTATTTCACTATTGATCAGTTCCAATTAAGCATAATATTTTTCGTGTGTCGTGTATGGTGCGTCGTGCGGCGTCCGTGTTGTGTCTCACCTTTTATTAGCTCACATTAAGGCAATGGGAAATTAGTCGGACGGTATCAAAACCTATATTGTAATGGACTTTTTTCAAGAATGCCGAAACTCAGGTGTTTGATAGCGACGGAATAATTTCACATTGCCTTAATACGAACTGATAAAAGCACGCACGCACACGATACACAAAAATCATTATGCGTAATAGGAACTAATGAGTGGTGACACACACACAACATGCACAACCACGACACACGACACACGTCACATGAAAATTATTATGGGGCTACCACTCCGGCTATCATCTCTACAGCCAGATCTTTGATATTAACATAAAAACTAATTAACGATGAGACAACTGTCATTAGTTATCACGATAAAACTGTATTCTATGTACACATACGTCGTACGTCGTGTATGCCGTGTACACACGACACACGACTCACGGACAGTGTGTGCTTAAGGGCATGTACAATATCGCGGTCGGTAATAAAAACTGTAATGAACTTTTTTCAGGGGTTCTCGCATGTACGGTCAAAAGAAAAGTTTTTCGACAGTCGAGATAATATCCGCTTCCGATGAGACTTTTCTTTTGACCGTAAATGTGAGAACCCCGGCGAAAAGTTGATTACAGTTTTTGATACCGACTGAGCCCGGGATGGACGGAGTGTTTCATATGGTCTTAAGGCGAGATGAAACAGACTCAGGAGGTAACAAAAACTGTAATGAATGGCATTCGGAGATGGTAGGCATTTCTCGAAAAACCGAAGTATTAGCGGATGTAGAATTCAATACCGCGTTCAATGATACTTCGCTTTACCCGAAATGTCAACCATTTTGACATGGCATGGATTCGATAAATGTGGCATCTCTCTTGCACTCATATGTCGCGTGGCATATGTTTTATCTCGCCCTAAGGGCATCAGAGACCTCTAGCTCTCCATCCACTCGGAACTCAGTCGGTATCAAAAACTGTAATGATCGTTTTTTCGAGGGTGCCGAAACTTGGAGGTCCAAACGAAATATCAAAGATCTGGCTGTAGAGATGATAGCCGGAGTGGTAGCCCCATAATAATTTTCATGTGACGTGTGTCGTGTGTCGTGGTTGTGCATGTTGTGTGTGTGTCACCACTCATTAGTTCCTATTACGCATAATGATTTTTGTGTATCGTGTGCGTGCGTGCTTTTATCAGTTCGTATTAAGGCAATGTGAAATTATTCCGTCGCTATCAAACACCTGAGTTTCGGCATTCTTGAAAAAAGTCCATTACAATATAGGTTTTGATACCGTCCGACTAATTTCCCATTGCCTTAATGTGAGCTAATAAAAGGTGAGACACAACACGGACGCCGCACGACGCACCATACACGACACACGAAAAATATTATGCTTAATTGGAACTGATCAATAGTGAAATACAACACGTTCGATATACGATATACGACACACGATACACGAAAAATGCCATGCTCAATTGCAACTAATAAATGGTGAAACACAACTCATTCAACACACGACACACGACACACGACACACGACACATGAATAATGTCATGCTTAATTGAAACTAATAAATTGTGAAACACAACACGCTCGACACACGACACACGACACACGACACACGACACACGAATAATGTCATGCTCAATTGAAACTAATAAATTATGAAACACAACACTCTCGACACACGACACACGACACACGACACACGAATAATGTCATGCTTAATTGAAACTAATAAATTATGAAACACAACACTCTCGACACACGACACACGACACACGACACACGACACACGACACACGACACACGACACACGACACACGACACACGACACACGACACACGACACACGACACACGACACACGACACACGACACACGACACACGACACACGACACACGACACACGACACACGACACACGACACACGACACACGACACACGACACACGACACACGACACACGACACACGACACACGACACACGACACACGACACACGACACACGACACACGACACACGACACACGACACACGACACACGACACACGACACACGACACACGACACACGACACACGACACACGACACACGACACACGACACACGACACACGACACACGACACACGACACACGACACACGACACACGACACACGACACACGACACACGACACACGACACACGACACACGACACACGACACACGACACACGACACACGACACACGACACACGACACACGACACACGACACACGACACACGACACACGACACACGACACACGACACACGACACACGACACACGACACACGACACACGACACACGACACACGACACACGACACACGACACACGACACACGACACACGACACACGACACACGACACACGACACACGACACACGACACACGACACACGACACACGACACACGACACACGACACACGACACACGACACACGACACACGACACACGACACACGACACACGACACACGACACACGACACACGACACACGACACACGACACACGACACACGACACACGACACACGACACACGACACACGACACACGACACACGACACACGACACACGACACACGACACACGACACACGACACACGACACACGACACACGACACACGACACACGACACACGACACACGACACACGACACACGACACACGACACACGACACACGACACACGACACACGACACACGACACACGACACACGACACACGACACACGACACACGACACACGAAAGGGTGCGAATAGCCACACCGAAAAAAATTACATTTTAAAAAATTACAATTACATTTTTGATTAATTTATAAATAACATTTTGGAATTATTATTATGCAAAATTAATCTTTTCAGTACCTTTAATATGAATGAATTTCGCTTCCTCATAGAGGAGGCTTTGTTATGGTGAAAAAAAAATAATCCAGATTTTAATGAAAACGTGTTCAGAATGTTCCAAAACATCGAAAAATCACATTTAGAAAAAATGTCCGGATGTGCGTGTGCGTGTGCGTGTGCGTGTGCGTGTGCGTGTGCGTGTGCGTGTGCGTGTGCGTGTGCGTGAGCGTGTGCGTGTGCGTGTGCGTGTGCGTGTGCGTGTGCGTGTGCGTGCGCGTGCGCGTGCGCGTGCGCGTGAATCCGACGTGAAATATTCAAACCGCGATAACTCGAGAACGCCTTGACCGACCAAGCTGAAATTTGGCAGACATCATGTGTGATCAATAGTCAACGTTTGGTCAAAATTTCGTCCAAAAATGTTCAGTTGTTTTTTTTGTACGCCATTTTTAATTTCTTCGAAAATGTCTGTACGTAGCGTAGCGCTCGCAATTTTGCAGCTATTGGGCTGAAAACGCGTACACAAATTGAATATCATCACCCGATGATCCTATCAAAATTTCAAGAAAATCGATCGAACCGTTAAAATTTTATGACATTTTGAATTTTTCGATTTTTATGCAATTTTTTTTTTTTCAAGACGCATTTTTCCACATTAAATGTTCATCTATGTATAAAAAAAAGTGTCAAATTCGTGATCAGCATGAAAAAATACATGGAATTACAGTCCTGGGGCGACATCTAGCGAAAAAGTTTATCGGGCATTTTTGTAGCCAAAACTGCAAAAATTAGTGTTTTTCGGTATTTTTAAACAGCGATTTCTTTGCTTTCCGATGGGATCGCGGAAAAATCCAGGGGACTATCGTGTTTTAAGACAATAAATAAACAACAGGATGGATATGATGGAGTTAAAATAATTAGATTAAGCGATGTCATTTGAACTTCTCGAGTAAAAATTGAAAGATCGAAACAAAATTTGGAACACATAATTCTATGTTATTTTCGCGCCGAGCACAGAGCCTACATCCGTTTTGACCAAAAGTGTAAGGTTGGTGTATTTTTTCGGGCTAAACCTGAGTCAGCCACCAGTTTCGACTAAAAGTTAAATACGATATTGATGTGGGCAAAAAAGTTGAAAATTGACATTTTCATATAGCTTCCTCATAAAAGCTGAAAATTGAAATTTTCACATCACTTCCTCATAATAGTTGAAAGTTGAAAGTTGAAAGTTGAAATTTTTATATCACTTTCTCATAATGGTCCTTTATTCGGAAAGCTTCCTCTATGAGGAAGCCAAAAATATAGTAAATGCTTTCTCATAGAAGGAGCTTTCCGAATAAAGGACCATTATGAGAAAGTGATATAAAAATTTCAACTTTCAACTTTCAACTTTCAACTTTTATGAGGAAGTGATGTGAAAATTTCAATTTTCAGCTTTTATGAGGAAGCTATATGAAAATGTAAATTTTCAACTTTTTTTTCAGATTTTTATACCATCGAGAAGACCTTGCAATTTTCTCTTATTTTTCTCGAACTTATGCGGAATGAGGGCGAAGCAACATAGCTACAATTACAATTACAATTATAATTACATTGTGATTATATGCGAAGTGAATAGCGTTCACTTCGCATAAGATTCAGAGAAATGAGAGGAAATTGCAAACACTTCTGGGTGGTATGAAATTCTGAAAAAATCATGGATATTAAAGGTGCTGAAAAGATTATTTTTGCGTAATAATAATTCCATAATGTTATTACCAAATTGATGATAAATAAAATTGTTCACCAAATATCCCGGAAACCTAACTTTTGTTTAAATGAAAATTACCGCTCATTTTTTTGAATACGTATGAATTTTTTCAGATTTTTAAATTCACTTTGATTTTTTTTTATATGGGAAAAACGTGTAGAAACTCAGAAAATTCAAAGTGAATTAAAAAATCTGCCAAAATTCATACGTATTCAGAAAAATGGACGAATAATTTTCATTCAAAAAAAAGTTATGTTACCGGAACATTTGTTGAACAATTTTATTTTTCATCAATATGTTAATAACATTTTGGAATTAATGTTATGCATAATTAATCCTTTCGGCATTTTTAATACGCTTGAATTTTTTTCCGATCTTTTTCATATTTTTATACCATCGAGAAGTGTCTACAATTCCCTATCATTTCTCTGAAACTTATGTGAAGTGAACACTATTCGCAAGGACTACCTTAAAGAAATTGTTTTTGCATTAGCAACTGTAGATAAATAAAATGATTTAGTTGAATTAAGTAACTTTCATAATATGCATATAAATAAAAATTGGTATCGGACAAATAAAAAAAAAAAAACATTTCATTTGAACAAACAGGATTCTAATGCATCGATTTATTTAAATGTAATAAACCATTTTTCTCGGGGTGTGTTTTCTTTTTTTCGTCTTATGCCATTACGCCACCGACATGTATCAAGACCTTTACCGTTGATATTTCGGGCTGTCGAGCTTTTGAATTCGGGTGATTTAATCGATCGTACGTCCGCTGCCGTCCGTTTCAATAATATTGATCCAACTCAAATAGAAACGCAAGTACGTACGTAACACGTTATGTCCGTTCGCTAAAGATCGCACGGATCGTGAAAGCTCCGAGAGCGTTTACAGTTTACTGGCGAGACGGTGGGGGTCCGTCTGCGACTTTTCCGCCTCGAAAAATACTAGGCCATTACTTTCAAACAAATTCAGCTTTTTCGAAGAAGACTCTTCAATATTCGGCTCCAATTTAATTCACTGCCGTCGTTTCGTTACAGAATTCCGAGCGCCGCTGAGACGACCGATCGGGAAAATTCTAATCGATCACGATCTTTTACTGTCTTCACTTTGTCATCCCATACGAAGTACGTAAGGAGAAACCGTATAGTAATCCCAAAAATTAAAATTCATTGTCGGATTGTGGTCGAGAAACATGTTTTGCATTTGCAGAATGCAAAAAAAAACACATTTTCCGATTTCTGTCTGTCTGTTCCGTCCGAAAAGACATTTTTCTAAGAGACTTCAGATCGCATTAAAATTTGCTGTGTCTTTCACATATGAAATGTAGTTTTGATAATAAATTTCTAATTTATTCATTTTTTCTGATAGTTTACCTTAAATGTGAATAAAAAATGGAAAAATGACACAAAATAATATTGAAAAGTAATTTTTTTTTTAGATCGGCAGGCAAACATACATGCAGGTACGTCGTAAAAAAGTTGTGTTATGGTAGAGTGGGGCGTCCATTATCTTATGAAATTGTGCTCGAATGTGATGGAAACAAAGCATCAATTCCAAAAAATGCACATCGAATGAAACATCGATCTTGTCGCAGGTCAACTGAAAGCATGTTAGAGATACTGATGCATATTAAAAATACTGAAAAGATTAATTATGCATAATAATAATTCCAAAATGGTATTCACAAATTGATGAACAAAAAATTGGCCAACAAATTTCCCGGAAACCCACCTTTTTTATGAAAATGATTCGTTCATTTTTTTGAATACGTATGCATTATTTCAGATTTTTTAATTCGCTTTGAATTTTTTTTTTTAATGCATGAAATGTGTGTAAAAATACAAAATTCAAAGCAAATTTTAAAAACCTGAAAAAATTCATACGTAATCAAAAAAACAAATGAATTATTGTTATGAAGGAAAATAGTTAAGTCGCCGGGCAATTTGTCGAATAACCATTTTTATCTTCAATTTGTTAACGATAAATTGGAATTATTATTTCACAAAAACAGTCTTTGCAGCGCCTCCCACACACTTGATTTTTTCGGATTTTTATCCCATCAAGAAGTGTTCGAAATTTTCTCTAAAACTCACGTTTGGCGGGACTGTATCCGCAAGTACTACCTTACGGCTTTATATACGCTTAATTAAAAAATTTCAAAATTTTTAATTTTTTTTTTTATTTACTTTTCATTCCATTTGCCTGAGAACGGTTAGGAATATTTTAAGCTTTACAGAATTGAAAAATTCAAAAAATTGTTCAAGTTACAGCATATTGAGCGTAATAACTTTTATTTTCTTGGAAGCAGGCAGGTAGCGGCCGTGCGTCCGACCGCCAACCTCAAAGCCGTTTTTCCTCGATTCACTTCTTTGAACCTTGTGAAAGTTCTATCTTTTGAACGACGGTTAAGATCGCTTTGACATTTTTGCAACATATTCTTAGTATCATCACCTATCGTGTGAACCACAGAAACAAAAAATTTCAGTCACACAAAAAAAATATATAAAAAATAAAATACCGACAGAAAATTGAGCAAAAAAACTTTAAGTTTCGAATTATTATTATAATAATAATTTGTATTTATATTTTTCCATGTAAAAAACAAGAACAATCAAAATAAAGATAAAAATCTGAAAAAATTCATACGTATTCCGAAAAATGAACGAATCAACCCCTCTTAAAAAAGACATGACACTCGATTATCGAAATAATCGAAATCGTGATGCCAGTTTTCGTAGCCAATCAGGATCGTCCGTTCTGTAGTAAGGTCGGCACACCTAACCTAAAAGAAATGAAATAAGCGCGAGCGAAGCGAGCGCGTTGACGCTAGTTTTCATTTAAAAAAAAGTTGAGTTACCGTATATTTCGATGAACTTTTTTTTTTCAACAATTTCTTAATAACATTTTGAAATTATTATTATGCAAAATTAGTCTTTTCAGTGACTATAATAAGTATGCATTTTTTCAGATTTTTATAACATCGGGAAGTGTTTGCAATTCTTGCCCGAATTTCTCGAATTTAGGCGAAATGAACACTAGTCGCGAAAGCCACCTTAACCATGTGCATAAATGATCTGTAAAAAAAAAATGTTATCAAAATATGCGTTATTTTTTTTTTTTTTTTTTAACCGCGTCTAGAAAAGTACCTTCGAAAATGGGCGAAATCGTGTATATAAGACTTTAATAGCATGTGAAACGCTGTGGAGTACGAGAGAGATAGCATCAGTGACGCTAACGGCGGAGCGAGAGTCACACACTCGGAAAGGTGTTTCACATGCTTTTAAGGATGTAGGAGGGGCATTCCATACCGATTCGACCTACGTCGGACCCTCGACCTCTTCAATTCGGTTGGCAATTATTTATAATATTGTTCTAACTCTAAAAATCACTCAAATTTTTATTTTATTTTTTTTTACTTTGCATTAATTACAATTTTTCAAAGTAAACATATTTGTAGCCGGAATTAAAAATTCTGAAAAAATCCTGAAAAATTCTGTATTTGATATGAAAATTTTTAAGCCTAAATCCAGAATGTCCAAACATTTGCTTCTAGATGTTTTTGAGCTTTTTCTTTCTTTTTTTAAGTGAATATATTGTTAGCCCAAATGTAAAAATCTAAGAAAATTCTCAAAAACCCTGTATCAGATATGAACATTTTCAAGCCGAGAGCGAAAGTGGCATCGCATTAGCTTCTGTTTATTGTATTTTAATTTTTTTATATAATTTTAAATCATTTAAAATAATTTAACAAAAAGAAAAAAAAATAGAAGCTAATGCGATGGTACTTTCGCTCTAGGCTTGAACATTTTCGTATCTGATACATGGTTTTTGAGAATTTTTTCAGATTTTTTAATTTAGGCTAACAATATTTTCACTTAAAAAAAGAAAGAGAAAACTCAAAAACATCTAACAGCAAATGTTTGGACATTCTGGATTTAGGCTTAAAAATTTTCATATCAAATACAGGGTTTTTCAGAATTTTTTCAGAATTTTTAATTCTGGCTAAAAATATGTTCACTTTGAAAAATTGTAATTAATGCAAATTAAAAAAAAAAAATTAAAAAAAAATCTTGAGTGATTTTTAGAGTTAGAACAATATTATAAAAAAATGGCAACCGAATTGAAGAGGTCGAGGGTCCGACGTAGGTCGAATCGGTATGGAATGCCCCAGGAGCAGTACAGTCCCGCCTAACGTGAGTTTCAGAGAAAATTGCGAACACTTCTCGATGGAATAAAAATCTCAAAAAAGTGAAGTATACGGGAGATGCTACAAAGATTGTTTTTGCGAAATAATACTTCTAATTTGTTATTAACTAATTGAAGGTAAAAATTATTATACAACAAATTACCCGTCAACTTAATTATTTACCTTCATAAAAATGATTCGTTTATTTTTCTGAATACGTATGAATTTTTTCAGAATTTTTTGTACTCATTGAAAATCGCATTTTTTCTATGTTTAAGCTGTGAAAAAAAAGCAATTTTCAAAGATTACAAAAAATTCTGAAAAAATTGATACGTATTCAGAAAGATAAACGAATCAGTTTTATGAACAAAAATAGTTAAGTTGACGGGTAATCTGTTGTATAATAATTTTTACCTTCAATTTGTTAATAACAAATTGGAATTATTATTGCACCAAATCAATCTTTGCAGCACCCCATATACTTGATTTTTTTCAGATTTTTATCCCATCGAGCAGTGTTCGCAATTTTCTCTGAAACTCACGTTTGGCGGGACTGTACTGCTCCTACATCCTTAACTACCTACAGAAAATGCACACCGCTTCCTGTACGAGAAAGCCAAAATTATTTTATTTAATTTTTTTCGAAAGAAGCTTTTATTTCATTCGCGATCCAAACTTTACAAAGATACATCCAGAAAAAAAGTTTATTAATCGTCAATAAAATCGTATATCAGAATATTTTTATTTGAATTAATTAAATTTTTATTTGACTGAAGGATATGTCTACTTGATTCAAGTATATACGATATTGAACTCTAATAAAATTTATTAGATTTCAATAAAACTCTATTAAGCCCACACCGAAAAAAAAGGTTTGGTAAGATCAAACAAGATTTGTTTGAATCAACCAAATGCAGCGATTGCGGGTGGCGGAGGAAATATTTAGTTAAGTTGACTACAAAGTTACATCAGCATAAAAAAAAATCATTTCATTGTCCCAACTAAGAATATTTTTGATCGAACAGAATAGGTAATCATATCGAAAAAAAAACTTTTGTTCGCAACATATATCTAGTCACACAAAGGAAAAAAATATTTGGTCCAACTCAATTTGGAGTTGGGTCCCAGTACGGTTATTTACGTTATTTGTTACGAATTAATTTCATACATGGTTACATCGTGTTTTATATGTTCAATTGTTATCAGTATATCGCTACTTATCAATATAACACAATGTTTACAAATTAAAATTTTATATATCCCAGCGGGGCTCGAACCCCGAACCTAACGCATCCTGACTTAGTACCTTACCACTACGCTACAATCGCTTATTGATATGTATAATTTTGAATCGGATATATAAGTTATACTCCGTCATTAACTTAGATTCAATATCGATGATTTGATATTGAAATATCGAAATAACTCGACAGTTGTTTATTGTGGGTATAATATTTGTGAATTACTAAATTGACGTCTTGCCGAATCGAATAAAATGATTTTCAAGATGCCAAATGTTCGTATGTATACGAACACATCGAATCACATTTTTTTTTCAAATTGACCAAATATACGTTCAAGTCAAAATAATTTACCTTCTGTATGTTGACAGTATAGACGATTGAATCGAAAAATATATTGTTGATTTAATGCAGTTTTGATTCACTTCAAACCAACATTGTAGTCACTTTAACTGCTACACGCAGTTGACACAACCGCACCAGTTTTATTGTTTCAACAACGGTGTAGTCTATTTAAAGGCGCCCGGTTTGATTCAAACGAATTTTCGGTGATCGCAGCTGTGAGGTTGATATTACCAAACCTTTTTTTCAGTGCATATTTAAATAAGCCATGTTATTTGCTCTAAATAAATTTTATTTGGTTTGAATACATTTTTTTTTCTGGGTGTAAAGTAAAGTATCCTAGCCAATTCTTCCGATTATTCATGTAAAGATTCGCCAACTTAAGAAATCGATTTTTAAGATAACCCTCGGAATTGCAGGGCAAGACCAGCGTGTAATGGAGATTTAGTTGTAAAGCGAGAAAGCCACTGAGATTTAAAGAAACACGCTCGCGCATAACGCGTGAGCAAACTACCGCGCCTCGTAACTCTTGGATTGCGAGATAATATATTTTCAAAGTCAATATAACTCCGTGTGTTGTTGCTCGAGTTTGCTGCTGCACGCTTAACGGATCCGGAAGATTTAGTGTTCCGAGATCGGAGCGTTCGATCGTTTACAATATCTTGACCGCGACGCACTTATATTATTATACGAAAATTACACTGTATGAAAGTTCGCGCAAAAGGATTTTTTTTATGATAACTTTGTCTATGAGAAAGCAAAAGAAATTCATATGCGAAATAAAATGTTTGTGAAAAAACAGCGGTAGTAAAAAAAATGGTTAATATATGTAGATCGATAAGAAAATTATTATATAGATTAGGAAAAGTTCCCGTGACAGGCGGGGAAAACATCTATTGAATTCGTGTTTTCGCGTAAAATGGCATCCGACTTTTCCCGTCTATAAAACTATTTTATTATAACAATTTACAGTTCCTCAGTCGGAGTTTTAATTTCATCATCGCGTATGTAAGGAGAGCAACAGAAATTGGGCTATCAAATCACGATCCAGGAACATCTTTTACATGTCCCACAATGCAACAAAAAGCATTTT
Organism: Amblyjoppa proteus; assembly: GCA_963922035.1. Classification (NCBI taxonomy): domain Eukaryota; kingdom Metazoa; phylum Arthropoda; class Insecta; order Hymenoptera; family Ichneumonidae; genus Amblyjoppa; species Amblyjoppa proteus. The sequence goes on along the minus strand of OY998231.1, from coordinate 14,431,710 downwards.
TACTCTCGACTGCTGGCAAGGGTAAGAGTCGTTCTCTACAGTGTTTGTCGAAACGGCTCAATATCTCTTGACAGCATATGACACATTATTTGTGTGGATTTGGGAGTGCGTTTGTAGCGAAGGATTAGGAAAATAAATGTGAAGTGGCAGAGATAACGAACTTAAAAAAGGACCAAAATATATATCTGAATAGGTCAATAGAAATATTCGATGTATCTTAATAGGTCAATAGGATTATTCGATGTATCTTAATAGGTCAATAGGAATATTCGATATATCTTAATAGGTCAATAGGAATATTCGATATATCCGAATAGGTCAATAGGCATATTCGATGTATCTGATTAGGTCAATAGGAATATTCGATATATCTGAATAGGTCAATAGGAATATTCGATATATCTCAATAGGTCAGAGACATCAAAAGGCGACCGCCATTATCTACTATTGCCTTTGGCTAACAGCCGTATTTTGGCGCGAATAAGAACATAAACAAAAATAATTTGTTGCCCTTTTTATCTTTTTCAAATGTTGCTTCTGTATTTTTCTTTTTAATCTACAATAAATAAATCTCTTTTGAGCGAACTTGGCCAAAACTATCCGCCAGTTATTTCTCCGAGATATTTGTAATTTATTTTTCTGGAAGTGGGTGCATGTCAACGAGTATAATAAAACTATGGTATGGGCTTGGCTCGTCCGCGCGGGATGTTGCGCGGTACTGCTCTGCAAGCTGTAAATATTTCTTGTAAGATAGCCAGCGGAGCAGGCTGAGAAGGACACGGCCATAGAAATGAGAATAAGAAAAAGCAAGTATTTTCACTTTACGAGCGGCACTTAATTCCGGGCTTCCCTCGGTGCGTAGCGGTCGGGTCTCTTTACACAGACGTACCGGAAGAAGGAACCAGAGGAACCGAAGGAGCCTCCGGTGTTGGGAGCGAGGTCGGGTGTTGCACCTCGCGTCGCCCACTCAACCATTAGCCAGCGGCTGACACGGACAATTTTGTCGCTTGCACTGACCCACTTTGTCCGTTGCGTAACGGTCCCATTCCTTGGGGTACATTCGAAAGTTTTATTAGGAGAGAGTGCGTGAATGCCGGTCACCTCAATGAGATCCTTCAGGTAGTTCTGTCGGTTGGTATTCATTTTGCATAAGTTCGAGAAAAGTGAGATAAAATTGCAAGTACTTCTCGATGGTATAAAAAATCTGGAAAAAATTCATGCTAAATGTACTGAAAAAATTAATTTCGCATCGTAATAAGTCGAAAGTGTTATTATCAAATTAAACAAAAAATTAATTGTTTAACAAATTACCCGGTAAACTAATTTTTTTTTATTACGAAATTGATTCGTTCATTTTTCTGAATACGTATGAATTTTTTGCAGATTTTGAAATTTGCTTTGAATTTTGTGTTTTTTTTTTTTTCTATGTAAACAAAAATTCAAAGCAAATTTAAAAATCTGAAAAAATTCATATGTACTTAGACAAATGCACGAATCATCTTCATGAAAAAAAAAATAGGTTTCCGGGTAATTTGTTACGCAATTTTTTTTTTCGTCAATTTGTTGATAACATTTTGGAATTATTATTATGCAAAATTGATCTTTTCGGTGCCTTTACTATGCATGCATTTTTTGAGATTTTTATACCATCGAGAAGTATTTACAATTTTATCTCATTTTTCTCGAACTTATGCGAAATGAATACCAAGCGACAGAACTACCTTAAGGTAACTATTTCCCTTCGCGCTCATTTCGCATAAGTTCGAGAAAAATAAGAGAAAATTTCAAGTACTTCTCGATTATATAAAAATCTGGAAGAATGCATGCATCAGTGCTGGATTTAGGCACAGGCAAAGCAGACAATTGCCTAGGGGCGCCGAGCTGCCAGGGGCTCCGGCGCGATGAGGGCAAAAAAAAATTGCCGAAAATGCTGAATACTGTATAAATCTCTTTAGTTGTTTTCAAGGCGTCAAAGGTGCATAATTTTAATACATAAACTCACGTCGAATTCGTGTGTAATATTGGAGGTATTCAATTCATGATTGTATACAAGTAGTTTTTGTAATTTTTTTCAGAATTTTTGGATTGTATTTTTTTGAGATATTGAAAAATTGACCTTTTTAAAAAAAAAAACCCTATATCTTAAAAACTATTAGTCGTACGAAAAACGTTTGAGACATAAAAGTTGCCGTTTCCAATGGACTGTTGAAAACAACATTTTGTAGATTTTTTTAATGCCATAAACGTTTATTTCTACGAAATATAGACGAAAACATTTTTTTTTTCGGCCAATACGTCATGTTTGATTTTTCTTAAAAAATTCCAGAATATACTTTCAAGTGTGTAGAGTGATCGCATATTTTTGCTTGGATGGTTAATATGCCGGTTTGATAGCTATGCCCCGTAAAGTCGATTTATAATTTAAAAAAAGATATTTACCACTTTCCATTGGATTTTATACAAATTGTGATCCTGCCCAGTATTGTGGACATCGTCACAATTTTTATAAAATTCAATGGCAAGAGGTAAATATCTCTTTTTTTATTATAAATCGATCGTAAACGGAGCATAGCTATCAAACGAGCACCTCAACCATAAAAAAAAAATGAGATGATTACACACGAGAGTATATTATGGAATTTTTTAAAGAAAAATCGCACATGACATATTGGCTGAAAAGAATACTTTTGTCGATTTTTCATAGAAATAGACGTTTATTGCATTCAGAAAATTCTACAAAATTTTGTTTTCGAAATTTAATTTGAAACTGCAACTTTTATGGCTCAAACTTTTTTTGTACGACTAATAGTTTTTAAGATATAGGGGTTTATAAAAAAGTTCAATTTTTCGATATCTCAAAAAAATACAATCCAAAAATTCTGAATAAAATGACAAAAACCACTTGCAAATAATCATGAATTGTGGTGAACTCAGCACTTTTTTTTGGAGAGGGTCGAATTTTTGACCGTTCGAAACCGGATGGAATACCTCATAGATATTGATTTATACTTTGTTATCAGTTAAGAGGCTAAAAAAGGTCGATGGATGATACAGTTTTAAAACTCGCAGCATCTTGGTCGAGTTATCCATTCAACACTCACGATAGTCAGTATACGCAGAAGCGCGCCGCTCACCCGCCTCTTTGGAAGGATATTTTCTTTTCGTTAATATATTGTAATGAGAAACACAAAAGGCCGTGGCGTGCACAAGACGAAAGAACAGTGCAAGCTCCAGCACGCACATAAGTTCATCGAGTGAAATATTGTTGGCAATTTAATACTGAATATAAAGATTTTTTTCTCGGATTGCATAAAGTTAATGCAAAACAGTGAATCATGTGTGATTTAAAGAATAAGAAGATTTAAAGATAAGAAAAAAGTGAAAAAAACCTATTGAAAAAAATGTTTGGGGCGACAAAAATTGGCTTGCCTACGGCGCCATTAGTTTTAAATCCGTCACTGGCATGCATATAACAAATAATTATTTAATTTAAACAAATATTCATTTAATTTAATAAAATGTTCATTTAATTTAATAAAATATTCATTTAATTTAATAAAATGTTCATTTAATTTAATAAAATATTCATTTAATTTAATACAATATTTTTGTTAAAGCAAATAAACATTTATTTGCGGGTGACGGTCAAATAAATTTTGTTTCTGTGTGCAATAATAACCGAATACGTATAAACATTCGGATTTCGAGGAGAATTTAATGGCACTTATTAACTATTGAAGAAACAAGTTTATCAGGATGGTGTTACGATTACGAGAGAACGAGCGAAATAGTATTTTGTCATACATCCGCGAAAAACCGAAGTTCCGAGGAAATGCTTCATGCTTATCTTAGAAGTTGGCTTTTTCGTACTTATATCACATACTACCTTATATCACTCGGTGAGGAAATGGCGGTTTTGCGCACACTTCGCGTGCATAAAATCCTCATTGTCACACCTTGTGAAATAAAATATTTCCTAAGACATGCGAGTAAAATTCCGCTTTTCGTTCCTGTGAAGTGTGCAGAAAGGCATTTTTTCAGAACCCGTGCGGGAAAAATACTGTACCTGCAAGAAAGTCCTTTTCTGCGCACACTTCCCAAAAACAAAAAGCGTGATTTTCGTGAATTTGTCAGGAAAAATTATGTGAATTAGTTAATATGCGTTAAGGTAGTACGTCCGGTACAGTCCCGCCAAACGTGAATTTCACAGCAAATTTCGAATACTTGTTGATGGGATAAAAATCTGAAAAAATCAAGTGTATGGGAAGTGCTGCAAAGATTCTTTTTGTGAAATAATAATTCGTTATTAACAAATTGAAGATAAAAATTATTATTTAACAAATTAGCCGGCAACGTAACGATTTTCCTTCATAAAAATAATTCCTTTATTTTTCTGAACACGTGTGAATTTTTTCAGAATTTTTTGTAATCTTTCAAAATCACGTTTTTTCTATGTTCAAGCTTTCATATATTTTTCTCGCACGACTAATCTAATAAAAACCTACTAACACCCTTTTAACCCTTTTAATAACCTAATAAACCCGAAACCCTTTTAATAACCTAATAAACCCGAAACCCTTTTAATAACCTAATAAAAACCTTTTTTTCCTAATAAAGAGCACGATTTTCGCCACACTTTACCTGTAAGAAGGTGGTCTTTCTGTGAACTTGTTACAAAAGAAAAAAAAAATCTTTCATAAAAATTTACCTAACGGCATGATTTTTCTTTTAGTGAAGAAAAGTAATAACAAAAATGAAAAATTTATGTTATTTTTTATTATAAAAGATATAACCACAAAAATTCTACTCGCCAATGTTAAATTGCATACTCACTATGAAGATCACTGTTTACATTTTGTTATAGCCTTGTCATAAACGCTCCACTGACCGCGTTAGTCAGTGTGCGAGTGAGAAACGCAGCAAAGTAAGCAGCTAGACATAGATGGGGTCTTTCGTTTATTTAATTTATTTCAGAAACAAAACGGTGAAACTTCTTGAAATTTGGACACAATCTGTGCGATAGCATGCCTTCCGCTGTGGTAGGTTTTTTGTTCGAATCAGACAGAAATCGGTAGAGAAAATCGCTATGTTTGGTCATTACCGACCGATTTTCGAGCCGTTTACACGGTACCTTATGTAGCTTTCTACGCGCATTACAAAAAAAACTACACGGTCAGAAAATCTGAAAAAACTGCAAACGATTCGGCGGGCCTGTCCCTACAAAGTAGCAAAGTTTCATAGCGATCGGAAAGAAACGCGTTTTCGCCCAAACATCCTTAAAAACAGTACAAGTTTCCGCGCAAACTCGCCTAACGTTTCCCCAGCTCGCATTGATCCTGCCAAAATCCTTGTTTGTCTTATTATTTCTTCGCGTTTACTTCTCGGTCTCTCCCCAGTTCTCTGTCCTTTCCCTGTTTTCTACTTTTCGGCTATTTTTTTCGATCGGGTCAAAGGCAAGCCAGACCCAAGCGGAGGAATAACGTAACGAGCGTGGCTCGCTTAACGGGAACGAGTGAGTCGTAAAGGAAGGATCTAGCACCATGCTACAGACGACCAATACGAGAGTCCAACGGTTGCGATTGTGTTTGCCAGGGCTCGGTCGTCGCTGCCGTCTCTTACACTATGAATAGATATTCATGGTTGCCAAAGCTTGGAAATTTACGTCGGTGACTGGTATGATTTTTCCTCCTTGGCTCTCGAAAAACTTCACTCGTAAAGTCCCTCGTGAGCGGCCTGACTAGAAAAACCGCTCCCCACCGACTTTTCACAACGTCCCTTCATCTCGCCTTTTCATCGATTTTTCAAACCCTCGGATTCACCAAGGAAAAAGGCATTGATGATATCAACAAAATATTTTTGTTTTAATATACGTGTTACATTTCTTTCGTATGAGGATGTATTTTTTATTTATTTTTTTATTTTTAGAAAATTGAACTTTGTTTAGTCGAATTATTTTTTCATGAAAAATTTTATTCATTTTTTTTTGGTTTTCTTTCGCTAAATTGTATCCTAGGACCGATGCAATGTGTCATTGCGATTATTGAGAAAAAAAAGGTTTCATTGATTTCAGTACTTTTTTTTTGGGTAAACTGCTCATTTATCTGATCTTTAGATTTGTTAACTTAAAAAAAAATCCTCTGAATTCCCAACCCGGCTACTTTGTTTCTCGCCCGTTTGTAACAGGAAAAATACTATAGAATATATGGAATTACTATTTTGTTATGATAAAGTCCAAAGAATGGCAGGGTTATAAATCTGTTTTTTTTTTTTTATTTTTCAATGTTATTTTTTTTATTCGATATACAGTTTGATGACAAAAGAAAGCAAAAAATATCCCTGTTTTAGTAAAATAGCGGCAGAGTAGCTGCGCATCTCTCGGCCGTTCACCCAAGTCGAAAGACCAAAGTGATCGACCCAGCCAAATAGCCGATTGCCGTAAGGCCGCGCGAACGTGGTCTTTACTATGAACCACGAGTTTGCTTACCACGAACGTCGCGCCGTGAATCGTCCCCTGAACATAGTTGGAGTCGGACGGGATCGCAGCTTTATAAAGTAAATGAACGGAAGAGGCCGATTGTTACCATCCCATATATGAAAAACGTACCAGTGGCGATGTATCGAACGATATGTCTTTGATAGGGTAAGTCAGGGTGATATAGCTACCCACAATCCATATAGGAAAAATGTGGCGATGTATCGAACGATATATCTTTGATAGAGTAAGTCACGATGATATCGCCACTCGGTTGATATGGTCGCTCGTAATTCATATAGGCAAAAAAGGTACAAGTGACGATATATCGAGCGATATACCTTCGACAGGGTACGTCAGGGTGATATGGCCACGCGGGTAATATGGTCACCCGTAATCCATATAGGAAAAACGCACAAGTGGCGATGTGTCGAACGATATATATTTTATAGAGTAAGTGACGATGATATCGCCACTCGGTTGATATGGTCGCTCGTAATTCATAAAGGCAAAAAAGGTACAAGTGACGATATATCGAGCGATATACCTTTGACAGGGTACGTCAGGGTGATATGGTCACCCGTAATCCATATAGGAAAAACGTACAAGTGGCGATGTATCGAACGATATATATTTCATAGCGTAAGTTCATATATTAAATATACCAGTAACAACGCGCCCGATTCACTCGCGCTTATTTGACGTCTTTTAGGTTAGGTGTGCCGACCTTACTATCGAAATGGACGGTCCCGATTGGCTACGAAAATTGGCTTCACAATTTCGATTATTTCGGTATATTTATCTCGATCATTCGAGTGTCATGTCTTTTTTAAGAGGGCATTTTTCACGAATACATCTGATCGATATAATTAGGCAAAGATGTAAAAAAAAACAATATATATATATTATATTATACAATATTATATTATTAACTATATATATATATATATATATATATATATATATATATATATATATATATATATAAAAGCAGACAGTATATCATTTATTTGCAGACTATATATAGCGCGTAAAATAGGCTACTTATCTATATATATATAAAATCTATTTTTTCCATGTATTTTATTCCCGTGTGTATTATTATTGCATCAATATCCTCAAAAATGAAATCAGCATAAATGCACTTCGAGCAGTCGAACATCTTCCGCGTAATCTCGATGCTCGATGTCCTTCGGAATCGGAAGCGAAAAGAAAAAAATAATAGGTTCGGAGAGAGGATCGTAGGAAGTTACCGTTAAAAATAACATCGAAGCGCCTCGACGTTCGTTCATTCGACGACATAGACGAAGACGAAGGCGAGAGGTACGGTCGCACGGGCAGCGTCGCGCGCGCGGCAGCGACCGCAGTGACTAGAGTTAGAAACGCGGCGACAGAGCATAAACAACGCGGCAAGTGCCGCCCGAAGGAGTCCTGGGATGGGTGGGGAGGGGGGGGGGGAGTCGGTAAACCAAGAGAGAAGGCCGTACGTGCGCGCGTTCTTCTGCACTGTGGGCGTGCTATGCGGTCCGGTACGTATCGCAGCGAGCGCGTGGTGGGGATGTTGTATGACGCTATAGATCATCCGAGCTCCGCCCTGAAGAACCGGCCGAGGGCGGGACAATGCCGTGAGCGGCGTCGTCCTGTAGCGCCACCAAGCGGACACACTTGGAAAGACGCGCCACAACAAACTAAGGTACTCGCCGCGAACGAATCGTCGACCGTAAACTGCACCGACCGCCGGACTTCCGGCTGCAGCTGAATCTACGAATTCTTCAACACCCCCTCCCCCCCCCCCCCCCCGACAAAGTCGCTCGATCAACCCGACAAACGAATATTTATTTATTTTTATTTGTTTATTTATTTGTTTATTTGAATAGAAACGAGCAAAGGCCAATTACAGTAGACGGGAAATTCCATCCAACTATTTGGTATAATGAGAATGAGGAGACACGACATAGCAGGGAAATATTTTAGAAATATTTCAAAAATTGTTTTTTTGAAATATTGAAAATATTTTACCAATATTAGAAAATATTTCTAAAATATTCTTAGATGTTGGTCAAATATTTATTAGATATCTTTCTGAAATATTCAAGAAATTATCAGTATTTATTATTAATTCAAAAAAATTATGATTTTTATATTTCATTCCTTCTGAACGAAGTTCAGTACACATCTGCCAATCTTCGATTTAAAATTTTTTTTTTTTTTTTCACCGTTTCAGAAATATTTCAGATGTACGAAAGATTAAGTATATTTCTGAAATGTTTAAGAAATCTTTCGTTGCAATATTTCATGAGAATATTTCAAAATATTATTTCCATATATTTCGGAAACATGAAAATATTTCGGAAATATATGTTAACAGTATTTCCGTATATTCCGGAAATTTTGTCCATATATTTCGAAATATTTGAATGATTGAAAATATTTCTGAAATATGTTATCAAAATATTTCGCACTATATAGGCGTAGATAAAAAAAATAAAAAAAAATGATGCTTAAAGGCCAACCATAAGGAAATATTGCGCCGAGACTTGATTTAAAACGAAACAGAAATATTACCCATTCTACAAAAACGTTGGAGCCAACAACAACAACATGCACAGTACGCTCGATAAAACGTTACTCGGTAATCTTACTTCGGTAAACTTCCGCTCGACGCGAGAGTTTATCGAAGTAACGTTACCGAATAATTTGCACGACGCAATTATTGTCGACGGAAAAAAGCTTAGGCCGACCAGTCCGCTTCGATATTCGACGTCGCTTGGACCGTCGAAATTTTTTCGCGAGATGATTTTTGTCGTACCGCACTGACTCGCAGATTTTTAGGTTAGGCCACCGAAAAACGGCGCGTTTCGAGACGCGCGTCGTTCCGCCGACCTGGCCTACGTCTCCGCGCATTGCCTCGCGCGTCACCGACAAGTAGCGTGCACATTTTTCACTCACCGATCAGACGGAGATTCGCAGCGACAAGTTTTCCCACCGGAACGTCGAGAGATTCACGAGTGTCGTTTCGCGCAACCGTAGTTCGCGAGCGAGCCGTTTCTCACCGGGCGCTGATGGGACGCGCGCGTGAGGGGCGTGCGGGACGCGAGAGGCCGCCTCCTCGCAATTCTGAAATCCGGCGGCGACGAAGCCCGCCTCCGCGCGTCTCGAGTCTTTCTGCATTCGAGCTTACGACCTGGCCCATTTCGTCCGTTCGCTCGCCGAGAGCGGAATCGCTTGTTCGATGCGTCTGACGATATTCGCGGGAGATTGAGATGTTGTTTGCTACTACTTCAAGTGTGGTTTTTCAATGTTATTGTTATTGATAGTGGTGGTGAAAAATTGTTTTTGAGACTTGTTGGTCGGCACGCAACTGCACTATATTTGACACAGATATAAAAGGCTGCGTAAGGCAATAATGTGTTGTAATTGAAATTGTTGAACTTATCGATACGATTGGACATCTTAGTAGTTCGAATGAAGTGAAGTTATTGATAGATCAAGAAGACCTTTACATTTTATTACATTTACTGTTACAGTTTGGTAGACTATTTTCGCGTTTACGAGCTGTTCCATTTCGTCCGTTGGTTCGCCGAGAGCGGAATCGCTTGTTCGATGCGTCCGACGATATTCGCGGGAGATTGAGATGTTATTTGCTACTACTTCAAGTGTGGTTTTTCAATGTTATTGTTATTGATAGTGGTGGTGAAAAATTGTTTTTCAGACTTGTTTATCGGCAGACAATTGCACTATAATTTAAACGAATATGTAAGGCCACATAAGGCAATAATGTATTGTAATTGAAATTGTTGAACTTGTCGATACGATTGAACATCTTAGTAGTTCGAATGAAGTGAAGTTATTGATAGATCAAGAAGAAATTGTTAGGTTTTAGCTACTTTTACATTTTATTACTTTTACCGTTACAGTTTGGTAGACTATTTTCGCGTTTACGAGCTGTTCCATTTCGTCCGTTGGTTCGCCGAGAGCGGAATCGCTTGTTCGATGCGTCCGACGATAGTCGCGAGAGATTGAGATGTTATTTGTTACTACTTCAAGTGTGGTTTTTCAATGTTATTGTTATTGATAGTGGTGGTGAAAAATTGTTTTTGAGACTTGTTGGTCGGCAGGCAACTGCACTATATTTGACACAGATATGCAAGGCTGCGTAAGGCAATAATGTGTTGTAATTGAAATTGTTGAACTTGTCGATACGATTGAACATCTTAGTAGTTCGAATGAAGTTAAGTTATTGATAGATCGAGAAGAAATAGTTCGGTTTTAGCTACCTTTACATTTTAATACTATTGATAGACTATTTTTGTTTGAATAATCGAATTTTGTTTTCGTGAGAAAACAGCACTTCGATATTATAAGGGATATAAATTAGCAAGGTTGCTCCAACGAAATGATTCACAGCTGTTACATTTCGCAGAAAGTTGTTTTCCTATCGAACCGATGATACAATACAATGTAATATAATTACATAAATATTTATAATAATTATAATTTTATATAGGAATCAAGAATCAAGAATTACACGCAGAGAAATAGTTTATTAGATTTGAATAAATCAATCCATTAGAATTCTGTTTATTCAAACGAAATGTTTTTTTAAAATTTGTTCGAAACAAATTTTTATTTATATACACTTATGAGAGTTACTTGATTCAACTAAATAATTTTATTTACCTACAGCAGTACGCTCAAAAACAATTTCTTTAAATATCGCCTACTCACGATATTTAAAATTAAAAAAAAAAAAATCAGTGAGCGTTTCTTTCAATCAAATAGGTGAGAGATTTTGATCATGAAAGCTGCCAATTCCCAGACTAGGCAGCAGGCGCGCTGTGCGTTTTCGTCAGCTGGCCTACGTCATACAGCGATGTCGGCCATTGACACGTTCGCGTCGCAGTGTTGTGAAAACGATTGACGGGAGATCGTACAAGAAGAATAGACGACGAAAAACGGTGGTCTTCCTAATGAACGCGGGCTTAGAGAGCTACCGGGAGATCTTCGTACGTGAGTACGAAGATTTTTGTACGAAATATATTCACATTCCGTGAGGTGTGAGGAACCTTGTCACCACGTGCTTGCCGTTATACCTGGAATTAACTTAATAATTAAATACATTGCATATTAAATAAATTTTAGATAATATGCCTTAAGTGATTAAGTAAGTAATTAGGACGAAGTCTGTACAATGTACCGTTTAAAATATAAATATTTTATAACATGATGCATTGTTCATTTGATTGTCGCCAAAAACAAGGAAGAGGTTTACGGAGAATCGAAGAAAAGTTCAATGAAAAAATGTATCTACAATAAATAAATAATATATTTGTTTCAAGTACAACAGCATAGATCCAAATAAAGACACTGCGTATAATACATATGTAGTTAAATAAAACATTATATTTCATACAAGTAAAATGCTAGTAGGCGGATATACAACGAAAATAATTTGTTTCTTCTAAATAAATTTTATTTGTTACAAACAAATCATTTCACTGGGTGCATGTTTATTACATATAAAGGGTACGAGGTCCTTGTTGCAAGGGGTGACTTCCTGAGACTAAGTACAAAAATAGAGAATACAAAAATAATATAGAGGTTAAAAGAAAGTGCAATGCACTGGACGGGAACATTAGGGCAAACAGAAGAAGACAAACAGTATAATCAGGTCGGATTAATCACTAATTGAATAAAAAGGCACGCAGCTTGAGACTGATACAAAGTGGAGGAGAACTTTACTGCACAGTAAAAAAAAAATGTGTACTTTTTACAACAAATTATTGTCTACAAACGTCCACAATGTTTTATTTGTTAATTTTCTAGTTTTACAAATAAAAGTGGAAACTAAAATTGTCAATAATACAGGAAATAAAGGGACAGGCTGGTATATTCAAATAAGTGACAAACAAGTTTGTCACTTATTTAACAAAATAATTTTTACGAAATTTTCCCATTCGGATTTGACGAAATTATTTTTTACTGTGTGGCTGCGGGATTGCGGTTGTTGAGTACCAAGTTACAAAAATCGTTCACAGATAGATAATTACTAAAACAGTGGTTCCGAAAGATGTCACACGCAGGACAATCGAAGTGAAAATGCGAGATCGTCTCGTTCGCTGGGCTGACGCAAACTTTACACGGAGCATCCGCAGTAAGTTTATACACTGTCTTGTTGCAAGTTAATCTGCACACGTATTTATTCGATAGCCTAACCTGGGCCCTTATAATTTTATATAATAATAATAATACATCGCGGAATAATTTTTTTTAAATCGTTTCGCCGGAAAATAAACTTTTTGAGAAAAGTGTCAGCTGTCAATGATAGCATCGGAGCAACGTTGCTAACTTCCATGAAATTATTGCAAAAATGAGTTGTCTTTAGCATTTTGAAAAATCGAGTATTTGCTCTCCGATGGACAACCGGGATAAAAAGCTGCATATCACTTTCGAGGGTAACGAAAATACGCAAAATAGGGTATAAAACAGCGCTTTGGAGAATTTTTTTCAGATCCCTACAGAGCGACGAATCGCCTCCGTATTATTTTCTTTTAACCTCTAAAGCTCCAACGAGGAGAAAATAGTATTTCACAGAAGTTTTGTAATAGACAGAAGTAAATTCAATGGCAAAGCAATACGAAGGCGATGTGAACATGTCGATTTCGTTTCGGCACGGAAATGGAAGGTGGAAGGAATCTCTAGTCGAAAACACTAGTATTGTAAACTATTTTATTATTATTTATACACAATGTTTGGTAGAACATTTGCTGAAAATCGAACCACTCTAATTTTACAAGATTTTGGAATTGTTGTAGTTTTTTTTTTTTTTTTTTTTTGTGCAATTTGTATTTTACGTCCGGTATTAATTTCTGAGTCCAACAACGCGCTGAAAGTAAAATTACTTGCAGATTAATAAACAGCGGGCAAAAATACACGACACACATTTTCGAAACGACCTGTTGCGAAAATATAACTTAACGAATTGTAACGATAAATTCTGCGATAAATTTCGATCACTTAAATTTTATAATTCTATTGAACATTAGTCCGGTGACTTGGCTTTTTTTTTTTTTTTGTTGCGCATGAATTCCTGATTGATTCGCGAGTGCGCAGTACTTGATATTTTTCTCTGTCTTTGATCTAAGTGTCTTAATTATCGATTTGAAGATCAATCTCGTCAGCGCTCCCACACTGTCGAAAAATGTTATGAAATTTACGATACGTTTAATATACAAAGTTATATGAAATACACAACCTTGGTATATGAAATTAGAATTCACAAACATTGTATATGTATACGAATATGATGTTATTATCACAAATATAATACAAATAATATTATTTTTTAATACACCCGTAAAGCAATATTCTTACATAAGTCTGCAATGAAATTTCCTATACCGTATATGAATAATACTTCATATACGTTTTATGAATTTTCAAACAGACATTTTTAACAGTGCATAAACAAGCGCCGTCTAAAAATAACGATTTTCAACGTCCAATTATTCATTAAAACGGTCGGTAAAGACCTACGAAAGTTTGCACAAGCAAAATTTGATATTCAAATTGCAACATGCCAAAAGTTTATGCGCCTGACTTTGGATTGCCTTCGCGACAAAACTCCCTTAACCGACCCACCCGACGCGCATCGCCCGGCTCAATTACAGTCACAACAAGCGATGTGTCTACAGCAAACCGAGTAAAAGTATTTCGCCCGCTCAAAAAAAAAAAAAAAAAAAAAAAAAAAGTAGCAAACGAGAGACAGAGAAAACGTGCCAAAGGAGAGCGTGAGAGAGAGCGCGGGAAGGAGCGAGCGCTAACTCGGCTACAGTTTTCGAGAAACACTGAGGGAGTCTCACGCGCGCGGCACGCCGGCGGGGCAGCTGAGCGAGACGGCGAGGAGAGTATGGAATGGCCAGCGGAGCGGGCGGGAGTGTGAGAGAAGCATCGAAACAGTGCGAGCGTGAGAGGGGGGGGGAGCGAATCCCCCCTCCCGTTCCCCTTTCCAACCGCCATCCGGCATCTCGCCGCTCTGCCAGTCCGCAAGTCAGTCAGCGGCGAACCGCCGCCCGCTCGATTTCGAGAATCGGCGCTCTGACTCTTCGAACAATTCCCTCGAAGAAGATAAAATTTACAAGATTACAAAAAAAAAAACCTGTATATATATATACATATATATATATATATATATATATATATATACATATTAATGGTAATAACGTTTGTGTGCGCGCAGCCGAATAAACAAGAATTCCCCAGCAAAAAACAAAAAAAAAAGAAAAAGGGAACGCAAAAAGATTCCCCCATTCACGCTCGAGGACGAAGCTCGCTGCGACGCATGTTTAACGCACAACGTTTTAAACTCGCTCGCGCTCGAGTCGCGTGTTCCGAGCTCGGCCGCTTGACGCGATACATTTTTTTTTCTTCTTCTTTTTTTTTTTCTCTTCGTCATTCTTGCGCGAAATCGTCAACGCACGTTCGCACTCTCCTCCGCCCCTTTTCCCTCCCCCCGCCCCACCCCCGCCCCTCGCGCTCCGCCCCTCCCCGTCGATGTTCCGCGGCGGACCGCGCGCAAACCACCCTTGCACGCCCACACGCTCTCTTTACGCGGCGCCCGCTTGAAATTCCCCCCACCGCCCACGTCCCTCTCTCTCTCTCGCGCGACTCGTCGCTCTCCCCCCCCCCCCCCCCGCCACGGCGCGTGAGCGCGCGCGCGCGCGCGCAGGCTCAACCTATAACGTTCTCTCGCAAAGCCTCGTGCAGCCGAAACGTCCGCGCGAAGCGCGACGACTCTGCCGAGCGATACGCGCCGCGTCGCTGCTCGTTACGCGGTCGCAGCGTCGAGCATATTCATTGTCGCGCTCGTCTCTCGCGTCAACGAGATTGTTTATGGAGGGGAGAAAATAAATTGAAAAATTGTTTGTTTGTTTGTTTGTTTTTTTTTACATGTTTTGTGAAGAAGAGAAGATTGATTAAAAAATGTACTTTTTTCTTTTTTTTTTTTTTGGCATGTTTCGTGCGTCATGCGAATGATCTTTTTTTTTTTCTGAATTCGATCTTTCGCCTTGGCGGAAAAAAATGCTTAGTCACGAACAGTTGCGCTGATGAAAGGAGCGAGTGTCGACTTTTATGTATTTTTGATAAAATAGTTTGCAATTTTTTTTTTTTTTTTTTTTTTTTTGTATGTCTTGTTCGCGTCGAGAGCGACGTCAGCGACCGACGGATTATGCCGGAGACCGTGAGGCGGGTGATCGTCGCCAGGTACGTGTCGCGCGATCGGCTCTATCGATGCCGATAAATAATCGCTCGGATTCGTCAGATAGGAGGAATACGATCGCATCGTGTGAATAAATTGTATGGGGGGGTTTTTTTTTTTTTTTCTTTGTGCCAATCTGGTGGTGAAGTCGACGCTTTGTATAGGCATTGTGACAAGGTATTCGACGAACAGGCTCGAGGAAAAAAATACGCATAAAATTAAATAAATAAAAATTATCGAAGAAAAATCACTGCCAATAATATCATAAATTTTCATTAAATAATTTAAATTATTTAATGAAAATTCCAATCTTATTAAAAAAAATATTAGTATCAATTAGAAAATTATGATAAATTAATTGCAATATTTTTTTCTCTAATAAAATTGTTGTAAAAAATATATATGTCTGAGTCTGCAGCTAAAACAGACATAAAAAAATCATAAATTTAAATAAATTTAAATCATTGAATGAAAATCACTCCCAATGATATAATAAATATTAATTCAATAATTTAAATTTTTTAATGGAAATTCTGATATCATTAGAAATATTACTGTTAATTAAAAAATGATGATAAATTAATTGAAATATTTTTTTTTTTCTCTTATAAAATTATTATAAAAAATATATGTCTGAGTCGATAGCTAAAACACACATAAAAAAAAAATAAAATTATACTAAACCTTTGGTGTTTCGGGTATTCCGTTGATTTTTTTTTTTATACCGTTGATAGTGTTGGTTCGGTGTTGATGCGTTTGCGGGAAAGGGATTACGAGGTTACGGTGTTTCGATGAATCACACGTGTTTAGGAGGGAAACGAGTTTCAGGGATAATCGTGAGTGTCGATTGGCTCGCCTGTGGATAAATTCTCGTGCGCTCGCTTCCGTCACTCGTGCGATGAGTCATGAGTCAATGACGAAGAGCCAAAAGTTCGATCAATAAGTAAAAAAAAAAAAATAAAGACTGCAATCCTGGAGAAAAATCGCGCCGACTCAAGCGGCGGGCGGATGTCTCAAAGGAACCAGCAGCGCCCCGCAACGCATAAGATGTAAGTGTAGCTCGTGATTTTCGTACCTACAAGGTAAGTGTTTTAGCAGTCTCGGCGCACTCGAAACGCAGCTCGGATTCTGATGATAATTCAGCGCGCGCGGACCGTTCCGTGGTAAAAATGACTCGGAACAACTTCAGAGTTATGACTTCTAGTTTCCAAAACACACATGCACATGTTCATTTTTATATTTTCTGTGGTTTGTTATTTAGGGTGGAATCTTTCGGATAACTCGAGTATTCGAAACGCAGGTTGAATTCTGACGATAATTGAGCACGGATAGGCCGATCCGCGGTAACAATTACTCGGAACAACTTCAGGGTTACACTGAGAGAAAAATTACCATAGCGCATAGTAGTACGGCGCCAGCGCGCCACCTATGGTAGAAAGCTGAGATTATCCAAGAATTTTTACCATAATATCAAAGAAAAATTCTTATAAATCCAGTACTTCCTACCATAGGTGGCGCCCTAACGCTCTACTACTATGTGATATGATAATATCTCCCAAGTGATATAGTAATTTTTACTAGATCCCTCTCTCAGTGTATGAATTCTAGTTTCCAAATAGATGCAAGGGACCGTCCATAAAAGACGTCCGCAAATTTCTTAATACTTTATGACCCATCCCTCCCCCTTTGTCACACTCAGTCACAATTTCTGACCCCCTCCCCCTCCCCCTCCTAGGGTACGTCCGATGGTCACAATTAAAGACCCCCCCCCCCTTCTACCTATAAAATTGAGTTTAACATGTAAAAATACTAGATAAATTACTAAAAAAAATTCTTATCGCTGCTGTAATTGTAAAAATTAAAACAAGAGAAGCGTGTAAAACGTTCGAACATTTCATTAGTCTTTGGTGCTTTGACTTTGGTTCATTACACACAACGGATTTAAAAAACAGTACGTTTTGTCTGATATGCCTTGATTTGATGCTTTAACATGTATCGGGTAATGATTACCCCATTAAATAACATGATATTCGTAATAACATCATGCAATAAATGTTATGTTACACGAGGTCACGCGAACTGCATACACGTTAAAAATGTATTTTGCGACAATTATACTGGCACATGAAGCAACGGATACATACATCGGTATATTAAGTTTAATACACAAATATGTCGTAAACTTGGAAATCGGTATATTAAATTAATAAACAAATTTGTTTAATATAGAAATAATTTACTATTATTTAACAATTCTATCTTAAATTTAATATATCGATTATTGCATTATAGGTTCCTATTTTTGTATGTTAATTTTCCCAATATTTTTAACAGTGTACATACATTTTATTGTTATTTTCAAATATAGAAAATATAACTTTTGCGGTTCGCCGAGTATTTTAGTAGCGGACGTCACATCCCGCCTAACCCTCCCCCCTCCCCCCTGGTCGCGCGCGGTCACATTTTGAGAACCCCTCTAGAACCACTGACGTCCTTTATGGACGACCACCAATGTTCATTTTTATTTTCAGTGGTTTGTTATTTAGGTAGGAACCTATGCGATAGCTCGAGTTTATCGAACTTGCGCACTCAAAACCCTGGTCGGATTCTGATGAGAATTAGCAGACGTAGACCGATCCGTGGTAAAAATGACTTGGAACAACTTGAAGGTTACGACTTCTGGTTTTCAAAACACATACAACGTTCATTTTTATTTTCAGTGCTTTGTTATTTAGGCCGGAATTTGTTCGATAGCTCGAATGTATCGAACATGCGCACCCAAAACCCCGGTCGGATTCTGACGAGAATTTAGCAGACCTAGACTGATCCGTGGTAAAAATCACTTGGAACGACTTGAAGGTTACGACTTCTAGTTTCAAAAACACATGGAATGTTCATTTTTATTTTCAGTCTTTTGTTATTTAGGCCAGAATCTGTTCGATAGATCGAATTTATCGAACCTGCGCACTCAAAACTCCGGTCGGATTCTGACGAGAATTCAGCACGCGTAGACCGATACGCAGTAAAAATGACTCGAAACAACTTGAGGGTTAGGACTTCTAGTTTCCAAAACACATGCAACGTTCATTTTTGTTTTCAGTGCTTTGTTATTTGAACCGTGCAAATGTTGGGCAGCTCGAATGTAGCGTCCGCACCGCCATTAGCCGTTACGTTCCGGTATTCGAAAACTCTATTTCGAAGATTAAACGATCGAGTTACGTATCAAGTATGCTAAATGTGTTAAGTATGCGTCTTGTTATCTTCACGAAGCTTTCGTTCGATTCCTTTTTTCACCGTTATATCTACAGTAGAACCTCGATTATCCGAATCAATTGGGGCCGAAACCAGTTCGGATCAACGATTATTCGAATAATCGAGTTATGAATAAAAAATATTATAACAATAACATACGTAATGAATGAGTTTAAAAAATATAAATTCGCATACAAACATTATATTTATACACTTTGGAACATATTATTAAACGCTTACTTTAAGCATTATTTTTAATCAAGTCGTCAATTTTTTTTATTGTATAAGCGCATGATACAAACTTGCACACGCCTGCAACAAAGTAACACTCGACGATATGTAACAACGAAATTTTGCAGAATAGCTCGAATAATAAAGCTTCGGATAAAATAAATTCCTGTTCGGACAATAGAAGTTCGAATAAAATAAATTGCAGTTCGGATCAAATAAATTGCAGTTCGAACAATCGAAGGTTCGGATAATCGAGGTTCTACTGTACATATTTTATCATGATATTAAACCCGATTAGATAAAAAAAAATTTGTCACATAACTTCTCAATGAGAAATTAAAGAGGCTTCCTAATCCCAATTGCGCAGTTTGTACATGCGCGCGAGGTTTATACATATTGTCATAAATGTCACCGACGAGGACTTGTATTACCAACGTGTTTTCCAAATAAAACGTAGTATACGTTAGCTGAACACATGGTCAAGAATGAAATTTATAGCGAAAATAAAATAAAAAAGGAAGCACGTTGAAAAAAAAGGTCAAATTTGTTAATTTTTACGACATTGACCATGTTGTAAAAATTCAAAAATTTGACCTTTTTTTTGGAGACAAAAAATTCCACGGCCGGTAGCTGAGACAAGCCCGCAAGAAGGTTGGCAATCGCATGAAGCGTTGGAGGGACCCGATGAGCGCCATGCTGCTTTCCCACGTGGGAGGCCATGAGGCGTAAACAATATCGGCTCTTTCCCGACGAGGGGCTGCTCTGCCTTTCGGAGCGGCTATATCTGTACGTTTGTACATCCATAGGCCATTTTGGGGCCGATTTTTTTTTTTTTTTTTTTTCATCAGAAAAGACTGAGAATCGATACCTTTTATTTTGTTTACAATGCTTGATGATATTGTATAATTGATAACGCCCATTCAAAAATTCATGCACCCAGAAAAACAGTTTATTAAACGTCAATAAAATCGGATATTAGAATATTTTTATTTGAATTAATTAAATTTTTATTTGACTCAAGGATATTTTTACTTGATTCAAGTATATGCGATATTTAACTCTAATGAAATTCATTAGATTTCAATAAAACTCTATTTAAGCCCATATTTAAATAAGCAATTTTATTTGCTCCAAATAAATTTTATTTGGTTTGAATACATTTTTTTTTCTGGGTGTGGTGGCGTTTTTTCCCCCGGAAAAAATTCCCTGACTTTTCACTGACTTTTCACTGACTTTTCACTGACTTTTCACTGACTTTTCACTGACTTTTCACTGACTTTTCACTGACTTTTCACTGACTTTTCACTGACTTTTCACTGACTTTTCACTGACTTTTCACTGACTTTTCACTGACTTTTCCCTGACTTTTCACTGACTTTTCACTGACTTTTCACTGACTTTTCACTGACTTTTCACTGACTTTTCACTGACTTTTCACTGACTTTTCACTGACTTTTCACTGACTTTTCACTGACTTTTCACTGACTTTTCACTGACTTTTCACTGACCAATAAAAAATGTTCCCTGACCAAACTTCTAACGACTTGTATAAAAAAATTAACGATGCAAATGATAATGCCTAATTAATGTTCAAATCGATATTTTGTTTTGTTTTCAAAATGTTCCCAATTTATAATCTTGAAGATATCTGCATCAGACAAAATTTCATCTTTGGCACGTCATAACTGCCGTATTTTTCATCGTATAAACTTTTCTTTAGGCTCATTTTCTTCGGTATGACATTCTCTAGGTGAACATTTTTTTATATGAAAAAATAATTTTTTTTCGGCTGGGCATCGAAAATAAATTTTTGGCATGCTATAGTTGCCGTATTTATTTTCGATGCCCTGCCGTATAAAAAAATAAAATAAACTAAATTTTGAAAAATGCTCACCTAGAGAATGTCATAATGAAGAAAATGAGCCCAAAGAAAAGTCTGCACGATGAAAAATACGGCAGTTATAGCGTGCCAAAAAGTTATTTTCGATCCCCTGCCTTCAAAAAAATAAATTGAAAAAAAAAAAATGCTCTCCTAGAGAATGTCATAACGAAGAAAATGAGCCCAAAGAAAAGTCTGCACGGTGAAAAATACAGCTGCTATAGCGTGCCAAAAATTTATTTTCGATGCCCTGCCTTCAAAAAAATTTAAAAATGCTCACTTAGAGAATGTCGTGACGAAGAAAATGAGCCCAAAGAAAAGTCTATACGATGAAAAATACGGCAGTTATGACGTGCCAAAGATGAAATTTTGTCTGATGCAGATATCTTCAAGGTCATCCCAATTTCGTTTGAAGGCTCTCGTTTGTGGACTCCTTATTTATTTATAGACGGTTCGGCGACAATTTACTTTTTCCCTGAGCAATTTTGAAATTCCCTGACTTTTCCCTGATTCCCTGACCAAGATTTTTTTTTTCTCTGACATTTCCCGGGTTTCCAGGTTTTCGCTGACCGCGATCACCATAAAAATTACATTCGTCATATTTATAGACGCACCCTTATTTTTTATTTTTTATTTTTATATATATACTATATATATATATATATATATATATATATATATATATATATATATATATATATTTTTAAATATCATTGACTGAAGCTGCATTCGATAGCTGCAAAAAAAACTTTTTCTGACGAGCGTGAGTGTGTGTTAATCACTCGAGTAAGAAAACGTTTTTCACACGAGTATCACACAAAATTTTATTATACAAGATGCGAAAATGGGTTTAAAAAACTGCCATTTTCGGACCGAGTGAAATAAAAAATATTGTTCTTTTGACACGATGTTTGACTTTTGCAATATCATACGAAATCGAAGCAATGAAATATGACCTTTAGCGTTTAATATTACTTTTTCAATATCACATGGAATTGATTTTACTGAATGGTGTTCGAATACTTTATAGATAAGAAAGACAATAATTATTGACGTGTTCAATTATAATTAATTATCGCTATATCAAATATTTTATTCCTTTTTGCCGAGCTAATCCATAAAGTAGATGCAACAACCCTCGTGGGAAAAAATATATATATATGTGTGTATATATATATATATATATATGTTTTATTTACGTGGGAGAATATTCGTATTACGTGAAACTATCCAAATATAAATATAAAATAAAATAAAATAAAATAAATGGCTGGCATAGAAATATACAAAATATTAAATTGCCAAAATCTTAACGATTTCTTTCGGTTCAGGTATAAATATATGGGGCATTCGAGGCCAACTCAACGGGATCGTGACGATCCTGTTCAATTTTGTTTTTATCTTTATTAGTCTATTTTAGGGCGGTGTAACAAAACAGTCGACATAAATGTTTAGATTTTTTCGAAAAATTCATTTCGCCGAAATCATCAAAAATGTTAATAATTAAAAAAAACTACCTCACTAATCTTTGTGCATAAAATGTTATTTTACTTTTGGATAACAGAACAATAAGGTCATGTACTTGAATCGCATTATATATTTGTATATATATATATATATATATATATATATAATCTACGATACATCCTAGTTTCACGCCGATCTTCAAACTTGTGTAAAAAAAATTTGTTTTTTAAGAGTACTTTTTGTGAACGTTAAAAAAAAATCACTGTCGTAGTCTCTTTGTAATTTCCATTTCTAGTCTCTATAACGAAATCAATTTTCGAAAATATTATTTTGTCATTCAGCCATGCGGCATACTAAAAGGAAACAAAAAAATTAATTCGGAAGTCACGAACCTGCCGATTTAGCCTGGAATGTCCCGTATGTAGGATTTATAGGATTTAAATTGACATTAAAAATTCGTATATCGTACGTAACTCGGTACAAGTGCCAGAAACTCACGAGGCGCTAATCGGGCTCGGCCATATTCGCCGCTTTTACTTTATATTACTACAAGTTGAAATGAAATAATGAACAGTCGTTCATTATTTCACGATTAACTGTAAATATTCTCGTAGCATTTACGCCACCTTTCGTACGAGGTGATAACACTGATCGAAACGGCAGTTAATTAATGAACGCGTCGAGCAATTAACTTTCTCGGCTTGCGCTATTACGGAGGTAACTAGATTTGCGGGCCAATCAAAGAGCGCACTAAAATCTTTTCTTTTTTTTTTTCTATCGGCACGACGAACGACGTAGGATAATTTATCGTTGCTCGCGGCGTGGTTTATGACGTCTCTAAGACTCAAAGCTCATTGCCGCAGACATATCGCTACGTTTTTGTGATGTTAGCTTTTGCCGCGTTGCCGGAGTTGGGGCCGGACAACGCGCGGTAAATTGCATGAGTCGGATGAAAAACATTTTACGCCACGTATCGAAAAATATATAAATTTTCAATTTATTTTATGGAATTTATGCAATTGTATACTTCGAAAAAATTTTGGAACTTGCAAATATCATATCGCACCAAATTGTCAATTTCTTAGAAATTCACAATTCAATATAAATAAAAAAAAAAAAACCAATACCAAAAATTTGGAGAGTAATTATAACTTAAGGATTTTTGGGCAGAAACACATTTCTCTTCGATCGTTATGAAACTTTGGTAGTTTGTAGGGAAAGTCCCACCGAATCGTTTGCAATTTTTTTCAGATTTTTTGACCGTGTAGTTTTTTTATTAATGCGTTTACAAAGCTACATAAGGTACTGTGTAAACGGCTCGGAGATCGGTCGGTAACGACATAAAATAGCGATTTCATTCACCGATTTCTGTTAAATTCGAATGAAAAACCTAACATAACGAAGGACATACTATTGGACAGATTGTGACCAAATTTCGAGAGGGTTCACCGTTTTGTTTTTGAGATAAATTCAATAAAAGACAATCTCCATCTATGTCTAGCCGCTTGCTTCGCTGCGTTTCTCGCTCGCACACTGACAAACGCGGTGAGTGGTGGCCCTCTCCCGTTTCCCTCGCGTGATTTTGACCCATCCATCCTTGAAATCAAAGTTGATGTTGGGACACTAACGCGCAGTAAGTTGCACGAGTCACGTGGAAAAAGATTTTACGCGAAGTGGAACAAACATTGCAACTTTACAATTTAATAAACAACAGTTGAGTAGTATTACATTTAAAAAACAACAGTTAAGTAGCCGGTGTTTTTGTACACAATCTTAACCCTTTGAAGCATAGTGACATACTGGTATCTCACCTACTATCCCTCGACGTCGTATTGGAAGCCTAAGTGAGTCGTTTCCCTATTGTGACTAGGTTCAACTTGTTCGATGATCTCAATAAAAGGGCGAAAGGAGGGTTTTTCCAAGCACACCTCTCGGTGGTTCGCTTGGCGGATGCTTCAATGGAAAGTTTACGTTGCGTGTGCTCTTAATGGGCAAGAGACCTTCGGTTCGAGCATGAGATGAAGGTTTCGCTCCCGATTCTTTACACATTAAGTGTCAAACCAACCATTGGCGAGCCAGTACTTGGCTGAACATTGGCCACGCCAATACCGGCCCAACCATCGACCGTGTCCGTTCCATTGGCAAAACGTACATGGCACTCTACCTCCAAAAGGTCGCCATTTAGTACAATTTTTTTTATCCCATGAAGTTAATCGATTTCTATACTATATTTTAAGAGTCCGTATGATTTCTTTGGTTCAGATCAATCAACTGTCCAGCATTGTGCGCACCGCAAATTAACTAAGCGATGAAGACATTAAGACGGTCCAGACAAAAAAAATGTAAAGATAGTGTAATGTACACAGATACATTTTTTTTTAAAGCCGGATGCTATCGACTCGATAGTTTTCGTGAAAAAAAAGTCCCAAAACTCACCCACTTTTTTCCGCCCACTTAGATAGCTGCGCTTCAGTTCAGTCAAATGTCCTTAAAGGCTAACAGCGTTTTAAATTTTTGAAGCTCTTGGGCTGCTTTGATTATCAATGTACATTTCGCAGTGATTTATTATGGCCCGCTCCATTGAATTTTGGAAAAGTTTCGAAACCCCTCGAGGCGTTCATTTGTATACAAAAATTCAATAATAGGCTAGAGCGTATCACTGATAGATATAGAGCGGTCAATAATAGGGACAGTGTATCCATAATACAGATGGGGACTTCGTCCGCCCGCTTCACAATTAAAAATTAAATTTTAATTTACGATTGAAGTAATCAGAAAATTATAATGCATAATTAATTTGCGAACGGCTGCAATATCGGGCATCAAAAAGTAATACGTTGAAAATAAATTTGGAATAAATTGTCGAGTTGCGGTCGGGAAGGTACCGCGAGCGCGCTATATAATGTAAATATTTATTTGAATTGAATAAACATTTATTTGCGGGAAACCCATAATATTTTTGTATGCAATTTTGCTGCGAAACGTTGCTGCGTAAGCATGACATCACTAAATTGCGAAAGGTCAGTACGAATCCCCCGACCGGAAACCGGAAACGTTAAGAAAATCTTGTCATTTTATATTTTATATTTTATATTTTATATTTTATATTTTATATTTTATATTTTATATTTTATATTTTATATTTTATATTTTATATTTTATATTTTATATTTTATATTTTATATTTTATATTTTATATTTTATATTTTATATTTTATATTTTATATTTTATATTTTATATTTTATATTTTATATTTTATATTTTATATTTTATATTTTATATTTTATATTTTATATTTTATATTTTATATTTTATATTTTATATTTTATATTTTATATTTTATATTACTTATAACCGGGATAAAATTGGTACATACAGGTATTACAGTACCGCGCGTATATATGTATACGCGTCGAACGGCGCGTACGCGCGGCAGACGTCCTGGAATAAATAATTAGCGATTATAAATTCAGTCGGGTCGATGCTTCCTCTTGTCACGCGGATATAAAGACGTAGGCGGTGTATGTGTGACCGGCCGAGGAGAAACACGGAATGCGATAAATTTCAGTACGGAGGGACGCGACTGCTCGAACTTTTTTTTTTCTCAAATTTATTAATTTATTTTCGTTACTCGTTGGTCAATTAATTTCGGACTTTGAGTGTTGAGTAACAAATCGCTCTTGCGAACGTTCGTATTCGCTCCGTATGAACTTTCAGCGAAATTTGACGTTAAAATAATCGCCTATCGATATGAAAGTTCCGCGATACATTTCCTCGTCGAATATTTAATATTAATCGACGGAAATCGTTGATTTATTATCGCAATTATGAGTTCCTCGTCACGACGATGTTAGGCACGAATTATCATTTCCTTATGTGAAAATTCGCCCTCAGTGCCGTTGCATCCAATCGCCATCGTCGACGTGTTATGGTGGCTGTTTCGAATATACCTTTGTGAACTTTGGGGGTTCAATTTTTGTAACATTGTAGTTAGCCAGTAAACACAGTAACCGTTGCTACTGTGTTTTGTTGTCACAGTAAATCTCCCATTATTATTACCATTGAAAATCCCATTGATTACCACACCCAGAAAAATAATTTACTTGACGGTCACCGTTTATTAAGATTGAGTAAAATATTCATTTTATTTAAATAAATATTTGTTTAAATCAAATAAATATTTTACTTAATCTAAACAAACGGTGGTCGTCAAATAAATGATTTTTCTGTGTGCATTAACTATTCGTTAAAGATAATTCAGTGGGGTTTTGCCAATGGTATCATTCCCATTTGTACTACCATTTAATATACCATTCAATATGCCATTTAGTTTCCCGTTGGTGATTTACCCTTGGCTAAGTCCCCCATTAATTACCATTGAAAATTCCATTATTATCAATTCCGTTGTTCCAGCGATACTCCAATGGACTACCATCAATGACGAATGGAAAAAGTACCACTTGTTACGTCCCATTGACTTGTCAGTGAACTCCCATTAATAACGAATGGGAAAAGGTACCATTTAAAGTTTCCCACTAATTTGCCAGTGGAATTCCATTAAGAATGAATGGAAGACCGTACCGTTTCAATTTTCCCCATGAGTTTCCATTGGGATCCCATTGATTACCTTTCGATACCATTCATTACCATTAAACGCCCAATGGAAAACTGTACCAAAGGAATCCATTAGCAATGTAACAGCAATGTAACGGAAAATAACCAGGCGTGTGCGAATAGCGATTGAATTGAATTCAATACTGATATTCAATTCAAAATTTGAATTGTATATTTAAAAATTTGAATAATTCGAATATTTCTGAATAATTCAAACAAATTCGTATATTTCGAATAATTTTTACGAATTGTTCAGGTATTTGGAATTATTAAAATTATTCGAATATTTTGAATATTCCAATACAAATTATTCATATTCAGTTCATGGTGAATTATTAAAATTTTTGAATACTCGCACATCTCTAACAATAACAGGTAATATTATGAGAATGTTACATGTACAGTACATTTAAGTTGCAAATTCCGACTCAGCAATATAACACTGTCATATTGTGTTATCGTGTTATATCGTTGTTATATAACAATGTAATATGCAATTTTTATTTTAAAAACATATTATGCCGCTAAGGGACCGTCCATAAAGGGCGTCCCCGAATTTTTAATACTTTCTGAAACCCACCCCTTGTCACACTTAGTCACAATTTTTGCCCGCCCCCTCCTAGGCACGTCCGACGATCACAATCAAAGACCCCCCTTCTACCTATAAAATTGAGTTTAACATGTAAAGATACTAGATAAATTACTAATAAAATTCTTATCGCTGCTATAATTATAAAAATAAAAATAAGAGAAGCATGCAAAACTTTCGAACATTTTATTGGTCTTTGGTGCTTTGACTTTGGTTGATTGCACACAACAGATTTTAAAAACAGTGCATTTTATCTGATATGCCTTGATTTGATGCTTTAACAGGTATCGGGCGATGATTACCCCATTAAATAACATGTTATTCGTAATAACATCATGCAATAAATGTTATGCTACAGTATATCACGCGAACTACATACACGTTACAAATGTATTTAGCGACAATTATACTGGCGCATGAATCAACAGATACGTACGGTATATTAAGTTTAATATACAAGTATGTCGTAAACTTAATCGGTATATTAAATACATAAACAAATTTGTTTAATATAGAAATAATTTAATATTACTTAACAATTGTACCTTAAATTTAATATACCCATTAATGGATTATAGGCTCCTATTTTTGTATGTTTATTTCCCCAATGTTTTTAACAGTGTATATGCATTTTATTGTTATTATCAAATGGAGAAAATATAACTTTGGCGCTCCGTCGAGTATTTTAGTAGCGAACGTCACAACCCGTCAAGCCCTCCCCCGTCCCACCTCGTCACGGGAAGTCACATTTTGAGAACTCCTCAGCCTCCTACCAACACGGACGTCCTTTATGGACGATCCCGAATTCCATTCTTGGATCAGAATCTTTATACGACATTACTCTATCGATAGGAACGAATAGATCTCAGAAAAACGTTATTAATTTGTGTGCCATCGGACGTGTAGACGGTGACCGTACCTATTTTTTTTAATTATTTGTTTTTTAATACGTTTATTAGCCCAGAAATTATACAATGAATATAAGTAATACATTTCTCTCGATAAACGCGACAAGAAACTATAAACTAGATTAACGGTAAACAATATGACTCCGATGAGCACTCACAGTTTATTCTTCATATATATCTTAACTTCTCAGTAGGAAAGTAACATCTTTAAGTGGGTTTTTGACCCTTATAATGAGCCATTTTCATTTTTCGCTTGCCACGAAATATCTACCAGGTCAGAAATGGGGAAAAAAAAAACTGACCCGCACACTTTATATTCTCCAGCGAATGTGATTCGTAACACTACTATGTGCACTACATACTATGAGATCGGCCCAGATTTCATATAGCTCTAGGCTTTTTTAATACACTAATCTTAATAGCTATTATTGGCTCAAGCACCAGAATTTTTTGTGGCTTTTCTTGTGCATATCTTTAATAGGGTGTTTCTAAAAAAGGACACACCGAAATAAAGGTTTGGTAACATCAAGCTCACAGCTGCGGTCACGGAACATTGGTTTGAATCAAACCAGGCGCATTTGAATAGACTACACCGTCGTTGAAACAATAAAACTGGTGTCGTTGTGTCAACTGCGTGTAGCAGGTAAAGTGATTACAACATTGGTTTGAAGTGAACCAAAACTGCATTAAATCAACAACATTTTTTTCGATTCAATCGTATATACAACAACAACAGCCTTCTGTCAACATACAGGAGGTAAATTATTTTGACTTGAACGTATATTTGGTCAATTTGAAAAAAAATGTGATTCGATGTGTTCGTATATATACGAACATTTGGCACCTTGAAAATAATTTTATTCCATTCGGCAAGATTTAGTAATTCACAAATATTATACCCACAATAAACAACTTTCAAGTTATTTCGATATGTCAATATCAAATCATCGAAGTTGAATCTAATTAATGACGGAGAATAACTTATATATTCGATTCAAAATTATACATATCAATAAGCGATTATAGCGTAGTGGTAAGGTACAAGGTCAGGACGCGTTAGGTTCGGGGTTCGAGCCCCGCTAGGATATATAAAATTTTAATTTGTAAAAATTGTGTTATATTGATAAGTAGCGATATACTGATAACATTTGAACATATAGAACACGATGTAATCATGTATGAAATTAATTACTAACAAATGACGTAAATAACCGTACTGGGACCCAACTCCAAATTGCGTTGGGCCAAATTTTTTTTTCCTTTGTGTGACTTGATATTTGTTTCGAACAAAAGATTTTTTTCGATATGATTGCCTATTCTGTTCGATCAAACATATTCTTAGTTGGGACAATGAAATGATTTTTTTGATGCTGATCTAACTTTGTAGTCAACTTAACTAAATATTTCCTTCACTACCCACAACCGCCGGATTAGGTTGATTCAAACAAATCTTGTTTGATCTTACCAAACCTTTTTTTCGGTGCATTTTTTTTAAATGTTGGTCCCACCCCTTTAAAGTATAGAATTCGATTAAAAATTGAACCTGGCGGAAAGCGCTTCCGAGCAAAAAATCCTAAGTGGTGCCGCATTCGACGTTTGTACCCAAAAAATGCGGCACCTTTTAAACGTAATTGTCAACGACCACCTTTCGGAAGGTGTTTTTTAAGATGGAAATATATACTTTTGGAGCGTGGGAAGAATTTTTTTCAACAAATTCGCCCTACTGGATATTTTTGGTTTTCTGTATACGAATTAAAAAATCGAAATCTTTTGTGTTTAATAAAAAAAAAAAGACAAATAGTAAACCTCCCACCCCGTAGAACTGAATATTTTCATCGATAAAAAAATACAGCGAAAGGCAGTCGCTGACAATTAAGTTTGAGAGGTGCCGCATTTTTGGGTACAAACGTCGAATGCGGCACCTCTTAGGATTTTTTTCTAGGCACCGCCTTTCGCAAGGTTCAATTTGAGATTGAAATCTGTAGTTTAAAAAGATGGGAGAAAATTAAAAAAAAAAAGAATTTTTTTGACACACCCTAATCTTTAATGTCTCTTGTGGACAGTTTCATATTGAATTTACATAATGACCTTACCTATTCGGGCTATGTTGGACTTGAGAACATAATTTTGGAAAATTGTATACACCGTTTAGACGTATTACCTACGGATCATTGCCGATGCATAAACTTTAATTTTCAACATTAATTATTAGTCGGTAAGCTCTTTAACGGTCATAAGGAAGCCAGTAATTATTTGCTTGTTATAACATTGGTATAAACATGTTATGCACCTGTTACGAAACCTGGTTTTATCACCGTAACGCTATCGCACTTTGTAACATTAACATTTCCTGATTTGTAATGGTCATAAACATTTTAATAAACATATTGTATGAACATTACAGAGTCCAGTTGCATCATTGCAATGTAATTACGTTTCACGCCATTAACATTACCTGATCATCACGAAAGTTACACTCACATTGTTACAAGTATATTATGTAACGGTTAGACAATTTTTATACATAACTATAACGTAACGATCTATAACGGTTACGTTAATTGCATATAAAAATTGAAACATTACATATTACTCCCATGTCATAAAAACTGAGAAAAAAAAAATGGTGGATTAACCAAATTCGCGGTTACGCACGTTCAAAGCTGTTATTTGGTTGGTACAACTAAATAATTCTTTTTTTGAACGATTATTCGCTTCAGTCGATTCAAAATATTTCGATTGAATCAAATTTTTTTTATTATACCAACTAAATAACGCTTTTGAACGTGGGGGAACGCACCTTGGTTAATCCAGCCATTTTTTTTTCTCAGTGTACCAGAGCTGGGCAGTATTTTAAATACCTGATGTATTTTAGGTATTTTAAATACGTATCTTAAGTACTCAAATACTTTTCTGGTATTTTAAGTACTTTTGAAGTAAAAAATATAAAATACTTTTGGTTTTCTCGATATTAGGGCTGAACGATCAAGCTGTCTGATGGATGGATGGGTGGATGGGTATTTTAAGTATTTTAAAAAGTACTTAAACGAAGTGCTTATAAATGTTTTTAAAGTACAAAAAGTATTTTATATTTTAAATACATAATACTATATGTATTTTGTATTTTGAGTACTTTCTAGTATTTTGCCCAGCTCTGTTATATACCCTCTATATATCGGAAGAATAAAATGGTTGGATTACACGTAATTTCCATGTTATATTGCCGTAATAAAACGTGTTCACTGGGATAAAGTCATTTTCAATGTGTTTACGAAGTTTCCGAATTTATTGCCGAATAATTTGTCGACAAAATTAATACACAAAAATGAGGTTTTATGGATGGACTTATGAAAACCAAACTATACCAACACTTCGGAACAAAAATTAAAGTGCATGCACTGAATTTTTGCTGGTGAATCTCTTTTTCTCGGCGAATTCGCTAAGACGTCTCGTGGACGACGAGAGAAGTAAATTTCATTTACTTCAAACAATCGATTTCGACTCACGTTGTGAGTACATTTTTGGAGACACGAACCTTGAACGGTTCGTAAAAGTTCGAGCGACGAAAATCGCGGATGAATGAAATGAACACTAATAAAATGGTGACTGCAGCTGAGAAATTTTCTACTAATCGTCGATCTAATGTGCTCCTTCATTGATAATAAATGTAACAGAGACACGCGACTAATTCTTTCGCCGGGTAAAATCACATGTTCTCTCGGCTGCAATGCATTGCAGTAGTATCAGCTTTGCACCGTGATGCCGTTTATTTCGGTATCACTGGCGAATGAATAGTACTGAATAGCACCGGGTGAAATAACTGACGTGTCCCTTTAATGCTGCTGCGACCGACAGAGAAGGGTAGAGAACTCTCCAAGCAACGATCCAGCTGACTCAAATGAGCCGCACAGCACGGTGAACCTCGGAAACCCGAAAATGATTGATACGCCGACAGTGCCACCTCATTTATTCAAATGACCAAGTCCTCTCGGGCTGTCTGGCCATCACAGAGTTGTTGCGCCAGTAACGGGCCAGCAAAATGAGTTGCCTAGCATCACATACCTATATTTAGGCTGTCGCGTTTTCGTTAATGTCTGCCCGATGCCGACCTCCGCAAGAGTCCGAGGATCGATTTCAGACACAGGTGATGGTTGCGCCATGCAAGTTCCAGAAAAAGCTGCGATACTGCCCCCCCCCCCCCCCCCCGCCGTTGCGCATTCTCACCCGCCATCGTCATCGGCGCAAATGGCTGATCGTCAAATATTCATCGATAAATCTTCCGACGAATACAGATGAACGAACCGCTGAATTCCGCTGGTCGGTATAAACCAACATGGTTCTCTTTTTACTCGACTAAAAATTCGAAAAAATTTGGGATAATCGAAAAATTCGAGAAAAAAAAATTGTATAATTCCTATCAATCTCAACAATTCCACCAATTTCAACAATTCCAACAATTTCAACAATTATTCCACCTATTTCAACGACTCCAACTATTTCAACAATTATTCCACGTATTTCAACAACTCCAACTATTTCAACAATTTCAACAATTCCTTCAATTTCAACAATTCCTTCAATTTCAACAATTCCTTCAATTCCAACAATTCCTTAAATTTCAACAATTCCTTCAATTTCGACACTTCCTTCAATTTGAACAATTTCAACTAACCTTGTCGAAGTTTTCATTGGGCGTTTAAGGGTAATGAATGGTATCGAAAGGTAATCAATAGGATCCCAATGGAGAATTATGAGGAAAATGGAAACGGTACTTTCTACCATTCATTCTTATTGGGACTCAACTGGTAAATCGGTGGGGAATCTTAAATGGTACGTTTTCCCATTCGTTACCAATAGGAGACCAATGGCAATTTCCTGGGAAAAGGTAAACTGGTACGTTTTCCCATTTGTTATTAATGGGAGTGATATTCGACATGACTGAGACAATTAAGTGGTACTTTCTCCCATCTGTTATTAACGGGAGTTCACTGACAAGTCAATGGGATGTAACGAGTGGTACTTTTTCCATTCGTTATTATTGGTATTCCATTGGAGCATAGCTGGAACAGCTGAAATGGTATTTCTTACCACTGAGAATAAATGGGAACTGAATTGAAGGGTAAAAAGCTAGAGAATCTTTAATGGCACCTCTAACTATTTACAATTGACGAGGAACGAGAATGGAGCGACAAACACTAGGAAATCACGTGGATGAGTAGGAACTTTCACTTAAATGGTATAATCGATAATGAATTGCAGATAAACGAGCCGACAATTGTAGCTGTGAACTTAAGGATCGAAATTATTTATGAATAATAGGAGACATTTTTCGGGAGCATTATAGCATTTTTATTTATTGTATATTTATACAGTGTAGAAAAGTGAATAATTATATATAGTCTATTTTTCCGCGAATCGGAATGCCAACGATATGAAAATATCATACAACGAATGGGAAACTGAATGGTACATTAAATGGTAGTACAAGTGAGAATTATACCATTGACAAAACCCCATTGAATTACCTTTAACGAATAGTGAATGGTAATCAATGGGATTTTCAATGGTAATTAATGGGAGACTTAGCCACGGGTATTCCATTAATTTCAACTCTTCCATTAATTCCATGAGTGATCGACTGGATGTGTCGTCCATGCTTTCTTCAAACTTTAACAAAATGACTCGGCTACGGCATTCTCATTCTTGGAACTCCGTCTTGACAACCCGGGTGTTAGTAACGCTCCGATTTCCTTCCGGCTGCCATCCATTGTTGCTTTTTGTTTCTTTTTTTTTTCTTCTTGAACCATTATACTAGTCGTATAGGCTCATCGTCACGGAAAAACGTGTGTTATCCAAGGCCGCGCGAACCGAGTTTTTACTCGTTGGCCTGCCGGTGCTACTTTCCTCGTCTCGGCCCGCTCCAAGGATTTATGGCCTCGTCGTGCGAGGTCCCGTCCTTGAAATTCCACGAAAGCCAGCAAACAGCGGTGGCAGCAGCCCCAATGGCGCAAACGAAAACCCCGGAGCATTGTTTGAAGTGAAAGTTTACGCAATGCTGGCTCGAATCACATCATCGTGCAGCTTTCCATTTTCCTTGCCGCTGCCGCTGCTGCCAATGTCGTTTCTACGTTTTCGTGTACTGAAAAAAAAAAAAAATACTCGCTCACTTTTACTTCCCTTCTAAAATTATTCTCTAATGATATTCAACTTGAGAATTTCCATCGGACTTGTCATTTCTGTTTTTTTCGGATCAATATGTGTTTGTCATTACGACGGTTATCATTTCGTGCGATTTTGAAATTTTTTCAAATTTTATGAAAAATGAGTACATCACTTTAGACGCAAGTTTCCGTATCACCCTTGGCAAAGTTTTCCATTGGGCGTTTAATGGTAATGAATGGTGTCGAAAGGTAGTCAATGGAATCCGAATGGAAACTCATGGGGAAAATTGAAACGGTACTGTCTAGCATTCATTCTTAATGGAACTTCACTGGCAAATTAGTGGGAATCTTTAAGTGGTACCTTTTTCCATGAGT
Source organism: Amblyjoppa proteus (assembly GCA_963922035.1). Classification (NCBI taxonomy): domain Eukaryota; kingdom Metazoa; phylum Arthropoda; class Insecta; order Hymenoptera; family Ichneumonidae; genus Amblyjoppa; species Amblyjoppa proteus. The sequence goes on along the minus strand of OY998231.1, from coordinate 14,396,502 downwards.
TATTAATGGGAGTTCACTGACAAGTCAATATGGGACGTAACAAGTGGTACTTTTTCTATTCGTCATTAATGGTAGTCGATTGGAGTGTCACTGAAACAGCGGAAATGACATTTCTTACCGTTTCTTACTGATGGTAATCAATGGAATTTTCAATGGTAATTAATGGGAGACTTAGCCAAGGGTAAACCACGGACGGGAAACTGAATGGCATATTGAATGGTATAATAAATGGTAGCACAAGTGGGAATTATACCATTGGCAAAACCCCATTGAATTACCTTTAACGAATAGTTAATGGTAATCAATGGAACTTTCAATGGTAATTAATGGGAGACTTGGCCAAGGGCGGATGCCCGGCTAGGGACAAATTAAGCTGGAAGTTTGTGACCATCAGGAAAAAATACAAAAATTTCTTGGAACGACGATTGGCGAACAAAAATTTTTAAGCAATTATTATCGCCCATATTGTAAAAATGAGCGATTTTTGGTATTTTGAGACAGCGATTAAGTTGCGTGCTTTCTGATGGGATCGCAGAATAAACTTCCGTTGCTGACCGACTTCGGAAAAAAATACACAAGATGGGTTGGGATTTTCGAAACTCTTATTTATGACCGTCAAAAAAGACGGTAACTCTGACAAATCATATAAATTAAGTAATTAATAAAAACAATTTATGGAATAATAAATGGTAAATAAATAAAAAAAAACCCTGTAAATTGAAATTCGCACATTGTTTATTCTTGCCATATTTTTACACTTTAATAGATTGGCTCGTCGCTTGCTCAATATTGTCTAGCATTTACAAAACACCAAAAATACGCCAAGAATTTTAATTGGCAGTTACGCCGCAAATAAATATTTATTCAAAACAAACAAGCACTCATTTGAGTAAAATAAAAAATTATTTAGCATAATTCAAAACTTATTGTTGACCAATAAATCTTTAATTTCATAAAAATAAGTATTTATTTGCCAAACACCTGTCAGATAAATAACTTTTCTGGGTGAAAACAAATCCACTTCCTCGCGCAACGTTTGGCATGAAAAATCTTCAACAATGAGTAAGCGATAGGTAAATAAATTTAGCGCCGTAATTAAATACAAAAAATAGTTAAAAAAAAAATTATTAATCAATTCCGCTCGATGATTCCGCAAGCGCGCAAACTCGTCTCGTTAACTTAATGGCTTTCCTTAATTTGCATCGTTCGAGCTACCAGGCTTTGAACCGCTGCCTCGTATAGCCGAGAGCGGGGCACGACCGTATCGATATCGAAACTATGTGGAAGAGGAAAGAGAGGCTCGAGAGGAGATCCTTAGAAAGGAAGTTGCCGCGCTGCGAGGCCCGCCGCGCGGTGCAAGAGTTCCCAGCAGTTGACCCAGGTCACGGTCTCCGACGCACTCCCCGAGAAGGGTCGAGTTAGTAGCGCGTCCCGGCCGTCCTGAGAAAGTCTCGTGCCTCCGCGTGCGGACGTGGAGTTGCATAAATTGAGCCTCCGATGCCATCGTCGGCGACTTTAAAAATCGCAGATGTTAACGAGAACTTCGAGGCATTTTCGTAGTTATTCAATTCTCTTTCGCTTCGAAAAAAATTTTCCTTTTTTTAAGGACCTTAAAAAATGAAAAAAATTATGACGCCAATTGTCCAAATCGATGATTCAGCCTCGGTAAAAATATATCAACGCAGCCACGTTTTGTTCGACCCTCAGACTTATCCCATACTGTAAAAATAAATTGTCAATTTCAAGTACCGGAAGTTGGTACTTGAACTTTACTTATATTTGCTAACTTTACTTATAACAATCGAACATTAATGTACTTTATTGTAAAATAAAGATACTAGATATTAAAATTGCAAATCTTTTGCTTGAAATTTACAAAAAATTTCAGGAAAAATACAAATTTTACTGTTAAATTTCAACGTGGTTGAAATTTACAAAAAAATTCAGAAACATTTTATGTAAAAAAGCTTCCAATACTGCTAATTAGTTTCGAAACAAAATTTTTTTTCAGTGCATAATTAACCACATTTTAGGTTCATTTGAAAGTTTTCTTGGAGAATTTTTTCAGATTTTTTAAAGGATCAATTTAGAATATGCGTATTTCTTTTCAAATGCATTTATCTTGAAAGGTATAAGTCGGGCAAAAAGAATCTAACGGCAAAAAAGTTCTCTTTATTCATTAACTATTTAATGCAATGTGTGTTATATTTTTGTTCGTTTTGGAAAAGCTATTTTTAGCAGAAAGGAATGAAAATGACATTTTTTTTCGTGCAATGCGACACCTTTGATTTGGCTGCCAATCTTTCAGGGTATTCAACGATGTATAAAGAACCTACAAAAAAAAAGCTAAGTGGTACTCGACGTAGTTGCTAAGTAAAAAATAAAAATAATAATCTAATATTGATATTTCAATATTTATTTTCTCGGAAAATACGTCTAGTTTCACATCCCAAATTTTTTTTTTTTTAGATTTGTCCTATATCACCGACTGCCTTAATAAATTAACAGCAAAATTGAATGTAATCACATTGGATGAAAAAGAAAATTGTAATAAAAATATTATATTACTAAATTTTTTGCTTAGCAACTACGTCGAGTACGACTTTGACAATTTTTTTGGAGGTTCTTCATACATTGCCGAATACCCTGACAAATTTGCAGCGAAATCGAAGCTGTCGCATTGCACGGAACAATATAATTTTCATTGTTTTCTGCTAAAAATAGCCTTTGCAATATGAACAAAAAGATAACACATATTGCATTAAATAGTTAATAACTTGAGAGAACTTTTTCGTCATAAGTTTTTTTTTTTTTGCCCCACTCATCCCTTTCAAGATATGTGAATTTTGGACAAAAACGTATCTTCCTAAATGGATGGATTAAAAAATGTGAAAAAATTAAACATTTAAAAAAACTCCCGACTGAAAATTAGTCTTAATTCTTCAAAAAGGATGAAATAATTCATGTATGTACAATAATTAATATTGTCCCCAAACAATAACAGTAATAATTAATAATAAATAATAATTGTAAAATTAATTAATAGTAATTATATCAATTCGTTCATAATCTTCGCCACAGTCGGGAGACGGCTTCCAAACACAGTTCTATATCCAGGTAAATAAACTTGGTAGCAGAATGTTATATATTATATAAATATTTAGTGCAGTTTATTTATACTACAAAATAAAAAAAAAATTTTATTGAACGCTTGAATCATATATTGGAGGCAATATTTATTTTTTTCTTTAAATATGTTTATATGTGTGGTGTAATGGGTCAAAGCGCAGTAGTCGCAGATGGTTTTGTAGTGCCAGCAATCTGTGCGCTATACGTCTAAACAAATTTTGTACATCCATCGGTGGCGATATATATGATTCAAGCGATGAATCTAAAATTTGTTCAGATTTATTCAGATTTAGTGCGCATTTTGCTGGTACTACAAAATAATAATACATTTTTTTTAATCCTCTGCATCTACTGCGCTTTGCCCTATTTCGCCACACATATAACCTTTGTGTTGGCTTTTCTTTACATTTTCATTTACCATCAAAACATTGCCCAGCATGCATACAATAAATAAATAAATAAAAAATTAATGTCACACTGATCACTCACTAAACACCGTTAATGTAAAATAATAATTAAAACAATAATTAAATTTAATAAAAAAAAAATTCAACGTCACACTGCACGCGCACTAAACACCGATAATGTTAAATGAGAATAACATCAAAATAAAATAATATTACAGTAGGTATATAGTGTTGACAGCTTATTCGTAGCGAAACGCAAAATGCTCGGGATATCGTGCATTGAGCCACTGTGAAATTGGCTGCGACACACGGTGAAAAGGCAAAAGATACTGGCATATCTTGCTGAAATTTCGATATGGACAAACATACTTTTTTCCGAAAAGTCTTTATCTCTATGAATTTGCGTCGAATCGTAACAAAACTTGAGAAAGACACACATCGTGATTGAAATAAACTGCTTGCCAAATTTTGTCAAGAGATTTTTTGTCGATTCGGAGAACATCGAACTATAAGAAAACACGCGCGGTCACGTGATCGCCGTAAAACGCATAACTCCCGTCTTTTTGCCCTGGCGGGCAGTCGGGAGTTAAAAATAGCCTTTGCAATATGAACAAAAAGATAACACATATTGCATTAAATAGTTAATAACTTGACTGAACTTTTTCGTCGTTAGATTTTTTTTTTGCCCCACTCATCCCTTTCAAGATATATGAATTTTAAACAAAAACGCATCTCCCTAAATGGATGGATTAAAAAATCTGAAAAAATCCACAAAGGGTATTTTCAAGTGAATCTAAAATGTGGGCAATTATGGAATAGATCTGGGAGGGTCGAAAAAAATGGCTGAGTTGACAGAGAATACCTCATATTTTCTTTGTTTTAAACTTTTTTTAAACTTTCAAAATTACAAATTTTAACGAGACCTTCCAGGCATTTTCGTAGTTGGACAATTCGTTCTCTCTGTCGCTTTTTGGATGTTATATTTTTTTCCCCCGGTTCAGTGATAAATACGTTTTGAACGTATCTTTCGAGGAATTTAACAAGGAATGTTTCTAGCTGCGTTAGAACTAATCTGGTTATCCAGTTTCCACATAAACCAGTTTTGGAGCGATGCAACTCCGCGATCCGGAACGAACCGCTCGATGGATTGCACTCTGGGACGTCGCATTTTCGTCGAAACGACGTTCGGAGCTCAACAACACCGGTTGAGCTTCGGATTTTTATTTTATTTTTTTTATTTTCCAGGATGTGCTCCGCTAAAGGAAACGCGCTGTCTGATACTAATTAACTGGACTAGCAATGAGAAAGACTGAAAAACATTATGATGACGAAAACGCGAAAAGTCAAGGAAAAAATATTGGCAAGGGAATTGGAAAATTTGATACCGGATAAGTTAATGAAAAAATAGAAATTTAATATAAGTTCGATAAATTAAAAAAATAAAATTAATAATAGCTAAATAAATTACGACTACGTCAATATCCCCTCAACGAACATAACAGAAATATATTTTCTTCAAACCGAATTTTCAATTAATTTCATTTTTTTTTAAATAACGTCTCTACCGCGCAATAACCGTCAATAAAACAAAAATTGTTTCGGCAGAACTGTCCACGCGTAGAATTTTGATTGGCATCTCGAAGCTTGTTCCGATGGACAGACGCGTGCATTTGATAACAGAAAAGTTAATAAAAAAACTAGAAATGTAATAACGGATAAATTAAAAAGAATAAAAATGTAATAGCAGTTGAATTATTTAAAACAATTGAAATTTAATAGCAGATAAACTATGTAAAAATTGAAATTTGATAACAGTTAAATTAATTTAAAAAATAAAATGAATATCAGCTAAATAAAGTCCGTAACGAACGTAACAGATCGTAACAGAACACAACAAAAATATATTTTCTAAAAACAGAATTTTCAATTAATTACATTTATTTCGGTACCTTTTCCACCGCGCAATAACCGGCAATGAAGCAAAAATTGTTTCGGTAGAACGGTACAGGCGTAGAATTTTGATTGGTATCTCGGAGCCCGTTCAATGCACCGGCGCGTGCATTTAATAGCAGATAAATTAATAAAAAACAGAAATTTAATAGCAGATGTATTATTTAAAAAAATCGAAATTTAATAGCAGATAAATTACTTTAAATAATAGAAATTTGATATAAGTTAAATTAATTAAAAAACTAAAATGAATAGCAGCTAAGTAAAGTCTGTAACGAACCTAACAGAGCGTAATAAAAATATATTTTCTAAAAATCGAATTTTCAATTAATTACATTTATTTCGGTACTTTTTCTACTGCGCAATAACCGGCAATGAAGCAAAGATTGTTTCGGTAGAACGCTACAGGCGTAGAGTTTTGATTGGCATCTCGGAGCTCGTTCGATGTACAGGCGCGTGCGTTTAATAGCAGATAAGTTAATAAAACATAGAAATGTAATAACAGATAAATTATAAAAAATAAAAATTTAATAGCAGATGTATTATTTTTAAAAATCGAAATTTGATATAGGTTAAATTAATTTAAAAAATAAAATGAATAGCAGCCAAATAAAGTCTGTAACGAACGTAACAGAACGTAACAGAACGTAACAGAACGTAACAGAACGTAACAGAACGTAACAGAACGTAACAGAACGTAACAGAACGTAACAGAACGTAACAGAACGTAACAGAACGTAACAGAACGTAACAGAACGTAACAGAACGTAACAGAACGTAACAGAACGTAACAGAACGTAACAGAACGTAACAGAACGTAACAGAACGTAACAGAACGTAACAGAACGTAACAGAACGTAACAAATATATATTTTCTAAAAACCGAATTTTCAATTAACTACATTTTTTTCGGTACCTTTTCCACCGCGCAATCACCGGCAATATAGCAAAAATTGTTTCGGTGGAACGGTACAGGCGTAGAATTTTGATTGGCATCTTGGAGCGCTTTCGATGAACAGGCGCGTGCATCGTCGCAGCGCCGGCGGAGCGGCGAGCGGCTTAAGTGACTTTCGATGTTTAGTATTGACGCGCCCGATGCGCGGGTAGCGTTGGGTCGACAAGCCGAGTAAACGCGCCTCGTCGTCGTCGGCATCGGATCGGTTGCAGCCGAGTGCTTGCCGGCGCTATAATTCAATGGGCCTTCCTGCCGGATAGCTAAATCACAGCGACAAACCGCTCGTAATGCGCGAAATGAGAGTCGCCGAGCGCGCGTAGGAGATGGGCGAGCGTCGTTGCTGCACTATCGGTCAACACAACTCGTGATTCTCGCAAACGAGCATGCGGACAGGGGTCAAGGAAATCTGACAAAAAAAAAACATGTTTGGAATTACCGAGTCTGTACCGGTAGTTATAAGTGGCGAGGCTGCTGTGCGTTACTCATTCCTGCGGGATGCGTTTCGTCCGGTTATTGCGACCGCTGCAACTTCGAGCAACAGCGATATATATCAAGAGACGTGGTCGGGTCTCGAGGACAAGTAGAAAAAAAAATTAAAAAATGTGGAGATGTTACCAAGTGTATTTAATTTAAGTTACCAGCGCAAAGATGAAAGTATTAAAATAGTATTTTTGAAATATTAGAAGAGTATTAAAATTGATGTATTTAAAGCATAGAAGTTAGCAACGTTGCTCCAACGAAATTATTGACAGCTCCCGCGCAAAAAAGAAAGTATTAAAAGAGTATTAAATTGAAAGTATTAGGAGTATGTCGTATTGGACTGAATAATACTAAAATTATACTTCGCGAATGAGTACAAAGTATGAAACTAGTATATGAAAGGATATTAGGTATCAAGTATGAAGTTAATATACCACGAAATATTCGAGTATTAAGTCTGGACCATGAACCATGGACGATGGACGACGGACCACAGACCATGGACCACGAATCCATGAATCCATGGATCCATGGGTTCGTGGGTCCGTGGTTCCGTGGGTCCGTGGGTCCGTGGGTCCGTGGGTCCGTGGGTCCGTGGGTCCGTGGGTCCGTGGGTCCGTGGGTCCGTGGGTCCGTGGGTCCGTGGGTCCGTGGGTCCGTGGGTCCGTGGGTCCGTGGGTCCGTGGGTCCGTGGGTCCGTGGGTCCGTGGGTCCGTGGGTCCGTGGGTCCGTGGGTCCGTGGGTCCGTGGGTCCGTGGGTCCGTGGGTCCGTGGGTCCGTGGGTCCGTGGGTCCGTGGGTCCGTGGGTCCGTGGGTCCGTGGGTCCGTGGGTCCGTGGGTCCGTGGGTCCGTGGGTCCGTGGGTCCGTGGGTCCGTGGGTCCGTGGGTCCGTGGGTCCGTGGGTCCGTGGGTCCGTGGGTCCGTGGGTCCGTGGGTCCGTGGGTCCGTGGGTTCATGGGTCTTTGGGTTCATGGGTCCGTGGTCCGTCGTCCATGGTCCATGGTTCAGACTTAATACTCGAATATTTCGTGGTATATTAACGTAATACTTAATACCTAGTATCCTTTCATATACTAGTTTCATACTTTGTACTCATTGGCGAAGTATAATTTTCGTATTATTCACTCCAATATGACATACTCCTAATACTTTCAATTTAATACTCTTTTAATACTTTTTTTTTTGCGCGGGCTGTCACGTTTCCCAGAAAGTTGCTTTCCTAGCGAATCGATAATATAATGTAATATATTATACATATTTATATTAATTGTAATTGTAATTATATAATTTATATAATAATGTAATAGTTTCTTTTTTCTAATTTAAATAAGTTTTTTGAAAAAAGTTACAGCAATCAATGATACACTGAAAGAAATATATTAATAATGCATATAATGAAAAAAAAAATTTAGCCCAACTCAATTTGGAGTTGGGTTCCTTTATGTTATTTAGGTTATCTTTTACTAATTAATTTCATACAAGGTTACATCGTGCTTTATATGGTCAATTGTTCTAACTCTAAAAAAGGCTCCAAATTTTTTTTTAAATTTGCATTAATTACAATTTTTCAAAGTGAACATATTTTTGGCCGAAATTAAAAATTCTAAAAAAAATCTGAAGAATCCTGTATTTGATATGAAAGTTTTTAAGCCCAGAATTGTAAAACGTTTGCTTCAAGATGTATTTTTAAGCTTTTTCTTTCTTTTTTTAAGTGAACATATTGTTAGCCTAAATAAAAAAATCTGAAAAAATTCTCAAAAATCCTATATCAGATATAAAATTTTTAAAGCCTAAACCCAGAATGGTAAAGCGTTTGCTTCTAGATATTTTTTGAGTATATCAGTACTTTCTTCTTCGTTTTTTAAGTGAGCATATTGTTAGCCCAAATGAAAAAATCTGAAAAAATTTTCAAAAATCCTGTATCAGATATGAAAATTTTTAAGCCTAGAGCGAAAATGGTATCGCATTAGCTTCTATTTTTTTATTATTATTTTTTTAAAATATAATTTAGAATAATTTAAAATCATTTAAAATAATTTTAAAAAAGAAAAAATAGAAACTAATGCGATACCACTGTCGCTCTAGGCTCGAAAATTTTCACATCTGATACCGGATGTTTGAGAATTTTTTCAGATTTGTTCATATTGGCTAACAATATGATCACTTAAAAAAAGAAAGCGAAGCTCACAAAACATCTAGAAACAAACGTTTTACCATTGTGGGTTTAGATTTAAAAATGTTTATATCTGATACCGGATTTTTGAGAATTTTTAAATATTTTTTCATTTGCTCTAACAATATGTTCACTTTGAAAAATTGCAATTAATGCAAATTAATAAAAAATGTAGAGTGATTTTTAGAGTTAGAACAATATTATAAAAAATGACCAACCGAATTGAAGAGGTCGAGGGTCGGACGTAGGTCAAATCGGTATGGAATGCCCCATATATATCCAAGCGGGGCTCGAACCCCGAAACTGACGCATCCTGACCTAGTATCTTACCGCCATGCTACAATAGCTTATTGATATGTGTAATCTTAAATCGGATATATAACTTATTCAACGTCATTAACTTAGAATGAACTTCGATGATTTGTCATTGAAATATCGAAACAACTTGAAAGTTATTTATTGTGGGTGTGATATTTGTGAATGACTAAATTGACGTCTTGCGAAATTGAATAAAATCATTTTCAAGATGACAAATGTTCGTATATATAATACGAACACATCGAATCACATTTTTTTCAAATTGACCAAGTATACATTCAAGTAAAAAATAACATACCTTCTGAATGGAGACAGTATATACGATTGAATAAACAAAAAGTTGTTGATTTAATGCAATTTTGTTTCACTTTACACCCACCTTGAAATCGCCATAACTGCAATAACTGCAAAATTGACACAAATCATACCATTTTTATTGTTTCAACAACAGTGCAGCCTGTTTAAATGCGCCTGGATTGATTCAAACAAATTTTCCGTGACCACAGCTCTGAGCTTGATATTACACTGTAAAAAATTTGCCGGTGTGAACTGCCACAGTGTGCGGTGTAAAAAAACACCAGTTTTAATAACAACACCATTATAGAGTGGATTTTACTCGGTGCAAAGTGTAAAAACAAGATCTGGTGTTACTTTGGTACAAGTTACACCATACGGTTTTGTAGCAAATCAATACTATAGGGGTATACAATTGTCATCATTCGGTGTTAAAATAAAAAAAAAAGATTTTAACACTGCTGTTGGTGTACATATAGGTCCATCAATTTGGTGTTAAAATGAATACAATTTTAACACTACCGTAGGTGTACATATCAGTCTATCATTTCGGTGTTAATTAAGTCATTTCGAGTAATTTTTTTTATTCAATCGTATATACTGTCCCCATACAGAAGGTATATAATTTTGACTTGAATGTATACTTGGTCAATTTGAAAAAAATGTAATTCGACGCGTTCGTATATATACGAACATTTGTCATCTTGAAAATGATCTTATTCAATTCGGCAAGACGTCAATTTTGTCATTCACAAATATTATAACCGCAATAAATAACTTTCAAGTTTTTTCGATATTTCAATGTCAAATCATCGAAGTTGATTCTAAGTTAATGACGTTCAATAACTTATATATCCGACTCAAGATTACACATATCAATAAGCGATTAAAGCGCAGCGGTAAGGTACTAGGACAGGATGCGTTAGTTTCGGGGTTTGAGACCCGCTAGGATATATAACATTTTAATTTGTAAAAATTGTGTTACATTGATAAGAAGCGATGTACTGATAACAATTGAACATATAAAACACGATGTAACCATGTGTGAAATTAATTAGTAACAAATAACATAAATAACAGTACTGGGACCCAACTCCAAATTGAGTTCGGCCAAACTTTTTTTTCCTTTGTGTGACTAAATATTCGTTTCTTGTGTCAATCTGTTACACATTACAGTGTTTTTAAGCAGCTCACAACGTGGATGGTCGACACTGTTCATGTGTTAATAAAGGGCTTTATAGGATTTAATATTGACACCGATATGTGCCAATAGTTGCACAATCTTGTACTATTCTCCAACCCATTGGGATATCATGTTATACACCGAACAGTGTTAATGTAAATTGGTGTTAACTGGACGGTGTTGGGTGAAATTCTTAATTTACACTAAATTTCTTACACAGTCGGTTTACACCAAGGCAGAGTACTCGGTTATGACATAATTTATGGACCTACATAGACACCGCGCTGGTGTTAAAATGGTGTTAATTTTAACATCGATTTTTAACAGTGTACCAACCCTTTTTTTCGGTGTACCAAAAAAATGTCCACGTGTCTTTTATTTCATTTTTGTCTCCTTCTCACGAGCGATCAAAAAAACGCCCGAGCATTTTTTAAAGGGCTCGCAGCTATGGGAGAAGAAGGGTCGGTGGAGCGGGGGGGGGGGGGGGAGCTAAGACTGGGTGGATTATCGTTTCATTCCGATGTACTGCAACCCCCCCCTTCTCCCCAACCCTCAGCGTCGCTTGCGTGGTCCTGCACGGTTCTCCGCTTGTCCGTCCGTCCGTTCGCCGCGACTCCATGACCGGCGTCGGGTGCACCCTTTCTCGGTGGGAGCGTCGCGCACACTTGGCCGGCAGGGGAAGCAACGGCCTCTCGTCGGGGCGCGGGCGACGGAAGCGGGGCGGCTTCTCCGTCCGCGCGGCGTCTCGTCTCGACACGTCTCGCGTGACGGCCTCGTCAGCCGTCAGCCAAGCTTCGCGTTCGGATCGATACGCTTGCCACCTTTTGCCGAGTTCTGCGAGCTGCCTCCCCCCCCCCCCCCCTCCTCTTACCCCTCCCCACCACCTCTCGGGCTTCTTCTTCGGTTCCTTCTCGCTTCCCCTCACGTGGACAGCAGACGGCTCTTCCGGCTCTCTTCTTCACCCTCCGCTCGCCTCGACCGAAGCTAATCCGGTCGAAAAAAAAGCATCTCTGGACTGGATTCCTATCGTTCTCTGCAAAGTAGGGCCTCTTATTTAGAGATGGGCGCCGATTTTGTGATCGGTCATTTTTTTTTTTTTTTTCAATTGACTGTCACGTGACCGTCGATTGACGGCTCCGGAAATGAGCGCACTGTGCGACAACAGCGACACTAACTCTAAAAACCTTCACAACCCTAACTTAAAAATTGAGAAAGTACTAATCTCGTTGAACAGAAAAAAAAAATGATTTTACATTCATTTTATAATATTGTTTATTTGATCAATTGATTGATAAAAATTGAAAATACGAATAATTACTAAATCAAGGGGGAAGAAAAATTCGGTTGAAAACAACATGGAGTGCTAAAAAGTTGACAAAAAAAATTGACGGTCAAGTCCCAACTAGATAGATATTTTTCGCTGTTTTGACCATATTTGTTACCCCGAACAAAGTTGATGGTCATGACACAAAAAACATTTTTTTAAACCGAAAAAGACGGTCAATTGACGGTCATTTTTTGGTCAATCGACGCTTACAATAAATGACGTCACGGCACATCTCTACTCTTATTACTTTTCTGGTGGAATATTCTTGCTGTTGGTTTTATGTTATTATTTGAGGTGATAAGTAATTATCTGGGCCTTGAGGATCGCTGAAGATTGGAGCGGCTGTCTGAGGGAAAAACATTAGGAAGCCCTTCGCTGTCAAGAGTCCCGACAGGGGCCCTAACGTATAGGGAAATACTTTCAATAGTGAAGGGGTTAATCGGGAAAAAGATAGCTTAATGTCTTAATACCGAAGTTAAGTTTTGCCTTGAAGCAGTGCTATCTTAGTTGTGGGGTTTAGGGTTATAGAGAGAATATGGGGTTTGTGGCTTAGTCAGATTAGCATGTGATTCAATTTATATGGGGGCTATTTTCGTCACTTTTACCCTCAGTGAATTCTGTGCACTGCACCCTCTTATTCATTTTGTGCTGACTCTGTTTCATTGTTTTGTCATTCTTGGGCGTGAGACGGAATTTGTTCGGTTCCCTGATGCGTAGGGGTTGGGGCTAGTGAGGTTATATTGGGGCTAGGGTTATATGGTTATAGGGTTATAGGGTTATATAGTTATAGGGTTATAGGGTTATAGGGTTATAGGGTTATAGGGTTATAGGGTTATAGGGTTATAGGGTTATAGGGTTATAGGGTTATAGGGTTATAGGGTTATAGGGTTATAGGGTTATAGGGTTATAGGGTTATGGGGTTATAGGGTTATAGGGTTATAGGGTTATAGGGTTATAGGGTTATAGGGTTATAGGGTTATAGGGTTATAGGGTTATAGGGTTATAGGGTTATAGAGTTATAGGGTTATAGGGTTATAGGGTTATAGGGTTATAGGGTTACAGGGTTATAGGGTTGTAGGTCATAAGATTATTTGAAAAAATATTTTTTGAGTATTTGAAGTTAAGACGTTACCGCGTTTCTTGATAGGGTTATGAGATTGTAGGGCAAAAGTGATCAATATGGCTCGTCCCGATTAGGAGGTGATTCAATAATATTTGGACCAGGCCATACTCACCACTTTTACCCTAAGTGAAGTGTTTACTGTTCAACACCTTTTTATTAATTTTCAACCAACATTTTTTATACTTTTTTTCTCATTCATTTGGAGTGATACGAAATTTGGGTCAACTGACGGGCACCTGATAGAGAAAACTGAAATTAGTTATCATGTGAAACTCAGTTAAAAAAATTTCTAATTTATACAAACTTTAGTATGTCGAGTAGCAAGTGCCGACGTTTTCGGCTGTAAAATCGATGGAAACTCGTTATTATTAACGATTGAAAAAAATATATATCTGGCAGGTATTAACCATCGCATTTGAGTAAAACCAGCATTTTTTTTTAAATCTTTAAACGGTGATAATAAATTATTTCCTCGACACATGGTTCATTCGAAAATTACCCCAGAAATCAATGATTAATCAAAGATACCTCGGGAAAAATACATAAATACATTCTGAGCAGCATACTCTTAATTAGCGAATCACATTTGATTTATGTAATGACCGGTATCGTCCGTCAGCATCTGTGAATTTGGTTCTACTGTTAAAAAGTATATTCATAAAAATGTCAACTTCTGCAAAAAAAAAGTTGAGAATTGACATTTTCATATCGCTTCCTCATCAAAGTTGAAAGTTGAAAGTTGGAAGTTGACATTCTTTATTCGCTAAGCTTCTTCTATGAGGAAGCATTTACTATATTTTTGGCTTCCTCATAGAGGAAGCTTAGCGAATAAAAAATTTCAACTTTCAACTTTCAACTTTGATGAGGAAGCGATATGAAAACGTCAATTTTCAGCTTTTAGGAGGAAGCGTCATGAAAATGTCAATTTTCAACTTTTTTCCAACATCAACGTCGTATTTAACTTTCAGGAAAAATTGCTGACTGACTCAGGTTTAGCCCGAAAAAATACACCAACCTTACGCTTTTGACCAAAACGGATGTAGGATCTGTACTCGGCGCGGAAATACATAGAATTATATGGTCCCAATTTTTTTCGATCTTTCAATTTTTACTCGAGAAGTTCACATGACACCGCTTTAACTAATTATTTTAATTCCGTCATATTCATCATCTTGTGTATTTCTTGCCGTAGAACACGATAGGCACCTGCATATTTTTGCGATGCCATTGGGAAGCAAAGAAATCGCTGTTTAAAAATATGCAAAATCACTCATTTTTCAATTTTGGCTGTAAAAATTACAGATAAACTTTTTTCGTTAATCGTAACTCTAGGACTATATTCCATGTATTTTTTCACCCTGATCACGAATCTAACAGTTGTTTTACTCATAAATGAATATTTAATTAGGAAAAATGTGTTTAAACCAAAGTACTAATTTTTCATGAAATTCGAAAAATTCAAAATGCCATGAAATTTAAACGGTTCGATCGATTCTCTTGAAATTTTAATGGGATCTTCGGGTGGTTATGTTCCATCTATATACGCGTTTTTAGCCCGATAGCTAAAAAATTGCGAGCGCTAGCGTGCGCACAGACATTTTCGAAGAAATTAAAAATGGCGTACAAAAAACAACTTAACATTTTTGGATTAAATTTTTACCAAACGTTGACTATTGATCGCACATGATGTGTGTCAAATTTCAGCTTGATCGGTCGAGACGTTCTCGAGTTATAGCGGTTTGAATTTTTCACCGCACGCGCACGCGCACGCACATCCGGACATTTTTTCTAAATGTGATTTTTCGATGTTTTGGAACATTCTGAACACGTTTTTTCCATTAAAATCTCGAAAATGTTTTTTTTCACCATAACAAAGCTTTCTCTATGAGGAAGCAAAACTGTTAAAGCGATAAAAATATTTCTCATCATCACCGATAGGAAAACATTTAAACCCATATAAATAGGTATTTACATAATAATAATTGGTATAAAATAATAGATGTAAATTGTATAAAATTATGAATACATTTTTTTCCACTACCACTAACAATAACATAAAATAATATTTCAAAAAATATATTATAAATAATGTAAATCATATGCGTATAAATATATATTACATTATTTTACATATTTTTAATAAGAAAAATATTGCATCAAATTTTTGGCGTATATTTGGTTTCTGTGTGTGGAACTTCCTCGTCATCAGCCCGACCGGTGTAACCCACTGACCGGTATTCACCCACTCACCCCTCGTTGTCCCATGCTCGGGCTTACCAAATCTCCTTCGAAGTATTTAAAAAAAAGTCTCCATAATTTTCGCACCTTGCCTGATCAGTCCAAACTCATCTGACGAATTAATCAAATTTCGCGAAATATCTTTTACGCTCTTCGTAGTATTTTAAAAAAAACTCTCCATAATTTTCGCGCTCTGCCTGAATAGTCCAAACTCATTTGACGAATTAATCAAATTTCGCTAAATATCTTTTATACTCTTCAAAGTATTTTTTTAAAAAGTCTTCATAATTTTCGCGCCCTGCCTGAACAGTCCAACCTCATTTGACGAATTAATCGAATTTCGCTAAATATCTTTTATACTCTTCAAAGTATTTTTTAAAAAAAGTCCCCATAATTTTCGCGCCCTGCCTGAACAGTCCAACCTCATTTGACGAATTAATCAAATTTCGCTAAATATCTTTTATACTCATCAAAGTATTTTTAAAAAAAGTCTCCATCATTTTCGCGCCCTGCCTGAACCCAAACTCATTTAAATCATTTGACGAAATCATCAATGATTTCGTCAAATTCGTCAAATGAGACCAAACTCATTTGACGAATTAATCAAATTTCGCTAAATATCTTTTACACTATATACGAAGTATTTTAAAAAACGTCTCGATACTTTTCGCGCCCTCCCTGAACATTCCAAACTCATTTCAGGAATTAATATAATATCTCCAAATATTCTTTACACCCTTCGAATTACGAAACCCTGCGGACTCCTTTCATCCATCGGCCTCTCGTACGGCTGCCTGCACATCCACAGTTTAGTTGAGTACAGTTGAGCCACCGCGCTCGCCGTTCGTTGCCGCTGCAGCTGGCCGGGTCAGAAGATGTCTGGGGCCGCGCGGCCCTGCCCGGGCGAGCGACAGCTTCTCCCACCCCGTACTTATTTCAGTCACCCACGCCACCGGACCACCCTCCTTAGTCGACTTCCGTTCGACCTTCTCTCCGCAGCCCGCTTTTCCACCCCAATCCACCCTCCCGCCGCCCGCGACGCTCACGTCGCGCGACTCCGCGATTCTCACTACGACACGCGTCGCAGTCCAGGAGTCTCGAAGGCGTCTTTCCACGGACAGATGGCTTCGAAAAATTTACGTGGGACGCCAACCCGTCGGTCTGTTCACTCCTCAAGGTACTTCTTGCGAATAGCGTTCACTTCGCATAGGGGAGAGCGCGGCAAAATAGGACAGTGGGGCAAAACGGGACAACGAGGAAAAACGCAATTTTCCAATCATTTTTCGATACCCCATTTTGCCCCATTGATACATCCTGATTTTCTGCTCCTTTTTGCCTCGAATCCAAAAATTCGAAAAATTATTGAAAAATTGCGTTCTGTCCCATTTTGCCCCGCTCTCCCCTAAGTTTCGGAGAAACGAGAGGGAATTGCAAACACTTTTCGATGGTGTTAAGATCTGAAAAAAAAAACTCAAGCGTACTGAAGGTTTTGAAAGGATTAATTTTGCGTAATAATAATTCAAAAAGTTATCAGCACATTAATGAAAAATAAAATTGTTCGACAAATCTCCCGGAAAACGAACTTTTTTTTTAATTAAAATTATACGGTCATTTTTCTGAGTACGCATGAATTTTTTGAATTTTTTTAACCCTAGAACTCGTGCATGGGGTACAAAAGTACCCCAGACGATATTGAAACTACGCTCCTAAAGTAGAAACTGACATTATCGACTTGGGACTTTCACGATAATTTGGTTCTAGGATTTGACGATGAGCGGAGGGCGATAGCAGCCTCAGTTACTTGTTGGCTGTCGCACAGAACAGTAACACAGTGCGCTTGGGGTGCCAAAATACCCCAGTCAGGTGTTCCCGTTAGTGGTTTATGTAAGTAAATGATTCTTTTTTGTTTCGTTAGAACTAACGAATGTAAGTTAGTATTATATAATTTGAACGTATCTGGTCGGAATTTTTTTTATTTTTATTTTTTATAATTTATTATAATGATTGTCATTATCCTTAATTGATTACAATGATTTAAGAAAAATACATGTTAAATCCATGCAGAACCAATTTTGATTCCGTTTTCATTGATTACTTTTCCATGTTACAAGCTTTCGACTTTTCCCCATTTTCAGATATCCTAATAAATAGATTTTCTGTACGCAATACAATGGGACTTTTTTTTCCTAGTAGCCTGATGTGTCACCTGCAAATTAGCATTTGAAATTTGAATATCGGACTATTTTTGAAAAAACTAGAATTTTTTTTCACAATAAGTTCGGGCACTGTCAATTTTCGTAACGTTTTGGATTTTAAGGATGATTTTCACCCCCAAAATTTTAGCAAAATCAAATTTGTCTCTTACCATTCTCAATATTGTCCCAAGTCATTCTCTTCTTTATGAAAAAAAAAAAAAAAAAAACGAAGAGATTCATGTGCGGCAAAGTCTATTTATTCGAACATTTGAAAATAGGGAAAAGTCAATGAAATCACAAACAAAATTCGTTTTGCATGGGTTTCAACATTTATTTTTCTTGAAACATCGTAGACATTTAAAGATGATGATAATTATTATAAAAAATTGATAAAATGATTAAATGATAAAAATAAAAAAATATTATAAACAATTATTTAAAAAATCAAATGCCGGCTATATACGTCCAGATTATATAATAGTAGCTTATTTTCGACAGTTTTAACAAACAAACAAAAATCACTTAGTTACATAAAAAACACTAACGAAAACTCCTGACTGGGGTACTTTAGTACCCCAAGCGGGCGCGTTAGCGTCCTGCGCGACAGCCAGCGAGTGACTGAGGCTACTACCGGCCTTCGCACATTCTCAGATCATGGGACTAAATTATCGTGGAGGTCCCAAGTCAATAATGTCAATTTCTACTTTAGAAGTGCAGTTTGAATATCGTCGGGGGTACTTTTGTACCCCATGCCTGGGGTACAAAAGGGCTTTTGGGGTTCTGGGGTTCTGGGATTAAATCAATATTTTAATTGACGAAAGTAAATATTTATTTTTATTAAGTAAATATCTATTTATATGAAATTAATATTCATTTAAATCAAATAAATATTCGTTTAAATCAAATCAATATTTATTTAAATCAAATAAATATTAATTTGCAGAGCTCGCCGGTCAAATAAATTATTTTTCTGGGTGTGTGCGTCTACGTTCGTTGATCTGCTCGTTTGTACATACAATATACACATATATATATACATATATATATATATATATATATATATATATATATATATATATATGTCCCTGCATTGGGCATGCGTGTGGTGGCCAGTTGGTCAATCACGACGTTTAACCCGACGATCCACCGGCCGCGTTTGTTAGGCACGCTCACGATTCAATTGCTTCACAAAATCGAGCTTGATTCCGGATCTGAGCACTTCATTTCGCATATAATCAATGAAACTCGAAATGCACTCTAATAATAATACCCCCGAATGTCTGAATAGGCTAATCGTGCAACGTATTCATGATAAATTTTTTTTTTACCCTCTTGTCGATTCGCGTCGGTCTGCGTTATTATTTTTTATGAATTCAATTTGAGCTCTGAAAAGGTTTGCAAAATGACCCGTTGAGTAAATGCTGAAAACGAGCAATCAATATTTTCCACCTCATCCAGCGACGTTCCCGATGTATTTACGTACGAGATACTTCATAAACTATTAGGTATGTCGAGATTGAAATGAATTCCCGGGTATTAAAGCGTCACTGCACCGAGCATAAATATAGGTGCACCTTTGACAATTTAGGACGTATCGTTTCGAGCCAAAGGTGATATTTGGTGAAAATTACGTGTATTTTCCAGTGGAATAAAAATAGGAAAAAGTCATCGATTTGGCTGAGAAGACTTCCATCAGGCAGTCTTGCATAGTAAAAAATGTTAATGGCACGCCAAGCACTTACAATTTTTTATCGAAACAATCTTAAAAAAAATACTTGGTGCGAGCGTCGAATGCAAATAAACTGAGTTTATTGCATCAAAAGAAAGGACGAAACAAGTTTCTTTTTCTAAAATATCCTGGCTCTAAAATCTAAACGTTTATTACGATCACACAGTCTTCTTTTACAAAGCAAACGAAACAGTAGAAATCTATTTTATATTAACTCAAAGATGACAATTACGTGTATTTTACAATGGAATGAAAACAGGAAAAAATCATCCATACGGGTGAGAACACTTTCATCACGTACTCGTGCGTAATAATAAAAAATGTTAATGCCACGCCAAGCACTTACAAGTTTTTTATGCGTTCCAAAAAGAGATGTTTATCGAAACAATCTTAAAAAAGCGGAAGTAAATTAAATCACATGAGCACATTTTTGGTCAAAACAGAAGTGGCGAAATATGGAGAAATCCATTTTTTTCTTTTTTCAAAAACAAATATATAGTTACTGTAAATAAAGAATGCATTTGTTTCAACTACAACATCGCATTCGATAATAAATCAGTGCACATCTATAATGCATATGTAGTTAAATAAAAAATTATACTTCGTACAAGTAAAATGCTAGTACGCGGATATACAAAGAGGTAATTTGTCCGAAATAAATGTTATTTGTTATAAAGAAATTGTTTTTCGGAGTATGCACGGTGGACCGACAATCTTAAGTAATCAAAACCAAGGGTGTACAATTGAAAGTTCAAACTAAAAGTGTGTTCATTAGATAATGTATTAGTTATTTGATTTTCGCCTAAATAAAAAAAAAACATTTCTTTCAATGAAAAAATATATTTACTGTAAACAAACAATGCATTTGTTTCAACTGCAACATCGCATTAGATACAAATAAATACCCCACGGAGACAATAAATATGCAGTTAAGTATATAAAGTTACTTGATACAAATTATATGCTGCTAGGCAGCAAAGCTGAGCAGTATTTTAAATACTTGATGTATTTTAGGTACTTAAATACGCATTTGACGTACTCAAATACGTATTTTAAGTACTCAAATACTTTTCTGGTATTTGAAGTTCTTTTTAAGTACCAAGTGCAAAATACTTTTGGTTTTCTCCATATTAGGGCTGAACGGTCAAGCTGGCTGATGAATGGATGGGTGGATGGGCGCATGGGCGGATAGGCGGATAGGCGGAGGGGCGAATGGGCGGATGAACGGATGGGTGGATGGGTGGATGGGTGGATGGGTGGATGGGTGGATGGGTGGATGGGTGGATGGGTGGATGGGTGGATGGGTGGATGGGTGGATGGGTGGATGGGTGGATGGGTGGATGGGTGGATGGGTGGATGGGTGGATGGGTGGATGGGTGGATGGGTGGATGGGTGGATGGGTGGATGGGTGGATGGGTGGATGGGTGGATGGGTGGATGGGTGGATGGGTGGATGGGTGGATGGGTGGATGGGTGGATGGGTGGATGGGTGGATGGGTGGATGGGTGGATGGGTGGATGGGTGGATGGGTGGATGGGTGGATGGGTGGATGGGTGGATGGGTGGATGGGTGGATGGGTGGATGGGTGGATGGGTGGATGGGTGGATGGGTGGTAATTTAGTCCCATGATCTGAAAATGTGCAGAGGCCGGCTGTAGCCTCAGTCACTCAGGATGGGTGGATGGGTGGATGGGTGGACGGATATTTAAAGTATTTTAAAAAGTACTTAAACGAAGTACTTATAAATGTATTTAAAGTACAAAAAGTGTTTTATATTTTAAATACATATAGTATTTTGTATTTTAAGTACTTTCGAGTATTTGCCCAGCTCTGCTAGGCACATATACAAAGAAGATAATTTATATCATAAGTAAATTTTATTCGTTATAAAGAAATCTTTTCTCTGGGTGCATCGTTTCATACAGTGAAGAATTTGCTGTTCCCAGCGTCTTAGCGGGCGTTCGCCGAGCGAGTAAGAAGTCGAACGATGTTATAAGGTGTCGAAAGTAACGATACATAAGTGCAAGGTGGTCAGCTTTACCGGAGCATTGGTAGAGACCAAACGAGTTGAGGCCTTGGTGAGCGACGTATTGGAGCGACAGGTGACGTGGGTGGTTCGCTCACGGTATTCCCAGGTTCGTCTAACTGACTGGCAGCCGACGAACGTTCGGCTCGACTCGACGTTTGTGATGTTACTTCTAGCCGGGTGCCGGGCAGCTCCTATAGCAGCCTGGACGGACGTGTCCAAGCGCGTGTAACGATTATACGCTTTCGGCGATGCCAATCAATCAGCTCATTACGCCACGTCAATCGTACGTGCGCGCGTGCCGTTCCTGTCGACTTGGTCGTCGTCAATGTCGGTCTCGTCCAACGTCGTTCACGTCGTTCCGACGTTGATGTTGCCAAGTCCTCGTGCCCCTTCTCTGAGCGGTCTTCCCGTCGATTTGTCATCGACGCCCTACTCTAACTTCAGTTGTGGATATAGCACACAATCCGCCGCTTTTAACGATTCCGTATATGCGACTGGTGAGACATTGGATTCCTGCCAGGCGCTGTAGTGAGCGTTGAAATAAAATTAGCGTAGGTCAAGTACATAGATAAGTGAGGTGCATAGATAGTGAAGTGGGTGAATAGTGAATATGGGCGAGTGTTTTTCCATGGCTATTCCATGTCCAATTGGAACGCCTTATTCATCGCTTGTAACTTACCTCTCGGGAAAATTTACGAATTAATTCAATTAAAGCTGGTAAAGGACAACAGACAATGGACAACCACCAGCGAGCGTCGGATAGCAGACAGCGGACAACCGATACCGGCAACTAACAACGTGCGATCGAAAACCGAAAACAATAAGGACTTCAACACATTTGGAGGCTTTATTGCGAAGTTCCTATATGATTTTTGCTTGTCATCATTAACTATCATGGCTCTGTGCACTCGCAGATTGGCGCGTTGGCGCGCTGGCGCGTTGGCGCGTTGGCGTTCCTAGCAAGTCAAGCGACCGTCTTTAACGATTATCAAAAGACCCAAAAACCGACTGGTCGTTCTGTGACACTTTTCATCCGGAATAACGACAGAAAGAAAGACCAATAGTTAGATTGAGGATGGGTCGTGTTTCCACCAATGGCTGCAAAATTACTACAAAAACGATCACTGTATGAATTACCGAAAAAGCTCTAGGTTGGGTCGTTTCATTGGCGTTGATCAGGGAGTTACCCCACAGACGACCATGTTGAGATCTTTTTTTGGGTCGTTCTTCGAATCTTTTATGAGAAACTACCCGCCTATCGACTGTTGGCGAGAACTCAGATAAGTCGTTTTTCATAAATGACCCGAAGAAAGACCCAAAGAAAAGCTCTTAACATGGTCGCCTTTCCGGTTACTTTCTGATCAACGCCGACGAAACGACCCAACCTAGAGATTTTTCAGTAATTCACACATCGGTCGTTTTTGTGGTCATTATGCAGTCATTGATGGTAAAACGACCCATCCTCAACCTAACAATTGATCTTTCTTTCAGTCATTATTCCGGACGAAAAGTGTCACAGAACGACCAGTCTTTTTATGGGTCTTTCGATAGTCGCTTGACCTGCTAGGGGTTGGCGTTGGCATTGGTTATACCACACGGCGAAAATGTCCGTCGCTTCTTTATTCGTTTCTTATTTCAATATTCCACTGTGCGCATATATATTGTTGGAGTGCCAAGGTATGTACATTGGTCTCTCTGTTTTAGTATACTGATGTACGTACCTACACAGGCCAAAGTCGAATAAGTAGTGGCTCTTCCGCGGACGCCATCGCCATAGATGGGGAATCCCATCCGAGGGGGTGATTCCTAATTTATGACGTTGGGGCGATGTGATGAACAGACGTCATAAAGCATGTCGAGCTCCGTGTCTGGAGCCTACATCGCTGCCACCATTTCCTCCCATAGACCTCCTCTTCTCCTTCCTCCGACTCACCCTTCGAGGCTAGGCAGCTCTGCTTTCCAACTCTCTCCGCTCCCTCAACCCCTTGGGCCGCCCTTTCGATACCCTCTCTGTAACCGTCTCTACCCGTTATCACCACTATCCTCTTCCATTTCGCCACCATGGTCTACCCGAGCTCCCACTCTGACACTACCAAGGCCACGGTCGAATGAATGTGAGAACCATGCTTCTCTTTCTTATATACATGCGCAAAACCAATGACCAACCGCTAAGCCAGTCAATGCGTGTCATTCGTTGCGATTCTGGACAATTATTGTAAGATTAGTTTTTACACTTTGAATTTCAAGGATCGATGTAAGAAATATGACGGCAGATTGTAAAGATCGATAATCGATGGCGCGTAGTCTGTGCATAATTGTTCCAGCCGTCGACGCGCATGCGCCAATATTTTAGATGGGCAGGTGTGAAAATCATGAGTCGAATCAATGTCGTTCTCTCTGAGGCAGTCAGTCGATGGTGTAACATGGAAAGGATTCGGACGAGTGTCGGGAGAGAAAGAAGGGCGAGGTTACTCGCGTCGAAAGTCTTCGATTCAAGCCAGCCAATCACAATTATTGCGATCTCTGTGATCAATTATTGCAATCACAATTATTGCGAACTTCCAGAAAGAGCTAACGTAGAAGCGGCAAAAATGGTCATTCGAGTAAAAATTGAACATTGTTAATTGTTATTTACTTCGTGAGTATAAATCCTTCCTACTCTTGGAGATCAGGTAAAGGACGAGGATTTGGACGAGGACGAGCTACCAAGTGCTTGAAGTACCGCGCCCTTGAAGTCCCGTGAACTTGAAGTACCGTGCACTTGAAGTACCGCGCACTTGAAGTACCATACACTTGAAGTACCGTGCACTTGAAGTACCATACACTTGAAGTACCACGCACTTCAAGTATCGAAGTACGTATGGAAGTACGTATCGAAGTAGCGAGAACTAGGTATTGGGTATCTATAACGGAAAGTATAATAACGAAAAGGGATTCCGAAAACTCTAAGAGCATAGGATCGAGTAAATCCGAAGTGGATTTACTCGATCCTAGGCTCTCAGATTTTTTGGAATCCCTTTCCGGTCTACACTCTTGCTAGTCTTTGTTCCTTCTCGACGGCAATGATTGCCTGCATTTCTTCTGCCCGATTCAAGGCCGCTTGCAAAGACAAAACGCCTTCTAACCTCAGAGTTACTCTCGTCTCTTTGTCAAAAATTCCCAAGACGAACTGGTGAAACGCAACCCAATTCTTCGGTTCCTCATTACACTCAGGATTATCCAACCTGACCAATCATTTGGGATCTACCGCAAACTTAGCGAGATCTTCTTTTCGCTTTCTTTCCTATCATGGAACTCCATGTAGCTGATCTGAGCAAAATGTGTTTCATCGAAACTGAAATCGAGTGCCCCTTTTACTTTTCGGAGGTCTGTGAGTTCTTCGTCCGATAAATTATGCAAAAGCGCTCTCACAGAGCCTCGAAGGGAAGCCACTAGCACGATAGCCTTTTCTTCCTCCGAGTAACTATTGTACTTTGAAATCATCTCGAACTGTATGACGTGTTGATTCCAAGTTCCGCAACCGTCAATCGTGTCGGGTTCTATTCGATTGTCGCCTACAAAGATGGGATGATTTTTCTGCCTCACCGCTATTGAAACCGAACTTTCGACGGGACTAGAGTTAACAGAATGAGCTACGATCGGAGGGAGAGGGCTAGCAGCGCAAGGACAATTACAAGCAGTAGAAGATGAAACGATTACTGAGCTTTGTGCGTTGCTCCTTGCCATGTTGATTCTAGTCATCGCCACTCGAACAGCATCTCTTGTGGCTTCTGTCGCGGCAGTAATGGCTATCTCCTTCGCCAACTCCATCGCCTCTGCTCGGATTCTCACTATTTCTTCCACTTGTTTCGTTTTCAACTCTTCAATAACCCTATCGAATTCTTCTCTTCTAATATAGTTCGACGCCTGACATTTTGCCACAGCGCCCCATTTTCCCTCGCTCACCTCTACATAGGTATTTGGGTATTGTCGTTTGAGAGCGCCTACAGAACTTAAGTATTGAAGTTCTGAGTACTGGGTACCGACTACACAGTAAAAATGGTACGAACGTTTCTTGTCCACAAACGTCCACAATTGTTTTCTTGTTAATTTTAGATAAATATCTTGTCCATTTTACAAAAATGTCTGTCAATTTTACGAATAATTTTTGTAATATTAATAATAGAAGAATTGTGGACGTTTGTGGACAAAAAAGGTTTGTTAAATGTACAAATCTTTTTTACTATGTAGGGCTGTACAGTTGAGCCATGTTAGCCGTCTGGAAAATCTTATGCGGCTAATGTTCATTATAGTTTGGCCGACTAAGCCGTCTCAGCCATCTAAGATGTTTGGCCGGCTAACAACTAGCCGCGTCTTAGCCGGCTATTAATTTTTATTGTGAGTTACAAGGAAATTGATCAAATGAATGAGACATTTATTTTTGGCACATTACCTGTTGTATTAATTCATTTCTGTACTATTATTTACTTAGATTCGACAACCTTTAAATTCTTTAAAATCTTTATTCCCACAAACGAATTTTTATAACCAATGTTAGAGAAGTCAAATACGACGTAGGCGTTGAAAAATTCAATTTTCATATCGCCTCCTCATAAAAGTTGAAAATTGGCATTTTTCTTTTTATCTTCACACATTGAAATCATTGGAATACATTTTTTGTCGATAATAGGGACTCGAATCCGTGATCTCAGGATTACTAGTCAACGCTTATATCTCTCGGCTATGCTCATCTTGGAGATTTTTTTTCAAATCTTATATATAAGTTGCACGTCTGCTGCACGTCTATATCATATTAACTTACCAATTGCTTTTGTGTCGTGCAGTGTAATGCCAGTACTCTTGCGCATGTCGGACTGGTACTGACGAAATTTTTTCGGCAGTACTAAGACGAGTCTCGGCTCAGTCTATGCCCGATACTGATACGACTGTCGGCTAAGTACTATTTATGTTATGCCGTAAGTACTGGTCGCCAGAGCAGGGCCTGTATGAAGCCATTGGTCAGGCAGTGCGGTAACGGTACTACTGAACAACGTTTGGCAACCAACCTCGTTTTAGTACTGGACCGTGTTGGTAACTCTGGCAGTATACCCCGATTCGCACATGGACGGCCAAACGATCTTAGCCGGCTAAGCCTCGGTTAATTGTTAGCCTGCCAAGCCATCATAGTCGGCTAAGATGGCTTAGCCAGCTAAACTATAATCTCCATTAGCCGGATAAGATTTTTTAGCCAGCCAAGACGGCTCAACTGTACAGCCCTAGTACCGATCCAGTACTTGGTACTTCAATACGTACTTTGAGTACTCAGTGCATTTGCTCAGCTTGGTCTTAAACATGCGGTCATATGAGTAATCGGCTGGACAGCGGGGTAGCGGAGATTCTATTAACACACTGGGTTACCAAGGTAGAAAAAGGTACAAGGAACAGACGGTTCGATATCCCGGGCGAGTATTTAAAAATTACTCCGTATCAATAATTTAATACTTGGCAGGGAATGGCGATTCGGTTAATAGAGTTTCTTAATCATTCAGACTGTCAAAGTCGAGCGGGCGGCGCGCGGCCGCTTGACAGTGAAGCGACAGAAGCCGACGCTCACCGACTCGTTCGGGAGATAAGAATATCGTCACGAAATGGCCCTCGTGGCGTGTCATCTGTCAATTAGTCCATCGCTTTTCTGCATAACTGGTCAACGAAGGATGAAAAAAAAAAAAAACAACAACAAGCACGATGCATGTGCAGGTGCTTCACCGTGATGGCCCATTTACCACCATCTGTACGTCTGCCGTCAGCTATGCAGGTCCATTCAAACGGGCCGGATCGATTCTATGACCGTCACGTCCCGTCGACATGGTTCACCATTCATTGTCTAAAAATACCCGATAGCGGCCCGGCCAGGTGATGGATTATTATAGAACGACTTTTTTTTCTTTTCTTTTTGCTACGATATCGTGGATAGAGGAGGATACAATGAAACCGAGCAAGAATATCGGACGAGTTCATGACTAAATTGTCGTGACAGATCAACCGCCAGTGAGTGACGCATCCTCTCGTCTATCTAGGAACAAGATAAGTACGAAAAGACTATGGATGAAGAGTATGATTTTTTTAACTGACGACTGCCCTTAGGGCAAAAAGGGAGTTATGCGCTTCAGTGCAATGACCCACTTCAGCATGTCTTCGAAGGTGCGACTGTTTGTCGAACCGACAAAATTTTACTTAACCAAATTTGGCGTATTGATTCTTTGTATAGTGTACTGTGTTTGTGACCAAAAAAATGTAAGCTTAGGTGTAAATAAACCATATTCCGATAAAGAAATTAATAGTTCGCGGTGTCATATCGATTAGCCAATGAGAAACGAGAATTCTTTTTTTCGTTGGCTGATGAATTTTTTTCAATACAGGAATTAGAGATGTGCCGTGACGGTCATTTTTTGTAAACATCAATTGACCAAAAAATTACCGTCAATTTACCGTCTTTTTCGGTTTCAAGAAATGTTTGTTGTGCCATGACCGTCAAGTTTGTTCGGGGTCACAAATATGTTAAAAACACCGAAAAACATCTATCTAGTTGGGTCTTAAAGGTCATTTTTTTTATCAACTTATTTGCATTCTAGGTTGGTTTCAACCGAATTTTTCTTCCCCCTTGACTTCGTAATCATTCGTTTTATCAATTTTTATCGATTTTGATCAATTTTTATCGATTTTTATCAATTTTTATCAATTTTTGTCAATTTTTATCAATTTTTATCAATTTTTTATCAATTTTTTATCAATTTTTTATCAATTTTTTATCAATTTTTTATCAATTTTTTATCAATTTTTTATCAATTTTTTATCAATTTTTTATCAATTTTTTATCAATTTTTTATCAATTTTTTATCAATTTTTTATCAATTTTTTATCAATTTTTTATCAATTTTTTATCAATTTTTTATCAATTTTTTATCAATTTTTTATCAATTTTTTATCAATTTTTTATCAATTTTTTATCAATTTTTTATCAATTTTTTATCAATTTTTTATCAATTTTTTATCAATTTTTTTATCAATTTTTTTATCAATTTTTTTATCAATTTTTTACCAATTTTTTATCAATTTTTTATCAATTTTTTATCAATTTTTTATCAATTTTTTATCAATTTTTTATCAATTTTTTATCAATTTTTTATCAATTTTTTATCAATTTTTTTATCAATTTTTTATCAATTTTTTATCAATTTTTTATCAATTTTTTATCAATTTTTTATCAATTTTTTATCAATTTTTTATCAATTTTTTATCAATTTTTTATCAATTTTTTATCGATTTTTTATCAATTTTTTATCAATTTTTTATCAATTTTTTATCAATTTTTTATCGATCTTCATCGATCTTCATCGATCTTCATCGATCTTCATCGATCTTCATCGATCTTCATCGATCTTCATCGATCTTCATCGATCTTCATCGATCCTTATCGATCCTTATCGATCCTTATCGATCCTTATCGATCCTTATCGATCCTTATCGATCCTTATCGATCCTTATCGATCCTTATCGATCCTTATCGATCCTTATCGATCTTTATCGATCTTTATCGGTCTTTATCGATTTTTATCGGTCTTTATCGGTTTTTATCGATTTTTATCGGTTTTTATCGATTTTTATCGATTCTTATCGATTTTTATCGATTCTTATCGATTTTTATCGATTCTTATCGATTTTTATCGATTCTTATCGATTTTTATCGATTCTTATCGATTTTTATCGATTCTTATCGATTTTTATCGATTCTTATCGATTTTTATCGATTCTTATCGATTTTTATCGATTCTTATCGATTTTTATCGATTCTTATCGATTTTTATCGATTCTTATCGATTTTTATCGATTCTTATCGATTTTTATCGATTCTTATCGATTTTTATCGATCCTTATCGATTTTTATCGATCCTTATCGATTTTTATCGATTCTTATCGATTTTTATCGATTTTTATCGATTCTTATCGATTTTTATCGATTCTTATCGATTTTTATCGATTCTTATCGATTTTTATCGATTCTTATCGATTTTTATCGATTCTTATCGATTTTTATCGATTCTTATCGATTTTTATCGATTCTTATCGATTTTTATCGATTCTTATCGATTTTTATCGATTTTTATCGATTTTTATCGATTTTTATCGATTTTTATCGATTTTTATCGATTTTTATCGATTTAATAAAATGAATGCAAAATTATTTTTTTTCTGTTTAACGAGATTGGTACTTTGTTAATTTTTAAGTTAGGACTGTGGAGGTTTTTCGAGTTAATGTCACTGTTGTCGCAGTGTGGTCATTTCGGGAGTCGTCAATTGACGGTCACGTGACAGTCAATTGACAAAAAAATGACCGGTCAGAAAATCGGCGCCATCTCTAACAGGAATAGAAAAATATTTATACACGCGGTGTTATTGTTAGTTATATGATACTTATTTCGTTTATCATTATTGTTTTTGTTCTTTCGAGTAGTTTATGCAGTAGCTTAAAATTGTTGGTATGCTATTACTGTGTTCGAAGACATACGAGGTTGTCCTCGTATTATGCTTGTTGTTGTCAGGAAGGTTTTTTAAATTTTTTTTTATTAGCGTTTTTTACGTTATCGGTGTTTAGTGGGTGATCAGCGTGTGGAAAAAAATTATGCATTTCCGGGTCTATATTAATATTTGATGCGATAATCACCGAACACATTTTTTAAAAAATTATCATAAATTACGCAATTAACCGAACTTATTATTTTTTTTCATAATGAAATTAATTATGTAGGTCTAACACGATCGCTGTAGTATAACGTTATATTCGCAAAGCTATATTTCATGGTGGCCGCGGTCAGAGAAAACCGGGAAAACCTGGAAAAGTCAGGCAAAAAAATCTTGGTAAGGGAATCAGGGAAAAGTCCAGGAATTTCAAAATTGGCCAGGGAAAAGGTAAATTGTCGCCGAACCTTCTGTAAATAAATAAGGAGTACATAAAAGGGAGCCTTAAAAAAAATATAGAGAATATTTAGAAAAAAAACGAAAAAAATCGAGTTAACCATTAATACAATAAGTAGGCATTTTCATTTACATCATTATTTATTTTTTTGTTTTATACACGTCGTTAGAAATTTGGTCAGTGAAAATTTTCAATTGGTCAGTGAAAAGTCAGGGAATTTTTTTCCGGGGGAAAAACGGCCACCATGTATATGCCAGGGATATTATTCTCTAAATGTCTAAATGTTGTGTTTCTTTCATAAGATTTTATATGCCTGCTTTTGTCCGAATACAACTTTCTAAATGTTGTAAATGCATCTCGCCAATATAATTTTCTATGCACTGTTCCTCTCCGATACAATTTTCTATGTACCGTCTTTTGTTCCACTTTATAAATTTTGCATCGGAGAGGACGAACTCATAGAAAATTGTATCGGACAGGAACAACTCATACAAAATTTCATCAAAGAAGAAGAACACATAGAAAGTAGTATCGGGGGCAGACATCATTCAGAAAATTATATCGAAGAGGAATGACACTGAAAATGTTATCCGGGAATTGTATTGATGGTAGAATTTAACAAGCCGCTTCGCGGCTCGTTGGGGGGCTCCACCCCCCAAATCCCCCGAAAAATGTTCCTTCTGGACGTTTTTAAGGCATTCACAGATTTGTAAGCTGTTCGCACGGCGCGCCCCGCGCGCCACGCGACTTTTTTTACATTTAATAATAAACAAAAAAATGTTTTTTCCGATTACGCTAGAAAGGTTCTATTTCATGTCTGTAACGGGGGTGGAAAGTGGCCGATTTTGGACGAGCGGGAGGAAAAGTGATTTAGTGGAAAGAAGAATGAACTTTTCCTCCCACGAAATTAGATTTCCTCTCGTCAAATTACATTTCTTCCTGCTTGTTAAGTCTCGGCCAATTTGTATCCCCATTGAAGGCATAGAAATATGGTCACGTTTTAGCATAGTTAGGAAAAACAAGTAGAGAAGAGCGGCGTAAAATGGGACATTGGGGCAAAACGGGACAGTGAGGGCAAAACGCAATTTTCCAATAATTTTAGGATGCCCCATTTTATGCCAACGATACATCCAGATTTTCAAACCCGTTTTGTCCCACGGACCATTATCGCCGCCATCCAAAAGTTTTTGGAAAATTGCGTTTTGTCCCATTATCCCGCTTTACCCCGCTATGCCATTTTGCCACGCTTACCTCTACTTATCGCGCGCGGGCCTTGATCACTTCAGGGCGACGCTGGTGTCGATCTCACACGCAAGGGTCTAGCCGGTCCCTCGCGCTGAGACGCCAGCGCCACTCCGAGAAAAAGTTTCTATTTTGACAGCTATAATTGTGAGTGTCTTGTTTCGCATATAATAATGATTGTTCGTGAGTGATAAAAAAAATTATTTGTGAATTATCGTGGAAATCTCTAAGTGTATTAAGTGGAATTTTTATGGAATTTTTTAATGTGATATGTGTAAAGTGTATGATTATTTTTGTGAAAAAAAATAATGACGTCAAAACGTTTAAAAAAGTGTTAACAAAGTGATAATTATCACGTAATATAATTGGATAATAGGATATTATCCATCTATTTATGTTATCCGTATCATCCAGACCGTTATTGTATTTATTTTTTACTTATTTTATAGTTCAAAAAAATTATGGCACATAACCTCCCAAATAGATAACTGCAATAAATTTTTGCAAAATATTGTTTGCAAATATCTAAATGAGTCCAAATTTGGTGGGTTACATAGTAAGGTCATAACGAATGAAGACTGCGAAGGATATCTTAATTGATTCGCAAGTTTTTAAGTTTGAGCATGATACGGACGTCCGATGCGCAAACTTCGAAACTAAAAAGGAGATATTTCACAATAATTTATACTTAATTTGTTCATAATATTGTTATTAATCTTTTAAATGCTTTCAAATTTGCAGGGCTTCATGTCAATAGTATTTAGAAAGGAACGCTTCCAGGTACAGTAAAATTCGTTCACCCGTACTGAAATTGGAGCATGATACGGACGTCCGACCGACTAAAAGATTTACAAAAGGTAATTTTTTTTTGTATTCAGCTAGAATGTTTATAAACATAAACTTATATTTGTTTAATTGGTTTCAGATTCTCCAGGATGTTTGTCAACGATACAACCAAAGTACGTAGCAAATTTTAGCTGCGTTGGTTGATTCGTTGCGAAGATATACCATGATACGGACGCCCGATGGGAAAAATAGTCATTTTAATAGGCACTTCTTACGTGTAAGGAGTGAGTGCCTAAAAAAGCATAAAATAAATAAAAAAAAATTAAACATAAAAAAAAAACTCCCAACTACAAATTAGTCGTTATTGTATTAAACAATGTGTTTGAAAAAATAATACAAATAAAAGTGAAAATGACTAAAAAATCTTACGAAAATAATTAACGATAAAAAAATGGTTAATAAAAAAGTAACTTCAAAAAGCATGAAATAATTAATGTTGTAACAATAAATATTGTCAATAAACAATAATAGCAGTAATTAACAATAAGTAATGATAAGATAATTAATTAATCGTAATTATATAAATTCATTGATAATCTTGGCTATAGTCGGGAGACGTTTTCTTTTCATAACGCGCTACTGGGAGACATCTTCCGACGGTAGCGAAGATTATCAATGAATTTGGAGGTTTCTACCTTGGTGGGCCGAAGAAAATGTTTGATTTTTCGCCAATTTTTCATGCGAAAAATATTAAATATACAATGTTGATTTTTGGTATGTTGAGTAAGCGGTCTTTATTGAATACGAAATTTTTTTTTTTAATTGCCAAAACATGGCACTGGGAGTGGGAGGCGTCACGCGGATGAGAAGATTCCTAGCTTACGGAAGTCCTAAGTTCTGCACCCAGAGAAATTGTTTATTAGATTTAAATAAATCAATGCATTAGAATTCTGTTTATTCAAATGAAATTTTTTTTTATTTGTTCGAAACAAATGTTTATTTATATACACGTATGAGAGTTACTTGATTCAACTAAATAATTTTATTTACCTATAGTTGTACGTGCAAAAACAATTTCTTTAAATATCGAGTACTCACGATATACAAAATAAAAAATTTAAGTGAACGTTTCTTTCAATCAAATAAATGCAAGATTTAGATCATGGAAGTGGCTAATTTCCGCACTAGGCAGCAGGCGCGCTGCGCGTTTCCGTCCGCTAGCCTATGTCATACGGCTATATCGTTCGCGTCGCAAAACGATTAACGGGAGATCATGCGAGAAGAATGGACGACAAAAAACGGTGGTCATCCTAGTCAACGCGGACTTAAAGAGCTACCGGGAGATCTTCGTACGTAAGTACGAAGATTTTTGTACGAAACATATTCATATTCCGCGAGGTGTGAGGAACGACCGGCACCGTGTCACCACGTGCTGGTCGTTATACCTGGAATTAACTTCGTAATTCCATACATTACATATTAGATAATATTAGATAATATGCATCAAGTAATTAAGTAAGTAATTAGGACCAAGTCTATACAATGTACCGTCTAAAATAAAAAATATTTTATTATATAATGCATTATTTATTTGATTTTCGCCAAAAGCGAAGAAGAGGTTTGTGAAGATATAAAAGAAAAATTCAATGAAAAAGTGTATTTACAATAAATAAATAATATATTTGTTTCAATAACAACAACATATTAGATCCAAATAGAGACTCTATACATATGTAGTAAACATATGTATAGAGCATAAAACATTATATTTCATACAAGTAAAATGTTGGTAGGCAGATATACAAAGAAAATAATTGATTTGTTCTAAATAAATCTTATTTCTTACAAAGAAATCATTTTTCTGTGTGTGGACAGGTGATCTGAAGCAAAAAAAAAATTGAACATATTTTTACTTTGTACACTGCGCGTCATGAATGCCTGATTTTCCTGAATATCTTGCTCGTTGTCTCAGCGGCGTGGAGGACATCAAGCAAACCATCCAGCACGACATTCAGTGTAGCTAAATGTCTTGCTCGTATTATTCTGTATAATTTGAACTAGAATCAGGTGAAAACAATTGGAAAACAAAAAAAATAGTGAGCGTTCGAAGGGAAGTTTGTTTTTTTACCAAACATTTTTGCAGTTTTTCGTTCATTAAATAAAAACGTTTTAATATTTTTGGACAATTCTAGTTCAACTAATGAAGACGTTTGTTGTACACGTCCCTACCAAATTTCATAAAGATGGCTCATCTAGAGCGTGTAGGAGCACTTCCGCAAACTTGGAAAATGCAGTTTCGAAAAAACGCGTTTAAAGTTGAACCGAAGTTTACGTGCGAATGGAATGAAAAGTTTCATACCTATGCAGTTTGCTAAACGTATTCTTAAACATTTTCTCTTTCCGATACATGAATAAAACAAGAAAAAAAATGTTCACGCAACAAGGTAGATACCTCCCTTAAGGTAGCTCCAGCGAGTGGCGTTCATTTCACCTAAATTTGAGAAATTCGGGCAAGAATCGCAAACACTTCCCGATGTTATAAAAATCTGAAAAAATTCATACTTATTATAGGCGCTGAAAAGACTAATTTTGCATAATAATAATTTCAAAATGTTATTAAAAAATTGTTGAAAAAAAAATTGTTCATCGAAATATGCGGTAAATCAACTTTTTTTTTTGTGAAAATGATTCGTTCATTTTTCGGAATACGTATGAATTTTTTCAGATTTTTTATCTTTATTTTGATTTTTCTTGTTTTTTACATGGAAAAATGTGCAAAAATCAAAATAAAGGTAAAAATCTGAAAAAATTCATACGTATTTCGAAAAATGAACGAATCATTTTCATTGAAAAAAAAGTTGAGTTACCGTATATTTCGATGAACAATTTTTCTTGTTTTTTACATGGAAAAATGTGCAAAAATCAAAATAAAGATAAAAATCTGAAAAAATTCATACGTATTTCGAAAAATGAACGAAACATTTTCGTAAAAAAAAAAGTTGAGTCACTGCATATTTCGATGAACAATTTTTTTTTCAACAATCTGTCAATAACATTTTGAAATTATTATTATGCGAAATTAGTCTTTTCAGTGCCTATAATAAGTATGAATTTTTTCAGATTTTTATAACATCGGGAAGTTGTTTGCAATTCTTGCCCGAATTTCTCGAATTTAGGTGAAATGCTCCACCACTCGCTGGAGCTACCTTAAGGATGTTTGGGCCAAAACTGCGCGAGGGGAACGGGCGAGGGGCTCCGTTGACCGGGTTAGTCAGTGTGCGAGTGAGAAATGCAGCGAAGCAAGCGGCTAGACATAGATGGGGTCTTTCGTTTATTGAATTTATCTCAGAAACATAACGGTGAAACAACTTCTTGAAATTTGGACACAATTAGTCCGATAGTATGCCCTTAGCTGTGGTAGGTTTTTTATTCGAATCTAACAGAAATTGGTGGAGAAAATCGCTATGTTCCGTCGTTACGGACCGATTTCCGAAACGTTTACACAGCACCTTATGTAGCTTTGTACACGCATTACTAAAAAAAACTAGACGGTCAAAAAATGTGAAAAAATTGCAAACGATTCGGCGGGACTTTCCCTACAAAGTAGCAAAGTTTCATGGCGATCGAAAAGAAACACGCTTGGGCCCAAACATCGTTAAGTTATAATTACTCTCAACATTTTCGGTAATGGTGTTCTTAAAATTTTATGTTGAATTGTGAATTCTTAAGAAATTCACACCATTCATATCGCGCGATAATTCAGTGTGAATACACTTTAATTTTTGTTCCGATGTTGTCAGTTTGATTAGATTTTCATATGAGCCCGTGCATAAAACTTTATTTTTTGCATTCATTTTTTCGACAAATTATTCCAATGCTGAAACTTCGCAATTACATTGAAAAGGACTGTAACTAGAATGTTACAAAAATTGAACCTCCAAAGTTTACAAAGGAGGATTTCGAAATGATTACCTTAAGCGGCATTATCTCTTTATAAACTATACAACGATCGCATCGCTCTAACCGCATTCGCAGAGTGCGTTTTGCATACTCTCCATTATTACACTGTGAAAAAAAAAAAAAAAAAAATTGCAAATTTCATGTACCGGTATCGGAAGCTTTTATATATAAACCAGTATATTAAATTTGATGCACAAATATTATCGAAAATTACAGTATTTTTAACGTAATTTTAAAATCCTTTGGGTATTATTAAAGAACTTTGATTAAAAATACCACTTTTTATCATTTTTTATTTACCGTAGATTAATTTCATATAACATTTTTATATTAAATTGAATATACTAGTTTATCCACACAAGCTTCCAGTACAACGACGGTGTTTCGCGGTGTTTCGCGGTGTTTCGCGGTGTTTCGCGGTGTTTCGCGGTGTTTCGCGGTGTTTCGCGGTGTTTTTGACATATATGCGTACGGAACGTTTCGGAGTCTCCGATCGCATGTTGACTAGCACTCATTCCAACTGAAATTTTGCCAATTTAGATTTAAAACATGCGAACCAATTATATTTGATCTTGTTCGAGTGGCTACATAAGATAACGAAGGAACCGGCGCTAGTATGACTAATTTTTCCCTTACGACTTGCGTGCAAGTTTGGTTCTCCTGACAAAACATAAATTTCCATCACATTATTGTGTCAAATTTTTTTCTGCTAATTTCGCCGGCGTCTTTTTCAATCGATAAACAGGAATCAAAGAATGTCATTTTTCACTTTGGAACATGTAAAGATATGTTCCAGAGTGAAAAAAATGACATTCTTTCATTATAAATCATATATTCAGACCATAATGACAAAACATATTACTATATATCGCGTATCCGAAGAAATACCATCACTTCGACATACTTAAAAAAAAAAAAAAAATGTATCATCGTAAATTTACTAAACATACCTGTGACTCTTTTTCCCTAACGCTCCACACACGCAAAAAGGTCATAACAGGACGAGGAATTTTGCGCATGAAACGGAATTGAGAAACGAGACTGACGGAACGAGAAGCGAAGCGGTAAAGACGAAGACGCGGACGAAGAAGAGCTCACGAGGTTGTTGAAAGAACCAAGACGTAAAAAAAAAAAGATTAGAAGAAGATCGTGCTGCAGAGCGACGCAAGAGTCGCGGTCTCGGGACCTTTGTGAAAAATCGTGTTATAACCCCAATTTAATTTTATGACCGGTATTATGGTACGGGGGGGAGGAATTGTGTTGTATATATCGGGGGCGCTACGGCATAATAGCCGTACATGGCCGAGCGTTCGTTCGCGTCCGCGTATAATAATGGAGCGGATGGAGGGGTGGCGAAGAGTGGTTTTGGGACGATGACGATGCTGAGGAAAGCGAGAGAAGGAGCTGAAGAGTGACGGGAGTAGAGAAGTAGGAAGAGAGAGAGAGAGAGAGAGAGTGATAGAGGGTAGGAGGGGACAAAAGGTGGAGGACTAATAATCAGTTGTAACCCGAACCACGTCGTAAACCGCAAAACAACGAGAATCGAAGCCGGTGCGGTGCGGCGCGGTTTTCGAAGTAGAATGAAACGACGGAGGGAAGCAAGGCCTCGATAAGGGGTCGACAGACGAGAATGCGGAACAAGGAGGACATACGGAGAAAACTTTGTTGCGCATTTTTTACAGAAATTTGCAAAACAGAAATTTACAAAACAGAAATTTACAAAACAGAAATTTACAAAACAGAAATTTGCAAACCAGAAATTTACAAAACAGTAATTTACAAACCAGAAATTCAAAAACAGAAATTTTAATATCGACAACAGCATTTAATATCGATAATTTTCCTCCCATCTATCGCCGTATTAATCGTTCGTGTTTCAAATATTCGCATGTTAGTAAGAGCTATTAATCAATCATGTATAAAAAATGCATAATAAAAAGGTATTCAAACATTATAAATAAATATTTAACAAATATTCAATTTTAATATATCGTTCTTTAACATTTCTTCATAAAAATCGACCACATTCAAAACGACCTTAAGAACAAAAAAATCGTTTATACTTCTGCAGTCAATTTTATATGCATATTTTTAATATCGTAGGTTTCGGGAAATTTCCGAACTAATTGATTTCTGTCAATAGGTAATCGAATATTTTCTCTGCCAATAAACTTTGCATTGATTTTCCGAAAATGTTATATATAACTTGAATAACAGGGCCACAAAGTTTCATTTAACTGAATTAAAGACAATTTTGAAAAAACCAATAATTTTTTTGTTTAGTTATTTTTTCTTCGAAATTTACTAATTCGGGACCCTTTCGGGAACGCTTCGGACGAGACCGCTCAAGTGGTCATTATTCGAAAGAAATTCGTGGTTCCTCATCCGCGATCGACCGCATACCTTTTCGCAGCTTCTCCTGATTGCGCAGGGCTCGCCAGGGTGTTTACCCGTTAGCCGGCCCGCCGGACATTCGTCCAATTCTCGATGGCCATCAGACGTGTCCGGTGGCGCCAAGAATCGTAAACCGGAGGTTCCTTCGACGGTTCTCCCGTCTCGCCGAATCGTACCGATCGGGACGGTAGCCGATCGCTCCATTCCAATTCGCGTTTGTGTCAAATCGCGTCTTCATTCTCAATTAGCATTTTTCAAACAATTGGGCATACACCCAGAAAAAACGTTATTCCAATCAAAGAAAATTTATTCACTCTAGAACTGATGTATCATTCCTTCTACCTTCTAACTCGTGACTGGGGTACATTTGTACCCCAGACGTTTCTTCTACGTACGAGGGTCCTATGGGCAGTAAATTGGTTTTGCCGCACCGGAATCTCTTCGTTTTTTTCATAAGGAAGCGAATGGTATGAGGCAAATTTGATTTTATTAAAGTTTAGGGGGTGAAAATCACCCTTAAAGTCCATAACGTAACGAAAATTGGCAAAAACCGAACTTTTTGTGAAAAACGCCATTTTATAGGGGACACATCAGGCTATTAGGAAAAAAATAGTCCCATTGTATTCCGTTCAAAAAGTCTATTTATTAGAACATCTGAAAATGGGGGAAGAATGTAAAGCTTATATGGGAAAAATCAATGAAAACGGAATCAAAATTGGTTTTACATGGGTTTTAACATTTTTTTTTGTTTTGAAACACTGTAGATAATTAACGATAATGATAATTAGTATCAAAATTATAAAGAATTATAAAAAAAAAAATGCCGGCCGTATTCGTTCAAATTCTATAATACTAACTTACATTCGATAGTTCTAACAAAATAAAAAAATTATAACTTACTTACATAAAACTCTAACCGGAACTCCTGACTGGGGTATTATGGTACCCCAAACGCTCCGCATCAGCGTTCTGTGCGACAGCCAGCATATAACTTCAGATCATAGAACTAAATTATCGCGGAGGTCGAAATTCGGTAATGTCAATTTCTACTTTAGGAGCGCAGTCTGGATATCGTCTGGGGTACTTTCGTACCCCATACATGAGTTCTGGGGTTAAACTTCTATAACCACGAAAGAGAATGAGTGTTACCGCATGGGTATTATCGGGAAAAATTTCCCGATAAGGGACGTCCATAAAGGACGTCCGCGAATTTTTAATACTTTCTGTCCGCTCTCCCCCTTATCGCACTTCGTCACAATTTCTGCCCCCCCCCCTCCCCTCCTACGGCATGTCCGATGGTCACAACCAAAGACCCCCCCCTTCTACCTATAATATTGAGTTTAACATGTAAAATTACTAGATAAATTACTAATAAAATTCTTATCGCTGCCATAATTATAACAATTAAAACAAGAGAAGTATGTAAAACTCTCGATCATTTTATTGGTCATCGGTGCTTTGACTTCGGTTGATTACACACAACAGATTTTAAAAACAAGGCGTTTTATCTGATTATGCCATGATTTGATGCTTTAACAGGTATCGGGTAATGATTAACCCATCAAATAACATGATATTCGTAATAACATCATGTAATAAATATTGTGTTACATGTTATCACGTGAATTACATACAGGTTACAAAAGTATTTTGTACTTATTTAAAACGATTAAAAATTATATAAAAAAAAAAAAATAGAAGCTAATGCGATACCACTTTCGCTCTAAGCTTGCAAATTTTCATATATGATACAGGAATTTTTTCAGATTTTTTCATTTCATTTATATTCACTGAAAAAAAGAAAGAAAAAGCTCAAAAAAACGTCTAGAAACAAACCTTTTACCATTCTGAGATTAGACTTAAAAATGTTCATATCAAATACAGGATTTTTCAGAATTTTTTCAGGATTTTTAATACCGGCTACAAATATGTCCACTCTGAAAAATGGTAATTAATGAAAATTTACAAAAAATCCAAAAAAATTGAGTGATTTTTAGAGTTAGAACAATATTATAAAAAATTAACAACCGAATTGAAGAGAACGAGGGTCCGACATAGGTCGAATCAGTGTGGGATGTCCCATATGCATTTTATCGTTATTTTCAAACGGAGAAAGTATAACTTTTGAGGTCCGCCGAGTGTTTTAGTAGCGGACGTCACATCCCGTCAAACCGTCCCCCTAGTCACGCGTAGTCACATTTTGAGAACCCCTCACCCCCCTAGAACCACGGACGTTCTTTATGGACGACTCCTAAAGCCCACACATCCCTAAAAAAAAAAAAAAAAAAAAAAAAAATCATTCATAATCGTGTTCCTTAACTTATATTACTAGTTAACTCATACCACAAAAATTACCCAAAAATAAAAAGTAAAAAAAAAAACCACCTTTAAGGATATCCAGCCAGGATAAAATAATAAATTGGCATCAAGTCTCTGCAGCCTCGATCGAATGAAAATTGGCGAAACGCCGTATCGCCCGTATCGCCAGTGGGGTTACACAAAACAGCTCAACTACCGAGATGATCGTCACCGGTGGCTTTTTCGCTACGGCAAATCGAACCGGAGAGAGGCTCTAATATCTCGCGAAACCGAAATTACTATAATATTGGGTGCTCGCGAACGCGGGAGGAACGAAGGCGCCGCGCGTTCGCCGGTCGCAAGTTGCATATTCGTCTCGATTATTATTGATTGCTGCGGCGGGGAAGGAAGCGGAGAAACGGTTGGAAGATCTCTGGGGGAAGGTGAGGATTTTTTTTGGGGGAGGGGGGGAGAGAAATATAAAATTGCCACAGGCAGAACTCTCTATGTTTACGCGAGATCTCCCGAAAAAGCATGAAATTACTGATAATGACCCGGCGAGGAGGAAGAGAACGAGTGGGGAACCGGCCGCGGTATGAGGTCGTTTCACAAGTGCGTATCCGTTCACCGTGCGAATCGTGTGCCCGTCCAGTTAACAATGCCCCGGCGCTATAATCACCCGGAGGATTTTTAGTTTTGGCGGGGATTGGCCCGGTGATTGGCGCCACATTATGCGCGTCGCGATACACTCGGCCGAGTCACGGATTTCTCCGGCGTCTCCTAGCCTCGAAACTAACTCACTCGAGCCGTCTTTCGGCAACGTTTAAATCAAATAAATAAATATTTATTTGATAAAAAATAAATATCTGTTTCATAAAAATAAATACTTGTTTGATAAAAAATACTTGTTCGATAAAAAATACTTGTGCGATAAAAAATACTTGTTTGATAAAAAATACTTGTTTGATAAAAAATACTTGTTTGATAAAAAATACTTGTTTGATAAAAAATACTTGTTTGATAAAAAATACTTGTTTGATAAAAAATACTTGTTTGATAAAAAATACTTGTTTGATAAAAAATACTTGTTTGATAAAAAATACTTGTTTGATAAAAAGTACTTGTTTGATAAACAAAAATTTGTTTGATAAACAAAAATTTGTTTGATAAACAAAAATTTGTTTGATAAACAAAAATTTGTTTGATAAACAAAAATTTATTTGATAAACAAAAATTTGTTTGAAAAACAAAAATTCGTTTGATCAAGTGAATACTTGTTTGATAAAGTAAATAAATATTTATTCGAAAAAAATTAATATTTTGTAGTGGTATTTATTTATTTATTTCGCCTTCTGCGGAAGAATCCTCTTGGCAAAAGGGTGAGCCATATACAAAATTTACAAAAAATGTTTCTGTTTTTAAGTAGAATTTGAAGAAATTTCTAAAATTTCCGTAATCACATATTTCATTATTTCTCTACCTTATAAATATTAACTAACAATAATTCGCAGAACGGTACAGGTTTTTTACTAATTAAAAATCATTTTTTTGGATCCGACGGCTTTTTTTTAACGAATTTATGATTTGTCGAATGCGAGGAATCACACGAGTTCTGAAATATCTCGAGACGACCTCGGTCCAACTAGAGTGCAATTCCAGATGATATGCTTCTCCTTTCCCTTTTAAAGGCCTTTTAATGGAAAAATCTTTTTTCAATATTCCTAACGATTAAACCGTAAACAAACATTATTGGAAAACTAATGCGCTCCTGAAGACGCTAATTAACTTAATTATTAAATTCGTATGGCATTTTTTTCATTTAGTAAGCAGTCAAAAATTTCTGACTTCATATTTGTGTAACCCCTTAATAATTACTTGTCAAAGGAAAAATTATCTCGTGTCGATAAAAGACCGGGCATGCACAATTTTTCAAATTTTACCGGTGACCCGCAAATAAACATTCATTTGAAATTAATAAAAATTCATTTGAAATAAATACGCATTTATTTG
This sequence comes from Amblyjoppa proteus, assembly GCA_963922035.1. Classification (NCBI taxonomy): domain Eukaryota; kingdom Metazoa; phylum Arthropoda; class Insecta; order Hymenoptera; family Ichneumonidae; genus Amblyjoppa; species Amblyjoppa proteus. Next base: position 14,353,331 of record OY998231.1, on the reverse strand, counting down.
AAATAACTAAACATTTATTTGATATAACTAAACATTTATTTGATATAACTAAACATTTATTTGGAATAAATAAACATTTATTCGAAATAAATAAACATTTATTTGAAAGAAATAAACATTTATTTCTAATGATTAAATATCAATTTGTCGGATACCCATAAAATAACTTATTTATCCGTGTGTGCATGTCCTTGGAGAAATCATTACGCTCGTTGCAACGGCAGATACGAGAAAAATTAATAAGCGAATGTTCCACAGAAGATGAAACAAGCTGCCGGTCACTTGTGTATACGCTCGCAGTGTGAGAACGTCGGAAGCGAAAGCCCTTGTACAGGGAAGCCAGCGTAAACCAACTCCGGGGAAGGCTCAAGCTCGTTCGTTGGCTCATTCGAATTGCCGGGAAGAGACGGACGAAGGGTCAGTCGAGAGGAGGCGGTACGGAGCGGCCAGGAGTTCGGCTTCGGCTGCCGGCCGCCGTAAAAACGTCAATTAAAGTGTTTTATTTGATCCTTCGTTAGAACGTTGAAATGGAATTTTGATTTATAACTGCCTCGGCCCTGGTCCCTCTCATACTTATACACGGTATATCATATTCCGTATGGACCACTGTCGCACACTGGTGTGTGTGAATATTGCGCCAATACCACGCCGCAACGAAGTGCACGCACTTTAATATTTACTACCTATACTGATAAGTCGTGGAGACCGTGTGTCCCACATCTGTGCCTGGATATGTGTGAGTTAACGCGACATGAGAATACTCTCGTTCGCGGTTTCGCGGGCCGGCGTAAATGAAATAAATAACAGGCTGTAATTATTCCATGGGCCCGATCGGCAGGGAGAGTTGTCTGGCGTTTCATTGCCATAAAAACTGCACGTCGTTGTTAGCTATCTCGGTTGTAATTATCGCAAAGCTCACTCTTCAGTGTGTTAGACAGGTGTCGGTCAAGAAATTCCGATACTTTGCAACAGTTTCATATATCACAATTTCTATGAACACGACGAAAGTTCCTATTTTTGTTATCAATGAGTTACATACAGAGTTGGGTAAAAGCGCAAAGTACCGCTACGTACCTGTAAGTACCTAAAAGTACCGACAAGTCCCAACAAGTACCTCGAAGTACACTGCTGTTTATGAATGCTTGGATTTCCTTGCGTATTGCTGGATGTCTCGCTTGATGTCCCGCTTGATGTCTCGCTTGATGTCTTGCTTGATGTCTCGCTTGATGCTTTCTTTAATATCTTCGACCCCATGAAGACATGCACCAAGATATCCAAGACGATAAAAAATCAGAAAATGTAGGCATTCATGAACAGCAGTGTATCTATACGTACCTACAAGTGCCTACAAGTATCTACAAGGACTTATAAGTACTTATTAGTACCTAGAAGTACCTATAAGTACCTATAAGTACCTATAAGTACCTATAAGTACCTATAAGTACCTATAAGTACCTATAAGTACCTATAAGTACCTATAAGTACCTATAAGTACCTATAAGTACCTATAAGTACCTATAAGTGCCTATAAGTACCTATAAGTACCTATAAGTACCTATAAGTACCTATAAGTACCTATAAGTACCTATAAGTACCTATAAGTACCTGTAAGTACCTGTAAGTACCTGTAAGTACCAATAAGTAACTGCTATGAGTGCCTATGAGTTTCAGGATCGAGTGGGAATAAAATAAACGTATTGCCTCCTCCCAGGGTCTGATTATTATTATATCTGCTTAGTCCTCTAAGGATCCACTCTTAGATCCTAACTGTTCCTAAGTCACCATAAGAGCCCCTTTACGGTCTGATTATACTATCGGTCGAATCTTAAGATGTCAGTCTCAACTTAAGATCTCTCTTGAGATCGATGTTTGATTCGAAAATCATCGTGTCCTTAAGATCGTTCCTAAGTTCGAATTTTAAGATCTATCTCAAGTTCGAAATTAAGATAGATCTTGACCACTGAATGAATGTCCTTTTTGAGAAACACCCTATTCCACATCAAATATAAAATAATCACAAAATATCCTCCATACTCCTGTGTCAAACGCTCTTCGAAAGAGGACTTTGACAGTAACTATTTTTTGACAATATTTTTCACTCGATAGTCCCGCTAAAGGGCTTTTTGCATAACCAATAAAACGGTTTCCGACTTTTGACTGGCGTATCTAGCCGCGGGCATTGTGAAATCAGCAACACCTTGTGGCAACACCTGTGATGGATCATTTCAACTGATCAATTTCGACACAACCTATTAATTTTTAGTGTTCCAATTCGTCGTTAACGTTCCTCGTCAGATAAGATCAAGCGTTTTTCGTAACAAGATTCATTGAGACCATAAAACCTTTTTGGAATCTGGTCTTCAAAATCCTGATCGATTGGAACAACGCTCCCATCTTTGTGCGATGTTGATTTCCAATAGAAGTATCAATACGAGTCGCGTTCGATAAAATATATATATATATATTCGCACGTTGAGCCGAGCAACACGTAATGACGAAGTCGATTTCAGTCGCGCGTTGGCTCACTCTCGAAGAATCCGTGGATTCTCATTCTCACAGTATCTGCCCTGTCTGTGGAAAATCTATTTTCGGTGAGCACTTCTCGCGTGATCCCATTTCTCAACGAATCATCAGCGATGATCGTCATGCGGTCACGTCATCGAGCGTATAATTTCGCGTGTGTTTATGCCTGTACCGATATAACCCCGCAATCTAATGGAAGAGATTGGGTAAAGAACAATAAATCTGCTGGGCAACACATCGGTCCGTCCGGCGATAAATAAATCAGCGAGATAAATGTTTTTATTCAACGGTGATGAACGACATAATTCACTGTCCGCTCCGTTGACAGTGTCGCAACACACGATTTTCGACATACTAGAGAGAAGATTTTAATATAAATTTTCGCTTCGGGAACGGTCCCAATGTACGCGCTACGTGGAAGTGTGTGTTTATGTAAGTCGAATCGACAAAGTTGCTGCCAATGAGCTCTACCGACGCTTCGAATCGTTCGTCACTCGGGAGGACAGTTTCCGATGGTTATTTTCAACCACAGTAAAACGAGAAAACATATCGGGGGAATTGCGGGGCCGACGAATTTATAACCCATGGGATTCCTCCTGAGCGAGGGAACGCGTTGCGGATCTTTTTGTTCACTCTCGCCGATGAGAAAGCGGTAACAAAAAATGTAAAGCCCGTTTTTTTCGGAGGTGTCGAACTTATCGGGAGAAAATTAAATAATTTTGTGTGCTAAACTTTCAGATGAAGATGCTGATAGTTTGCGTTTATAGGTTGCGCTAAAAATGCACCGACTGAGCTGCTTAACGATATGACATGAAATGTCATATCGACGCGGGGCAAAATGGGCTACCCAAAATTATCGCATAAATCGATTCATTATGGACAACAAACGACGGAAACTGAGGCAAAACGGGGACATAAAATGTCATATCGACGTGGGGCAAAATAGGGTAATAATGAAGCTAACAAAAGTTGACGCAAGTCAAATCAAAGGGTACCCCGTTTTGCCCCAGGTGGTTTGTTTTTAATGTCCTTTGAAAACCGGTGCCAATACAATTTTGGTGTGAAAAGGATACATGACAAAGGACAACAAAGGACAAAGGACAAAGGACAGAAAAATGATACATGACAAGGATAGGTGACAAAGGACACATGCTTTCAGTATCGTTGTAACAGGTTTTATTGCCTGGCATGCCCGTCCGCATCAGCAGGCAACTTCACGGCCTCACCAGCAGGTAACTTCACGTCCCTATCAGCAGCCACTTCACGCCCCCATAAGTAGGCAACTTCATGTCCCGTCAGCAGGCAACTTCATGCCCCGCCAGCAGGCAACTTCATGTCCCGTCAGTAGGCAACTTCATTCCCCGTCAGTAGGCCACTTCATGCCCCGTCAGTAGGCAACTTCATGTCCGCATTAGCATCCAACTTCACGCCCGTATTAGCAGCCAATTTCATACCCTTATTAGCAGCCAACTTTATGCCCTTATTAGCAGCCAACTGTATGCCCTTATTAGCCCCCGACTGGCTAAAGTACCGAAGTGGCTAAAGTATCGGTTTATAAAATTTGTAAAACTATAAAATATAAAATTTAACGCACTTGAACTGCGAGCGCGCGAACCGCGCGAGCCACAACACCTGCTAGTAGTCTATATTTTAATTATATGTATATCCTATAAACATTTGTAGTAAGCAATATAAAGTTTGCTTATTACAAACGACAATTACTTATTACAAAAGTCTTCCCTCATAACGCGACAGTGGGAGACTTCTCTCATCTGTAGCGAAGATTATCAAAGAGCTTATATAATTACGATTAATCAATTATGTCATTCTTTATTGTTAATTACTGCTATTATTGTTTATCGACAATATTCATTATTGTTACAACATTAATTGTTTCATACTTTTTAAAGTTACTTTTCTATTAACCATTTTTTATCGATAAATTATTTTTGTAACATTTTTTTTAGTCCTTTTAATTTTTATTTGTATTTTTTTACAAATATTTTTTAGTGTCCAGGCTTGATAATCAAGTATCCAGCGTGTTCCCTAAAGTATGAGAAAATCGGGAGTAAAAGTAGCGGCGAAGAGCCAACCAGCGGACCGTCAAAATGTTATTGTTTATTGTGGCCGATCGGCAGCTTGATTTATCAGACCAACCCTTTCCGATCCTCCCCGCGCCTATGCGTGAAATAGTAACATAATCCGGTTGATTTGTGACCGCGCCATTGTCCATGCTCCACTTGGACGGGAGCGGGGCGGACGATACTCTCTCATCCCTTCCTTTCACAGTTCCTCTTCCACGAAGTTTTTTTTTTTGCTCCTCCTCACTCCCTAACCATTCTTTTATTTCTCTCCATTTTTTTTTTTTTTTTTTTTTTTTTTTTTCAATTATTTTCGAACGTTATCGGACCGTGGCGAGCCTCTCACTTATCGAGTCGAATCGTAGGGAAGGATTAAAAATGGGGTTGGTGTCGCAGCCGCGACTGCTGTGCGAGCGTATGTAAATTTTCGCGGTGCAGGTTCACGTGATCAATTGCTCGTGCGACGTGCCAGTGTACCCATCACTATATACACGCAGCATTCGGTGTGAGCCGCCGGAGCGATCCTGCCGTTCGCCGCTGAAAGCGTTCTTCTCGATTTCGGTAATAATTGAAAATGTTTTTTTTTTTTAGACTATTATTTATATTCCTTTTTTATTATTCTCTTATCGATTTTTAAGCTACTTCAATTTGCGATTTCCTACAGTAAATTCTGGTATAAATTGTGACGGTTTTTATTTCATGAGATATAGACATTTTTTATGTTACGAAAAATGGTACCTAGTAATTTGCACATGGTTTTTAGACTTGACTCAAAAATATAATTAAAACTTGCATATTGAAATTTTCATATGGCTTTCTCGTCCCATGTTATTATTTTTGCTGGGAATTATAAGGCACGTTTCGTTATATCAAGTTTTTAACATCTTGCTTGAAGCGCTTAAACCTATTTTACGCATTTAGGAGTAAGGTTCTGTGTTGCTGTACACCGTTACAGTATTAGAGCGTACGGTCTGTCAGTACCACTAATTTTGTACAAAATTTTAACACTGCTTTCAACACACCGAAAAAAAGGTTTGGTAATATAAACCACACAGCTGCGGTCACGGAAAATTGGTTTGAATCAAACCAGGCGCATTTGAATAGACTACACCGTTGTTGAAACAATAAAACTGGTGTGATTGTGTCAACTGCGTGTAGCAGTTAAAGTGACTACAACGTTGGCTCGAAGTGAATCAAAACTGCATTAAATCAACAACATTTTTTTCGATTCAATCGTCTATACTGTCAACATACAGAAGGTAAATTATTTTGACTTGAATGTATGTGTGGTCAATTTGAAAAAAAAAATGTGATTCGATGTGTTCGTATATATACGAACATTTAGCATCTTGAAAATAATTTTATTCGGTTCGGCAAGACGTCAATTTAGTAATTCACAAATATTATATCCACAATGAACAACTTTCAAGTTATTTCGATATTTCAATATCAAATCATCGAAGTTGAATCTAAGTTAATGACGGAGAATAACTTATATATCCGATTCAAAATTATACATATCAATACGCGATTGTAGCGTAGTGGTAAGGTACTTACCCTTGGCTAAATCTCCCATTAATTACCATTAAAAAATCCCATTGGTTACCATTTACTATTCGTTAAAGATAATTCAATGGGGTTTTGCCAATGGTATCATTCCCGTTTGCACTACCATTTAATATACTATTCAATATGCCATTCAGTTTCCCATTCGTTGTATGGTATTTTTATCCCGCTGGCATTACCATTCGCGGAAAAATATGCTATATATAATTATCCACATTTCTACAGTGTCTAAATATATAACAAATAAAAAAAGCTGTAATGCTCCCGAAAAATATCTCCTATTGTTCATAAATAATTTCGGTTCTTAAGTTTACAGTTACTATTGTGGACTCATTTATCTGCAATTCATTATCACTTATACCATTTAAGTGGAAGTTGCTACTCACACACGTGATTCCCTAGTGTTTGTCGACTCGATTCTTATTCCTCGTCAACTATAAATAGTTAATCGTGGCATTAAAGATTCCCTAGCTTTTTACCGTTCGATTCAGTTCTCATTTATTCCCAATGGTAAGAAATACCATTTCAGCTGTTCCAGTTATCCTCCAATGGACTACCATTAATAACGAAGGGAAAAAGTAGCACTTTGTCACGTCCCATTGACGTGTCAGTGAATTCCCATTAATAACGAATGGGGGAAAGTTACACTTGAATTTTCCCAGTCCTTCGGAATTGGACTCCAATTAATAACGAATGGGAAAACGTACCATTTAAAATTTCCCACCGATTTGCCAGTGGAGTAGCATTAAGAATTAATGGTAGAAAGTACCGTTTCAATGTTACCCATGAATTTCCATTAGGATCCCATTGATTCCCTTTGGATACCATTCATTACCATTAAACGTCCAATGGAAAACTTTGTCAAGGGTAGGTCAGGATGCGTTGGGTTCGGGGTTGCGGCAAAGTGGCAATGGCAATGGAAAACTTTGTCAAGGGTAGGTCAGGATACGTTGGGTTCGGGGTTTGAGCCCTGCTAGGATATATACAATTCTAATTTGTAAAAATTGTGTTATATTGATAAGTAGCGATATAATGATAACAATTGAACATATAAAACGCGATGTAACCATGTATGGAATTAATTAGTAACAAATAACGTAAATAACCGTACTGGGACCCAACTCCAAATCGAGTTGGGCTAAATATTTTTTTCCTTTGTGAGACTAGATATTTGTTTCGAACAAAAGTTTTTTTTCGATGTGATTGCCTATTCTGTTCGATCAAACATATTGTTAGGTGGGACAATGAAATGATTTTTTTGATGCTGATGTGACTTTGTAGTCAACTTAACTAAATATTTCCTTCGCCACCCGCAACCACCGGATTAGGTTGATTCAAACAAATCTTATTTGATCTTACCAAACTTTTTTTTCGGTGCACCAAAGTAATGGAACTGTGATGCATTCTCTGTCAAGTCAGCCACTTTTTTTCGATCCTCTCAGATTTGTCCCATAATTGGCCAGATTTTAGGCTCACTTGAAAGTACTCTTTGAGCATCTTTTCAGATTTTTAAAAATATCCATTTAGAATATGCGTTTTTTCAACTTCATGTATCTTGAAAGGGATAAAGCCGACCAAAAAAATATCTCTTTATTCATAAACTAGTTAATGCAATATGTGTTATATTTTTGTTCGTTCGATGTATAAAGAATCTACAAAAAAAATGGCAAAGTGGTACTCGACGTAGTTGCTAAGCAAAAGAAAATAATAATCTGATATTGATATTTAAATATTCGTTTTCTTGGAAAATACGTCTAGTTCCACATCGCCATTTTTTTTTAGATGTATCCTATATCACCGACTGCCCTGAGAATTTAACAGCAAAATTGAAGGCATTGCATTGGATGAAAAAGAAAATTGTAATACAAATATTATATTACAATATTTTTTTGATTATCAACTACGTCGAGTACCGGTTTGACCATTTTTTTGGAGGTTCTTCATACATTTCCAAATACCGTGACAAAATGGTAGCGAAATCGAAGGTGTCGCATTGCACGGAAAAATATAATTTTCATTGCTTTCTGCTAAAAATAGCCTTTGCAATATGAACAAAAAATAACACATGATGCATTAAATCGTTAATGACTAAAGAGAACTTTTTCGTCGTTAGATTTTTTTTGCCCGACTTATCCCATTCAAGATATATGAATTTGAAACAAAAACGCATCAACCTAAATGGATGGATTAAAAAATCTGAAAAAATTCATAAAGGCTACTTTCAAGTGATACTAAAATGTGGCCCATTATGGGATACATCTGAGGGTCGAAAAAAAAATGGCTCAGTTGACGGAGAATGTCTCCTATATGTATCACATGGCGGTGTCAATGTAGCTCCAGCGAGTGGTGTTAATTTCGCCTAAATTCGAGAAATTCCGGCAAGAATTGCAAACACTTCCCGATCTTATAAAAATCTAAAAAAAATTCATACTTATTATAGGCACTGAAAAGACTAATTTTGCTTAATAATAATTTCAAAATGTTATTAACAAATCGTTGAAAAAAAATTGTCCATCGAAATATGCGGTAACTCAACTTTTTTTTTCAATGAAAATGACTCGTTCATTTTTCGAAATACGTATGAATTTTTTCAGATTTTTATCTTCATTTTGATTTTTGCACATTTTTCCATGTAAAAAGCAAGAAAAATCAAAATGAAGATAAAAATCTGAAAAAAATTCATACGTATTCCGAAAAATGAACGAATCATTTTCATTATAAAAAAAGTTGAGTTACCGCACATTTCGATGAACAATTTTGTTTTCAACAATTTGTTAATGACATTTTGAAATTATTATTATGTAAAATTGATCTTTTCAGTCCCTATAATAAGTATGAATTTTTTTCAGATTTTTATAACATCAGGAAGTGTTTGCAATTCTTGCCCGAATTTCTCGAATTTAGGTGAAATGAACACCACTCGCTGGAGCTACCTTAAGGTAGTACTTGCGGTACAGTCCCGCCAAACGTGAGTTTCAGACAAAATTTCGGACACTTCTTGACGAGATAAAAATCTGAAAAAAAATCGAGTGTATAGGGAGGTGCTGCAAAGATTGTTTTCGTGAAGTAATAATTTCACTTTGTTATTAACAAATTGAAGATAAAAATCATTATTCAACAAATGACCCGGCAACTTACCTATTTTCCTCCATAAAGATAATATTCGTTTATTTTAACGAATGCGTATGAATTTTTTCAAAATTTCTTGTGATCTTTGAAAATTGCGTTTTTTCACAGCTTGAACATAGAAAAGACGCGATTTTCAAAGATTACAAAAAATTCTTTAAAAATTCATACTTACTCAGAAAATTAAACTGATCATTTTTATAGAATAAAATAATTCAGTTGCCGGGTAATTTGTTGAATAATGATTTTTATCTTGAATTTCTTAACAGCAAATTGCAATTATTATTACATTTGATTTTTTTTTTTCAGATTTTCATTCCATCGGCAGGTGTTAGAAATTTTCTCTGAAACTCACCTTAGGCGGGACTGCACCGCAAGTACTATCTTAAAGCGGTGTTGAATTCAACGCCGTTTTTTTTACACTGTAAAAAAAAAAGTTGCATTATCGCAGGCGAAATGCAATTGTCGCCGTTCGAGAAGCGTACACGTATCGCGTACGAGTGTCGAAGGATATATTCCAGCGGGCAGTAAATAGCTTGTTCTCTCGTAAGTAAGTAGCTGCGCAGTCATTAATAAGCCCGGGAAGCGTAGGGTACACCGTACGGTGTTGTATGGCCCTTTAGGTGCGCGAGAGATGGTAGCGCCGAGCATTATGGCGTGAAGCGGCGGGCGGTCCCTTCCGTTTGACGAGAGCCATTCATCATCATCCACCTACGTTGATACTTACGTTCACCACTCAAGCACGCGTTTCTCGGTCCTCTGACCCATCTGTCACGCGTCACAAGTAAAAGCGCTCTCGCTGCCACAACACTACTCTACAGTATAGCTTCTGCCCACTACTTTATACTGCGGAGGCAGATCGGTAACATCGCTGATTGTCTCGTACAAAAATATCTTGGCTATGCCAAGTCTTTTGTATTCTGTGGGGTTTTAACATATTTTTTTTTTAGTTGCCCAGAACGGGGTAGCGCTGGCCACTTAATGAAGAATTCTGTTCTGATGTGTTCTGAAAATAAACTGTTCTCAATAAGCCAAAGATAAAAGGGAACCTTGAAGTATCTACTACACGTCACTTAAGGAACGTTGGATGAGATAAGAAGCTGATTGTTATTTTTTTCAGATGAAATAAATGTGGCGATGATAATCATCGCGAACACTGTTGGTGTGATCGGGGTCACTTCATTTATTGTCATTAAAACGGCGAAATAGATAGATGTCACACGCAATATCGTGTTTTTATTTAGTTACAAGTGTAGAATCAATATTAACCGTCGCAACGAAGAGATAATGAATCCATAGTGCATGATACGAGAACGTAACCTATAGCTGCGAATACCATTAAAACTTGACAGATACTTGATAGGTAGATACGCTACGGATACGGCACTTGAATAGTACTCGAATGGTACTCGAAGTGTACTCGAATTGTACTCGAATTGTACTCGAATTGTACTCGAATTGTACTCGAATTGTACTCGAATTGTACTCGAATTGTACTCGAATTGTACTCGAATTGTACTCGAATTGTACTCGAATTGTACTCGAATTGTACTCGAATTGTACTCGAATTGTACTCGAATTGTACTCGAATTGTACTCGAATTGTACTCGAATTGTACTCGAATTGTACTCGAATTGTACTCGAATTGTACTCGAATTGTACTCGAATGGTATTTGAAAAGTCAATTGAGAAGGTATTAGGCAGAGCTTGGGACATACTGGTGGGTTTCCTCGAGAAGTACTTAAAAATACCTCAAGTGCAAAAAAAACTTGAAGCACGAGGTAGATTCCGAATCTTTGTACTTTGTGCTTCAAATACTTGTGAAACTTGTACTTTATGCTTCAGATACTTGTAGAACTATATACTTTGTACTTCAAGTACTTGTGGAACTTTGTACTGTGTGCTTGAAATACTTGTAGAAGTTTGTACATTGTACTTCCAGTACTTGTGGAACTTTGTATTTTGTGATACAAATACTTGTAGAAGTTTGTACTCTGTACTTCAAGTACTTACGGAAAGGGGTACCAGAGCTGGGCAGAAGCTCTGAGTACCTACTATTCGGATTCGAGTACTCAAGTATGTGAACTGTCGGTTATGCACGATATACTTGGAAGGCTTCCACCCTATGATACGAAATAAACTGCTCAAAATTCATAGCAGGTACTTAGAGCTTTGGCCCAGCTCTGCTTCCTACAGTGTACATTCTACACGAAGTACTTTTTCGTCAATTGCCCTGCTTTGATAGAAAAATGACGACCAAGTTAACAACCGATGATCGATGAAGGAAAGCGTATTTGCGATGAAATAGTCAATCAAGCTGCACTGGCAGATATGTCTTGATCCGGTATTTTAGTGCCGTATGATGTGTAATCTGTTGCAGGATAGCAAAAGTCAATGGGTTTACAGTCTTATTGTCAGCACAGGACTGTGCCGCGCGGCGTCGAAGGGAGCCGAACCCCTGGCAGAGGGCCGCCGGCGATAACCTGCCAACGGTTCGCGCATTAGCTGGACAGATAGCGCTGTCTAATCGGAGCCCATAAATTACCAAATTAATATCCCGCGATGCCGACGTTGTGCCATCCGTCAGGTGTCAACTCCGGTGCAGATAGCGGCAATACTAGCATCTGCATCACCTTTCGCAAGCGGCAGGAACAGCAGCGGACTCCCGGCGCTATTCCTCCCCGAGCGGCGAGTATCAACTCACCCCCATGCTCCACACGGACATACGTCATCCTCCTTGCCACCGTCTGACGGACGGACCCACGTGTGCACTTGATTATCAAATTGCTCGTAGCGTCTCGCGCGCCTGAAACTTCGGTGCAATTCTTGCAGGAGAACTTAGGGTGATACGTCTAAAGGTCGGATCTATATCGGGTATTTCATGTGAACGGTCAGACGATCGAACGAAAAGTTGCAATTTCACCACAATTCATGATTATCTACAAGAGATTTTTGTAATTTTTTTTCAGAATTTTTGCATCGTATTTTTTTGAGATATCGAAAAATTGAACTTTGTTAAAAACCCTCTAATATCTTAAGAACTATCAGTCATACAAAAAAAAAAAACGTTTAAAACATAAAACTTGCAGTTTTCATTGAAACATCGAAAACAAAATTTTGTAGATTTTTTTAAATGCAATAAACATTCATTTCTATGAAAAATAGACTCAAATATTTCTTTTTAGGCAATACGTCATGTTTGATTTTTCTTTAAAAATTCCGGAATATACTCTCATGTACGTAGAGTGATCTCATATTTTTGTTTGGATGGACGAGACGTCCGTTTGATAGCTGTGCTCCGTTTAAGATCGATTTTTTTCTTTAAAAAAAGAAAGATATTTACTTTCCATTAAATTTTATAAAAATTGTGACACCATCGTCAATAATGGGAGTTAAAAGATCAAATAAAAAAAGGGATTGGAGATTTTTCATTAAAAACGGGATTTTAAAAGTGAAAAATCGATATTAAATGAAGCACAGCTATCAAACGGACGTCTCGCCCATTTAAACAAAAATATGAGATCACTTTACATACATGAGAGTATCTTCTGGATTTTTTAAAGAAAAATCAAACATGATGTATTGGCAGAAGAAGAATATTTCAGTCAATTTTTCATAGAAGTGGACGTTCATCGCATTCAAAAAAATTATCAAAATTTTGTTTTCAAAAGTTCATTTAATACTGCAACTTTTATGTTTTAAACGTTTTTTTGTACGACTAATAGTTTTTAAGATATGGGGGATTTAAAAGAAAAAGTAAAGTTTTTCGATATCTCAAAAAAAAAAAAAAAACGATTTAAAAATTCTGAGAAAAATTACAAAAACCCCTTGTAAATAATTATGAATTATGGTGAAATTACAACTTTTTTTTGGAGAGGGTCGAGTTTTTGATCGTTCGATTTCACCTGGAATACCGCATATGCACCCAGAAAAATGGTTTGTTAGATTAATTGTTAAATAAATCAATGCATTAGAATTCTGTTTATTCAAATGAAATGTTTTTTTATTTGTTCGAAAGAAATTTTTATTTATATACACTTATGAGAGTTACTTGATTTAACTAAATAATTTTATTTACCTATAGCTGTACGCGCGAAAACAATTTCATCAAATATCGACTAGTCACGATATTTAAAATCAAAAATTTAAGTAAGCGTTTCTTTCAATCAAATAGATGCAAGATTTAGATTATGGACGTCGCCAATTCCCAGACTAGGCAGCATGCGCGCTGTGCGTTTCCGTCCGACAACCAACGTCGTACAGCTATATCGGCCCTCACACGTTCGCGTCGTAGTGTTGTGAAAACGATTAATGGGAGATCGTGCGAGAAGAATGGACGACGAAAAACGGTGGTCTTCCTAATCAACGCGGGCTTAGAGAGCTACCGGGAGATCTTCGTACCTAAGTACGAAGATTTTTGTACGAAATATATTCACATTCCGCGAGGTGTGAGGAACCATCGGCACCGTGTCACCACGTGCCGATGGTTGTCGTTATGCCTGGAATTAACTTCATCTCCATACATTGCATATTAGATAATATTAGATAATATGCCTTACGTAATTCAGTAAGTAATTAAGACCAAGTCTGTACAATGTACCGTTCAAAATAAAATTTTTTTATTATATAATGCATTATTTATTTGATTTTCGCGAAAAGCAAAGAAGAGGTTTATGGAGAAAAAAAGGAAAAATCGATAAAAAAATTTATTTACAATAAATAAATAATACATTTGTTTCAACTACAACAGCATATTAGATCCAAATAAACACACTAAGTAGATAATACGTATGAAGTTAAATAAAACATTATATTTGATACTAGTACAATGCCGATCTAGTCGGCAAATACACAAAGAAACAATTTATATGTTCTAAATAAATTTTATTTGTTACAAAGAAAATAAATGATTTCTTCTAAATAGATTTTATTTGTTACAAAGAAAATAATTTATTTGTTCTAAACAAATTTTATCTTTTGCAAAGAAATCATTTCTCTGGGTGTACCCCATGTAGAGTGATTGGATGTGACCAATAGTTGGGCGAAGCTTGGTACCGAAGGTTGCGAACGTTGGCACGCGAGCCTGGACCAATCGTTCAGGGAGCCTTGGATGATAAGGACTCGCCAATATTGACTCGAAAATGAACTTAAGTTAGTTCTGTCGCTTGGTATTCATTTCGCATCAGTTCGAGAAAAGTGAGATAAAATTGCAAGTACTTCTCGATGGTATAAAAATCTGAAAAAATTCATGCATATTAAAGGTAGTGAAAAGATTGATTTCGCATAATAATAAGTGAAAAATGTTGTTAACAAATTAAACAAAAAATTAATTGTTTAACAAATTACCCCGCCAACGATTTTTTTTTGTTGCGAAAATGATTCGTTCATTTTTCTGAATACGTATGAATTTTTTCAGATTTTTCAATTAGCTTTGAGTTTTGTGCTTTTTTCCATATAAAAAAAAATTCAAAGAAAATTTAAAAATCTGAAAAAATTCATAGGTACTTAGAAAAATGAACGAATCATAAAAAAAAAGGGTTTCCGGCAAATTTGTTAAACAATTTTTTTTTCATCGATTTGTTAATAACATTTTGGAATTATTATTACGAAAAATTAATCTTTTCCGTATCTTTACTATGCATGTATTTTTTCAGATTTTTATACCACAGAGAAGTATTTGCAATTTTATCTCATTTTTCTCGAACTTATGCTAAATGAATACCAAGCGCCAGAACTACCTTAAGATCGCTCTTGTGAACGAACACGGTGAACACGTTTTATGACGGCAATATAACATGGAAGTTACATGTAACATAACAGAGTTATTGATCCGATATATAGACGGTATATAACATGAAAGTAATATGTAATGTTTCAATTGTCATATGCACTTAATGTAACTATAAGTTACATTAAGTTAAGTGATATAACTATAAGTTATGTATAAAAATTGTGTAGACGTTACATAATATATTTGTAACGATGTGAGTGTAACTTTCGTGATAATTAGGTAATGTTAATGGCGTATAACGTAATTACAGTATAATAATGTCATGGGACTCCGTCAAGCTTATATAACATGTTTATAACAATGTTTATGACCATTACCCGTGCAGAAATTTAGTCAGGGGTGTTGTCTGGGCCTGTAAAATCATAAACGTGGAGGAAAATTCGGTTAAAATTTAAGCCACGATTTTATTTTAGAACGAAGAATTACCAATCCGAGTAGTCTAAATAAAACTCTACAAAATAAGAAACGAAAAGAAATATAACCCGTATCAAACATTGAATCAATTGCCTTATTCGTTATCACGTTTCAACTCTATTTCATATTTCACTTATTTCATGATATTACAAAGTACAAAAAAGAAATACACTGATGAAAAATATAAAAGAAAATACAAGCAACTTATAACATTTCGGAAAATATCCGGTGTCTATCTCGTTTTCCGGTGCACACTCAATCATACGCATTCACCACACTTTCTTCATCATCACCCATTCCCGCATATCACATAACGTAAACGGCCCAGTTTGTGACCCTTTTAGAGCTGCGGTGTCAGTTTTCTATTAATTGCGAATACGGGATATTGTCACAATGAAAATGAACTGTCTCAATACGTGCATTAAAACTTGCTGTATGAAATTCACATATTATGCAAATGAAATAATCGAGAATTTTTATAATAATATTGATTTAATAATGCTTGCGTATTGCCGGGGTTTCTGACCCTGTGAACCCACCCATGTCCCAGTTTGTGACCCCCGCGTGAGCCCGGTTTGTGACACTCACGGACCAGTAACTTACCGAGTTTCTGAAACTTCTCTTTCTATGTCAATCGGAACGGATCCAATTGCATTATTTATGTAATTTTGGGGTTAAATTTTAGGTACAAACAATGAAAAAGATTTAACTGGCATAAAAAACAATTTGTAACATAATTAAATGCCAAAATATTTGAAATAATATATTCTGACAAACTTTCAGATTATCACAATTTGATGAAAAAAACAAAAAAATTAATAAATTATCGAGTCGGCAATAAGCCAATAGACATTTAATTAATTTTCTATGTAATTCTATCTTAAATCAAAATAAATAAACAATCCTAATGCTCGGACACAACAGGTAAAAAATCGAGGGTCAGAAACCGCTACATAACCTTAATTATGTGACGGGGTAATTGACCCCACGAATTTAACAAAATAACCGAACAAAAGTAGGATTCTTTTTTTCACATTGATAAAGTGGTTCTTTCTAAACATTGTGATATAAGTTTCATGCAGTTTAATACTTACTTGAGTTTGAAAACACACTATTCCGCAATGGCCGGAGCTAGTGATCTCCGCTTAGCAATGCTGTTCCAAATCGACTAAAGTTCATATCGAACCATTCGCGCATAAATTTAATTGCTAACCATCCATTTTAACAAATATGTGTGCGCACTGCAAAAAAAATTTGCTTGAAAATTAATAAACCGGTACTGGAAGTTTTTATGCACAAACCGTTTTGTAACTTTCAAGTATCTATACGTCGCAATTTTCAAGTGACGGTTTATGAAAAAGGAAGCCGGTGTCGGAAATATTACGATACCTTCGTTCTTGAAATGTAAGAAGCTATTGCCATGTTTGTGTGAATGTGGTTCCTGAAATTTCAAGTAAGGTCTGGACGTTTTTGTGCACTGAAAAAAAGGTTTGGCCCAACACAATCTGGAGTTAGGTTCCGGTATAGTTATTTACGTTATCGGTTACTAATTAATTTCATACGTGATTTATATCGTGTTTTATATGTTCAATTGTTATCAGTACATCGCCACTCATCAATATAACACAATTTTTATAAATTAAAATTTTATATACTCTAGCAGGGCTCGAACCCCGAAACTAACGTATCCTGACCTATCGAACGTTTCTTGTTCACAAATGTTCACAATTGTTTTCTTGTTAATTTTACAAAAATATCTTGTACATTTTACAAAAATGTCTGTCAATTTTACGAATACTTTTTGTAATATTAACAACTAAAGAATTGTGGACGTTTGTGGACAAAAAAGGTTTCTTAAATGTACAAATCTTTTCTACTGTGTAGGGCTGTACAGTTGAGCCATGTTAGCCGTCTGAAAAATCTTATGCGGCTAATGTTCATTAGAGTTTGGCCGACCAAGCCGTCTCAGCCATCTAAGATGTTTGGCCGGCTAACAATTAGCCGCGTCTTAGCCGGCTATTAATTTTTATTGTGAGTTACAAGAAAATTGATCAAATGAATGAGACATTTATTTTTGGCATATTACCTGTTGTATTGATTCATTTCTGTACTATTATTTGCTTAGATTCGACAACCTTTAAGTTTTTTAAAATCTCATTCCCACAAACGAATTTTTATACCGAATATTAGAGAAGTCAAACACGACGTTGGCGTTGAAAAAAGTTGAAAATTGAAATTTTCATATCGCCTCCTCATAAAAGTTGAAAATTGACATTTTTATACCGTTTTCTCACAATGTTTCTTTATTCGCAAAGCTTCCTCTACGAGAACGCCAAAAATAGAGAAACTGCTTTCTATATACGATTTCCACTATTGAATAGGATCTTTAGTCCGAACAATGGGACTCACGCAAATATTATAAACAAATAATAGTACAAAAATGAATAAATACAACAAGGTAATGTGCCAAAGATAAATGTCTCATTCATTTCGTCAGTTTCCTCGTAGTTCACAATAAAAATTAATAGTTGGCTAAGCCGCGGCTAATTGTTAGTCTGCCAAACCATCATAGCCGGCTGAGACGGCTTAGCCGGCCAAACTACATATAATCTCCATTAGCTGGATAAGATTTTTTGGCCGTCCAACACAGCTCAACTGTACATCCCTAATTCAAATATGAATTATTCATATTCAATTCGTGGTGAATTATTCAAATTTTTAAATGTTCGCACATCCCGACTGTCCAATCGTTGGTGCCATTGCCTCGCTAAAAAAAAAAAAAAAGAAAAATCGAACATTCCGAAAACTTACTACCGAAAAAAAAACGTGAAAATGACTTGCACAATTACTTCCTCATGTTTATGGTTTTGCGCATAACTTCCTCTCTGATGAATTTCATTCTTCAATTCTGGCTTTCTCATAGAGGAAGCTATAATTAACATACAATGTTTAACTCTTTTTAATTGTATTTTTGAGTTCAGTATAAAAAACCATGTGCAAACTAATTTGCACCTTTTTTCGTAAGATAAAAAAACGTCCATATGTCATAAAATGAAAACCATCAAAATCTACACCCGAGTTTATTATAGGGAATCACAAACCGAAATTTGCGTATTTCGTGATTATAAAGCAATTTTTAATGTATTCTTCACCGCTGATTACATAAATATAACTCATTTTACTCTTTGCGTGATATTTCATTCAAAAACTCGTGTTAGACGTAAAAAAAACAAATTTTTCAAAAAATTCTAAATTTTCAAAATCTCATAAAATCTAAATGGTTCGATCAATTTTTGCCAAATTTAATATGAAACATTGTACGGTGTTGATCCATTCCCGTGCCAAATTTAAGATCGGTACCTCCATGTTAACTCAAATTACATCATTATTAATAATTTTTCAAAAAAATCAAAATTTCATAAAATCCCTTCTGTGGATTTCCACCAAATTCAATACCAAAGGTCTTTATTCACAGTATTGTATTTATATGCATTTTTAGGACGATAGCTAAAAATTTACGGAAACTAGAGCTACCACAGACATTTTTGAAAATTTTCAAAATCGCGTAAAATCTCGAATTAGGTGTAAATTTTCATGAAAATGATACGGAAGCAAGATACGTGACCACTCTACTAGTGTACAAAATTTCAACCCGCTATCTAAAGCGGTTTCCTAGTTATAGTCATTCTAAAGAAGGCAAGTCTGTCACATACAAACACACACGCATACATACATCCGGACGCCAGCTAAAAATCACATTTCTCGACGTGTTCGAACATTTCTAGTACGTTGACATTAAAATCACGAAATTTATTTATTTTTTCACGAAAACATAGCTTCCTCTATGAGGAAGCAAAATCGAATACTAAATTAAATTAAGGGTACAATAATTATTATTCCGGACTGTCCGAGTCATCCGGCTCGGAGACTCGGAGGACAATGTGCAAAACCCGAAGATAGGTGGTACGTACTCTCCTCCTTGTATGCTGTACGGTCGTGAGTCCGAGAAACGTCCGAGACCACCCAGCAAGCCTCACTACCGTCGTGTACACGTCTTCGTAGGTGCGGTTCCTTGTGTGTATGCGCGCGTGCAAGCCTTCGATGCACACCGACGTTGACCTGCGACGAAACGACGACAAGTCTCGGTATACGGTGCGAGCTCGTAATTCAGTACGGGACTGTCGTGCCTCCTCAACCGAGCGAATGAGTATACGCTACTCTTCGGCGGCGCACCAAACGGCGTGCGCAACATTTCCTACGCAAAATGTGCGCCTCTCGTGACACCCACGCGTGACGCTTGACGCGATAATGGCACGCCGGCAATGGGCGAACCATTCGTCTATCGATACATCAAGCCCCTTACTTCAATTGTCGGAGAACCAACCGTGCCCCGGTCGTCGAACATTATCATATTATGAGGCGTACAAAAAAAAAAAAAATTAACGTTTTTTTTTTTAATTTTTATAACATTTTTTGAGGATCGAATTTTAAGAAGTTAGTTTGAACTTAAGATCGCTTGAGAATGAACTTAAGATCGCCCTTGTGAATGAACTTTAGATTGCACATGGGAACGAACTTAAGATCACTCTTGAGAACGAACTTAAGATCGGTCTTCAGAAGGAACTTAAGATTGCTGTTGGGACGGAACTTACGATTGCTCTCAAGAATGAACTTACGATCGGTCTTGAGAACAAACTTAAGAGCGCCCTTGTGAGTCAACTTAATATCGCTCTTGAGAACAAACTTAAGATCGCTCTTGAGAACGAACTTAAGATCACTCTTGAGAACGAACTAAAGATCGATCTTGAGAACGACCTTTGATCGCTGTTGAGAACGGACTTAAGATCGTCTTAAGGTTGAGCTCAAATTCGATCGTACATTCGAACTTATGAGCTATTTTAAGTGCAAACTAATGAGAAGCGATAAGAAGATATCTAAAAAAATCTTCTTATCGTCTTCCAGGTACCGTTTTGATCCATCGTCACAATCACTTATTATTTTAATGGTGGACGTTTGTAGACAATAAGTTTTTGTAAAAAGTATAAACTTTTTTTACTGTGTAGTACAAAACGTTTTTACAGTAGTGCAAAACGAATCAGCGTACAGTCCGTAATAAAATTTTCAAAAATCGTAATGTCGTACAAATTTAACGCCTCTCTAACAATATAAAACTTTTGTCGATAAATTGATAATCGTTCACCAAGAAACAGGGCAGCGTCGCGACGCCGAGTACTAAAAAAAAAAAATTAATCGAGACGCTACTAAGTAGTTCTATTCCAATATGCCTGAAGTGAAATCTTTGAATCGATGATATTTGAAAACAAAGCACAGGTTCGAAATTTTCAAGACATCTCCGTAATATACAGTGGAACCTCGATTATCCGAACACTCGATCGTCCGAACACTCGATCGTCCGAACACTCGATCGTCCGAACACTCGATCCTCCGAACACTCGATCCTTCGAACACTCGATCCTCCGAACACTCGATCCTCCGAACACTCGATCCTCCGAACACTCGATCGTCCGAACACTCGATTGTCCGAACACTCGATCCTCCGAACACTCGATCCTCCGAACACTCGATCCTCCGAACACTCGATCCTCCGAACACTCGATCCTCCGAACACTCGATCCTCCGAACACTCGATCCTCCGAACACTCGATCGTCCGAACACTCGATTGTCCGAACACTCGATCCTCCGAACACTCGATCCTCCGAACACTCGATTGTCCGAACGTTAGCGTGAAACATTATAGTACATTGTTGCTCGCCGCGGCAACAGTCGCGCCTATCCGCGCTATCCGCGCCTACTATTGCTAAAGCGGCTTCGAGATCTCGCTGCTCAAAAGCGCGTAGCTAGCGTTCGGCAAGCAAAAATTGACAATTTTGTTATAAAAAAATAGTTGAAATAAGGTTTCGTTGTTGAAAATATTTAATTAATAATATTATTTAATATATATGCACTGTGATTTTAATTATCAATGTCTTATTTATATACGTCTTATGATTCCCGTAAAAAAATGTCCCTCTCGATTATCCGAACTAGGCTCGGTCCCGACGGATTCGGATAATCGAGGTTATACTACATTAATATATTACGCTACACTTATTAACTGTCCTCTCGTGGCTCTCGTTACTCATGTAATATTATTATAAGACAAGTATACGACTCTTCCACGTACCAGCACAATTGTTTGGCCGATATGTATATGTCGACCTGTAAAATGGTTTACCGGTTAATAAATAAATTAATTAATTAATAAATATAATTCGGACACAAGCTTTCCAAGGCGTCCTGTTACGATCGTAACTGCTCGGCGGAGGCCGAAAAGGTCCGAAATTATTATAAATGTATCGTGTAGATTTCTGGTTTTTGTACACTATAAAAAAAATTCGTATGAAATTTAACGAACCGGACTGGAAAGTTGTATGCAAAATTTGATTATTAAATTTTTTAAATTTCATGTACAATTGCAATGAAAAAAAAAATGAAATTTTCATAGCGCCTCCTCATAAAGTTGAAAATTGAAATTATTATATCGCTTTCTCATAATGTTCCTTTATTCGCGAAGCCTCTTTTATGAAGAAGCATCGTCTGTATTTTTCGCTTTCTCATAGAGGAAGCTTCGCGAATAAAGGAACGTTATGAGAAAGCGATATGAAAATTTCGATTTCCAACTTTTATGAAAAAGCGATATGAAAATTTCGGTTTCCAACTTTTATGAAAAAGCGATATGAAAATTTCGATTTCCATCTTTTATGAGAAAGCGATATAATAATTTCAATTTTCAACTTTATGAGGAAGCGCTATTAAAAGTTGAACTTCTATGCAAAACGGTTGGCTGATCTAGGTTCAGCGCGTAAAAAAATACTCCGGCGTTACATTTCACTTTGTCCGATCTACGCTTGGCGCGAACAAAATACCTGGAATTTTGCACTTTCGCTTTGTACTCAAGAAATCCAAGTGATACCTCTTTATCTAGTTTTTCAACTCCATTATATCCGTCGTCTTGTGTATGTCTTGCTGTAGATCACGATAGGCACCTGGGTTTTTCGGTGATGCCATCGGAAAGCAAAAAAATCGCTGTTTAAAAATACCCAAAATCACTCATTTTTCTAATTTTGGCTGTAAAAATGCCCGGTAAACTTTTTCGTTAATTGTCGCTCCGGGAGTGCAATCCCATGTATTTTTTTACGCTGATCAGGAATCTGACATTTATTTTATTCGTAGATGAATATTTGACATGGAAAAAATGCGTCTAAAAAAAATCATTAAATTACAAAAATTCAAAATGGCATAAAATTAAAACGGTTCGGCCGATTTTCGTGAAATTTTAATGGGATCATCGGGTGATCACATTCCATCTGTGTACACGTTTTTAGCCCGATAGCTAAAAATTACGAGCGCTATAGTGCGTACAGATCTTTTCGAAGAAATAAAAATGGCGTACAAAAAAAACATCCGAACATTTTTGGATGAAATTTTGACCAAACGTTGACTGTTGATCACACATCACGCGTGCAAAATTTCAGCCTGATCAGTCGAGGCATTTCCGAGATATAGCGATTTGAATTTTTCGCGGCTGATTCACACGCACACGCACACGCACACGCACGCGCACGCGCATCCGGACATTTTTTCTAAATGTGATTTTTCGATGTTTTGGAACATTCTGAACACGTTTTCATTAAAATCTGGAATTTTTTTTTTTCACTATAACAAAGCTTCCTCCATGAGGAAGCAATTAATGTTCAGTATATTAGAAATATAGGAAATACTTTATTTTTCATAATTTGCTATAATTTTACGATAAAGCTACTTTAATTTCGATGAAAAAGTATTTTAATTTTCCATCACAATTATACATTAAATTTACAATTTTTTTTTGACTAGAATAAATTATGGAAAATTTCCCGCAAAAAATAGACAATCAACGAGCCGGAAGAAAAAGTGTCGCGTAGGCCGGATCTGCCTGCCGGGAGATGTTGCGTGTCTCGCTGTCGATGCGTGCGTAAGCCGAGCAAGACGGAAAAAGAGGTAGCTGACGGAGCAAAAGAAATAAATGGAAAGATAAACAAGTGGTGGAAATAAGAATCGTCGTGAGAGGGGGCAAGAACCGCTTACGAATTACGCGACGAGGAGCCAACTACAGGAACCGGCTCATGCTACCTCTATGCGACACGGCTGCCAATTAGCGGGCTGACATCGAGCTGACTGACCACCGCGCACCAACGCTCCCGCTTCTCTGCCCAACCGTCCGACTGAGCTTTGCCTTCTTCTTTCTCTCGAACTCCTTATTTTCTCCAGTCTCGCTCTTTTTCTTCTTCTACTCGTATCGACATGTTTCCGTCCTGGTGTACTCGCCCACGTTTTTATAGCATCTTCAGCTTGTCTTTTCGTTACTCATTGGATGTTCCTCGATGTTCTATGTCGACACCTTGATTAGGAACACGAGGCAATGATTTGCCTGCTTGAAAATACCAAAAAATCCCTCCTTTTTACAGCGTATATTTGTCCATAAAAATTCCATATTAAATTCTGTTGATATAATGTATTAGTAATTGACAGAATTGTGAGTTAAATAGAACATTTGACGTCACACTGACGTCAATATTACAAAGCATCGTTGTTTTTTGGACGTAAACATGATTTACCGTCTGTGTTTGGTGGGTACACTTGTAGACTTTATCGCTGATATATTATTTCATAAAAACGTTTTGTCACGTCGTTTCAAGTCAACTATGTACATAGCTATGGCATAGGAATCTACGCGACACAATTGTCGTTAACTTAGATGTGAAATGTGACGAGAAGTGAAGGCGAGCAATCAAGCAATTAACGCAGCTATTGCGAGATAACCAGTTGCTAAAGCTCATGAAGTAATCTTGAGCACGACCGCTTTTGGATGATATGACAAGTCAGGCAATATGGTCCGTTGAATGATATGGTCGGTTCGGTGGTATGGTCGGTTGGTTGGTATGGTCGGTTGGTTGGTATGGTCGGTTGGTTGGTAGGGTCGGTTGATTGGTATGGTCGGTTGGTTGGTATGGTCAGTTGGATGGTATGGTCAGTTGGATGGTATGGTCAGTTGGATGGTATGGTCAGTTGGATGGTATGGTCAGTTGGATGGTATGGTCAGTTGGATGGTAAGGTCAGTTGGATGGTATGGTCAGTTGGATGGTATGGTCAGTTGAATGGTATGATCAGTTGGATGGTATGGTCAGTTGGATGGTATGGTCAGTTGGATGGTATAATCAGTTGGATGGTATGGTCAGTTGGATGGTATGGTCAGTTGGATGGTATGGTCATTTGGATGATATGGTCAGTTGGATGATATGGTCAGTTGGATGGTATGGTCAGCTGGATGGTGTGGTCGGCTGGATAGTGTGGTTGGCTGGATGATGTGGTCGGTTGGGTGATATGACAGGTTGGCTGATATGACGGGTTGGTTGATATGGCAGGGGGGCTGATATGGCTGGGTGGCTGATATGGCAGGTTGGCTGATATGGCAGTTTAAGTGATATAACTGTCTGGACTGTTTGGGTGTTTATATAGGATGTTTGGGTGATAGGACTATTGGTGCGATATGGTTGTTTTGTCTATATGGCTATTTGGGCGATATGACTGTTTTTGCTGATATGGCTATTTGGGTTATATCGCATGTTGGGTGATATGGTAAGCTGTGTAATGTGGCAGGTTGGATGATATGGCAGGTTGTGTCACGTGACAAGATAGTTGATATGGCAGGTTGAGTGATAAGTTCACCCACGAGCCGCAAGAGCCGTGTTACTCACTGGGCGCTCACGTCGCCACATCTGGCGCGACGCGACATTAAAAAATGTTAGCAGTTAACCTACATTACAATTATTCCACGAAATTCCAAACTTTCTTCCAAACTTTAAATGCTTCGTAACTTTACCACACTATTTACTCGAGGAGAAAAAGTGTGACAAGAAAGTCACGCGCTGTGAACGATCCATTAGCAACTCTTTTTTCGATAAACTCTTTTAATTAGGCAATAATTAACGTTTTTTGATAAGATTCACCATTGACAATGAATTTTGTTTTCAATTTTCACGGAACTGTCGTTTCCCGTGTTTCGGTATTCCGAGGGCCGAAGGCTATCGCGTCGTGGACACATATCAACGAAGCCACATCGATATGGAAACGGGCACACGGCGTCCAAACTTCGGGTCACCTGTGTCCGCACTTTGGTGAATTAGCATAGCGACGAGTTTACATAAATAAAGCGAAAGTGGAATGTCCCGGCGGTGGAGCCCATTGAGGATCAAATCTCCGACGCGATGTCTGCACATCGGCCGCGGAACCGTTAGACGTATAGATAAGGGCGATGATCGAAAGTCGGAGCGATCGTTCTCTCGTGGGTCGTATAGCGGGCGTATCGTTTCTCTTGGAAAGGTGGACAGCTGTATACTCGGTATTATTAACGACAATTACGTGAATACATAACGGGCGTATTGCCTGTTTTGCCGGCTCGCTCGCCGCAGGTTTCCTATTGCCTCCTTGCTGTTCTCAGTGCAGTTATATAGCTCTCTCTCTCTCTCTCGATGGCCGGTCTAGCTCGCCGCGCCGAGGAGAGACCACGCTTTATGAATATTAACGATCCTCTCCTCCTTTCTACCATTTTATGACGTGGCTAATAACAATAATTGGTTCACTACTCGCATGACCCCGTCCGTACATGTGTGCGTATACTGCATCCAACATCACGTGATTGAAACAAACTTGTCATGCCCTCGGCAATGGAACATTACTCGTTCCATCTATATTTCTCTCAACGAGCGAAAACAGTGCGGGGGAGAGATAGCGTGTACAATTATAGCATCTATACGTACTATTCGTTCCAATTAAAGTTTCACAAATTGAGGGAATCACAGCAAGTGTTTGATATTTATTGTGATTGTCAGTGGAAACTTTATCCTAACCATGTTGTAACATCTTCAAAAGGCAGACGCTATTTCTGGCCTCTATTCTAATGTGCGAAAGTAGTGAATCAATGGAATAGAGGTGTATTTAATCTCGGACGTTTTATACAGTAAGTCTTGGTAATATTTCAAGATGGGTGATATAGTTGGCCTGGTGGGATGAGCACTAGAGAATCTAGCTGGGCGGGTTATATGCTCGTATGGATCACATGGTTGGTTGGGTCATATGGTCTGTTGAGTTATATGGCCGGCTGGGTGATATTGCCAGATTAGTGATATGGCCGGGTGAGTGCTATAACCAGGAGAGTGATATAGCTGGGTGAGTGATATAGACGGATGAGTGATATAGCCGGGTGAGTGATATAGACAGGTGAGTGATATAGAAGGGTGAGTGATATGACCGGGTGAGTGATATGATCTTAGGCAACTATGTCGTCATTTATTTTTTAAAGTGTGAGAGTTGTGAAGATTTTTGCCATACCCATGGGCACTTTAGAGTTAGATTATTTAAAAAGTTCGGTAAAAATATGGTAAAAGTGATTGTAAATCTCACATTGGTTTAATAGGTGGAGAGATGGTCACCATGCACCATAGGCGGGCGAGACCGGGGCAAAATGGAGCACGCTGCATATTGCAGACACGGGGTAAAATGGGTTGTTCCATACTTTTCCTTACAATTCACTTCAACATAGAAAAATGGTAAGACTGGGATAATCTGGGAATTCTGGCTTAATGCGCAAGTGGGGGACAGTGCGGTGCTTCGTAAATTGTGCCGAATTTAAAAAATGCCGCTTCTTCGTGGTGACGATGTTGATGAGTGTTATCCCATTTTATCCGGAACCATAATTTGTTGCCGATCACTGAAATAGTAGTAGTAGTAGTGTTTATTAACAATACATAGCAAGTGACAGATTTTTTAAATATCTAATAATCTCTACTATTTACATCTATATTGTATATTGCTAACGGCCATCGAATGCAGTCATTCAGCCATTCACTGAAATAATTATTGCGAATTGAACTTCTTGTTAGCAAGCATTCAATTCGCAGCCCCGACTCATCCGAACGGCCTTTCCTTCTTATCCTCCCGTTTTGCCCCGACCTTCCCTAATGTGGTAATTTTTTATCGATCCCTCCCTGCACCCCCCATCTTTGCTGCAAAAAAAAAAGTGAACATGTCACCCAACATTAACCTACACATACATCGTGTTCTTGAGAAGCTAAAGTGGCGCAAATTATTAATCACCTTAATGCACGTTGTGGACAAGAAAAAGGGTGCAAAGGTCGCACATGGAGAGCCGATAATTATCGAGTGCCGACCGGCGAGCGGGTAATTATTAGACGCACGCGTCCTATCGCATTACAAAGGATCATACATAAAATTCAGACTGAAAAGGGAGTTTATTTATTCATCTTTCGTCTCCCTCCGTCGAATCTCTCCTCGCCGTCCTTTCGCCGTTAATTTTTCTCATCCTTCCCTAAACCACCCCCGAACGCTATCGTAATTTCGGTTTTGTTTCCTCTCCTCTTCCCCAGGATAGCCAACAAGCTCCCAGCCCTTTTGCATACAGCCGAAGGACTGCAACCATTAAAAAAAAAAAAAAAATGGCGAGCAGCGTCGGAGGAGAAGAGTTCACCGACGTCAGGTTTTATTACGGAATGATATTCGCTAATTGAGGATGAAGATAAAAACGACCCGCGGCTAATAACCGTTCGGGGGCTTCGTACTCTCGTTCAATGTTTGTCTGTCGGGTGTACAGTTATAGCTTAAAACGAAGGTACACGAGGACGGAGGAGAGCGGCAGGAGTCTCTTGGGACAGTCATAGTTCTAGCGGATATGACGATGGTGTATCGCGCGGTACATTGAGCGTCGTTGCTCGGATGGGGCGCCTACTGCGTTTGCGGAATGATCGGACGCCGGACTGGAATTTCTCTTTCACCGAATTATCATCTTTTACCCATCTCCGGATTTGTCTGTCAACCTCCAGAGTCATCTGTATTCAAATTCAAATATGCGCTCGACTTTATTGGTCGTCGAGCGAGAGCGGAACAAAATGAAACGGCGTTCTGGATTTGAAAAGAAACTTTTCAACTAGACGTGGAAAAAATGTTAATGGTAGTCCATTTTGCCCCACGCTACTCGATATTTTTTATAATACTAATTGATAGATATATGTTTTATTATGCACATGTAAAGAGTGCAAAGATTCGTAATGCGGGGAGTTCAAAATCGTAGACAATTAACATTAAGCCTAGGACACATGTGTCCTTTTTTCTACCTTGTAACTCGTGACTGCGGTATATATGTACCCCACGCGCTTCTTCAAGGTACAAGGGTCCTATGGGCAGCAAATGGGTCGTGCCGCACATGAATCTCGTCGTTTCTTCGATAAGGAAGAGAATGGGATGCGGCAAATTTGATTTTATAAAAATTTGGAGGGTGCGAATTACCCTTAAAGTCCAAAACGTAAAGAAAATTGGCAAAAACTGCACTTCTTGTAAAAATAATTGTAGTTTTTTAAGAAATGGGCCGATTTTCAAATTTCAAAGGCCATTTTACAGAGGACACATCAGACTATTAAAAAAAAAAATAGTCCCACTGTATTCCGGTCGAAAAGTCGATTTATATGGTCATCCGAAAATGGGGAAAAACCTAAAGCTTGTAACATTCAAAAAAATCAATGAAAACGCAATCAAAATTGGTTTTGCATGGGTTCTAACATTTATATTTCTTGAATCATTGTAAGTATTTAATGATAATTATTATAAAAAATTATAAATTTATAAAATTTTTAATCATCAAAAAAATTATAAAGAATTATGAAAAACGTTTACTACGTTCAAATTATATAATACTAACATTCGATAGCTCTAACAAAAAAATAATAATTTCCTTACATAAAACACTAACGTGAACTCCTGACTGGGATATTTTGGTACCCCAAGTACGCTGCGTTAACGTCCTGTGCGATTGCCAGCAAGTGACTGAGGCTACTACCGGCCTCCGCACATCTTAAGATCATGGAACTAAATTATCGTGGAAGTCCCAAGTCGATAATGTAAATTTGCACTTTAGGAGCGCCGTTTGAATATCATCTGCAGTACTTTTGTCCCCCATACACGAGTTCTAGATACTATCTAGATCTCGATAGATATGGATACGTAATATAAACTTAAAATAACAGGCTAAATGACACATTAGGATTTCATTAGCGAGGCCCTAAGTTTAGAACAATTCGATAGGAAATGAAATAATAATAATAATAATAATAATAATAAGAATAATAAGAATAATAATCATAATAATCATAATAATGATAATAATCATAATAATGATAATAATCATAATAATCATAATAATCATAATAATCATAATAATCATAATAATCATAATAATCATAATAATCATAATAATCATAATAATCATAATAATCATAATAATCATAATAATCATAATAATCATAATAATAATACGCGGGAAAGGACAATTTTAACCGATTTGTTGCAGGACATACTAAAAGTTTGCTCCCATGTGGAGAACACGAGACAAGTCGGACCACACGAAGTAAATAATAGGGGATTCGTATAAACTCAACTATTATTTAAATAAATGAAAGGAGTTTGCCCGTAGTCGGGCAAATTTGACTCACATCGTTGGGAAACTTGTTTTGAAATTGAGGTTTGTTCAATAAAGCTTGTTGGATGTGTCTTCCTCGTTTGCCCTCTGCTAGATTACTTACATTTTTTATTTGTTTATTTGTTTAGCACATAAGAATCGCGGGTACGACCTGGGGATTTTTTTGCAGTATCTTTATACAATGCCAAATGTCCTGTAAAATTGGGACCGAAATCGAAGGTGTGTTTACTAGAAAAAAATTATTTGATTTTTTTTGTTCACGAAACATGGACTTTCCTCTATCGGCAAAATTATGACTCTAACGTCATTCGAATGTTGATGAAACATAAAAAAGTTAATGTTCCTACGAATTTTTTGAGTGAGCAATATTTTTTGAGATATATTGATGTAAAAAAAAAAGTAAATCTTGAAACGGTGCACTTTAAAAATCTAAAAAAAATCACAGTTGATTCACTCAAGTACTACTACAAACTGACAAATTTTAAAAAACATCTGAGAAGTCGACCGAAAAAAGTGGCCCAGTTGATACAGAATACCTCATAGGGTGAGTGCACCAGTGAATGGACGAAATACCTTATATGCTTAATAAAAAAAATGGTCGATCGAAAATAACTCATTCGGTGATAAAAATTTAGAAAAAAAATTATAATTACCGCCGAAATTATCACTGCACGTATATGGAAATTACCGACTGTAGAAGATTTTTTTTCTTTTATCGTTTGGAAGTTATTCGAGAGTACTAAGCAGCGATTGATGCGGCCGCAGACGTTTTGTGTTAAAAAAAAAGTGTTAGACTTAATTTTTGAGGGTATGTAGTATGGTGCATAAATAAAGATATCATTAATTATTGATTCTACAATACATTTTTTTAATAAATTTTTGTAAATATGCCGAAATTATCAACTTTCACTCACCGGCGCGATTTCCGAACCTCTCCACTGAATGGACATGGGGAAAAGTTATAAACAAAAGTTAGAAAGTTAGATATGGCACATTCGTTTTTCTTATTTTTTGTGAATATAAACTTATTAATTAATAGATATAGTTAATTTAAGACTGAGACTGAGGAAGCCAATAAGCTTATTCTTCTGCTTTATCAGTATTGTTATTAACATTATTAATATTATTTAAATAAAAAAAAAACCATATGATGGTTAAAATACAATATTTAACTCAAATGATTCAATGAAATATTAAGTTATTGAGTTATTTTTCTAATATCTATGAACGATGGCTTGGATGACGAATACGTATCCATTCACTGGTGACTCCTCGTTCATTTACTGGAGAATTTGTCTGTTCACTGGTATATCCGTCTTTTTGTCATTTTATCTTTTATTTCCGCGGTGTTAGGTTTTAAAACAGTCTGCAATATTTTTTGTCACAATCAATATGATCTACTTTATCAACTGAACCGTGTCCGAAAGGTGTGCATACAATATTTTTATTTTGCGACTCTTTTGAAAACGACCAGCCGCTTAATCATCCATTCACTGGTGCATTCACCCTATTTCGAAAATATTTCGGAATATTTGAAAGATTGAAAACATTTCCGAAATGTTCAAAAATTTCATGCTGTATCGGTAATAAACGCTTAATTAGGTTCTCAAGCAAATAAACATTTTTTTTCCGCAAACAAAGCTCCGATTATTGTTATTATTAATTATTAATTATTAATTATTAATTATTAAGTTATTTTTATACCGCGGTGATAAAAACTTGTCCCGGTCTCTCCCAGTGGACGTTCGCGCACCACTGAATGGCGTATTGATCTTCGTACATGCGACCATAATTATAATGTATGCGCGTATGGCATGGCGAATATTTTTAATCCGCTTAACGTCCAACTCTTGGCAACCCTCGGCCGAAGGCCCGTCGCAATAAAAATGAAGTAACGAGAGCGGTGCTGTGTCCAGCAGCAGATCCGACGGGTGATGGAGACGTCGTCGTCGTCGTTATAGTCGTTGAACTCGTCCCGGTAGTTGTAGTCGGCGTCGTCGTTCTCCGATGTCGTCGTCGGGGCAGCGTCGAGCGGACGACGTCTGCCTCGACACTACTCGACGTTTTTGATGGACAATTTTGTTTTTTTTTGTTTTTTGAATTTTTTTTATATCTTGATCCTCATATTTTGACATCAATCGGAATGTACAATCGTCTACACCCAGAGAAATTATTTGTTTCTAACAAATAAAATTTATTTAGAAGAAATACATTATTTTCGTTGTATATCTGCCTACTAGCATTTTACTTGTATGAAATATAATGTTTTATTTAACTACATATGTATTATACGTAGTGTCTTTATTCGAATCTATGCTGTTGTACTTGAAACAAATATATTATTTATTTATTGTAAATACATTTTTTCATTGAATTTTTCTTTAATTCTCCACAAACCTCTTCTTTGTTTTTGGCGACAATCAAATGAAGGATTCATCATATAATAAAATATTTATATTTTAAACGGTACATTGTACAGACTTGGTCTTAATTACTTACTTAATCACTTAAGGCATATTATCTAATGTTATTTGATATGCAATGTATGTAATTATTAAGTTAATTCCAGGTATAACGACAAGCACGTGGTGACAAGTTTCCTCACACACGCTCTCTAAGCCCGCGTTCATTAGGAAGACCATCGTGTTTCGTCGTCCATTCTTCACGCGCGATCTCCCGTCAATGGTTTTCACAATACTGCGACGCGAACGTGTCAATGGCCGACATAGCTGTATGACGTAGGCCAGCTGACGGAAACGCACAGCGCGCCTCTTGCCTAGTCTGGAAATTAGCAGCTTTCATTATCTAAATCTCGCATCTATTTGATTGAAAGAAACGCTCACTGATTTTTTTTTTTTATTTTAAATATCGTGAGTAGTCGATATTTAAAGAAATTGTTTTTGCGCGTACTGCTATAGGTAAATAAAATTGTCCCATAAATGGGACAAAAACTCCCATAACTGTATATAAATAAAAATTTCTTTCGAACAAATAAAAAAACATTTCATTTGAATAAACAGAATTCTAATGCATTGATTTATTCAAATCTAATAAACTATTTCTCTTGGTGTAATAGCCATAAAACTATTCACTTAATATGTAATTATTAAATTAATACGAAAGTAAAATTGGTAAAAATGGTAAATTAGGAGTAGTGGTAAAAGTGAATTTATTGACGCACACCCAGAAAAATAATTTATTTAACGGCCACCGTTTATTTGGTTTATGTAAAATATTTCATTTTATTTAAATAAATGTTTACTTAAATTAAATGAAATAAATATTTATTTAAATCAAAGACGAATTATGTAAGGTATAAAAAAAAATCTATGACATCTGTTAATAATCATTGTCAAAGACGCGTTTAAAAAAAACGACGCATATATTGACAACTTTTTTTTTACAGATCATTTATGCACATGGTTAAGTATATGTAAAGAAAAAATCAGAAATATTAACAAATGGCGGAGATATTACATAATAAAGCAATGTATTTTTTTTTGCGCCCGCGTTGATGGTGAAAGTTCTCGGCATCGATGTGGGTGTCTGAAAAAAATGAACATATTTATATAATTGCAAAATGAATGTATCTTCATTGTGAACCAACAATATATATATATTTTTATTATTATAATAAAAATTCAAAACTTAAAGATTTTTAACTCAATTTTCTGTCGGTATTTTATTATTTATATTTTTTTTCTGTCATTAAAATTTTTGTTTCAACGACTCACACGATAGGTGATGTGACTGAGAATATGTTGTAAAGATTTCGAAGCGATCTGAATCTTCGTTCAAAAGTTGGAATTTTCACAAATTTCAAAAAAGTGAATCGTGGAAAAACGACTTTGAAGCTGGCGGTCGAGCGCACCGCCGCTACCTGCCTGCTTCCAAGAAAATAAAAGTTTTTACGCTCCAAATGCTGTAACTTTAACAATGTTTGGAATTTTTCTATTCTGTAAAGCTTCAAATATTTCTAACCGTTCGGGCAAATGGAATCAAAAATAAATACAAAATGTTGAAATTTTTCGCGTATATAAGTCCTTAAATTATGTTAATAAATTTAATTGAAAAAATGTGTTTATTAAAATACATTTTTTTGTGTATACATCTTTAAACACCGACGTGTATAAAAATACGTGTAAAATACAATTTAAAAAAATGTTAGACACATTTTTTTATTTTCTTTTTATTGCGTTACTGTTTGTAAATATTCTTTAGACGTAAATATTTTTTACTTTTCCGCAGCGGGAAAATGATGACTCTAACATCATTCGAAAGTTGATGAATAATAAAAAAGTTAATCTTCCCAAGAATTTCTCGAGTGTCCAATATTTTCGGAGTTATACTGATATTTAAAAAAAAACGCAAATCCTCAACGGTGCACTTTAAAAATCTTTAAAAAATTACAGAAGCTCCTCTCAAGTAGTACTACAAACTGGCAAAATAAAAAAAAAAACATCCTGGAGGTCGACCGAAAAAAGTGGCCGGATAAATAATGCCTCAAATCCAAGTCCTCATCTCGCAGCCAGAAAAATAATTTATTCGTCGAGCACCTGCAAATAAATATTTATTTAATTCAATACATATTTATTTAATTCAATACATGTTTATTTAACTAAACACATATTTATTTGAATCAAAGAAATATTTTACTTAAAACAAATAAATATTAATTTGCGGGTGCCTGACAAATAAATTATTTTCCTGGGTGCGCCCTAGTGGGATTGCCAAACATTATCAGCATCGTCACAGCGTTCGCCAGTTCCGCCACATCGAAAAAAAGATTTGGAAAGAGCGAACAAAATTGGTTTGAATCAACCAAATCCGGCGGTTGCGGGTGGCGAAGGAAATATTTAATTCAGTTGATTAAAAAATTACATCAGCATTAAATAAATAATTTCATTGTCCCAACTAAGGATATGTTTGATCGAACAGAATAAGCAATTATAACGAAAAAAATGTTTGTTCAAAACAAATATCTAGTCACACAACGGAAAAAAAAATGTTTGTCCCAACTCAATCTGGGGTTGGGTCCCAGTACTGTTATTTACGTTATTTATTACTAATTAATTTCACACATGGTTACATCGCGTTTTATATATTCAATTGTTATCAGTGCATCGCTATTTATCAATATAACACCATTTTTACAAATAAAAATTCTATATATTCTAGCGGGGATCGAACCCCGAAACTACCTAACGCATCCTGACCTTACCACTACGCTACAATCGCTTATTGATATGTAAAATCTTGAATCGGATATATAAGTTATTCTCCGTCATTAACTTAGTCTCAACTTCGATGATTTTGTCTTGCCAAATTGAATAAAATCATTTTCAAGATGATAAATGTTCATATATATACCAACATACGAAAATAAAGCGAACACCACGAATTCGAAAATAAATTACCGTGTATGTCTACTATCAGTGCCCAAGTTCAACGTGTGCTTCTTATCGAAGTATTCTTTTCCACCTTTTATTATTTTTTGTTTATCACGAAAGCGCATGAAATATATCTTGCAACTACGGTGTAGCCTATTTAAATACGTTTGGATTGACTCAGACCAATTTTCCGTGATCGCAGCTGTGAGGTTGATATTACCAAACCTTTTTTTTCGGTGCAGTGTTTCCACGAGAGTAACATGCGCGACCCATTCCGGTAGACTTTTGCTTGTTAACTTGGTCAAATTCGTTCGAGGTTAACGACGTAACCGCTAATCCTGTTGCCTCTTCGCCGCATTCAGTGTAAATCCAGTGGTCCGTCTTTCTGCATCACTTGCCGTCTGACTCGCCCGTTGTTCAATCCGTCCCCGCGTAACGCCCGCTCTCATCGTCGGCGAAAGCAGAAGCTGAGGGCACACGGTGAAGGAGCAACTTACTTCGCACTCGTCCGCTTGTCGACGTTCCCGTAGCCTTCGTAATTTGCGATTTTTTTTTTGCCTTGGCGTACTATAAATAGTCCCGAACGCCGAGTGCGAAGAGCGCCATAACAGACGAGACATTCCGAAGGCAAGCTGCTCCTTCGAAGCTCCAAGCCCTCGCGATTACGAGCGTCATTCGGAAATCGTTCGCGACACGGAGCATGAGACACACATTTCGCAATGGCGCGGTTCAAGGTCGGGTCGGATCGCGACCGAGATAGGTCGACATGCGCCAAAGTTTTTTGTCCCGTTACGAATAAGGTAGAAAATTATTGTATCGTAGAGAAAATGAGAAGTGGCAAATTGTTTTGGGGACAAACAGCATGTGGAAAATTGTATCTGAGAGATACAACTTTTGGAAAGTTGAATTGGGGCGAAACGACATCGAAAATTGTATCGGAGAGATACAAGATTTAAAGAAAGTTGTATTGGGGTGAAACGGCACATTCCCCGTAGAAAAAAGTCGTATGGGAAAGGTTATTAAATTGAGTATGGGTTGAATATGGCGAATCGTATGGGAACGAATAAGGGTGAAGTATAATCTGACTATGGGCTTTGTTCAGTTTCCGCATTCATCCCATACCCTTTTTCAGACTCTTTGCCAGCTATCGGGTACGACCTCGAACATTTTCATGCAATCAACCCCACACACTTTTCCAGACTCTTTCTCAGTCATCGCATACAGCCTCGAAAATGTTCGGTCTATCTATCTCATACTCTTTTCCAGACTCTTTCCCACCAACCGCATTAATAGAAATTTTTTGAAGGTTGTACGCGATGGTTGGAAAAGAGTCTGGAAAAGAGAATGGGATTGATTACACAAAAAATGTTGAGCCTGTACGCGATGACTGGGAGAGAGTCTGGGAAAGTGTTTGGGGTTGCCCATGTGCGAGTCGGGTTATACTGCCAGAGTTACCAACGCGGTCCAGTACTAAAACGAAGTTAGTTGCCAAACGTTGTTCGGTAGTACCGTTACCGCACTGACTGACCAGTGGCTTCATTCGGGCCCAGCTCTGGCGGCCAGTACTTACGGCATAACATAAATAGTACTTAGCCGACAGTCGTATGAGTATCGGGCATAGACTGAGCCAAGACTCGTCTTAGTATTGCCGAAAAGATTTCGTCAGTACCAGTCCGAAAAATAAACGAATCATTTTTATTAAAAAAAAAGTTAAGTTACAGCATATTTCGATGAACAATTTTTTTTAAACAATTTGTTAATAACATTTTGAAATTATTATTATGCAAAATTAGTCTTTTTAGTGCCTATAATAAGTATGAATTTTTTCAGATTTTTATAACATCGGGAAGTGTTTGCAACTCTTGCCCGAATTTCTCGAATTTAGGTGAAATGAATACCACTTGCTGGAGCTACCTTAAGATCGCCAATATCGATAGATCGTCACAGCGGACGAGATTTGATAAATTGACTGAAATTCGGAAGCAAGTTAAAAAAAAAATGGTTGGACAAGATTCTCCGGCGTCAAGTTAATTTTGACAATGGGGAAGACAGGTGGAATAAAGGAGGAAGGGTTTGAACACGTGAACGCTGTTGTCTCTCGAGATGGGACGCGAAGACGCATGCGGACCGGTAGTAACCCGAGACAAATAATGACGAGCGTACGGAAGGCCGTGACAGTTGCCAAGGCTGGTCGGTGCGCGCCTCTATACGAAAAGATTATTAGATGGAAGGAAAGTCGATCATGCGAAAAGCACCCACGACAGCGGATAGAGTCGCGCGGCCTTCGTCCGATGCTGAAGACCTCCGCCTCGCGATTCACCTGGGCATTCTAACTTTGGAGCTAAAAGTTGCGCGTTGCTGCTTCGACACTAAGAAATATTTTATACCGCTACTTCTGGCAACGGGAAGCAGCATTCTGACAAAAATGAATAACACCGATTTACGAGGTTGGAATAAAAATAACACGAAAATTAGAAACGCGCAACTTCTTTAAGGTGGTCCTTGCGAGTAATGTTCACTTCGCATAAGTTTCAGAAAAATGAGAGGGAATTGTAAACGCGATGGTATAAAAATCTGGAAAAAATCAAGCCTATTAAAGGTGCTCAAAAGAGTAATTTTGCATAATAATAATTCAAAATTTTAATAACAAATCGATAAAATATAAAATTGTAAAAAAAGAAAACTTTCTAGCGTAGGTTTCAACTTTCTAATCACATATAATGGTTCAGATAATGTTTTAGATAATGGTTTAGATAATGTTTTAGACAATGGTTTAGATAATGTTTTGGATAATGGTTTCGATAATGGTTTAGATAGTGGTTTAGATAGTGGTTTAGATAATGGTTTAGATAATGGTTTAGATAATGGTTTAGATAATGGTTTAGATAATGGTTTAGATAATGGTTTAGATAATGGTTAAGATACTGGTTTAGATAATGGTTTAGATAGTGGTTTACATAATGGTTTGGATTATGGTTTGAATTATGGATTAGATTATAGTTCAGACATCTGTTTTACTCGCCCCAGAATGCAAAAAAGGCTCTAATTATCTTTCACTGTCGGTCTGTTCGTTTTTTGTTGTTGTTGTTGTTGTTGCAAGTGCGGTTTTTCAGCCCCTCGTAAAATGTCCAACACGTTGAGATTAAAATCTCGAGAAATAAAAACGTTTCCGCGTTGACAAAGCTTCCGCGAGCAAAGCAATCATCCGTTTCGAGCCCCATTATCACGATACGATTCGCGACAGCTGATGCCCAAAAATTCTCCGTACGTGAGGAGCTTGCAGCGCAACGATCATTTGCCGATGTATGTGTTTGACGAAACTCTCGGTTGAATAATCGGAGTCCGTGAGCACGGGCGACGGGTGTCGTCTTACAGTTAGTTATGCGGCGACGTTCTCGGAGAGATACAGCGGCCGTATGGATATATTCGCATGAAAATGTCGACGAGAGCGAGTTTGACGGGAAGGGAAGAGGAAGGGAGGTGAACACTCACGAGCTATAGATCACGAGTCTGTGGGTCGTGAATCGCCGACGGGTGTCCGAAGACGTAAACGGCCATCCATCGAAATTCTCCCGACTACACAATATTCCCATTTTTTTTTTTTTTTTTTGCTTCTGGCCGTGCGCGACTCCCGGCTTGTGTGA
Organism: Amblyjoppa proteus; assembly: GCA_963922035.1. NCBI lineage: Eukaryota > Metazoa > Arthropoda > Insecta > Hymenoptera > Ichneumonidae > Amblyjoppa > Amblyjoppa proteus. The sequence goes on along the minus strand of OY998231.1, from coordinate 14,314,208 downwards.
CTCTCTCAGGAAATCAGGAATGCTCGATAATCATCGGTAAATCATTCCTCCATCGGGAACGTGTCTCCGAGCGCGATGCTGCGAGTGACGTAACCAACGGCAGCAGAAGCAGCGGCAGCGACGCAGGGAGAGACCAAAGACGAGGATGAGGACGAAAAGGAGGATCGGTCGGAGGCTCACCTGCGGGTACCTGCGAACGAGCAAACCGGAGATGTTGGGTCAAAGCTTTACGGCGCGCTGGGCATAACTCGCTTGATTTCTCGAGTGAGATTATCTCGTTATTTATTGGAAAGCCGAATACGATGTCTCGGCCCGCCCGAAAAACGCAGGTAACTTACTGTACTCACGCACAGTAAAATATATTTGTAATAGTGTTTCCATACCGCGCGCGCATTATGTATTACCTGTACGACTCTCTCGAGAACTTCGGCGAACGTACGAACGATTGTTTATTTTCGTTTTGTTCGCGAGACTTATCTTTCCGTAGTCTGTCGGTGTGTCAGCGCTTATCGTGCCGTTTTGCGTGACTTTTTTTTTATTTATTTATTTTTTTTTTTGAGGTGGGAAGAAAGTCGATCGGTGAAGATTGCTATTGATCGATCGCCGAATAACGTTTGGATCGCGAATTTGAGAGACGAAGTTTAGTTACGGACCTTCGCGCTCATTTCTCGCACGAGTTCGAGAAAAATATGAGAATATTGCAGAGAATTCTCGATGGTATGAATATGTGAAAAAATTCGTGCATGCTAAACGTACCGAAAAGATTTATTTTGCGTAACAGTGATTCCAAAATATTATTAACAGATTAATCAAAAAATTAATTTTTTAACAAATTCACCCGGCAACGAAACTCCTTTGATGAAAATGATTCGTTCGTTTTTCTGAATACGTATGCATTTTTTTCAGATTTTTCAATTAACATTGATTTTTTTTTCTTTCACATGGAAAAAATGCGGGAAAAAACAGAAAAATAAAAAATGATTGAAAAATCTGAAAAAATTCATACGTATTCAGAAAAAAAGGACGAAACATTTTCATAAAAAAACAAACCTGGTTTGCCGGATAATTTGTTAAACAATTAATTTTTGGAATTGTTATTATGCAAAATTAATCTTTTTAGTATCTTTAATATGCATGCATTTTTTAAAGATTTTTATGCCATCGAGAAATAATTGTAATTTTGTCTTGATTTTCTCAAACTTATTTGCAAAAAAATGGCAATTAAAGAATCCGAAAAATTAAGAGACCGTGCGAGGTTGATAATTTTTTTTTTTATGCATTGGAGAATCATTGTGAACTTAAGAGGTTTAAGTAGTCAAATATTTTAAAAAATCATATTTTTAATTATTTTTAATTCAGTCTGTTGAACAGGATTAAACATAAAAATTATGTCAACAGTTTTGTAAATCAGTCGACAGCTTTGACCTGGAGGCTAAAAAAAAAAATTTCCTCCATACAGCCCGTGTATAATGTCGTCACGAAGAAAATGAGACATCTCCGAGCGCGATCGACCGTGCGGTTCTGAATCACACGCCGAGTCGAAAAAGTCCCAAAACTGGTTTTCGAGAAAACTCGTTGACCCAATCGCATCTAACACGGTGAGAAACATTCTCCACCCAAATCTTCAAATGATGGATTTTAAGCGCATTTGTTCGTTGACTGGTAAGAATAATATAGCGTGCAAGAGATCTTAGTTCTCCGGCCGATTCGGTCCCCTTGACGTCTTTATTTTATGGTAATACAAAAAGAACCGCCCATCGAGAAACGTTCCATATTTTCTCGACGGAAATCTGTCCACTATACGGTACTAATTTTATTCTTCAGGAGGAATGTATATCGAGCAGTGAAGACCAGTGTGGACCGAATTGGAGGAATCCAACATCACGTTCTAATCACGTTGTAATACATTGTCAGTAATGTTATTCGCGCGCGCTCCATTTAATCACATTTCGTGTCACTTCTATAGCCGCAGCGGAAGAAGGGCTCGATCATCGACAATCTCCAAGATTATTTACGTTAAGACGCTACTAAAAATTCGGCAATACTAGGATTCTCTCATATCTTTAAGGTAATAAGCGTCAAGGCGCTCAAGTGTTTTAAAATCCATCATGATTAACCCTAATTAAAAATATAAATATTAAACACGTCACATCGCGTCACATCGCGTCACATCGCGTCACATCGCGTCACATCGCGTCACATCGCGTCACATCGCGTCACATCGCGTCACATCGCGTCACATCGCGTCACATCGCGTCACATCGCGTCACATCGCGTCACATCGCGTCACATCGCGTCACATCGCGTCACATCGCGTCACATCGCGTCACATCGCGTCACATCGCTGTCATTAAAAAGCTATTAAAACGTCTACACAAACTATTTCAACAATTGCAAAGTGACACCGTGGATGTCGCGTGTACATCGCATGCACACGCGAACGACACCGGACATTTTTTTCCGCCCCACTTCTGCAGCAACAAAGTCCCTCGTCCTTGCATCCTCAGGACGCTCGCCGCTCGAGGCAAGCACCGCGAGGCGTTAATTCTCATAACAGGCCAAGTTTGTAAAGGCCGATTTACGGAGGCGCAGCAGTTGCAAGTACGCCGAAAGACGCTGCGCTCCCGGTTTAGGGAAGAGCTTGAGAGAACGCGAAGGGGGAGTGTTGTTCGTTCGGCGAGTGGATGAGAGTCGACCGGTAGGGTTTCCCTCGCAACGAGTGGCTTTAACCACTGGCAGCCTTATGCATCCTGCGGGACGTTCCTTCCCTGGGTGCAAAACGCCCGAGCGGGACGAAGCGGAGGGAACAGAAAAAAAAGGAAATAACACAGCAACGCAACGAACGAACGAGATAAACAAGTGGGAGAGATGGTCCTCGTCTTCTCGCTCACTACCCGCTCTCGACGCCGCTCCGCATCCGCATCCTTCCCTGTCCACTCGCAATACCTGCACATAGGGCCTCCGCCCCCCCCCCCGCGCCCCCCGAACAACTTGATAATAATAAAGTGAAAAAGGAGCAAAAGACGTTATTTTAAAAGGGAAATGCAGCGCGCCGCATTTTTATGTCTTCGCCAGAACTTTTCATCTCCCGCCGCCGCGGCCCCGGTTTTCCCGTCCGAAGGGTTAGGTGGCGAGACGCGAGGCGCGTGGTTTTCCAGCGAGCGGGTCGGAGAGAGAGAGAGAGTGAGAAACGGGCGGGGAAAGGGGAACGGCGGATGAAAGGATGAAGGGGTAGTTGCCGGTGGTCGTCAGAAGGGCGAGGAGGGGGAGCCGCATGACTCCGGTATGCCGGGCTTCGGCCCGGCGGGGAGCGCGGCCGAGGATGGGAGGACGAGGAAGAGGAAGGCGGGAAAAGAACGGGGTGGGCGAGTGCGGAATGAAACGGCAGACTGCCGCTGATGAAATTCATAATTTAGATCCAATGCGCTCTCTTCTGTACCTCGTTTAGAAATACACTGCTATTTATAGTCGAAATTTTCCTTCGGAACGATCCTCGTCTCGGGATCGCGGCAAACGCAGCCACCGTCGCCCAACCCTCTCTTTAGCATGCGCCCTTTCTCAGTTTTCTTTCCCGAAGAGCCCCGCCACTCTTCCTCACGATTCCGGCCCCCTCCGCCCCCCCCCCGCCCTCCGCGAGCGGGCTCGTTCTTTTCCTAGCGCGACCTCTCACCCGCGGGTCTTCTGTTAACGTTTCGTACCAATTCAACTGGAGCTAGTTGCGGCGGGTGAAATAGTGTTTATTGGGGATTTGTTATAAGTATATGAGTTTTCGTTGGAGAATCGAGTTGGCTGATCATTGGAGAACCGTATTTTGATTGGTCGATTGCGACAGGTAGTATTGCAGGGTAAACAAAAATTCGTACCAAATTGAATGTAGCGGACTGAAAGTCTTTATACAAAAATTGTATATTAAATTTCATGCGCAATCGGAACGAAAACTTAGTGTTCTGTGTATTAAAAAAAAATTGGAAACAAAATTTACTATAATTTCTTTGAAAAAGTGTATATTAGTTTTTCATCGGGATTGGAGATAAAATTTACAATTTTTGTTTAAAGTGTGCGAGTCAGTAGAGTTGTTGAATTGTTGACATGTTATTAATTTTGATCAGAAATTGGCACAGATAATTCCTTCTTGAAATTATTGGCTCGTAAGGTTTTACAGGTTTTACAGACCGCGAGTCACTAGACCGTCAACCGACTACAGTAGGCTCATTAATGATAAACTCTCCGCGGGAACTCTCCAAGAGAAAATATTTTTGTCGGTCTAATTTTTCAAACACACAATCGATCAAGGAATCAACTCTCTAAAAATCGATTCACTGAGAACCCACTCTCTGATAACCCAATCACTGATAACCCACTCACTGATAACCCACTCACTGATAACCCACTCGCTGATAACCCACTCACTGATAACCCACTCACTGATAACCCACTCACTGATAACCCACTCACTGATAACCCACTCACTGATAACCCACTCACTGATAACCCACTCACTGAAAACCCACTCACTGACAACGCACTCACTGACAACCCACTCACTGACAACCCACTCACTGACAACCGACTCACTGACAACCGACTCACTGACAATCGACTCACTGACAATCGACTCACTGACAATCGACTCACTGACAATCGACTCACTGACAATCGACTCACTGACAATCGACTCACTGACAATCGACTCACTGACAATCGACTCACTGACAATCGACTCACTGACAATCGACTCACTGACAATCGACTCACTGACAATCGACTCACTGACAATCGACTCACTGACAATCGACTCACTGACAATCGACCCACTGACAATCGACTCACTGAGAATCGACACACTGGGAATCGACTCACTGGGAATCGACTCACTGGGAATCGACTCACTGGGAATTGACACACTGGGAATCGTCTCACAGGGAATCGACTCACTGAGAATCGACTCACTGGGAATCGACTCACCGAGAATCAACATGAGTGTCCCGCGAGTTGACCGCACCGTCCGTTTGCACGAAAAGTCGCATTTGTATTCATTGGTGAGTTGGCCGTCGGTGACTTGGTCCATGGTCAGTTGCCTCATTGGCGGATCGACCCAATCGTGATTTTAAGCAGGATGCTTAGTTGTTGATCAGTAGTGAGTTGACCCTTGGTGTGCCGGCCCATCGTGATTCGCCTATTTGGCGAGTTGCTCAAGTTCTCAAACCGAATGGGAAACCTCGTCTCTTGTCTTTAGTGATCAAAAACTAAGTGTGTGAGTTGGCCATTGGTGAGCCGCCGCGTTAGAGAATTGTTCATTCGTCCAATCGGACCGAAGAGAGTTTCTTCTCAGTGCGGCCCGATTTAACGCTCCAAAATTTGGAGTATCCTATTTATGCACTTAGATGACCTACACACTTAGATGACCTATACACTTAGATGACCTATACACTTAGATGATCTACACACTTGGATGATCTACACACTTAGATGATCTATACACTTAGATGACCTATACACTTAGATGACCTATACACTTAGATGATCTACACACTTAGATGATCTATATACTTAGATGATCTATACACTTAGATGACCTGTACACTTAGATGGCTTATACACTTAGATGACCTGTACACTTGCGCTGTTAAAAATGTCTGTTTGAAAATTCATAAAATGTATATGAAGTTTTATGCACATACAGTATATGAAATTTCATTGCCACGTATGTACGAATAATGCGATGCCGGTATATTAAAGAAAATATTATTTGTATAATATTTTTTTTAAATTTATTTATTAACGGGTAAATTCTTTTACAGGTATTAATAACACAATTTTGATATACGGATGACTCAATTTCCAATGCCATCACCGGTAATTTTAATATACCGGTATTGGATTTAAGATCAAATCATTAAAATTCAAATACAATGTATATTAATTCTAATTTCATACATCGAGGTTTATTTAATATAGCTTTGTATATTAAACGTATTGTGCATTCAATAAAATTTTTAAATGATACAACTGTACGCTATGCCAATATCTCTTAAGCGACACACTCACATTTACCAGATCCTTCTCTCAGTGTAATTCTCCGCACGTATTAGTGCGATTCGTAGTGTACGCGCCAGCCGGCAGACTCACCCGACAACGTCTCGCATCCAAGATATCTTTTGTGTCGAAACGTAGACAACTGCTCGACGCAAAGTACCGTTATGCCACTCATAAGTGGCGGTTCCGTTGTTATTAGCTTGTCTCATGTATATCGGGCGTGTTTTGCAGCTTCAGATTTTCGTACAAGTGTAGGCAAATGGGAAATTATTCAGTCCGCTCGCTCGTGGAGAAAAAGTTAGCCGAGCCAAGGCTGAGAGAACAGCGAAAGAGGACGAGAAGAGCGACGTCGAGTGACGGCCGTGTGGCACGCATCTTGAGGAACTGCCCCTTCCGTTTATCGTCGGCTGTCGCGTTTTATCCGGCAGTTATTTCATCCCTAATAGGATGTAATATTATACGAAGAGTCACGTCCACTTGAATTCGCGGGCTTTAACGGTGACTGAGCACGATACCGGCGGCCGATCGGGCCTACAGCCAACATCGTACCGTCTCGCGCGTTACTCTCTCCATCCACTCTCGTTCCTCCACCGTGGAGGATTGCGACGCGTTTACGCGAGCAACGCAGACACCGTAACCGATCCTTTTTTACCGACGCTTACGTGCCAAATTAAAGTAGGAGACTTCGTGTAAACTCGACTGGTTATTTGCAAATTCAGACCCGAAAATCGAGACACGATCGTGTCGAGTGAGACGCAACACTCGATACAATGACTTCCCAACGTCGATTCACACCAATCTCGTAGGGAACGTCCATAAAGAATGTCCGCAAATTTTTAATACACCGAAAAAAAGGTTTGGTAAGATAAAACAAGATTTGTTTGAATCAACCTAATCCGGCAATTGCGGGTAGCGAAGGAAATATTTAGTTAAGTTGACTGCAAAGTTAGATCAGCATAAAAAAATTATTTAATTGTCCCAACTAAGAATATGTTTGATCGAACAGAATAGGCAATCATATCGAAAAAACACTTTTGTTCGAAATAAATATCTAGTCACACAAAGGAAAAAAAATATTTGGCCCAACTCAATTTGAAGTTGGGCCCCAGTAAGGTTATTTACGTAATTTGTTAGTAATTAATTTCATACATGGTTACATCGTGTTTTATATGTTGAAATGTTATCAGTATATCGTTACTTATCAATATAGCACAATTTTTACAAATTAAAATTTTATATATCCTGGCGGGGCTCGAACCCCGAACCTAACGCATCCTGACCCAGCACCTTACCACTACGCTATAATAGCTTATCGATATGTATGATTTTGAATCGGATATATAAGTTATTCTCCGTCATTAACTTAGATACAACTTCGATAATTTGATATTGAAATATCGATATAACTTGAAAGTTGTTTATTGTGGGTATAATATTTGAGAATTACTAAATCTTGCCGAATGGAATAAAATTATTTTCAAGGTAAACAAATATACGTTCAAGTCAAAATAATTTACCTTCTGTATGTTGACAGTATGTACGATTGAATCGAAAGAAAGGATTCGAACCTGCGATCTTGCGATCAGTAGTCCACGACCTTATTCACTCGGCTAAGCTCATTTTGAAAAGTATAATTTTTAAACTTGTTTATAAGAATCACGTCTGCTTGAACATTATCGTACAAACTAGTTATACGCATGATTCTTTAAGGCAATTGGTAGGTTACGAAACATATTTTTTTAAGTGCATGCGCTAAAATCGGCAATGATTCCGAATCTGCTATATCTCTCCCTGTCAATAAGCAAATATATATTTATTAATTTAGTAAGTGATTATACTCGTTTGTCTCTCGTAGATCTCCACGATTAGCGATACTAATAAAATAATAAGTGCCTTGCATGTATAAAGGTGTCATGCTTGGGTTCACAGCAACTACGTTTCGTTGACGCAACAATTTCAGTTGGTTGCCCGGCATGCGCGCTGCGAGCTTGCATGCGGGCATGCGAGCTTGGTTGCACTAACAACTATAGTTGGTTAGGGTACCTATAAAATTCGTTGTCCATCCTTTACCATCCTGAATACTATTTTAGTAGCTGGACTAACTACTCGAGTTAGTTGTGTCTACGATTCGCGTCAACTAACTATTAATGGTAGATGGAACTAATGCCAGGTAGTCATTCTAACGATACAAATCGTTATGGTAACCAATTTATACCCAACTAATAAACGGTTAGTTGACCCAAACAACCATTTTTTTCCGTGTACAAACAACAGATTTTGAAAAAAAGTGCGTTTTATCTGATATGCTTTGATTATTTCCTTTATGAACAGGTACAAGGTAATGATTACCCCATTAAATAACATGATATTCGTAATAACAGCATGCAATAAATTTTGTGTTACACGATATCGCATGAATTACATGAGGCATTCCATCCGGTTTCGAACGGTCAAAAAGTTGTCCACTTCCAAAAAAATTGAAATTTTGTCAAATAATGTAGTTGTATACAAAGAATTGATGTACATTTTTTCAGAATTTTTGGATCACATTTTTTTGAGTTTTTCGAAATTTCTAAATTTTCTAAGAATGGTTATATCTTGAAAGCATACGATTATACAGAAAAATGTTCGGAACAGAAAAGTTGCAGTTTTAGATGACCTTTGAAAAAAAAATAATTTTTTGATTTTTCCGAGTTGAAAAAATGACCATTTTTTATCAAAAATGTACAAAAATAATTTTTTTTCGATCAGTATGTCACTTTCAATTTTTCTCAAAAAATTCCAGAAAATACTCACAAATGTGTACAGTAGACACATCTTTTTTTTAGATGGCTCGATTACTTGTTCCGAAGCTATGCTTCGTTTTATTCTTAACGTTTTTTTTTTTTTTTTTTTTTTTTTTTAAGAAAAATCGGTTATTATGGAAAATTATACTTCCCTAAATTGTTCTCACATTTTTAGGTAAGAAATATAGATAACCGTAATTATGTTTTGGAGTTTAATCATAAAATATCGATAAAATAGAAGAATGGGCAGCTCAATCCGCGAGTGTTCCGGCTATCACGGGTTGCCATTCGTGTACTGATGATTACAATGCTCAAAAAGAAATGTTGGAATTGAGATTTAAGCAAGTGAAAGCTTAAATCTCTTAGAAAATTTTGAAATTTCGAAAAACTCAAGAAAATGTGATCCAAAAATTCTGAAAAAATTTACATCAATTCTTTTTATGTAACTACATCATTTGACAAAATTACAATTTTTTGGAAAGTGGAAAACTTTTTGACCGTTCGAAACGGGATGGAATGCCTCACATACACTTGACAAATATATTATACTGTTACATGAAGTATACACTTGACAAATATATTATACTATTACATGAAATATATTTGTGACAATTATACTGTTACATAAAGCAACGGATACATATATTGGCGTATTAAGTTTAATACACAAGTATGTCGTAAATTTGTAAATCGGTATATTAAATTGATTAAAAAAATTTGTTTAATATACAAATAATTTAATATTACTTAACAATTGTACCTTAAATTTAATATACCGGTTTCATGCATTATAGGTTCTTTTCTATAGGTTAATTTCCCTAATATTTTTAACCTATGTTTGGTAACCTATGTACCCATAATCTAATGTTTTAACAGTGTATATACATTTTATTGTTACTTTCAAATACAGAAAATATAACTTTTGCCATCTGCCGAGTATTCTAGTAGCGGACGTCGCATCCCACCGAACGCTCCCCCCTTCACCCCCGGGCACGCGAAGTCACATTTTGAGAACCCCTCAACCCCCTAGAACCATGGACGTCCTTTATCGACGACCTCTTACTAATTTTTTTCGTCGATTATTGAATACTCGTAACGATTTGAATTGATTCACGAACTCATCCGGAAATAAAAATACACAAACAAAGAATAGATTCATATGCCTCTTCAATATATTAAATTCGCCTTTTTCATATGATTAATATAATCATCATGTAAATTGTTGAATATTTTCGGTCACATATTTCCATAAATATGTAATAAAATCTATTACTTTCTTCGTCAAATATATATTTTACATATCGGAGATATATTTTTTTTCGATAAATGGCGTGTATACTTTTTGCCCTGCAGGCAGACCAGAGTTGCGAATAATGCATTTCTTCAGTAATGGATTATGGATTTCATTATCCAGTTTTTTTTTTCAATGGGTAATGGAACTCGTCTCCATTATCTATTTTTCAAAAAATGGGTAATGGAACTCACCTCCATTACCCATTTTTTGAAAAATGCATAATGGAACTTGCCTCCATTTTCCATTTTTCAAGAAATGGATAATGGAGGCGAGACCTATTATCCATTTTTCAAAAAATGAATAATGGAGGATGCCCATTTTTCAGAATAATGGATAATGGGGTCGAGTTTCATTAACCATTTTTTTTTAAATGGATGATGCATTCTTTGCCCATTATAATTTTCACAACCCTGAGGCAGACACGCATTGAGATAAATTATTGAAAATTTATCGTAAAACAGGAAATTAATAATTAATCAATTAAGCTGTAGGAAAAAAAAATGTCACAGGATAGCTGGGTCTCTCCTGCATGGGGATATAAAGTGTAAACACTCGATACTTGTTACACGGCGGCGTTATACAACAGTGGTGTATGTAGAAGTCCGTATCGACTATGGATAGGTTGACGTTACTCGGGTTTTAAAATCCCAGGAGGGATGGAGCCCGGTAGAGGCTAAAGCTCTCCAGAGAAATATTTACAAGAGCGATATGGAAAAGCTTGCCAATAGAGGACGAGTCACGAGGCGCCAGGATATGCAGACGTTAAAGCATCGGTGGCGTCGAGCAACCAGGCTGCGACCTGCGATCACACCAATCCCGCGGGGATCGCACGCGAGGAGAGGCGCGCAGGCCGACCAAGGATTCGAGACGATCTCGAGTTTCCCGGAGGATGAAGGATCACTCGACCATGCGATATTCCGATACTCGTTTGCTCACGCGACTCTCTTCGACCCGACTTTGTTCCATCGCATTCAAATACGATTACAACGCCCCAATGTTTCGTGACTCACCGATATATTTATTTATTTATTTATTTATTTATTTATTTATTTATTTATTTATTTATTTATTTATTTATTTATTTATTTATTTATTTATTTATTTATTTATTTATTTATTTATTTATTTATTTATTTATTTATTTATTTATTTATTTATTTATTTGCTAAATCGTACTTAACTAAGTATTACTCGAAGACAGAAACACATACAGTAGCACCGCGATTTTCCGAACCTCCGTAACGGGAACCTTCCATTATCCGATGTACGACCTGCTCTTTCCAAATTTTTATTATCCGAAGCATGTCGCAAAATTTCGTGAAAGTGAGTGAAAGTGAGTACGAGTCCATCACAACTTTTCGGTAACACGCTGAAATATTTTCATTTAATTTACACCGCTCGGTTCGTTCTTACCATGCAAATAATAAGTAATTGTAAGCAAACAATGTTTGTACATAAACAAAATGCTGAGGTCGTACACTGTCTGTAATCCCTGAAATGTAAAATGGATGGAGTACGTGCGACAACCTTTCAATGTGTGTCGGCTATTGTTTTCGACACTGTTAAAAACAGAGCGGCGCCAATACCTTAAGTACTTGAAGTACATATTGCAGTGTCAGGTATTTGAAGTACTGACCGTTGGTTTTTGAGTATTGTTCTTGAATACTGTTCTTGAGCACTGTTCTTGAGCACTGTTCTTGAGCACTGTTCTTGAGCACTGCTCTTGAGCACTGCTCTTGAGCACTGCTCTTGAGCACTGCTCTTGAGCACTGCTCTTGAGCACTGCTCTTGAGTACCGTTCTTGAGAACGGTTCATAAGTACTCTCAGAACTAAATTGATGAAGTTTTGATTACTGGCCACTGACTGAATACTTGATACTTCAATACCTACTTTAAGAAGTTAGTGTATTTACCCAGGTCTGCTCACACATACGCTCCTCTTTGAGTGTGAACAATGACCAGCGAAAGTTAAGTCAACGAACCTCAAGTCAATAAGTGTAACGAAAGTTTCATGGAGTTCAATGAAACTTCAAACACCCGTGGAACATTAGTGTTCGATTATTGAGTGGAATCATCGAGATTCATAGATATAGGCATTTCGCTGGTTGGTAACAGTATTCTGAGGATTCCTGTTGCACAGGAGAGTGAGCAGTTTATATACGCACATCACGTCCGAACATTCGCGTGTCAATTAATTCGAGATGGACGCATCGAACACGTATATAAACGGTGACTCGAATCGATACACGCATACGCGGCATGCTGTATCCTACTGTTGGGGACGATCCACAGGAGCCTACGCGATTCCAATTCGAGGCGAGCCGGTGAGCATCGAATTGACCGTAATTCCGCTCAATGTTAAGCGTGACGGATGGATCAAAATCAATTGCACTCGTTGCCTCGGCATGCATACTGCACCCTCTCTCACTCTCTCTCTCACGACGACCCAGTTACACGGCCAAGGTAACATCTCATGAAACCACAAATTAATTAACTCAATTATGTATGCCCAGTTTTATTGCTATCGCATGTATTTTTTCACGTCAATTTTTTTTGTTTACTTCCTGTATCCTCATTAAACCTTGAGGTAAGGGAGAGACGATAAACGTCGACCACCTAGAACATCAATATCTTAGCTGTAGTGACGTGAAAAAAATACATTACAATAAAGTACAGAACCCCTAGAAACTATGATACGCCCTCACAGCACTCGCAGTGTGAGTTGGCTGCAGTTTCTGTAAGGTATGAGTGAGGTATCTGTGACGTATATATGAAATGTCTATGAGATATCTGTGACGTATATATGAAATGTCTGTGAGATATCTGAGAGGTATCTGTGAGGTATCTGTGGGGTATCTGTGGGGTATCTGTGGGGTATCTGTGGGGTATCTGTGAGGTATCTGTGGGGTATCTGTAGGGTATCTGTGGGGTATCTGTGGGGTATCTGTGGGATATCTGTGGGATATCTGTGGGGTATCTGTGGGGCATCTGTGGTTATCTGTGAGGTGTCTGTGAGGTGTCTGTGAGGTGTCTGTGAGGTGTCTGTGAGGTGTCTGTGAGGTGTCTGTGAGGTGTCTGTGAGGTATCTGTGAGGTGTCAGTGAGGTGTCTGTGAGGTGTCTGTGAGGTGTCTGTGAGGTGTCTGTGAGGTGTCTGTGAGGTGTCTGTGAGGTGTCTGTGAGGTGTCTGTGAGGTGCTGTGAGGTGTCTGTGAGGTGTCTGTGAGGTGTCTGTGAGGTGTCTGTGAGGTGTCTGTGAGGTGTCTGTGAGGTGTCTGTGAGGTGTCTGTGAGGTGTCTGTGATGTGTCTGTGAGGTGACTGTGAGGTGTCTGTGAGGTGTCTGTGAGGGGTCTGTGAGGTGTCTGTGAGGTATCTGTGAGGTATTTGTTAGTGTTTTTAATGTCTGTGGCATTGTTGTGTGTGTATATGATTGTGTACGAGTGTCTGTGATTGTGTAAGCGTGTCTACGATTGTGTATGAGTGTCTATGATCGTGTATGAGTGTCTATGATTGTGTACGATTCTTTATGATTGTGTATGAGTGTCTATGATCATGTATGAGTGTCTATGACCGTGCATGAGTGGCTATGATCATGCATGAGTGATATAATTGTGGATCAGAGTCTGTGATTCTGCATAAGTGCCCGTGTGCGCGTATCTTTGTTGTTGTCTGTGATTACTTATGAATGCCCGTGAACGCGTATCTTTGGGCGTGCTGCAAGTGTATGTGCGAGTCTTACGTAAGCCACTCGCATAGTGTTCAACAAGTGCCTGTAATTTTCTCTGTGAGTGTCCGTAAGAATCAAACTAAATCGCTCCTCAAAGTGTGCCAAAACTCTTTTATGAATGAAGATCACACAAAATCAACAAATCTCTCCAAAGACTTTTCCACACTACCTGAAACGATGAAATTAAACTCAATCGTTTTGTTATCGAAGCGCAACTTATTTCGGCTGCTCAGTTCTTTACAATCACCCTGATCGGTACAACTCACTGGGCCGGTATTTGCACACCCTCACCTACAGAAAACTCCTAGCGACCATCATGCAGCATTGATTGCTTCTCTTTATTGCCATCAAAGATACGAACATTCGTTTCGCCAAAAGTTTCATCGCGCAAATTTTCTAACCGAACATATAAAGGCTGCAGTTACGTCGGGAACTCGACGATGAGGGGGTTAGCATCTGCGAGTAACGCACACAGATCGTTTCGAATCATCGAATAAATTAACATGCTAATTTAGTGCAACGCCTGCCCGTGGCACAGCAAAGCGCAGCGCCGCAATTCGCGGTGCTTCCCTCCCGAAGGTATGTATGGTTAAGCACGATTAACCTTCTCTCTCGTTCAACCAGCAGCATGTGAAGCGGGCGGTACACAGCGCTGGAGATCGAGTCGGCTCGACGGGTCTATACCATGCGAGAGCTGATACACCCAAGCTACACCACGAATTACCCTTTCGTCGCTCGAGCTATCAATTTTGCCGCGTACAACCGATAGTCTGCCATTATACAAGTAAGCGGACTCTCGACTCGTCTATCATGTTGATACAATAACAGCGAGAACCGCGGATATATGAAGAAACGAGAAAAAATCGGAAATCATTCTTAAGCAAGTCTGTTAACATTAATGTTGAGTATTTTGCCGCGGAGCATGTCACTGAATTCATGGGCTAATTAGTTTTTGCCGATGTTAAGAGGGTCGTTTTAAGGCAGTCCTTGCAAATAGCGTTCACTACGGATAAGTTTCAGAGAAATGAGAGGAAATCGCAAACACTTCTGGATTATATAAAAATCTGAAACAAAATCAAGCATATTAAAGGTGCTGAAAAGATTCATTTTGCATAATAATAATTTCAAAATTTTCTTAACAAATTCATGAAAAATAAAATTGTTCAACAAATATCCCGGAAACCTAACTTTTTTTTTAATGGAAATTATTCGTTCATTTTTTCAATACTTATGAATTTTTTCAGATTTTTAAATTCACTTTGAATTTTCTGACTTTCTACACGTTTTTACCATATAAAAAAAAAAAAAAATCAAAGTGGATTTAAAAATCTGAAAAAATTCATAAGTATTCAAAAAATGAACGAATAATTTCCATTAAAAAAAGTTAGGTTTCCGGGATATTTGTTGAACAATTTTATTTTTCATTAATTTGTTAATAACGTTTTGGAATGATTGTTATGCAAAATTAATCCCTTCGGCATCTTTAATACGCTTGATTTTTTTTCAGATTTTTATACCATCGAGAAGTGTCCACAATTCCCTCTCATTTCTCTGAAATTTATGTGAAGTGAACACTATTCGTAAGGACTACCTTAAGGCCTTATATACGCGATTTCGCTGATTTTTGAAGGTACTTTTCTAGACGCGGTTAAAAAAAAAACGATCGTAAGTTAAGACGGATCTTGACTTAAGATGGATCTTGAATTAAGCCGGATCTTGAGTTAAGACGGATCTTGAGTTACGACGAATGTTAAGTTAAGACGGATCTTGAGTTAAGACGGATCTTGAGTTAAGACGGATCTTGAGTTAAGACGGATCTTGATTTAAGACGGATCTTGAGTCAAGACGCATCTTGTGTTAAGACGCATCTTGTGTTAAGACGGATCTTGAGTTAAGACGGATCTTGACTTGAGACGGATCTTGACTCGAGACGGATCTTGGCTTGAGACGGATCTTGACTCGAGACGGATCTTGGCTTGAGACGGATCTTGAATTAAGACGGATCTTGAGTTAAGACGGATCTTCAGTTAAGACGGATCTTGAGTTAAGACGGATCTTGGCTTAAGACGGATCTTGAGATAAGACGGATCTTCAGTTAAGACGGATCTTGACATGAAACGGATCTTGACATGAGACGGATCTTGACATGAGACGGATCTTGACATGAGACGCATCTTGACTTGAGACGGATCTTGGCTTGAGACGGATCTTGAATTAAGACGGATCTTGAGTTAAGACGGATCTTGAGTTAAGATAGATGTTGAGTTAAGACGGATCTTGAGTTAAGATAGATGTTGAGTTAAGACGGATCTTGAGTTAAGATACATCTTGAGTCAAAATAGTTCTTGAGTCTAGATAAATCTTGAGTTAAGATAGATATTAAGATAATTCAATTTTAATTTAATGAATTCCGGAAACGAAATAGACAAACATTTCCAGATTAACATTGAAACGACATAACGCATCATGAACATACCATACAGATTTCAGAATCCTCAAACTTTTTAAAAATACTCCCAGAACATCCGCAACCAAGGAATGCATTCGGATACCTCGCCGTGCGGGGAGTCTCTTTCACATAAATCGGCTCATATATACATGCTGTATGTATATGTAAACAGAGCCGGTGTAGAGCCGACGAGTGCGGAGGAGGGGGTGATCGCGGTGTACAGAAGACGCGCGTTAACACGTACAGGTACAAGCGTAATCTCTCTCCCGGATCAAGCGTGGTAGATTCACTCGATTCGATCGAGGTCGCCAACCCCATCGCCACTTCCATCCTGCGAGTCTTGAGAGTATATTGCCGGGTAGGACACGGGATGTCAGTCCGCGGATATCTTTCCAGCGGCAACAACATCAACAACGGATGTACACAATACACCATTGCGTAACTCAAGTGGCGCCGCCAAGTGGCAACACGAATTATCATCGGGAACCATTATACATTGATAGTTTAAAAAAAAGGTGAGCTCGACTGCGTGCACAGTAAAAAATAATTTCGTAAAATCGGAATGGGAAATTTCGTAAAAATTATTTTGTTAAATAAGTGACAAACTTGTTTGTCACTTAATTGAATACACGAACCTGTCCTTTTATTTCCTGTATTATCGACAATTTTTGTTTGCACTTTTATTTGTAAAACTAGAAAATTGACAAATAAAAAATTGTGGACGTTTGTGGACAATAATTTGTTGTAAAAAGTACACATTTTTTTTACTGTGTTTGCTCAATGAAACTGTATGGGAAAAGATCTTCGGTAAGGTTTAGGATCGGTGGGAAATTAAATAAGCGTAAAGTTTCGAGCCAGACTCCGAGCTGAGTCCTTAAGGATTCACTCCCGGATTTTAATTATTTCAAGTCCCCCAAGATCTGATCTTCAAAAGTTCTTCCCGAGTCTCCTCAGAAGCCATCGCAGATGATGATTATTCCCTTCAGAGTCAAAATCTCCCCGTGTGCCGTCCTAGATTTTGATTTTTAGGGTCGAATTTTAAGACATTAGTTTGAACTTGATATTGAACTTAAGATTAAACTTAAGTCGAAACTTAAGATTAAACTTAAGTCTGAACTTAACATTAAACTTAAGTCCGAACTTAAGATTAAACTTAAGTCTGAACTTAAGATCAATCTTAAGTCTGAACTTAAGATCAATCTTAAGTCTGAACGTAAGATCAATCTTAAGTCTGAACTTAACATCATTCTTAAGTCTGAACTTAAGAACAACCTTAAGTCTGAACTTAAGATCAACCTTAAGTCTGACCTTAAGATCAAACTTAAGCAAACAATGAAATTCGGACCAAACTTCGATCTTAAGTTCGAGCTCAAAAGCGATCTTAAGTTCAAACTAATGTCCTAAAATTCGACCCAAAGTGCCCTCGCAATCAAAGTCTGGCCCGGAGCCATTTCAGGCCTAGAATATTCCAAGTACCCTCTGAGTCAGAATCTGATCAGGTTTTTACGTTCCCTGTGAATCAAAGTCTGCTCAAAAGCCGTCCCAGATATTGATTACTACCAAAACATAAAAAATAGATGCAAAAAAAGAAATGCCACCTGATTATTTGGCAGTCTAACATTGATGCACCCGTTCGATGCGCCAATAATTGTGTGATGAGTCGATTACCAACAGTTACAACAACATGAGCCGATATTAACGTCTTGTAATTTCCATGATCAGCTTCACCAACACATTCTCGTTTCACGAGTGAGAGATGAACGGTAAAATTACAAACCACAGATAAGCGGTAAAATTACCAACTGCCAGGATACCAACACGGCTACGGCGACCGAGAGAGCCAACGAGTCTGGCAGATCCCACCGGTTAGGCATCGATGCGATGAAATTTGGGGTATCGATAGCGACTTTATTACGAGGGGTTTCGACGCATCCCACCGTTCGACGGCCACTCTATCGCGTCCGCTTCATCCTCGTGCAAGTTTCGCCGCTTCTGCTGGCAACCAGCCGCGAACACGTTGGGACTCTCGTCGCCACGGAGCTGGCCGGTATGGCTACCCATAATAAATCGCAGTCCCAGGTAGGGCCGTCCGCGTGGTCGTTGAACGATAATATCCCTCGCGTCTCGAAACACACACACACACATGCGGTTTATTACGGCTCTCGTGTCGTGCGAGGAACCAACGGGGAAGCAGGGAGATATGAAAAGGCCGAGTGACGAAGCGAGGGAGATGATCGGTAGAAACGAAGAAGGAAGAGATTCACAGGACGAGAACTGAAAGTGGGGGCTGTGTAACTGAGCAACAAGGACGCGCGGAGAGCCGATGAGGAAAGAAGAGGAATGGGACTAGTGGGCCACGGTGGGAGCGAAAGAGCGAGGGAGACGAAGAAAGGGTTGGGAGATCGGGCCGAAGATAAGAGTCATAATGAAAGGCATTCATTCCTCTGCCGCGAAACCCGACAGTGAACCTGAGTGACGTGGTTGCAGACAGCTGCCCAAACCTGATCGGTCCGTCCGTCCGTTCGTCCTTTCGTTCCACGAGGCGCGCGGTACTCGCGGGGCTCGTACTCTCACGTGATTTCTTTTATGATATCGTATAACCAGCCAAACCAGAGGAGATCAAATACCCAGCGGCCCCCGCAAGCGGCTCAGCGCTACATGCATTCGCGATTTTATGGCGTTTATCTCCGTTTGACTCTGACCAGAGTGCGCGCGCACCGTCCCCAAAGTGGAGCCCTATAAACGCCCGGGGGAAGACTTATTGGGCAGTAAAAAAAACGAACACTTGTCACGTGAAACGAAAATGTTAAATCTTTGGGTGGGTGATGGTTTAATTATTATCGTTGACGAAGAGTATCCTCTGGCGAAAGCGACGTTGAAGAGGCTGTCCCGAGTAGAAATTGCCGTCCGGCTGACGTCAGGTTCCTATCAGGCACTCCCTAATACTTCATCAAGTCCTGATAAGGCATCTTATCAGGCACTGATCAGGAATGTACCGCCGTTGCGTATAAGGTCCTGATCAGGCTGCCTGATCACGGCCTAATCAACCCGGGTAGAAATTCAGCCACGGCCCCAATACGGGCATTATCAGGCTTGCCGTAGTGCCTCATCAGGTTATAGTCGGGCAGACTGAGAAGGGCCTTACATGGAAATGTAACGTAGTGGTTGATAAGGCCGTGATCGGGCTGCCTGATCACGGCCTTATCAAATTGCCTGACTGCCCCCTAAGCAAAGTATAATAGATAAATTTAATTTATTAGCGTTATTTTATTGGACTTGTGAACATTTTATATTTGTTTCTCGTATTAAAAATTAACTAATTACTACAATATAAATCACGGAAAAGTTAATTTTTATTTCGTTCATGGTCGGACTCGAACCAACGGCCTTGCCAATGGGGACTCCGTTGGTGGCGTCTTAACCAACTCGGCAATCCTCAACTTGAAAAATTTCACGTCGAATGTACATTTAAGGTCCGGTAGAACTATGACACGACTAAATATACTTTTACAAAGTGTCACACCTGCATTGCCGGCGAAAAATGAAATTCATTGAGAATTTTGAACACTTTCTAATGAGCTAAAAATCGGAAAAAATCAATCATATGTAAGATGCTAGGAACATTAATGTTCTGTAGTATGTATGTAGTAATAATGTAAAACAATTGTAATAAATAAAAAATAAATGTTCAACAAATAATCGAGAATTTTTTTTAATAAATCGTTTGAATTATTTATTTACTTATTACCTTATTAAAACATTTAAAATTCTTTCCAACGTAAGAAAACTATAAAAAAATGCACATCAACTATAAAAAATTTACGAATTTATTTGAAACTTGAAAAAAAAGGTTCACTTATCTATTTTTCAAATATCTTAGAATAATTTCTTGGAATTTTCCGTATGCAAAATCAATGTTCTCTTCTCAAAATCAATGTTATGCAGGCATGCATATTGCAAGCCGGGAGAAGGCTTGACTGATTCACCTGCTAAGGTCCCGATCAGGATACTATCAGGCTAGCCTCATCAAAAGCCAAGGATATCCAGTCAGGTGTCCCTACCTGTGCGTTATCGGGCTCTGATCAGGCTGGCATCAGGCTGGTCTCATCTGAAGTGAGGATTATATAGTCATGGTTCACAACCTGCATCTTATCAGGCCCTCATCAGCCCTTGGCTAAATCTCCTATTCATTACCATTAAAAAATCCCATTGATTACCATTAACTATTCATTAAAGGTAATTCAATTGGGTTTTGCCAATGGTATCATTCCCATTTGTACTACCATTTAATATACCATTCAGTTCCCCATTCGTTGCATGGTATTTTTATCCCGCTGGCATCCCCATTCGCGGAAAAATATGCCATATATAATTGTCCACTTTTCTACAGTGTTTAAATATGTAACAAACAAAAAAACTCCAATGGTTCCGAAAAATGTCTCCCATTATTCATAAATAATTTCGGTCCTTAAGTTCACAGCCACTATTGTGGACTCACTTATCTGCAATTCATTATCGCTTATACCATTTAAGTGAAAGTTGCTGCTATTCACACACGTGACTCCCTAGTGTTTGTCGACTTTATTCTCATTTCTCGTCCATAAATAGTTAGATGTGTCATTAAAGATTCCTTAGCTTTTTACCATTCGATTCAGTTCCCATTTATTCCCAATGGTAAGAAATACCATATTGGCTGTTTCATTTATTCTCCAGTAGACTACCATTAATAAAGAAGGAAAAGTACCATTTGTCACGTCCCATTGACTTGTCAGTGAACTCCTATTAATAACGAACGGGAAAAAGTACCAATCGAAGTTTCCCAGGGAATTGACATTGGTTTCCTATTGATAATGAATGGAAAAACCTACCATTTAAAATTTCCCACTAATTTGCCAGTGGAGTCTAATTAAAAATGAATGGTAGAAAGTACCGTTTCAATGTTCCCCATGAACTTCCATTAGGATCCCATTGATTACCTTTGGATACCATTCATTACCATTAAACGCCCAATGGAAAACTTTATCAAGCGAGGCTCGCCTGATCAGGCACGCCCTAGCTATACCTTATCAGGGCTTGATAAGGTATCAGGCAGCCTGATCCCAATTTCTGCTCGGAGTCGGTTGTCGCTGAGTTTGGGAGCTGCAGGAATGAGGGACCAATTCTAATCCCAACCCTCCCACGATGACACCGCTCTGGGAAGCGACGAAGGCGCGAGCTATCGTGACCTATTATTATGAGAGAACGATAAATCTCTCATGCTCACGGACCTCCTCGAAGTGCAGCTTCTCTTCCCTTTCCGTCCGGCCTAAATGCGCCGAAGCGTCGCAAAGGTTGATTCGTTTGGGTAGGAAACTTTTAACGGAATGAGAACGAACTTATGTTGATTTCTCTGATGCAAGGAGAGCTGTCCTGCGGGTGGTAAGTCACCTGTTTCGCTTGGATCTTGCACTTCTTCACTACGCTCGGAGTAGTTGAGGATGGTGTAGCGGCCGATTGCGAGCTGCCATGGCGAAACTTGCGCGAAGATGCAGCGGAGGCGAGAGTATGACCGCGATGAAAAAAGTCGTATGGGAAAGTGTATTAAATTGAGTTTGAGTGGAATATTGGGGAATAGTACGGGAAAGAATATTGGGTGGATTCTAACTGAATACGCGTTTTGTTCAGTTGATAGATTCATCACAGACACTTCCCGACTCTTTGCGAGCCATCGCGTACCGCCTCGAAAATGTTCATTTCATAAATCGCATACACTTTGCCAGAGTCTTTCTCAGCTATCGCGTACAATACTAACATTTTCATGCTATCAATCCCATACACTTTACCAGACTCTTTCCCAGTCATCGCCTACTACAAAGGCCCTCGAAAATGTTCATATAATCCGTCCCATACACTTCTCTAGACTCTTTCCCAGTCATCGCTTACAGCCTTGAAAATGTTTATGTAATCAACCCCATTTACTTTACCAGACTCTTTCCCAGCTATCGCGTACAATAGGAACATTTTCATGCAATCAATCTCATACACTTTTTCAGACTATTTCCGAGTCATCGCGTACAGCCTCGAAAATGTTCATGTAATCAATCCCATACACTTTACCAGAAATTTTCCAAGTAAACGCGTACAACAGGAACATTTTCGTGCAATCAATCTCATACATTTTTCCAGACTCTTTCCCAGTCATCGCCTACAGCCTTGAAAATGTTTATGTAATCAATCCCATTTACTTTACCAGACTCTTTCCCAGCTATCTCGTACAATAGGAACATTTTCGTGCAATCAATCAATCAATCTTCAGATTGTACTCCACCCAATGTTATTTTCCATACTATTTCCCACATTCCATCCATACTAAATTTAATACACTTTCCCATACGACTATTTTCCACGTGGGTGACCATCGATCCGTGAGATGTGTCGAAACCACTGCTAATAAAGTCACTATCGGTGTCCCAAATCTCATTGCACCGGAGTCGAACTTGTCGGATTTGCCAGACGCGCTCGCAGTCACTTTGCCATTTATCTACCAATTGCAATTATCCGCTACTTCTCGGCTAAAGGCGTCAAAAGGTCGTGAAGCTTGTTTCCTTTGTGCAGGAAACTTTGAACGACATTAGATGAATGAACTCATGTGAACTTCTTTCATGCAAGGAGACTCATTCTGCGGGTAAGTCACCTGTTTGGTTTGGATCTTGTATTTCTCGGCCACCCGAAGAAGCCTTTCCAGAGTCAGGCGCCACAGAATCCGTAGCCGAGCACAATTTGTAGTTGCAGGCTGGGTCGTTTTTACGAGCGTTTCAGACTCGGCGGTTCCTCGTCGCCGGACTATTCCAACGCTGTCTTTTTAGGGTCAATTAAACTCGGCCGCTTCTGGTGTTTCTTCCTCTGCAGCTCTTTCATGGCTCTACTACCAGTTCTGCAAGGTCGCTCTCTTGTTAGTCTTGAGTTTCTTTAGAGCTCGGCTTGCGCGGAGTATAATATTTGAATGTGCTCTATAGGGGAGCACAGCCTGTTTTTAAAGATCGAGCAGTGATGTCAAGATGAGTCTTGATTTGTCTTGTTACGGACGTCGAGCCAAAGCGATTGACTTCAATTTCATATTTTTCGCAAATCTGGAAAATTTCTTAGGTGGGGGAGAGCCGGTCAAAATGGGACAGTGGGGCAAAACGCAATTTTTCAATGACTTACGGATGGTGGCGGTGACGGTAAGTGAGGCAAAACGGTGTTAAAGATCCAGATGCATCCTTAAGACGAAATGGGACATCCAAAAATTATTGGAAAACAGAGTTTTGCCCCTCATTGCAATTGGGTTTTGCCTGTCCCATTTTGCCCTCCTCTTCCCTAGTTTTTAGGCACTCACGCCTTACATGTAAGAAGTGCATATTAAAATGACTATTTTTCATATCTTCATCCCATCGGACGTCCGTGTCATGGTGTATCTTCGCAACGAACCAACCAACGCAGTTAAAACTTGCTACGTAGTCTTGGTGTATCGTCGACATAAAGACTGGAAAATCTGGAACCAATTAAACAAATATAAATCAATGTTTATAAACCTTATAGCTAAAAAAATACCTTCGTTGAAGTTTTTATTCCATCGGACGTCCGTGGCACGCTCTAATTTCAATACGTATGAATGAATTCCAATGTACTTGGCGGCGTCCGTTTCTGAAAACTATCAAGATGAAGCCCTGAAAACTTGAAACCATTTCAAAGATTAATGACAATGTTATAAATAAATTAAGTATAAATCACTCCAAAAGATTTCCTTTTTAGTTTCGAAGTTTGCGCATCGGACGTCCGTGTCATGCTCAAACTTAAAAACTTGTGAACCAATTAAGGTGGATCTGTCGCTTGGTATTCATTTCGCATAAGTTCGACAAAAATGCGATAAAATTGCAAATACTTCTCGATGGTATAAAAATCTGAAAAAATGCATGCATAGTAAAGGTACTGGAAAGATTAATTTTGCATAATCATAATTCCAAAATGTTATTAACAAATTGATGAAAAAAGAAAATTGGTTAACAAATTTCCCGGAAACCCATTTTTTTTTAATGAAAATTATTCGTTCATTTTTCTAAGTACGTATGAATTTTTTCAGATTTTTAAATTTGCTTTGAATTTTTCTTTTTATATGCGAAAAACAAAACACAAAATTCAAAGCAAATTTAAAAATCTGAAGAAATTCATACGTACTTAGAAAAATGAACGAATCATTTTCATTTAAAAATATGGGTTTCCGGGAAATTTGTTAACCAATTTTCTTTTTTCATCAATTTGTTAATAACATTTTGGAATTATGATTATGCAAAATTAATCTTTCCAGTACCTTTACTATGCATGAATTTTTTCAGATTTTTATACCATCGAGAAGTATTTGCAATATTATCTCAGTTTTCTCGAACTTCTGCGAAATGAGTACCAAGCGACAGAACTACCTTAAGGGTAGCAAGTTGAACTCGAGGTAAAGAAAATCGTTTGATCATCACCGAGGCAATAAGAGCGCGAGGCGTTTAAATATTTAAATGTCGAACGCGATGGTAGCGAGGAAGTTCGACAGTGGTCTCTTCGCTGATGTTGGTTACTTGTGACGCCTCTCTGGCTACTTAATGCTTTGAGTTTCAAGAGCCAGGTGTCTCGTGCCAATGCACGCTACTGCTGTAATTGTGTATCAGATATAACGCGCTCGGTTCACGGTGTGAACGCAGCTGCAGAACCGGTAGTCGAGTCAGCTTTTCGCGTGGGTGGTATACATACATATACATACACACACACATACATGCATACATACATACATACATACATACATACATACGTACGTACATACATACATACATACATACATACATACATACATACATACATACATACATACATACACACACACACACACACACACACATACATACATACATACATACATATGGGCCAACTGCACCTCTCGCTGTATGGCTGTGTGCTCCTCGTGTTAGCTGCCGGTTGTCTCACTCTCGCCGAGCCCCGAGTACCGACACTTGTTCCGGCAATCTTCATGACGACGACTGTACACACTTATTGCAATTAAATCGAGTCAAAAGAGTACCTTTGAAATTTACGTAAACTCGTTAATTTCGTTTACACGGTGGTAATTTCCGAAAAAAGAAAAAACAATCAACGAGCCGATAGATTCGAGAAACATTTCTCGTTTGTTATTTTAGTAATTTATTTTTTGCAACAATAAATTCGGAAATTAACAAGGTAATTACTGGAAACACTTGTAATTAAATCGAATCAAAACTGTGCGATCGAAATTCACGTAGACCCGATAATAATATAATACGCCGCAGTCATTTTCGAAAGAAACAATTGACGAACCAATAAATTCAACAAACGTTTCTCGTTCGCACAGATCTTCTAATTTTTTTTTCTTCACAAATAATTGTAGAATTAGAGAGAAAACAAAAATTGGGAAATTAACAAAATAAAAATCTAAAATGAATAAGGGAATGACTAGAAACACTTGTTGCAATTAAATCGAGTCCAAACGGTCCTTTCGAATCTGAAAATATAGTACAGTATTGTATTTTTATTTGTATTAAGGAGGTCGTCTCGTTGCGCATTACCAAAGAGTGCGATTCACGTGCAATTCACAACAAATTTCGACGCCTTGCTAACGGAATAAAAATCTGAAAAAATCAACCATTTAGAAGGTGCTATGAAGATTAATTTTCCATAATAATAATTGCAAAAAGTTATTAACAAATTAGTAGAAAAATCATTGTTCAACGAATTATCCGGTAAACTAACTTTTTCTTTAGCCCAAATTGACTCAATAATTTTTTTGAATACTTATGAATTTTTTGAGAATTTTTTCGAATTAAAAAAACCACATTTTTTTATTTTTTTTTTATAGATAAAAAATCACAAATTTTTTAATATTAGTAAAAATTCTTAAAAAATGTATGAGTATTCAAAAAAATTATCGAATAAATTTGGGCTAAAGAAAAAAATTTGTTTACCGACTAATTCGTCAAACGACGATTTTTTTACTAATTTATTAATAACTTTTTGGAACTATTATGATGGATATACTGACAACATTTGAACATATAAATCACGATGTAACTATGCTTGAAATTAGTTACTAACAAATGACGTAAATAACCGTACTGGGATCCAACTCGAAATTGCGTTGGGCCAAATATTTTGTTCCTTTGTGTGACTAGATATTTGTTTCGAACAAAAGTTTTTTTTTCGATATGATTGGCTATTCTGTTCGATCAAACATATTCTTAGTTGGGACAATGAAATTATTTTTTTGATGCTGATCTAACTTTGTAGTCAACTGAATATTTCCTTCGCTACCCGCAACCGCCGAATTAGGTTGATTCAAACAAATCTTGTTTGATCTTACCAAACCTTTTTTTCGGTGTATTTGTTTCCGTCGATCCTCTCAGTATTGAAAAATTATTTCAACGAAAAAGTCAATCTCTTTGAAGTGTATCAGTCAGTGTATGTTTGAAAACATCAACTGTTTTGCCTGCTGAACGGATTTTTAACGGGTCGATAGTAATCGTTGTCTATGTTAAAAAATGAAAAAAGGCCGTTCGTCAAGGATTCGTCGGGACAATTGTCAATATCCATAACACGCCTTGCTGCAGGATGCAGCAAGGCGAATCGTCGGCATGAATTGACCCCGACCATAAACGCGCGAAGCATTTTCTCGCACGTACCTGAACCGTTGTGTATTTATGAAAAACAGTTTTAACAGAGGTTCCGCAGATAGTTCAACTAATGCTATGATCAGCAACGCATTGAATAAAGTGCAAGTTGCAGTGAAAACCTGGATGAAATGGCGTAAAGTAAGTCTTTGCATCGTAGAACACTTGTTTATATTTGACAAATGTTTATTTTCGGCACTTGAATATACATATAAATTTTACAATTTGTTATAAAATGACCAACATATAAAACTTTTATTATTCTATATAAATAAAATCGAATATTACAATATGAACTGTCGATCTGGCAACTCAAACGGATTCAACCTTCTATTTAAAAATTCTATTTCCTCGTTCATTGTGTAGTTCAACTTCATTAATCAAGTTCCACAAAGAAATTATTATTGTTCATCACGACGGTCTGTAACAGAAATACGTGAATGTATGTTAATTGATATTGCGTAGTATTTTATTACTGTTATGTACTTCGTTAATTTGAGCCTATATTTTCTATTATATTATGAATTATCACAAATAAGTACATACCGTTCTTTACATTTAAACTGTTCCTGATTGATAAATTTTTTATGAGTCGCGTAATATAATTTTTTTTAAGGACTTGACATCGAGACGGTACAGTGTCTCTTGATATTATTCCCCTCTACATAACAACACAAATACAACCTCAAACTGTAAAATTCGTACTTTTCCCTATGATCTTGCATACGAGATTCCAATGTCGATCGGCAAAGACAACTCGTACTTTTCGTTCGAAAAATCTCGATCGTGAGATGCCGGTGATATTTCGAGAATGCCTATCAAGTCGTTTCGTTCGACAATATCGAACGTGAGATGCCAGTGAGATTTCGAAAATGCCTGTCAAGCAGTTTCGTTCGACAATCTAGGAAATCTTGAATGAAACGAATCTCGAGCGAACTCCAGAATTGAGCTCCAGGACCCTGTCGATTTGACTTGGAATGCCCCATATGAATTCTAATTTCATATACCGAGGTATATTTCGTACAACTTTGTACATTAAACGTATAGTAAATCTCATAACATTTTTAACATTGATGAGTTCTAAAATTAACAAGAAAATATTGATCGCAACATTAAGAAGAATTATTTTACTACCAATAAAATTAAAAAAAAAAAAAATGTCCATCGTTTCTGGATTAGAAAAGTACGTTAAACGTAAAACACTTTTTCTTTCCGCGTTATGTGCAAGCCGCACTGGAACAATCCGTCGAAAAACGACAACCGAATATCGCTCGATAATTTAAAAAAAAAAAAAAAAAAAAAAAAAAAAAAAAAAAAAAATGAAGTTTGAAACAAAATTAAAGAACAATTTCCGGACCTAAACATCCAATTTTTTTTTTCGTCACATATTTGCAAGAAAAAAAAAAAAAAGAAGAATAAAATTTTTATCGCTGCACTGTGCGCGACAACGTGTCCTCCAATTGCTCGTCAGCGCCCGAAAGAAGCCTCGATCGCCATAGCGAAAAAGAGACACCATCTCACTTTTCTGTCTTCACATTTCGCGCGCTCTCTTTATCGTCTCCGACTGTCGACGAGTGATCCTCCGAACATATCCTGCTGGTGTATACACATATACATATATGTATATATAATAAAACATTCTCTGCTTCTCAGTTCTCATTCGAGGAACGAGCGTGACGCTGACAGAGTTACGCTCGCGGTCCTGTGTACTGCGAGAGGCAGCAGCAACAGTAACAGCAGCTCGGGAGAGAGTCTCTGTGAAGCGCGTCGAACCCCTCGGCTCCTGAGGCTCGCCATAAATATCGACGGTGACGTTTCGGGGGAGAGAAAGAGAGTACAAAAAAAAAAAAAAAAAACACTCGGAGAAGCATAGACGACGGTGCTGGCTGCATCTCTACATCGTT
Source organism: Amblyjoppa proteus (assembly GCA_963922035.1). Classification (NCBI taxonomy): domain Eukaryota; kingdom Metazoa; phylum Arthropoda; class Insecta; order Hymenoptera; family Ichneumonidae; genus Amblyjoppa; species Amblyjoppa proteus. The sequence continues at coordinate 14,285,314 of OY998231.1, read as the reverse complement.
TATGTACACCGTATCGAGTCTGGCCACAGGCGAAAGATTACTAGAATCGTCAGCGACGAAAAGCCGTTGCGTTTCTCTCTATGCGCAGGCGCAATGAACGAAGGTTTGCGCACTCGAGCTTGTCGGCGGCGAAGACTCACAATTTTTTTTTTTTATGTTTTTTTATGAATTTAAGAAGGTTTTGTATTCCTATTAAGTTATTAATAGTTATTAAAAAATTATATTGCTATTGATTTATTAAGTTATTAAAAAAATTGTATCGTTATTGATTTATTAATAGTTATTAAAAAATCGTATTGCTATTAAGTTATTATTGAGTTTGATATTCAGATAATTAAGATTGATATTAGGGAAAAACATTGCAGACTCTTGAGGAGGAAAGATGGATTTTAGAATGGATGACGTTCGCAACGGGATATAATTTTATTATTGTATATATTGCATTTTTTTATATTTCTCGACTGACCTATTAATAAAAAAAAATTGTAAAATTGAGACGAAAAAATTGTAAAGTTAACGCGGAGACAAATGATAAAACATTGATGTTAACAACGTTGCTCCAACGAAATTATTGGCAACTGTTACGTTTCCCAGAAAGTTGCTTTCCTAGCGAGTCGATAATGGAATATAATGTAATATAATAATATACATATTTGTAATAATTAAAATTTTACTTATAGAATTGTAATTATGTAATTTATATGATAATGTGATCGCTTATTTTTTTTAATTTAAATAAACTATTTGAGAAAAGTGACAGCAATTGATAATACCATTGGAGCAACATTAGTAACTTCCATGCCATAAAATTATGGTACTTTGCGGACGATTTTACTTGTTTGTAATACAATTTGATTCTCTCAACTGACCGTACCATCAGTGAAAGGAATTGAAGAATCAACATGAAAATAATGGTCAAATTAACAGAAAAAAAATGTTTATTTAACAAAACAAAAAATTGTGAAATTAACAGAAAGACATGAAAAAATGAACACACACAAAAAAAAAATTGTATTCCGTTACAAATAATTGTATTCCCGTTAGCGCTACAATTGTTTTCCTCAACTAACTGCACTCCTCGCACAAAAGAATTGTGAAAAAAATGTATAAAACGTGCCACCAAAAAAAAAAGCTACATTATCAAGAGAAAAAAAATGGCGCCCCTTCGTCAACAAGAAATCTTCCTCAAACCTAGCTCCTCGACCGTGCTCACTTTTCACAAATATTTTCCCAATTTAACGAAAATAAAAAAAAAACCCCAAAAAAGAGTCCAATAAAAAGTAAAACCAGCTAAAAAAAACGACAGGATAAAGCAGCCTTAATTGCGAACGATATCAATATCCTCGTGCGACGAAGACCGCAGTAACTCGCGATCGCGGGGAGGTAGAGAGAGTGGGGCGAGTGGGGAGGGGGGGGGGGGGTTGACAAGGTCGGCAGTTAAAATTCACATTCGACTTGGCTATCATCGGCGGATTATCGTCGGTCTTACGGACGCAGCATCCGCAGCTCGGCCGACAGTCGAGAGCACGTAGTACGCCGAGTCGAGAGATAAGCGGGCGAGGCAGAGCGACGAGGGCGAGGGGGGGTATTGGGTGCATTGGAACAAAACTCAGTGCACTAGCTGGATGTGCACGGGGCCGTTCTCGATCGCATTCTCCACTCTGCCGATGCTCTGCGGAGAGTCGTTCGGCGAACGGACGAACGAAGGCGCGCGATCGAGGCGAGTGGAGTCGAGTGGAGCGGAGCGGGAGTGATTTATGCTAAATGTCGCTGATGCCGGCGAACCGGGGGCCCGTATACGATCCCAGGCGGCCATCTTGGGGCTCGAACCGCGGCCGGGGCCTCAAACCAGATTGACGTACAGCTCTCGCCCGTTGATCGCTGTACCCGGACCTCTCGCTGACTCGCTTCTCTTACATCTCGATTTTTTCTTCTTTTTTTTTTGGTGTTTCGCACTCTCTCCTCCTTTCTACATCGACAGCGGCTCGCGCTACTTTTACTCCGGACGGCCGACCCAATTATTCCTCCGATAAATCAAATGATTGTCTCCATTTTCTAGGGCGTTTTGTTGTTGCCTTCCGGTTCGGCGTAATTCTGGACGATATTGAGAACTTTTTTTTTTTTTAACGGAAGTACAGAATTGGAAAGAGGTGCTGGTGAAGGAAACTGGGTCCACTGTTAAGAATTTTATGAAATTTACAACACATTTAATGTACAAAGTCACATGAAAAATCTGAAATTTTTTCAGACTTTTCAGTAATCGTTGATTTTTTAATTATTTTTTATGGAAAAATTAACGATTACTGAAAAATCTCAAAAAATTCATACGTATTCAGAAAAATAAACGAATCATTTTCACGAAAAAAAAAGTTGGGTTGCGGGGAAATTTGTTAAGTAATTATTTTTTTCATCAATTTGTTAATAACATTTTGTAATTATTATTATGCAAAATTAATCTTCTCAGTACCTTTACTATGCATGAATTTTTTCAAATTTTTATACCATCAAGAAGTACTTGCAATTTTCTCTTATTTTTGTGGAACTTATGCGAAGTCAGCGCGCAGCGAGACGCCCTCCTTAAATGAAATGTCTGTATATTAAAATTACCGTCAATGGCATTGAAAATTGTCTTAATTTTCAATGCCATCACCGGTGATTTTTATATACAGGTACTGCATTTAAGATTAAATTATTAAAATCTGTTGTCTGTATATGAAGTTTTATGCATATACAGTATATGACCGTATATGAAATTTCATTGACATGTATGTAAGAATATTGCGTTACCGGTATATTAAAAACAATACTATTTGTACAATATTTGTAATGATAACATAATCTTCATACACGGATGTCTTATCCGTAGAAATTCATGGTGAAAATTGAAAGGGTACTTTCTACCATTAATTCTTAATGGGACTCCACTGGCAAATCAGTTGGAACTTTTAAGTGGTACGTTTTCCCATTCGTTGCCAATAGGAGAGCAGTGGCAATTTCCTGGGAAACTTCAACTGGTACTTTTTCCCATTCGTTATTAACGAGAGTCCAATTTCAAATGACTGGGAACATTCAGGTGGTACTTTCTCCCATTAATTATTAATGGCAGTCCACTGGAGCATAACTGGGACAGCCGAAATGGTATTTCTTACCATTCGGAATAAATTGGAACTGAATCGAACGGTAAAAAGCTAGAGAATCGTTAACGGCACGTCTAACTATTCGTAACTAATTTATAATTTACGAGGAATAAGAATCGAGTCGACGAACACTACCGAATCACATGTGTCATTCCCTTTTACTTAAATGCTATAAGCGATAATGAATGCTATAAGCGATAAATGAGTCCAAAATAGTAGCTGGAAACTTAAGGATCGAAATTATTTATGAATAATAGGAGACATTTTCGAAATAATCGGAGACATTACAGCTTTTTTAGTTATAATATATTTAGACAGTGTAGAAAAGTGGACAATTATATGTAGCATATTTTTTCGCGAATGGGGATGAAAGCGGGATAAAAATATCATACAACGAATGGGACATTGAATGACATATTGAATGGTATATTAAATGGCAGTACGAGTGGGAATTATACCATTGGCATAACCCCATCGAATTATCTGTAACGAATGGTTTAATGGAAATCAATGGGATTTTTAATGGTAATTAATGGGAGACTTAGCCAAGGGCTACTACGATATACTTAGAGATTTTTTTAGTACATTTTAGATGACAAACATTTGGTAAATAGCCGTCAGAAAAAAAAGAATTATTCGACGTGTTCCGGAAATATTTATATGGATTAAATAAATATTATTTTCAATTAAATGAAGTTAGTTAAGGGTATACGCCACAGTAAATGGATAAAAACGTATGCATATTTCGTGATTTTTTTTCTCGGCAAATACATGTTTTATGGATTTGACTTTTATAGGGTAGAAGTGGGATATTTTAAAGAACATTTAATAAATTGTTCATACAATTTTATTGTTATTATTTATGTTTTTTATCGGTTGGCGTAAAAGATTTGTTTCGTAAGTTCGTTTGCGGTGGCCCTGATTTCGACATGTCATTTTATGTGAATTTTTAAAAATATTGTTTCTTAACAAATGATATATAACACGGTCCTGGACGCGGTGGAAAAAATTGCCAAAATGACGGCCACTTGAAAAAAATATCGATTTTCACCCATTTTTTTACACATTGAATAATTTTTTTTTTTTTCAAATTATTTTTTCTGCTTATGATTTAAACGTGAAAACGTCAAGGACTAAATGCCTATAAAAGTAAATCGGTAACAATTTCTATAAAAATCCATCAAGCCGTTTTTGATTCATCAAGCTCGAAACTCGATTTTGAAAATCACATTTCGAGAAAAACGCGTTAAAAGACTTTCCACATAACGGTCTCTATCTTTCGTAATTCGTTGAATTTCGACACAAAAAATTTAACCGAATATTCTTGACACTATAAACTATTGGAAAATAAAAAAAATAAATAAAGAAAAAATGTTTTGCGAAATCTTACTGTGGCGTATGCCCTTAAGTTAGTTAAGGAACTAGGGTGAATGCACCAGTGAATGGACGATTAAGCGACTGGTCGTTTTTAAAAGAGTCACAAAAAAAAAAATTGTATGCACACCTTTCGGGCCCGGTTCACTTGACAACGTAGATCATCTTGATTATGACAAAAAATATTGCAGACTGTTTTAAAACCTAACAGCGCTGAAATCAAAGATAAAATCACAAAAAGACGGATACACCGGTGAATGGACACGTATTTGTCATCCAAGCTGTCGTTTATAGATATTAGGAAAATAACTCAATAACTTAATATTTCTTTGAATCGTTTGAGTTAAATATTGTATTTTAACCATCATAGGATTTTTTACTTAAATAATAATAATAATGTTAATAATAATACTGATAAAGCAGAAGAACAAGCTTATTGGCTTCCTCAGTCTCAGTCTCAAATTAACTATAAACTTCTAAATATTTCTTTGGCACAGTCTTAAATAATTTTTTAATACATTATCTATTCATTAATAATTTTCTAATTCACAAAAAATGAAAAAAAAGAATGTGCCATGTCCATGTTCCTAACTTCTCCCCATGTCCATTCACCGGAGAGAGGTTCGAAAATCGCGCCAGTCAATGGACGTTGATAATTTCGGCATATAAACAAGAATTTATTTAAAAAATTTATTATAGAATGAATAATTAATGATATCTTTATTTATGCACCATACTGCTTACCCTAAAAAATTAAGTCTAACACTTTTTTGTACACAAAACGTTTGCGGCCGCATCAATCGCCGCTTAGTACCCTCGAGTAACTTCCAAACGATAGAAGAAAAAAAAAATCTCCAACAGTCGGTAATTTCCATATACGTGCAGTGATAATTTCAGCGGTAATTATAATTTTTTTTCTAAATTTTGATGACCGTATAATTTATTTTTGATCGAGCATTTTTTTTTTATTAAGCATATAAGGGATTTCGTCCATTCACTGGTGCATTCACCCTACCATAAGAATTTGATTTAAAAAAATCAGGTCGATATTCAAACATTTTTGTTTAATACTGGTATTACAAGGGCGAGCTCGGATTTTTACACACGATCAGTAGAAGAAGTTAGAGATGACCGGGTGGAGACTAAATCGGACGAAAAAAATTCCCTGACATTTCCCTGATATTTTCGAAAATTTCCCTGGCAAACTATTCAGAACTGTGAAAAAAGTAATAAGGTAGAAACATTACATATGTTTATTTTTCTTTATTCTCTGGTATTTTTAATTGAATTATTTTCCTTCCTTCAACGCCGTAATTTTTTCATTGAGAAGATCTTCTTTTTGTTTTGCATTTTTGACAAGTTCTTTAAGCTCGAATGCCCGAGCGAGTTTATCTATATTCGCAGACTCAACGCTGTTTAGAATGCCCGATTATTAATAGTTATAATGAATTTGTAATTGTGATCGCGAATTTTCAATTTATATTTTTTATTTACCTTGAAAAAAAAAAATGTCCGCCCATAATTTTTTTTCAGCAGTACGCAAAAAAGAAAAAAATTCGCCCAAACACTTTTTCTTTCTCGGTTTGATATTTCATATTTTCCCTGACCAATATTTAATTCCCTGACATTTCTCTGATTTCCCTGACACTTAAAAAATTCCCTGACATTTCCAGGTTTTTCCGGTTTTTCCTGTCAGTGGCCATCCTGGATGAAGTGTGAGTTTTTTCTTATTGACAAATATCAATTAACAATGAATTTATTAGCAATCTGACCATTGAAAAACAGATTCTACAATCTGATTTTTAAAACTGGCTTTTTTAATTAAAAAATAAAAAAAAAATAAAATTAGGAAGGACGAAAGTGAAGTTTTGACGTTTTCCGTGTTCCGGTGTGTCAAAACCGTACGAGTCCGTCACCGGTTACATGTGTTTATTTTCGCCCCCCGCTTTATCGTGGACAGATTTCAAGGTATCGCGAAACGAACGGCGTGGATAGCCGGAGGAGTTCTGCGTGACATTTTCTCGCGCCCGCTCCGGTGTGTTGGAGTCGTAACGAGAGCCGGGCGTGCTCGCCGATTTTGCATCGGATCGGCTGTCCGCCGGTGACCGATCAACCCTCTTGTCGCTCTTGACATTTTTCCACGTACCGTTGGTCGCCTCAGTCGGAAATAGCCTGTCGACAATTCCCAACCTCGTCGTCTCTAACATTTTACTTTACGATTTAGCCGGTTGTTTCAACCATGGTAAATTTTTAATAACGATTTTTTGCTGATCAAATTTAAAAAAATAATAATAATATAAATGAATAATAATAATATAATAGTAAAAAATAATGATAAATCTTGATCATTTCTTCCTCTTTAATTCCTGCGTGTGCAGCCACGGATCGAATGTCCCGAAAGGAACATTTATGGTTTTACTTAATTTAAAAATGTAATTTAAGGCAACTGTGTCGTTTCGCCCTCATTTCGCATAAGTTCGAGAAAAATAAGAGAAAATTGTAAATGCTTCTCGATGGGATAAAAATCTGAAAGAATTCACGCATACCAAAGATACTGAAAAGATTAATTTTGTATAATCATGATTACAAAATGTTATTAACAAATTAGTTAAAAAATTAATTGTTTCACAAATTACCCGGCAGAACAACTTTTTTTTAATGAAAATTATATGTTCATTTTTCTGAATACCTATGAATTTTTTCAGATTTTTCAATTATTTTTGATTTTTGTGTTTTGTCACACATATTTTCCATATAAAAAAAAAAAATGAAAGCTAATTGAAAAATCTGAAAAAATGCATACGTATTCGAAAAAATAAACGAATCATTTTCATGAAGGAAAAAAGTTAAGTTGCCGGGTAACTTGTTGAATAATGATTTTTATCTTCAATTTCTTAACAGAACATTGGAATTATTGTTTCACAAAAACAATCTTTGCAGCACCTCCCATATACTTGATTTTTTCTGATTTTCATCTCTTCGAGAAGTGTATGAAATTTTCTCTGAAACTCACGTTTGGCGATACTGTACCGCTCCGACTACCTAAATTGTTAAATACACAGTAAAAAATAATTTCGTAAAATCGGAATGCGAAATTTCGTAAAAATTATTTTGTTAAATAAGTGACAAACTTTTTGTCACTTATTTGATTACACGAACCTGTCCTTTTATTTCCTGTATTATTGACAATTTTAGTTTATACTTTTGTTGGTAAAACTAGAAAGTTGACAAATAAAAAATTATGGAAGTTTGTGGACAATAATTTGTTGTAAAAAGTACAAATTTTTTTTACTGTGCAGTTTTATTGTTTCAACAACGGTGTAGTCTATTCAAATTCGTCTGGTTTGATTGAAACCAATTTTCCGTGACCGCAGCTGTGAGGTTGATATTACCAAACCTTTTTTTCGGTGCTGCTTTGCCTGTGCCTAAATCCAGCACTGGATGCACTCACCCTATTACGAATCTTACAATCAATTTTTTTTCAGTGTGTCAACAAAATGTTATTACGATACGATGAAGACGACCACATCTGCCTTCGACCGACCAGTCGAAGCCTCCAACAGCACGTGGAGCATCTCGACGAGAACCTACCTGGACATTCGAATTTTTATTTTTATTTTTTTTCTAGCCGAACGAACCCCCCAAAAAAAGTGCCACTTTACACGAGCTCAGTTTCTCGACCTAGGTAATTTTTTTTTTTTTTTTACAACTTGTCCTTCAATTCTTTTTTCCGTTCCTCTCACCAACCACCGAGGCACCTTTCGTCGAGCTGGCGTGCGAGTGCAACAGGCCAGGCGTCGCTCAGATTCCTGTCGGTCACCGTCGCCGCCGCGAGCGCCCTCCGCAGATTTACGACAGGGTTGCCGGAGGGGGGGGGGGGTGCGCAGGGGGGTCTCCGGGAGTAACAATGAAGCCACGCCATTTGTCACAGGGGCGCTTCCTACTCTTAATAACGTTCGCCTTCCTGCTGCAGTCGTGAGCTGCGCTCGGACGGCGGCCGCGGCCTCAGCTACGAGCACGGGAGCGCAGCAATAGCAACGGCACGGCATCGACCTTTGCTTTTGCCAGTCCGGCAGTCCAGGATCGTGATCTCTTCGCGGAGTCTTGCCTCTGGCAAATATTCCTTTTTTTTTGTCGTTCCTCTCTTATTTTTTTGTTTTCTTTTTTTTCTTCCTCTCTTTCTCTTGACCTCTGTCCGGCGGTATTAGTGGCGCAAAGAGATAGAAAGTCCTCGTGCAAAACGCCGAGGGGCGGCCGAGGATACCTGCAGGATCCCCACTTTTGTGTCGCTCCGACGGTGATGCCGTGTTGCACAATTCACCGGAGCTATCGTTCAATTGTCGTACAAATTGCCGCTCATTCAAGCGGTCCTTTGAGGACGAGCCGGAGAGCGATCGAGCAAGGGGCGCGTGCAGGACTATCTGCAGATGTTATCGCTCGATCTATAATAATAATCACTTTTTTTTTTTTTACTGATGCCCGGACGTGAAATCCCGCTTTACGTTTCTGTGAGGCGTGTGGGCAGAATAGCAATTTGCGATACCAACACGGAAAAAAATGGTTGGTTGGGTCAACTGACCGTTTATTAGTTGGGTATAAATTGGTTACCATAACGATTTGTATCGTTAGAATGACTACCTAGCATTAGTTCCATCTACCATTAATAGTTAGTTGACGCGAATAGTAAACACAACGAACTCGAGTAGTTAGTCCAGCTATTAAAATAGTATTCAGGATTGTAAAGGATGGACAACGAATTTTATAGGTACCCTAACCAACTATAGTTATTAGTGCAACCAAGCTCGGCGCGCGTGCGGGACAACCAACTGAAATTGTTGCCTCAACGAAACGTAGTTGCTGCGAACTCAGGCACGACACCTTTATACATGCAAGGCACTTATTATTTTATTAGTATCGCTAATCGTGGAGATCTACGAGAGACAAACGGGTATAATCACTTACTAAATTAATTAATGTATGTTTGCTTATTGACAGTGAGAGATACAGCAGATTCGAAAACATTGCCGATTTTAGCGCATGCACTTAAAAAAATATGTTTCGTAACCTACCAATTGCCTTAAAGAATCATGCGTATAACTAGTTTGTACGATAATGTTCAAGCAGACGTGATTCTTATAAACAAGTTTAAAAATTATATCTTTAAAAATGAGCTTAGCCGAGTGAATAAGGTCGTGGACTATTAACCGCAAGATGCCAGGCTCGAATCCTCGTTACGGACCAAATAATTTATTCCGAGGTTTCCATGGTATGAAGGTAATAAAACGATAATAAACCAATTTCGGGTGATAGAAAAGCATTGCGCGGTTGCACAGATAAATGTTTTGTGTTAATTGTGTACTAATATTTTTGGTAATGTGCTGTTCGATCAACCAAGTCGGATTGATTGCAACAACCCAGACGCGGTTTTGGAGCCGGGCTGACGTTGGACCAACTATGACCGCCTGAGTTAGAAAGTTGACCCGACTCTGGTCGCCAACCATTTAACCTTGGGATGATAACATCGGCCCTACGTTGTCAAACGACGTTGCCCCAATGTTGGCTGCCGATGTCCAGTCAACGTTAAATGAAAAATATTAATAAGCAATAACATTTTTTTTCTTATCAATCTGTCCGATTTTTAAATGTTCTTTTATCATGCTGCAATTACTGTTTTTCGGTTTTTTCTCTTCACACATTGGAATTAGCAGAATAAATTTTTTCGTCGGCAATGGGGGCTCGAACCCGTGACCCCGGGACTACTAGTCGATGTTCTTACGCGCTCGGCTATGCTCACCTTGAAAGTTTTTTTTCGAATCTTATATGTAAGCGATAAGCTGGGATGTTATTAAGGGATAAGCTGCATATCCACTGCATCTCAATCTAATATTAACTTACCAATTGCTTTAAATTGTCCAAGTTTTATTATTTCATTTTTGTATTCACACTTTATTTAATAGCATCGATGAAACTTAGGCTGTCTGCACTACAGTACTGTAAATAAAACTATAATAAAGGGATCTGGAATAATAAAAAAGGATTCAGCAGTCGCGCAAATAAAAAAAACTCATTGTTTATAAATATTTGGTGTTGGACGTTGGCTGAACGTCGTTAGCAGGTACTGGGCCAAAGTCGTTCGACGTCATGAGCGAACGGCCACTTGATATCGGCAAATACGCATCATTACGACGTTACGCCAGCGCCGGCTCAACTCTGGTAAGCTGCGTTTTGCCAACTATTGAGCCCAACGTTGGAGTGGTTGTCAATCGACAGTTTAGCCGATACTGGGCATTCGCCGAGATCTGACCATCGGCCGCCAACCTGCTGCCGACTAAAAGCTAATCGTCGGCCATACTCGGAGCTTCAGCCATCCGCACCTGGGAAGCTAGTAAATTATTCAAGTAAACAAGTAAATGGCTAATCCAACAATTTTACCACCAGTTGGCCCAACTAACAAATTAGTCGGTCTAGCGAATACAAAACCAAACAACTTAAAAGAGTTGACCCAACCAATTTATCGTCTGGCGCTCAGAGCACTAAAACTATTGGTTGACTCAACTATTTTTTTTGTTCGTCCAACTAAGTCGTCTTTTCCGTGTAGATGGAACTAATGCTAGGTAGTCATTCTAACGATACAAATCGTTATGGTAATCAACTAATAAACGGTTAGTTGACCCAACCAACAATTTTTTTCCGTGTATGAACGCATCTAGGAGAAATTAATGTATGGAATGCCATAATGCTTAGAATAAATTATTATATTGGAATTGTTATTGCTGATTAAGATATTATATGCATGGAGTTTTACTTCATCGACTTTACGACATATCGAAGATATATATGAAAACATACGAGTGATATCCGCGTACGAGCTTAAGAGCTTCTGCGGGCAAAAATGAATGTATGTAAATAGTTTGTACTATACCAATTTAATAATAATAATAAACTTGAAACTTGAATAAAAATAATAATAACATAATAACAACAAGAACGCGTATAACTACAAAATCTTGCGAAGCCATTACCATGTTTCTATTTGTTTGTATATTCTATTTTTATGAACGTGGAAGTGTAAATTTTACATAAGGATTCTATATGGAAATGTTAAAAAGGTAGAATGTTCCTATTACGATGACAATACTACTTATATATACATATATATGTAAAAGGACAGGACCAATTAAATAAATAACTAATAGTAATAAAAGTTTCGCGTGCCCTTGTTTGATTCGTTTGAGTTTTAGTATGAAGTTGAATCGATCAATCTCCTAAGAAAAAGAAAGAAAAGTGGAGCCGAAAAGTAGTGGCCCGAGATGTACGGCTAACTTTCGATTTTCCGTGTAAATCCCTGCAGGTCGTCCGAGTAGGATGCGAGGGCGTATATGCAAGAAACTGGAGGATACGGGACAAGTACCACTTCTTGCGCGATCTCAATCTCGTATCCCCGAGATCGAGGGAACGCACAGACACGCGCCCGCAGCACACATGCACGGATTACGGCATATACACATGTGGTGGGGTAGACTGGGAAGGGTATATTGAGCGGTTGAGCGCAGTGGGCCGAGCCCAGCTGGCCGTGAAATCGAATTCTCGGATCGATTTACGAAGTTTCACTTGGCGCGATAAGGCAGGACACTCCTGGTGCACGCGCTGGACTCGGCGTGGGCGAGCCGAGCGAGTAGATCGAGAAGAGTGAGTCCTCTTTCTCTTCTTTGCCTGCCACCTTCTTCTTCAGCCCCTCTTAAGTCCCTCCACGCCCCCCCTCCCCCCATCGCCGTCCACCTCTGGAGAAGATAGTGCAGCAAGTTATGACGAGTAGACGCGCATAAAATAACCGTGGCGCTAGCTCCGATAAGATTCTTGTGCATCTATATGTGCCTTGGTGTATTTCACTGTCTATCTATTTATTATTATCCGTCGCAGCGGGCCAATGAAAAGTGACGACAATTATTTCGCTACGGACGGTATTACCGAACATCGGACGAACGCTATCGTGAATTGAAAAAATATGTATATATTATATATATATATGAGGTATTCCATGTGAAATCGAACGGTCAAAAACCCGACCCTCTCCAAAAAAGTTATAATTTCACGACAATTCATGATTATTTACAAGGGATTTTTGTAAGGGCGTAGATTTTTTCAGAATTTTTTTTATCGTATTTTTTTGAGATATCGAAAAATTGTAGTTTTAAATGCCCTTTTGAAAACAAAATTTTGTAAATTTTTTTTCAATGCAATAAACGTTCATTTCTATGAAAAATAGACTAAAACATTTTTTTTCAGCCTATACGTCATGTTTGATTTCTCTTAAAAAATTTCAGAATATACTCTGATGTACATAGAATGATCTCATATTTTTGTTTGGATGGGCGAGACATCCGTTTGATAGCTGTGCTCCGTATAAGCTCGATTTTTCATAAAAAAAAAGAGAGCTATCTATTACTTCCCATTGAATTTCATAAAAATTGTGACACTTTCGACAATAATGGAAGAAAAAGGTCAAATAAAAAAGATATTGGGGATTTATTATCAAAAAAAGGGATTTTTGAAATGAAAAATCGATCTTAAACGGAGCACAGCTATCTAACGGACGTCTCACCCATTCAAACAAAAATATGAGACACTCTACATACATAAGAGTATATTCTGGAATTTTTTAAGAAAAATCAAACATGACGTATTGGCTGAAAATAAATATTTTAGTCTATTTTTCATAGAAATGGACGTTTATTGCGTTCAAAAAAAATTACAAAGTTTTGTTTTCAAAAGATCATTTAAAACTGCAACTTTTATGTTTTAAGCGTTTCTTTGTACGTCTAATAGTTTTTAAGATATGGGGGATTTTTAAAAAAGTTCAATTTTTTGATATCTCAAAAAAATACGATTCAAAAATTCTGAAAAAAATGATAAAAATCCCTTATAAATAATCATGGATTGTGGTGAAATTACAACTTTTTTTGGAAAGGGTCGGGTTTTTGACCGTTCGATTTCACATGGAATACCTCATATATATATATATATATATATATATATATAATTTTTTCGTTTTGTTAATATTATCATTAAATTTTTTTCTTTTTTTGGACGAGCTGTATTTTTTTTACTGAATAAAAATTGACCGACTAATGAGAGGAAAAAAATCCACTGAAGTACAACTTTGCGAAAAAAGATTTTGCCATTCCCTAATCAGTCTCAAAAGTTACGCAATTTCACAAAGAATTCTTAAAATATATATTTTTTAAATATTCGTCATGACGAAGTTGGTTAAAAACTATATTTTCCACTTTAACGGCGTATAACATAACTTTGGATTGACCAGAAGGTTTCTAAAAAATATGCATAATTTTGTTCATTTTCAACTGAACAAACCTTGTGTGAGAAATTTTTCGAAACGATTGAAAACTTCCAAGACCCTGAAAAATTGGCAGCGAAATCGAAGATGTCGCATTGCACGAAAAAATCTAATTTTCGTTCCTTTCCGTTAAAAATTGCCTTTCCAAAACGAACAAAAATACAACAAATATTGCATTAAATAGTTAATGAATAAAGAGAACTTTTTTGTCGTTAGATTTTTTTTTCCGACTTATCCCTTTCAAGATATATGAATTTGAAGAAGAAAAAAACGCATATTCTAAATGGATGGTTTAAAATATCTGAAAATATTCTGAAAGAGTACTTTGAAGTGAACCTAAAATGTCGCCAATTATGGGATAAATCTCAGAAGATCGAAAGAAAAGTGGCTGAGTTGACAGACAATACAGCATATAAACATATTTTATTTTATTTTTATTTAGAAAAAAAAAAAACTAAAACTGCAAAGAAAAAAACCATCTCAAAGTAACAACATTTTCAAACCAAAATAAGGTTAATTGAAAAAAGAAGTACATCTAAATTAAAAAAATGAGCGAAAAAAAAGATTGCTCACCTTCGCGGACAATAAATGTTTCTAAAACCCAACAAAAAAATTCTTCCCTCCCTCCGCATCTTATTCGACATTTTACCTAACAATATAGTAAAAATCGTGGTCGACCCAGCGTCTTTCATTGCCGATCGCAACTCTCGCATAATTTACCGAGCAAGTTGTTTGACCCGTCCAACTCCTCCACAGGAACACACATATACATATATATGCACATATGTACATATATATATGTATATGGTCACATTTTCTTTCCCCCTTTGCATATCGCCCGAGCATCGATACTCTCGCCAGCTTACTTACGGATTACAAGGAAGCCCGCACCGAGTACGTGAAACGTCAGTGTGCATCAACACCAGTGTAATACGCAAAGTAGCGCGTATTACGTGCGTAGGAAGTTGTGTGCGCGTATAAGCTTATTATTCATATTTTTCGTTTCTTCCGTCCTGTCTGCATCTGATACTGGCAGGCAGGAAAGATCTCGCGCCAAGGCGTGGCTTTCGAGTTTCTCTGCAACACGCACTTGTTCACTTATTCCTCCCGATAGAGATCTCTCCTCTTCTCACCTCGCCAGGCGCATCTTCCTCTTCGATTCAGAACTTTCGATAACGTCAAACGAGCGTCACAACTTCTCGTCTCCTATCCATTTGGTCGTCATTTTTTTTTTTTTTTCTCGTCCGCTCGACTCTAAATTCCCTCGAGAAAGCGAGCGTTTCGCTGTTCTGTTCTGTCTGCGACTCGATACCGATTTTTTTTTTCTTTTTTACAATCTATCACTGATTAGCGAGCTTGATCTGCGGCGCCTGCTTTCCTTTCCTTTCCTCAACTTCCCTTTGCCACTCTCGCGGCACTCGCTCAAAATATACGACTTCCGGCTGGTCTGATTAACATGAGATCGTTAATATGTCATGCGCGTTCGATTTTTTTCTTTTCTTCAATGGCTGAGTTTTTTGTTATGCGCTCCTGACGTAGAAAAAAGCGTGTCCATTAACACTTAACTTGAGATAGAAAGGCTGTAGATTTTTATTATTATTATTATTTTTTTTTTTAATAAGATAATAATAATTTTGAGTAGGCGAGTATGCTTGACAATTGATTTTCATGTCACAAGACTTAAAATTAAGTAATTGTTGTAATAAAAAATGACAAAATAATTGTCGATAATGAAGTGACTCTATCCAGTAAACACAGTAATCTGACAGCAATGTAACAGCAATGTAACTTAAAATAACAGGTAATATTACGATAATGTTACATGTAAATTGCATGCAAGTTGCCATTTCCGACTCGGCAATATAACACTGTTGTATTACCGTGTTGTATCGTTGTTATATAACAATTCAACATGCAATTTTTATTTACAAAACATATTGTGGCTGATTACATCCTTGGATGAGCATCTTTATTAATGACAAACGTAATTACTCTATCGATAGGAACAAATACGTCTAAAAAAAAACGTTATTAATTTGTGTACCATCGGCGGAAAACGAACCTGGGACGCTCGCACTTGCAGACGGTGACCAGAGCTCGGCAACGTACCGAAAGTGCTCAAAGTACTTCGTACTAAGTACCATAAGTACTTTAAGTACAAAGTGATTTTCATACTTAAAGTACATTTATAAAATACAAAGTACAAGGTAATTTTTTTCAAAAATATTTTTTTTTCAAACCGTCCAATATCTTCGGTTCGAATCCTTGGTTACAGACTAATCGACTGGAATCCTTGGGGAACTGCACCCAGAAAAAAAAGTTTATTAATCGTCAATAAAATCGTGGTAGACGACTTTTCGCGCAGAACACGAATCCACTGACCTTTTTGGGGCTAAAGTACAGTCAGACATTGAAAGTTCGATTTTATTCACGAAAATTCGTAGTAATAGTAAAAGAGACTTATTGCCAAAGTTCATATCCACAATATTTATTTTTATTTTTATTATATACTGATTTTTATACCTAATGCTAATTTTACACCTTGGCAAAGAGCGAAAATTCGTATTTTTTTTATTTACATGGAAAATATCAAGTCCGGAGTAAAGTAATTGTTATATTCAGGGAAAAATACGTCGACTATACAATTGAAACAATAAAAATCGATTGAACAACGATTGATAAACGAGCATAGCTTCCTCTCAGAGGAAGCTATGCTTAAAATTGTACAAGTACTTTGGTCTTAATACTCAGTAATAGTATTGAATGTACCGAAAAGTACTTTGATACCTTAAGTACCAAATAAGTACTCATGTACTTTAAGTGTCAAATAAGTACATGTACTGCCCAGCTCTGATTATTGCCTCATCAAATGCACATCGTCATTTAAGTAATGTGTAAAATGTTCATCATTTGAGTAATGTGGAAAATATTTGCCACTTAAGTAATATGTTAAATGTTCGCCATTCACCCTTAACGTCCCGTTGAAATAAAAAAAAAAGAAAATGGCCCTCATTTTACATAGAAATTAATCGTTTTTTTTGTATCTACGTCAGAAATCCTTTTACCCGACGCACGTTTGAAATGACAATCATGGCCTATAAAAAAAAAATCCTTCACAACCGAAACGAGGAATAACATCGGACGATTCCTTAGGACGGTCGGCCGATTCGGAAAAGCCTACAAAAATGTTATTTGCAGGCTTTTCCGAATACCGCGTTCCGAGTACCGTCCGCGGAACGAAGAAATCCCGGAGTCGACGGCGCGATTTCGCGCGATGTTGTTACGGGCGCAGGAAATTCCGGGCTGTGAGTTGGATGCGCGGAGAAGGGAATCGCGAAAGGGAGGAAAAAGGGGCTCCCGCGAGCGGCCCGACGGTGAACAGAGCGAACGGACAGCCCGCTTATTTATTGCGACCATACTTCAGATATATGAACTGGTTCCCGTCGAAAGTTCGGGATGCATCTTTCCCCGCACAGTTGAAAATGTATAGAGAGGTGTCCCGTCGCCGTCCTTCTCGCTCGCTTTCAGCCAAAGATTTGCGACGGGGGTCACCTTAATGTAATATTGAATGAGCTTCATTTATTTCATCCGATCCCCGCTCACACTCTCAGTCTTTCTCGGTTATACTCCTTTATTTATCTCGTCTTCTTCTATATTTCTTCCTTCCTCCTCCCCCCGCCCCGCCTTCCCCTCCCCTCCCGCGAGTCCCTCACCTGGTCTATACACATCTACCAGCAACGTGAGCAATAGTGTACGATGTGTTATTGCCCTCCGTCGCTCGTTTCTCCTCGGATAAAACCGGGCGATCAAATAAACCAGCGATGCCGAGGATCCTGTCCTATTACTGTGTATAGTTAATCCAGGACGATTCCCGGCTGTATATCGCTCAAGCGTGGAAATAATTTCCGAATGTATGCGCCGAGCACGGTGCGAGACGAGACAAGAGATGATGACCGACAATCGGTACCAATGATTTATAACATCACTTGCCAATCTGCGAATGCTTATTTGTCGTTATAAGTGCCAACATTCTCATGATCTGTTCCCCCGCGCAGAAAAGAAAGTATTAAAAGAGTATTAAATTGAAAGTATCAGGAGTATGTCGTATTGGACTGAATAATGCTAAAATTATACTTCGCGAATGAGTACAAAGTATTAAACTAGTATATGAAAGGATATTGGGTATCAAGTATTAAATTGATAGACTACGAAATATTCTAGTGTTAAGTCGATTTGTAATATTTAAAATAGTGCAAATATTCATTGCAAACGTTACTATATGGACATTACTGTGTACAACGAGCAATCGTATAATTGCACTATGATATTGTTCCCGGCGCTGTTCAGTTATTGGTACAGGGAGAAAAAAAAAATTGTTGAGACGACAAGAATTTTGTTACCACAACTGATTTACCTTGTTAACATAGGGACAACAAAATATTTTTCTGTGGCAACAAAATCACTTGCTGTGGCAACAAAATCATTTGCTGTGGCAGCAAATGTTTTGCTGTAGCAACCAAATAGTTTTGCTGCCTCAACAAGTATTTATTAACGAACAACATTTTGTTAGAGAAACAGAACTATTTTTCTCCGTGTAGAGATGAATTACTAATGTTTATGTACTATATAGAGAATAGTCACTACAATCGCAGATATTCTCGAATATAAACATCGCATTATAAACTACTTTCAGGACATTATTACTAGCTGTATACTAATACTAATGTATACTAATAATTATATAATAATTATATAACTAACTGTATACTAATAATTATATGCACAGATGTTACCCGAAACAGTCCACGTAGTGGCTAATAGTAAATATTACGGTACAGTTGAGCCGTCTTGGCCGGCTAAAAAATCTTATCCAGCTAATGGACATTATAGTTGAAAGAAGTTGAGAATACATTGAAAGAAGTTGAAAATAAAAATTTTCATATCACCTCCGCATAAAAGTTGAATAATTGACATTTTTTTTATCGTTTTCCCATAAAGTTCCTTGATACGTAAAGCTTCCTCTACGAGGAAGCCAAAAATAGAGACACTGCTTTCTATATACGATTTCCACTATTGAATAGGATCTTTAATCTGAACAGTGGGACTCACGCAAATATTAGAAGCAAATAATAGTACAAAAATGAATAAATACAACACGTAATGTGCCAAAGATAAAGGTCTCATTCAATTGTTCAATTTCCTTGTAATTCACAATAAAAAATAATAGCCGGCCAAACCATCTTAGCCGACTAAGCCGCGGCTAATTGTTAGCCGGCCAAACCATCTTAGCCGGCTAAGCCGCGACTAATTATTAGCCGGCCAAACCATCTTAGCCGGCTAAGCCGCGGCTAATTGTTAGCCGGCCAAACCATCTTAGCCAGCCAAAACGGCTCAACTGTACAGCCCTAGCTAAATATTGTGTAGAACCTGTAGGTGGCAATTGCGGGAATTCGAAGTGTGTTGGATATTAATTTTGATACAAAGCGTTGTTTCATTATAGATATCCCAGTAGCAACTGCAATATAAAGACGTACACTGAAAGAAATATATTTTACTCGATAGCAGAAAAATACTATCCAGTAGCATATTTTATATTTCGTATGGGAATAGGATTAATTTGTTAGCATACTTTTTTTTTTCATGCGAACACATGCAATGATATTCCTGTAAGCGCGAGCGCTACTGACTAACGCTTTCAATAGTATATAATAAGTGGCCGTATCACCCGAAATTATCGGATAGTGCTTAATAAGGTAACGGTCGAGCTGAATAAGCACACTCGTATTTGGTTTTGGGGCGGATATGATTCATAACAATGTCAGTTCATTATCTCAATCGCGATCTATCCGGCGACCGATCGATGCGGCATTTCGGCCAAGACTCACTTTTGTCCTCACTATCCTACTGTGTCATCGTTTTTCATATTCCTTAAAATGTGTACGATTACATTAATAATGTAAAAACGGGAAATTCAATATATTTCGCATTTTTTTGTTTTCATATTTTCTTTTTCGCGGTGGTACAAAAATGTAACGAGATAATAGGATAATTCAGGGTAATACGGTCAATCGTTGTTTCACCGTATAAAGCGAGTCGATGGAGCAGCCGTTTGCTTAGGTCACAATTTCTTTGAATATCGTCTGCTCACGATATTTAAAATTAAAAAATTAAAAAAATTAAATAAGCGTTTTTTTTGCAATCAAATAGATGCAAGATTTAGATTGTGAAAGTCGTGAATTCTCGGTCTAGGCAGCAGGTGCGCTGTGCATTTCCATCCGCTAGCCTATGTTATACAGCTATATCGGCCATCGACAAGTTCTCGTCGTAGTGTCGTGAAAACGATTAACGGGAGATCGTGCGAGAAGAATGAACGACGAAAAACGATGGTCTTCCTAATCAACGCGGACTTAGAGAGCTACCGGGAGATCTTCGTACGTATGAACGAAGATTTTTGCAGGAAATATATTGACATTACGCGAGGTGTGTGGGACGACCGGCACCGTGTCACCACATGCTCGTCGTTATACCTGAAATTAATTTCAGCTCCATACATTGCATATTAGATAATATGAAATAATATGTCTTACGTAATTAAGTAAGTAATTAAGACCAAGTCTGTAGGATGTACCGTTAAAAATAAAAATATTGTATTATATAATGCATTATTTATTTGATTTTCGCCAAAAGCAAAGAAGAGGTTTATGGAGAAGAAAAATAAAAATTCAATGAAAAAATTTATTTACAATAAATAAATTTGATATTTGTTTCAACTACAACAGCATATTAGATCCAAACGAAGACACTAAATAGATAATACACATGTAGTCAAATAAAACATTACATTTGATACAAGTACAATGCTAGTAGACAGATATACAAAGAAAATAATATATTTGTCCTAAATAAATCTTATTTGTCACAAAGAAATCATTTCTCTGGGTGTGCATTTTTTTACCTTGGTACTCCCGTTTTCTGCTTAAAAAAAAAAAAAAAAAAAAAAACTTTCGGCTGCCAATATCACCAGAAATGGCCCGACTTCTTAACGAGCCAGCGAGTTATCTCCCCGATTGCCGGATTCCCTTCCATCCCGTCATTTCGGCTGGGCAGGACGCGTTGCCACGCGGCAATCAGAGGGAGCTAATTTATATTTATCTACGTGCTTTTACGCGTTTCTCTTTGTTGAAAGCTTCTTGCGACCGTTGAGAAAGACGCGGGAACGACTATGGTGGCGTGGCGGGCGGGGCGGGGTGGGGGGGAGGGGTAGAGGAGAGAGCGTGAGTGGGGCAGGAGAGAGGGAGCCAAGTGGCGCGAAAAGAAGGGGAGGTCGAACGAGAGGAGAGAAAGACAGGGACGCCGGTATAGGAGGCAGAGTAGATAAATAGATGGATGGGCAATATTATAACTCACCGGGCTGTCATCCTGTACGGCCGAGTCAGGCTGCTAATCAGACCCTGCTCGCTCTCACCCCTCGCCGAGCCTTCACGAAAAATGGATTTATTGCCGTACGCCACGACTTCGGCACGCTATCGAGCTCCCTGATCCGTGGTACGTAACCATCGTCGTCGCTGCTCGAACCGCTCGCCATTCGCGCCGACTTCCCCCTATCCTATGTATGTATCTATGTGTATATACATACGCTTATGTGTGTATGAAGTACTATAGGCTTTTCCGCAGCCACCATCGCCGACGTCGTGGAAAAGTAGACGGGGCCGAAAGAACCGGGACGAAGAAGCCTATCCAGCCGTTTATTCTCAAACTACTCTGGACCCGAATGTGTAGCCCCGTCGTGCGAGGAACAAGTGGCCGGCGTCCTCTTCCATCTTTCGGTCTTTCTCTTGTCTTTTCCAGGAGACCGCGCGCGATCCCGCTCCAAATGACCCCTCTTCCGGTGTGGATCGCACCGCGGCAGAGACCAAAGTCGTCACGGCGAAGATTCGGCTCGATCCGATCAAGTCTCGATTAACTTCGATCCGCGAGACTCCGCGGCTCGACTCCGGCAAGTGCTGGGCAATTCTGATCTTTGGAATCATTGATTGTATCGCTGGAGGCGATAGAATCAAATACAATCAAATTGGGTTGATGTCCCACTTTTGGGACGCCAGTCGGAACTTTGAGATGGCTCAGAAGATCGAACTTGTGGTCGGATTCTACGGCGCGCTTGAAATCTAAGTTCGCACTTCGGGTTGCGGTATATTTCGGTCCTGAGATTGAACTTGAGTTCAAAGTTAAGTCTGAAGTCAAGTTCGGATCTCGCGAGGTCAAACCAAAGCTCCGTCTCAGAACGGACCTTAAGTTCGATATTACGTTCGATCTGAAGTTCGTTACGTTCGATCTCAAGTTCGATCTGAAGTTCGATGTTATGTTCGATCGAGAGTTGGACCTCAAGACTGAATGTAACAAGCTTGAGTTCGGATTCTACCACGAGCTTCATAACTAAGTTCGAACTTTGGGTTCGAGTATATTTCAATCGTGACCTTGACGTTGAGTTCAAGCTTAAGTCTGAAGTTAAGTTTGGATTAGAGATGTAAAATTACCGGTCATAAAATTTTTGGTAAATGTACCGTCATAACGTTTACAATCTAACCATTTAAATATGACAGGGCCGGTTGAAGAATTGTAAACTTCTTTACCTTTATAGTTGTGAAATTGTCAGCAACACATTTTTTCCAACATTACGTACAATTTTGAAAAAATTCACCATGTGTTGGTGATTTTTTTATCACTATTAAACTGTATAATTTTATTACCAATGTGGTAATATTACCGTTAACATTTACCTCTCACATCTCCAGTTTGGATCTGGGCGTGGTCAAACCTAAGCTCGGCCTCAAAACGGATCATAAGTTCGATCTCAAGATCCATCTGGAGTTCGGCCTCACGATCGAACATAAGAGCCGAATTTATAGTTCTAAGTCTGAACTGAAGTTCTAATGTTATGTCCAGCCCAACTCGTGAGAGATTAAGGGAGAGCGCAACACTGTCGGTTTCTCTTTTCGGGTCAATGCAGGTCAGCCCTTTACACCGCGGACGGAAATCTCGTCTTTCACGCTATAGTATTTTATGGGTTTGTGGATGATCTCAGTTATGAATATCCAGCGCGGATGTTCAAATTAATTAGTCGCGGTTAAAAGTTTATGAATTGTCAATAAAGTATTAAAATACTCACATGGTTTATTCTTCCACAATAGTAAAAAGGCGATAAGGCGATACAATTGCTTTCACATATAATACACTTATAACTTGAGTGGCTATCCGTAGTGTTAAAATACGGTTCGATGTGGACTGACGTCGTAGGGGAGACCGGGGCAAAATGGCACAGCGGGGCAAAACCGGACAGTGAGGGCAAAATTCAATCTTCCAATAATTTTTGGATGCCTCATTTTCTCCCAACGACACATCCGGATTTTCAAACCCGATTTGCCCCACATAAAAAAAAAAAAAGAACACTATTGCGGCCATCCGAAAGTTATTGGAAAATTGCGTTTTGTCTCATTATCCTGTTTTGTCCCGCTGTGCCATTTTGCCCCGTTTACCCTTACGTATGGTAGTGTGATATGGACTGACGTACCTTCTGGGCGTTTTGCTCATCTAACCCCCTCTAAAAAAAGGCACGACACTCGAATGATCGAGATAAATACATCGAAATAATCGAAATCGTAAAGCCAGTTTTCGTAGCCAATCAGGATCGTCCGTTTCGTTAGTAAGGTTGGTACGAGTCATGTAAAGCCGTAACGCGACTTTCATTTGACCGTCACATGACGAACGCTAAATTGACGAAAATGACCGAGACCAGGCGAAAACCATACATCTACACAGTAAAAAATAATTTCGTAAAATCGGAATGGGAAATTTCGTAAAAATAATTTTGTTAAATAAGTGACAAACTTGTTTGTCACTTAATTGAATACACGAACCTGTCCTTTTATTTCCTGTATTATTGACAATTTTTGTTTGTACTTTTATTTGTAAAACTAGAAAATCGACAAATAAAAAATTGTGGACGTTTGTGGACAATAATTTGTTGTAAAAAGTACAATTTTTTTTTTTCTGTGTACAAATATTGTGACGAAAAAAATGACTGAAAAGATCATGACCGTCATTTTACATCTATATAGACGTTCACGTCACTCTGGTCATGTCACATGGCGTGAATAAAAATGATGGTCATCATGCGTTAAAAAATGTTACGACGGAAAAAATGACCGAAAAAATCATGACCGTCATTTTACATCTAAGTAGATGAACATCGCCATTTTTTCTACGAAGGAAGACGCTTGTCATTTGCTTGTCACGTCACGTGACCACGGATAAAATGACGGTCAATTTCACATAGAAAATTGTCGGAAACGAAAATGACGCCACGTAACGGTCACATGACGGTCACGTGACCTGTCACTGATGCAAGTATAAAATAACGGTCATTTTACATCACTGGTCGGCACAGCTAACCTAAAAGGAATTAAATAAGCCTGAGCGAAGCGAGCGCGTTGTTGCTAATATACTAAATCGTAACTGAGGGTGACAATGTGGTGGTCAAGAGTGACTCGTCCTTGCATGAATGTACCTGGCGTTCTCATAGGATTAAACTGAGGGCGGGAACGGTGATTCCTAAAACGCTGCCGCGAAGGAAAACGAAGGTGTGGTGTTTTAATGAAGCACCTTGCGTTCAAATTGCCTACGACTATTCGTGACCTATTATAGAGTTTCGGTGAAATCTGAGTCACTTGCCGTGTTTATTGCCTGTCAACGTTTATGCCGACCTATAAAAAAAATACATAATAACAATACCCTAAAACACCCTAAAAAAATTAAATCGGTAAAGCGTATATCTTTACCGAGAAAAAACCACGAAATATGCATGCGTTTTTACCCAGTCACCAAGTAAGACCTGATGGTAGCTTTGTCGCTTCGGGCTCATTTCGCATAAGTTCGAGAAAAATAAGAGAAAATTGCAAATACTTCTCGATGGTACAAAAATCTTAAATAAATGCATGCATACTAAAGGTACTGAAAAGATTAATTTTGCATAGTAACAATTCCAAAATATTAACAAATTAATCAAAAAATTAATTGTTTGACAAATTACCCGGCAACGAAACTTTTTTTTTTATGAAAATGATTCGTTCATTTTTCTGAATACGTATGAATTTTTTCAGATTTTTCAATTAGTTTTGATTTTTTTACATGGAAAAAATGTGTGGAAAAACAAAAATCAAAAGTAATTGATAAGTCTGAAAAAATTCACACCTATTCAGAATAATGAACGAATCATTTTTATTAAAAAAAGAAGTTGCTTTGCGGGGTACTTTGGTAAACGATTAATTTTTTGATTAATTTTTTAATAACATTTTCAAATTACTATTGTGCAAAATTAATCTTTTCAGTACCTTTAATATGCATGCATTTTTTCAGCTGTTTATACGATCGACAAGTACTTGCAATTTTCTCTTATGTTTCTCGATCTTAGGCGAAATAAGGGCGAAGCGACATAGCTACCTTAAGGTAGTTCTGTCGCTTGGTATTCATTTCGCATAAGTTCGAGATAAGCGAGATAAAATTGCAAATACTTCTCGATAGTATAAAAATGTGAAAAAATGCATGCATATTAAAGGTACTGAAAAGATTGATTTCGCATAATAATAAGTCCAAAATGTTATTAACAAATTAAACAAAAAAATTAATTGTTCAACAAACTACCCGGCAAACTATTTTTTTTTATTACGAAAATGATTCGTTCATCTTTCTGAACACGCATGAATTTTTTCAGATTTTTAAATTTGTGTTTCTTTTCCATATAAAAAAAAAAAAATTCAAAGCAAATTTAAAAATCCGAAAAAATGCATACGTACTTAGAAAAATAAACGAATCATTTTCATTTAAAAAAAAAATGGCTTTCCGGAAAATTTGTTAACCAATTTTTTTTTATCAATTTGTTAATAACATTTTGGAATTATTATTATGCCAAATTAACCATTTCAGTACCTTTACTATATACATATATATATTTCAAATTTTTATACCATCGAGAAGTATTTGCAATTTTATCTCAATTTTCTCGAACTTATGCGAAATGAATACCAAGCGACAGAAGTACCTTAAACTGCTCGAGGAGTGAAATCGAGCATTGACTTCGACGAAACAGTCCGAATTCGACTTTCCGATCACAGTGCAGAGCGATAAAAAAAAAAAAAATCGAAACTTATTTTTATCATCATATCGATGGCCTACTTAAGGTATAACGGGTATAAGGGCATAACGGACTTGTATAAGCATAGTCAATTCTCCTTTTTGGCATCAGGACCTCGATGTTATGTTACAAAAAAAAAAAAAAAATCACTAACAAAATTACTCGAGCGTTGGCCTCGAGGAAAGAGTCCGGATTCGGATTTTCCGATCACAGTGCAGAGCGATATAACAAATAAAAAAAAAAAAAAGAATCGAAAGTTATTTTTATCATCATATCGATGGCCTAATTCCATAAGGGCATATCGGACTTGTCTAAACATAGTCAATTCTCCTTTTTGGCATTAGGACCTCGATGTTATGTTATTTAAAAAAAAAAAAAAAAAAACCCTCCCCAATCAAAATTGCTATTCAATGATTCGAGAAAACACTTTTATATTTTACCGTGCATATCGCAGCGCCGGCGATTAAGATTCGTCGATCTCGAGCCGAGGGTGAACGGTGCGCAAAGTGGACGAGAAAGCGGCGGTGCAAGGGTCGCGCGGTACCCGAGCTCTAGCGCGAGTAGCGAGCATCGCGGTGCCCAAAGTTGTGGCAATAGCGACGATAGCGAGGCAGAGAGAGCAGAGCCCAGATGTACGAACGCGTCGGCGAACGAAGAGATAGACGCGAAGAACCGAGCTCAGCATCACCGGCTCGACTCGAGAGACTCCGCGGCGTGCGGGCCGCACCATCTCGAGCAGAACCAGAAGCGTGCATTCGTGTGTGTGTGTGTGTATGTGTGTGTTTTTTCATCGAGATTTATTACCGAATTCCTAATGCTCTCGAACGGCGAGTGGAGAAGCACGGAAGGGGTGAGCAGTTACATCCCCCGCTCTCGTACTCACCGGGCGTCTTTGTTTCTCATGCCGTCTCTATCTTTCACCAGACGCCCCCCCCCCACCCCCGACTGGCTCCCTTTCTGCCCCCTTCCCCCCCGCCACTCCATGACCGGGCGACGCGATCCCGTCGGCCTCCTTCATGGTCCCTCGGTACTCGCGTCGTCAACTATCTTCGCCACCCTTGCCGTGTGCGCCTTCCTCGTCGTCTTTCGCCACGCGATTGCCAAGTGAAAATATACACATTATATAACTACACCGCCTTACCCCTTAATGGCGGAAATAAAATATATGCAAAAAATATTTTCGGGATATACAATCGTTTATTTTTATTTTTATTTTTTTAGTATTTAATATATCGTACGTATGAATTGACATACATCCGGAAAAATAATTTACTTCACTCGGCGTGAAAGTGGCGGTTTTGCGCACGCTATTTATTTGATTTAAATAAATATTTATTTAAATTAAATAAATGATTTTTCTGGGTGTATATGTATATGTAGTTGAAGAGATATCCGGAAATGTATTGTGGAGTATGGGCGGATGGCAGGCAGAATGGACCAGCTTAATGATTCACGAAACTCATCGACTTACGCGACGTGTTCAACCATTTCCTTAAATTACAAAATCAATCGTCAACTATCTTCGCCACCCTTGCCATGCGCCTTCCTCGTCGTCTTTCGCCTCGCGATTGCCAAGTGCAAATATACACATTATATAACTACGCTGCCTTACCCCTCCACGGCGGAAATAAAATATATGCAATATAATATATTCGGAATGTATATATATATATATATATATATATATATATATATTTTTAAATTTAATATACTATACGTATGAATTAACATACACTCGGAACAATAATTTTATTTGACGGCCACCGTTTATTTGGATTAAGTAAAATATTTATTTGCTTTACATAGATATTTATTTCATTTAAGTAACTATTTACTTAGTTTCAATAAATATTTATTTAAATCAAATAAATATTTTATTTAAACCAAATAAAGAGCGGCCGTCAAATAAATTGTT
The DNA here is from genome assembly GCA_963922035.1 of Amblyjoppa proteus. Lineage (NCBI taxonomy): Eukaryota > Metazoa > Arthropoda > Insecta > Hymenoptera > Ichneumonidae > Amblyjoppa > Amblyjoppa proteus. The sequence goes on along the minus strand of OY998231.1, from coordinate 14,257,346 downwards.
TTTCTCGGTGTGTATATTTGAAGAGATATCCGGAAATGTATTGTGGAACATGGGCGGGTGTGGAGCAGAATGGACCAGCTTAATGATTCACGAAACTCATCGACTAACGCGAAGTGTTCAACCATTTTCTTAAATTACAAAATCGATCGTCAACTATCTTGTCAACTATAATCGTCAACTATCTTCGCCACCCTTGCCGTGTGCGCCTTCCTCGTCGTCTTTCGCCACGCGATTGCCAAGTGCAAATATACACATTGTATAACTACGCTGCCCTCTCCCCTCCATGGCGTGAATAAAATATGTGCAAAAAAAATATATATTCAGAATATACAAAATTTCGTATTTTTTTTGTTTTGTTTTTTGTTGTATATATATTAGGGTGTGTCAGAAAAAGGTCTTTTTTCTTTTTTTTAATTTTCCTCCCATCTTTTTAAACTACAGATTTCAATCTCAAATCGAACTTTGCGAAAGGCGGTGCCTAGAAAAAAATCCTAAGAGGTGCCCCATTCGACGTTTGTAGCCAAAAATGCGGCACCTCTCAAACTTAATTGTCAGCGACTGCCTTTCGCTGGATTTTTTTATCGATGAAAATATGTAGTTCTACGGGGTGGGAAGTTAACTTTTTGTCTTTTTTTATTAAGCACAAAAGATTTAGATCTTTTAATTCGTATACAGAAAACTAAAAATGTTCAGTAGGGTGAATTTGTTGAAAAAAATTCTTCCCACCCTCCAAAGGTATATATTTCCATCTAAAAAAACACCTCCCGAAAGGTGGTCGTTGACAATTACGTTTCAAAGGCGCCGCATTTTTTAGTACAAGCGTCGAATGCCGCACCACTTAGGATTTTTTGCTAGGAGCCGCTTTTCGCGAGGTTCAATTTTTAATCGAATCCTATACTTTAAAAGGGTGGGACCGACATTAAAAAAAAAAGTCCTTTTTGCGAAACTCCCTAATATATATATTGTACATGTGAATTTACATATATATTTGAGAAGATATCCGGAAATGTATTGGGGAATATGGATGGGTGTGGCGGGGAATCGAGAAGCTTAGCCGTTCAGAAAACTTATCGATTTGCGCAACGTGTTGTCATATTTTTTTTTTCTTAAAGTACAAAATGAATCAGCTACACTCATTCGGCACTTCCGGACGAAAAAAAAGGGACAGAACATGGGACAAACATTTTTCGTCCGCAAACGTCCACAATTATTTGTGTTGTTAATTTTACAAAACGTATTCCTAAAATTAACAGACATTTTTGTGAAATGGACAAGATTTTTTTTTCGTAAAATTAACAACCAAATACTCGTCGGCCTTTGTGAACAAGAAACATCGGTACCATTTTTATTGTCTAGCTGCACTTTCTTTTTTACGGCGAACTTTTACGGGGAGGGAGAACCCACCCCGTAAAAATTCGCTCAGTCGAATTGTTGCTTTGCTCTGTTTTCGCCATCGACGGTTACAAAACATTAATTCTCTTCATCATTCGTCACTACTGGCAATATATACATTTTTTTTTTTTTCATTTAATAAAAATTATCTTTACGAATTAGGGATTGATCAAAAATATTTATAACATAAAAATCGCTAAAATCTTATTGTACATTAAAATTCTGGGAAAAACCTCGCCGTAAATTGATCCAATGAATCGAGGTTATTGATTTATTGCGTGTATGTCTGCTCGATTTATCCCACATGTACTTTTCGTGATGTGAAGCTGCCGATAGAGATTTACCGTGCACATTGAAAAAAAAACATTTGTACATTTAACAAACATTTTTTTTCGTCCCGAAACGTCGACAATTATTTTGTTGTTAATTTTACAAAAAGTATTCCTAAAGTGGACAAGATTTTTTAGTGATATTAGCAACAAAATAATTGTCGACCTTTGGTGAACAAGAAACATCGGTACAATTTTTACTGTCCAACTGCACTTTCTCCCTACCCGTAAAAGTTCGCTCGGTCGAATTGTCGCTTTGCTCTGTTCTCGCCATCGACGGTACAAAACGTGAATTTTTTCTTTCATTACTTCTCACCACCAGCAATAAACTCCTTTTTTTTCTCTAATTTAATAAAAATGATCTTTACGAATGAATGATGGTCAGAGAACTAAATGTCCTTTTCTCGATTGTTTCTCGTCATTCGCCGAAGAAAAGTTCTGTAATGAAGCTTCATTTTTTTTTTTTTTTTTCATTACTTCTCACCACCAGCAATAAACTCCTTTTTTTTCTAATTTAATAAAAATGATCTTTACGAACGAAGGATGCTCAGAGAACTAAATGTCCTTTTCCCGATTGTTTCTCGTCATTCGCCGAAGAAAAGTTCTTTACTGAAGCTTCGTTTTTTTTTTTTTTTTTCATTACTTCTCACCACCAGCAATAAACTCCTTTTTTTTCTAATTTAATAAAAATGATCTTTACGAATGAATGATGGTCAGAGAACTAAATGTCCTTTTCTCGATTGTTTCTCGTCATTCGCCGAAGAAAAGTTCTTTACTGAAGCTTCGTTTTTTTTTTTTTTTTTTTTCCATTACTTCTCACCACCAGCAATAAAGTCCTTTTTTTCTAATTTAATAAAAATGATCTTTACGAATGAATGATGGTCAGAGAACTAAATGTCCTTTTCTCGATTGTTTCTCGTCATTCGCCGAAGAAAAGTTCTTTACTGAAGCTTCGTTTTTTTTTTTTTTTTTTTTTTCATTACTTCTCACCACCAGCAATAAACTCCTTTTTTTCTAATTTAATAAAAATGATCTTTACGAATGAAGGATGCTCAGAGAACTAAATGTCCTTTTCCCGATTGTTTCTCGTCATTCGCCGAAGAAAAGTTCTTTACTGAAGCTTCGTTTTTTTTTTTTTTTTTTTTTTTTTTTTTTCACTCTCGCCTCGCCTTGCGCTGCAGCGAAATGAGCAACTCTCGCGAGAAGGAGATGAAAAAGTTGTTGCACCGAATGGGGAAGCGGCACTGCCTACGTGCGGCTCGTAATGGCTTTTGAAACGCGGCGGGTGCGCGCCGGCTACTGACTGAACCGTGCGGCTCTCTACGTCGTGCTTTACTACTTTTCTCTACTCCTCCGCCCCTCTCGTCTCTCTCGTCTCTCTCTCTCTCTCTCACCGCGCTCTTGCGCCCACCGTCTCCTCCCTCTCTCTCTCTCTCTCTCTCTCTCGCTCTCTCGAGCGGCGCCGTGTAGTTTCTTCTTCCTCCGCCGCACGGTCGGTCGAAAACTTACCAATGGAACAAGAAAATCACATCGGCTCAAACACGTCCGCTGTAAATGGAGGCCGAACATGTAACGATCCGCCGAGTGTCGGCTCGGAGCGATGAACGCGACGCAGACCTTTCTTTTGGAAAATTAGACAATAATTATTGTTATTATTATTACACTAAGGAAAAAAAACGCCATTAATGGTGGAAAAAAGTTGAGACAAGTAAATTTTTCCAAAAGCACGATAAATGAAAAAAAAAAAAAAACACACACTATAAATGATCTAAAAACCTTTGTGTACACAGATTTTTGTTTCTACTTTACAAAAAGTAGAAAAATCATTGCTCTTCACGTGTATCGACAGGTACATTCAGTTTTTAAATTACACGTTGTGAAGTTTAATTCATACATTGACCATAAAGATTATAAACTGAAAGCTTAGAGAAAAATTAAATAGAAAAAAAAAAACAACACCTTCTCTTGAAGAATTAGGTATAAATTTCGAGTCGGCAATTGGGTATGCGATATAAATTTCGAGTTCGAAATTTCCAGACGAACGCGCTTAAGAGCGTAGAAAAGAAAATAATCATATTTTCGTTAATATCACAGATATATGTTTTTAGATGTTAAATTGTAAATAGATAAATTATATGTAGATCTTGGTCGATGAGAAAAAAAAAAATGTATATATTTTAGGGAAATTTGATTTTGTAAAAGTGACCTCTTAACACAATACGATGAGTTAACGCCTTGAGGCCTACCTGTTGTGTATGAGCGTAGCTTGTATGCTCCGTTGCCGTTAGATCGTCGACGTGTTTCACGACGCAAACTGTTGGAAACAGAAAATAAAACGATGAATCTATGATGGGGGAAAATTTATTTATTTTTTTTATGTTTAGTTCCGAATTATTCTCTTGATGTATTTGATTTCTGTCGTTGAACAGTGACGAGGAGAGAGAAAAAAAAAATCTTTAAAAACAAGTAAAAACATCTTCACGCAATAATTTTGAAAAATCTGCGACGTTTCCTTAAAAAAAAAAAAAGTGGAAAATTACATACGAAACCTGTTTCGTTGATATATTTGATTTCCGTCTCGGTGTTAGTGACCGGCCGGGCCCTTAATGGACCGAAAGAGTTTCGTCTCTCTTCGTTTCAGTTCCCATCAGACGCCGAAAAAAAAAGAAAATGATCAAAAAAACGCTCCCTAATAATTTTCCAAAAACCTGCGACGTGATTTCCAAAAGTACAAAATAATACTCTAAAAAAAATATTCGTATGCAATTGAATGTAAAGGATTGAAAGTTTTTATGCAAAAACTGATATATTAAATTTCATGTGCACTTGTGATGAAAAAATGAATCTTCAGTCTATGAAAGACATCGGCAATAGTTTATTATTACCGATTAATTTCAATGTCAACGAAAAACGCCACTAATTTCTCATCACAATTCTATCGCGTTACATTCGCATTAATTAATAAATACCTTGAATTGGCAACATTGAACGTACAGTACTTCGCGACATTTCGCGTACCAAAAAAAAAAAAAAAAAAAAAAAAACCCCGCTACATTTGATTTCCCTCTCGCCGCAGTGACCGATAAAACAGCCCGAAAGAGTTTCTCCCCGTCGCGTCTCCGATCAAGCGCCGATGTCATAACTATCGCGAAAGCTCCGTCTCTCTCCGCCCGCCCACTAAAAAATAACTCTTCGGTACATCAACGATCTCGGTAACAGTTTATTATTACCGATTAATTTCAATGTCAATGAAAAAGTCCACGAATTTTTCATCACAATCCTATCGCATTCGCATTAATTAATAAATACCTTGAATCGGCAACATTGAATCTACAATACTTCGCGACAGTCCGCGTACCAAAAAAAAAAAAAAAAAAAAACCTGCTACATTTGATTTCCCTCTCGCCGCAGTGACCGATAAAACAGCCCGAAAGAGTTTCTCCCCGTCGCCTCTCCCATCAAGCCCCGATGTATAACTATCGCGAAACTTCTCTCTCTCCCCCCCTTTAGCTCATTCGCTCCCGTTCTTTATCGCCGGAGCGCTCGCCCGAGAGCGAGGGAAGAAGATACAACTACACGAGGAACAACAAGAATAAGAGGAGAAGAAGCTTAAGGGGCGGGGGGGGGGGGAGAAGCATCGTTCAGAACTCCAGCAGCAGCGGCAGCACAGCAGCAGCAGCAGCACAGCAGCAGCTCCAAGCAGGAGGAGACGTTAGCGGCGGTATGGGGGCGTGGGTGGAGTGGGATCGGCGAGGTGGGGGCGAAGAGCGCCCCCCACCCCGCCGCGCCCAGCGGGGCGTGGGGGGGGGTGACAGAGCGCAGTGGTGGGGGGCGGCGAGCCGCCGCGGCGGCGGAGCGGTGGGGGGTGCTCCGGCGGCGCGTAGTGGGGGGGACGCGGAGCGCGGAGCCGTCAGTGCGCCACGTGCTGCCGATCCGGTAGGGTGTATGTTTCGCTCTGTATCCCGTGCAGCCACGAACGCGACTTTGAAACAGCCCCGCGAGAAACAAGCTCGTCGAACGGCGGACTCGACGATGAGCGAGCGGCGATAAAACAAATTGCCATTAAGAAAATTCGAGGCCTCTCGCCGCTTTGATTTAAAAAAAAAAAATCTACGTTAGCGGAAAAAGTCCGCCATACTCGCTGCCCAAGAGGCTCTGCCAATCTGAAGGCTCTTGGGAATTAGAAAGAATAAATCTAAAATAAAAAAAAAAAAAATATAGTGCTGACGAGTGATTGAGTTCGTCGTGAAGACGTGCATTGGTTCGGTTAAACTAAATCGTTTCGTTCGTCGCGCGATCACGTGACCAATGAGTTTCGGCCACGGCGGGAGTTTCGAGAGAATTGAACGACGCGCTATTCGGTGACTCGACAAAGCCGTCGAACTCGAGTGAATACACGAGCAGCTCCGCTGGGATTTTTGTTTGTTTTTTTTTTGGGTTCTCTGTGTGTTGTTGTTGTTCTTTTGGTTCGTGGCTCTTTGTTGAGTCGGAGAGATAGATTTTTGTTTTTGGTTTTTGTTTTTAGCAGACTAGAGCGCGAACTGCTGGATAGTTGTACGCGCGCCCAACGCGCCGTCGACCGTGCCCGGCCCGAACGCGCCAGTCTCTCGCGTCTCTCCGCGTGAGCCGCTTGCGACGCTGCCCTCTGCGGCTCGATCGCCGAGAAATTTGACTCTCGGGATCTCGTGGTATGTGATTGATATGGTTCTGCGCAGGGGGGGCAAAAGTTCTTTCGGCTACTGTTTCACTGTCGACAGAGGAAAGTCGTCGATGCGCTGCCGAATCGTCCGACAGTGAGACAACGCAGCGGAGGGACGAGAGCGCGTTTGACCGGAAGGCCGTTACGCCGCTGACGGATTAAGACCGAACGGAAACCACTGCCGCGTGGTGAGTGCTGAGTTTTTTTTTTTTTTTTAAGCGTTAAGAAAAGTTGTTGTTGTTTTTTTTTTTCATATTTTCAAAACTTTCGAGCGGTCAACGCGCGTTTCTCGAAGTGGCGATTTCGTCGATCGGGCGACGCGAAACAGCAACGGAAAAGACTGCGCGTCGTGCGTTCAGAGCTTTTGAGATTAAGGGAAAAAGTTGGTTTTTTTTTCTTGTTGCGCTTTTCCTTTGGAAAACTACGACAGGAGGATTTTTTTTTTTTCTCCGAATGGCGATCTCTTCCTTCGAGCACGTCGGAGGAGTTGGATTTAATTTCCGCCCGTGCGGAAACCACTTTGCGCGTGGTGAGTGCGGAGTTTTTAGGGTAATGGTGAAAGTCGTTTTTTTTTTGGGGGGGGGGGTTTTTTTTTTGTTTCGGAAACTTCGAGGCGTGGATTTTTCTCGATGTCGCGATGTGGCGATTCCTTCGATCGGTGATATTGGGCGGCTTGGATTTGAGCCGAACGGAAGACACTCTGCGCGTCGTGAGTGCGGAATTTTTGAGGGTAGCGGAAAAAAATTGATTTTTTTTTTGGGGGGGAGTTTTTCGGTTCGATAAATTTGACCGGCCAATTTTGTTCTCTAAGCGGCGATTTCTTCATTCGTGCACATCGAATGATTTGGATTTAGGCCGAACGGAAACCACTCTGCGTGTGCTGAGTGCGGAATTTTTTGGGTAGCGGAAAAAGTAGTTTTTTTTTTGGGGTCTTTTATTTCGAAAAATTCGACCGACGAATTTTTTTTTTTTTTTTTCTAAGTGTCGATTTCTTCATTCGGACAGATCGAGCGACTTGGATTTAGCCCGAAGGGAAACCACTTTGCGTGTGCTGAGTGCGGAATTTTTTAGGTAGCGGAAAAAGTTGATTTTCTGTTTAGTTTTTTCGGTTCGAAAAATTTGACCGACCAATTTTTTTTTTTCAAAGTGTCGATTTCTTCATTCGGGCGTATCGGGCGACGTGGATTAATTCGCGACCGGAAAACACTCCGCCGGTCGTGAGTGCACAGTTTTTGAGCGTAAAGAAAGAAAAGTTGTTTTTTTTTTTTTTGGGGTTTTCTGTTTCGAAAAATTCGACCAAGCGTTTTTCGTCGAAGTGTCGATTTCTTCGATCGGACATTTCTTCAATTCGGGCGACAGAAACCACTTTGCGCGCGGTGAGTGCAGAGTTTTTAGGGTAACGGAGAGAGTTGTTTTTCTTTCTTGTTGGGTTTTAAATTTCGAAAATGTCGACCAGCCGTTTTTTTGTTTTTTTTTGTTTTTTTTTTTTTTTTTTCAAAGTGACGATTTCTTCAATTCGGGCGACAGAAACCACTTTGCGCGTGGTGAGTGCAGAGTTTTTAGGGTAACGGAGAGAGTTGTTTTTCTTTCTTGTTGGGTTTTAAATTCCGAAAATGTCGACCAGCCGTATTTTTTTTTCTTTTTTTTTCAAAGTGACGATTTCTTCGATCGTGGACATCGATGAGTGTCGATCGAGGAAAAATGAAAAGTGCGACTCGTCGCGGGCGACAAGTGTCGTTAGCGTGTCCGCGATCGAGAATTTCTGTCCGGTAAAAGTTTGTCGCGTGCTCGCCGATGTGAGAAATATTATTTTCTTAATAAAACTATTTTTCATCGAAGTTCGGAAGGAGAGACAGTTTTTTTTTTTTTTTCTTCGTAGTTCGCATTTTCGCACGGTGAGACGAGTGAGATTTTTAAGTTCGTGGAAAAAATCCGTTGTTCTCGCTGCGTTAAGCTCGATTCATCGAAGCGCAGATGCTCGACTCGGTTTTTTCTTTTTTTTTTTTTTTTTCTTGAAAAACTCATTTTTTAAAAATCAACGTTAAAAAGAAAAAGTGCAGTACAAAGTCCGACACCGATTTTCGGGCATTCATTTTTCACTTCCGTTGGAAAGTTCGAACGGGTGTTTTTTTTTGTTTTTTTTTTTTTTTTTTTTTTACCTAAAACGGAATCGACGGCTCGGCGAGACTTCGAATTTACTCGACGACAAAAACATGTCAGGTGATATTTTTTTTTTCGTTTGTTCGGTGAGAAACTCGCGCGTTTTAATTTTTTCACGCGTACGCCATTTTATCTATTCGCCGGAGACGAGGAGAGTTTAGGCGCGCATAGGTTATGTATACAAAGTGGCTGTGTACACAGCAGGTGGCCGGTTGGTGCGGAGGCGCGTGCGGTACTGTACGTCGACACGATCCGGGCTCGAAACGAGTAGACGGTGTGTTTGAACAAAAAAAAAAAAAAAGAGAGAGAAAGAAAAGAAAATGAAAAACGTATACGTGTAGCTCTTCGAGGCGCGTAACAAATGAAAAGCGTGGAAGCCGAGCGAACTGAGCGTTCCTATTCATCGGCGGCGAAGTCTTTGCGTTGTTCGTCACCTACCGCACGAAGGGTCAAAAAAATGCGTATTCGTTCCAATCGGTATAATATGAAATATCGAATATTTTAGGAAAATATTTCGTCGTTCCGTACGGGGGAAAAATGATGACACTCGAATGGACAACTAAGTTTCAATGTGGAGTTCCAAAAGTCGTTAGATCAGATGACTGGGTGGGATAAACTATCGTCTAGTATCGCCTAATTCACTATCGTCTATTATTGCCTAAGTTACAATCGTCCAACTATTGCCTAATTTACTATCGTGTACTATTGTCTAATTTACTATCGTCTACGATTGTCAAATTCAGTATCGTCTACTATTGCCTAATTTACTATCGTCTACTAGTGCCTAATTTACTATCGTCTACTATTGCCTAAATTTACTATCGTCTACGATTGTCAAATTCAGTATCGTCTACTATTGTCTAATTTACTACCGTCTACTATTGCCAAATTTACTATCGTAGGTTATTACCTAATTTACTACCGTCTACAATTTCCAATAATTTAGTATCGTCTACTATTGCCTAATTTACTATCGTCTACAATTGCCTAATAATTTACTGTCGCCTACTATTGCTTAATTTACTATCGTCTACTATTGCCTAATTTAGTGTCGTCTACTATTGCCTAATTTACTGTCGTCTACTATTGCCTAATTTACTGTCGTCTACTATTGCCTAATTTACTATCGTCTACTATTGCCTAATTTACTATCGTCTACAATTGCCCAATAATTTACTATCGTCTACTATTGCCTAATAATTTACTGTCGCCTACTATTGCTTAATTTACTATTGTCTACTATTGCCTAATTTACTGTCGTCTACTATTGCCTAATTTACTGTCGTCTACTATTGCCTAATTTACTATCGTCTACTATTGCCTAATTTACTATCGTCTACTATTGCCTAATTTACTATCGTCTACTATTGCCTAATTTACTATCGTCTACAATTGCCCAATAATTTACTATCGTCTACTATTGCCTAATTTACTATCGTCTACAATTGCCCAATAATTTACTATCGTCTACTATTGCCTAATAATTTACTATCGTCTACTATTGCCTAACTATTGTCTTGGATAACTGCTCTCGTATAAGTCCAGGAAAATTTGCTGGATTTTCCATGAATTGTCTTTCGCTTTTCGTATGCGGCTATGATTCACTTTTGCCCAGGCCCTGATTAAATTTCATTTTTGTTCACTACAGTGAACGTACGTTTAGTCTTACGTTTTCTCCCTATTTTTATTATACAGCTTTTGCTATACAATAAAAATAGGAAAAAAATTAGTTCACTATTTTAATTCACAACGCACTTAGTCTTGTATTTCATTTTTTTTTCTTTTGTTGCTCTGCAGCATTATCTTCGATTATCTGGAACCGCTCACGACTTTAACTTCTTATTGCTTTCGCAAAATTACGTGCAAATGCGTATTATACGACTCTCGCAATTGTATTGCATAATTGGACGATAGATCACAATAAGCCAATAAATAAAAAATAACAAAAATAATGCAAAGTATTTAATATTATATGAAGATATTTCGTCTGTCGTTTCGAACGAAAATTATAAAGCTCCAAGTGTCACGATAAAAAAAATTATTTGATTTTTTCCTTCTTTTTTTTATTGTGAAAAAGATCTAACGAGCGAACGGTCCGAATCGGATCAACGTATTTGTAGGTTAGCTGGAACGGTTCCAAGGAAAATCGTACGGAATGGCGCTTGCGGGTGCGCAGTGAACGGGGATAAATTATACGTTGGGCGGTGGGGTAAACATTTGTGACGATTTTCGCGATGACAGGGCGACGGTCTTTCTTGTCTCGGATCCGTTCGATTCAACGAGATTTCTCGATGCGTCATCCGACGCGTTTCGTCACCGCGGCGACAAAAAAAAAAAAAAAAAAAGCGCGGACGTGCCCGCAATGGGTTACTCTCGCACTGCGCGGTTGTTTACTCTCTGGCCGGCGTTCTGCTTGAAAAATAAAAAAAAATAAAAAAAACAAACCTGGAATAAATCGAAAGAAAAAATTAATATACATACATATATGCGATAGATGAAAATATAGTTTTCGACGAATGAAATTCTGACAAATATTGTGTCTGAAAACTGTAACGACTTTTATATGTATTTTTTTAAATATATCGTTTATACAAAAAACCGAATTTTGCATGTATTTTTTTTTTTTTTTCAATATACTTTGTGCAGATATTTTATTTTCGCGCGGGCAATTAAATTGACTTACAGACCGAGATCATTGGAGCGGGTCTTTGATAGAACAATTATCGAATTATGGAATCGAAGAAACTAGAAAGGTTCTCTGATGAATCATGAATTTTTCCAATTTTTTTTTTTTTCGCCTAAAATGAAGCCAAGAAGAAATCATGATTGAATTTCGTTGCTAAAATTTTCTCGAGATACGCCAATGATTTTTTTTCGAATTATTTGGAAACACTTTTTCTAAATATTTTTCTCAGAGGTTACTATTTTTTTACCGTCGCTCCGAAGAGCGAAGTCAAACGAAAATGTCAATTCGAGTGGTCAAAGCAAAGAATTCAAAAGTAGTCTCGTGACGCATAGAAGAGGTTTTTTTTTTTGTGCCTCTTCTAGTGTGTAAGCGAGAACGGGGCAGCGGGATTCACGCTTGTTACCATTAATTCACAAATTACATCGAAACGGAATTTGTCTTAGTTTGAGACTTAAGTTGCAACGAAGTTATTGAAGATTCATCCGTGTCTGTATTGACGATGATAAGGAATTTAGAAGGGATAACAATTGTAGACTATTTTTCATTCGAGAAACGCTCTGTAACTACAAAATTGTAGTCGAATTAAGATTAATTGCGTGAATACTCAATTGTTATATGAAAAATACTCAGAACCGAGATTATCTGATGGATAAAAATAAATAAATGGATCGTATGAGAGAGTAAAAAAAAAAAGAAAGGTCGGAAAATTGTCAATTGTAGGTCATGTTCTTGTAATATGCACCATGACTCGCCGTGTCTTTGTTGGGAAGGTTAATATTGATTCTATGCTCACGACTGAACATAAATTTTGTATTGCGAACAACAACAACCTGTTTTGGTCGCATCAAGGGCAGATAACTAAGTAGGATTTTTATCCTTCCAGTTTTTTTTTTCTTTTTGACATCCTAAAGTTTGACGTGTTGACAGTAGTATGTGTAATTCGTTCATAGTTAATTGTCATAAGAAAAATAGTCAGAACTGATACCCTCAAGTAGGTAAAAATAAAGAAATGGGTCGTGTGAGAGAGTAAAAAAGAAAAGTCGGGAAATTGTCAATTGTAGGTGATGTTCTTGTAATATGCACGATGATTCGCCGTCTCTTCGTTGGGAAGGTTAATATTGATTCTATGCTTACGATTGAACATACATTTTGTATTGCGAACAACAACAACCTGTTTTGGTCGCATCAAGGGCAGATAACTAAGTAGGATTTTTATCCTTCCAGTTTTTTTTTTCTTTTTGACATCCTAAAGTTTGAAGTGTTGAAAATAGTATGTGTAATTCGTTCATAGTTAATTGTCATAAGAAAAGTAGTCAGAACTGATACCCTCAAATAGGTAAAAATAAAGAAATGGGTCGTATGAGAGAGTAAAAAAGAAAGGTCGGGAAATTGTCAATTGTAGGTCATGTTCTTGTAATATCCACGATGATTCGCCGTCTCTTCGTTGGGAAGGTTAATATTGATTCTATGCTTACGACTGAACATAAATTTTGTATTGCGAACAACAACAACCTGTTTTCGTCGCATCAAGGGCGAATAACAGAGTAGAATTCTTATTCTTTCATTTTTTGTTTTGTCATCCTTAAAGTTTGAAGTGTTAATAAGAATGTGCAAATTTCACATTGAAGCCTGTTAAATTGTGGAAGTTTTTTGCCATTGACCGAAAGAGCTTCGATCGGTCGAGCCATTCAACGCGCAATTATCGCACCGCGGTCCTTTATCGGCCAGCAAATTCTTTTTGAAAAATATTTTTTTGTTTTATTATAATTTTCTTAAAGTTTGCGATATAAAGAACAATGTATAGAAATTTCATGCTCAAATTGCAAAAATTTCCGAAATAACGAGTGATTATCCGAACGGCCGTGGAGCGGCCGAACAACTGAGCGGATCCGCCATTTGCCGAACTGTCAACGCCATTATCTCGAAACAAGGTTTTCAAAAACGGTGTTCCAAATATCTCGAAAACGGCGCGACCGATTCCTTTCAAATTTGGACACGACATTGACGTATATATTTTCTCGTTGATTTCTCGTTGACTACGCACGATATTTTTCTACTGCAATACTTTTATGAAAATTAAATTGCGAACGATCAAAAAATGTACGTCGGAAGTCAAACTTTAAGTTGAAACTGTTGCAATTTTGTGAATTAAAAAAAATAATGTTAACGCTACGGTTCGGCTTGTTGGGATTAGTTTATTTTTCACTGAAACATTCGAATTTCTCTCTTAGGTGATCCCCGTTATGGCCATTCACGATTAGACAGCGTTCACTTGACTTTTTTCCCACCTCGAGAAACGCATCTCATGTGGGCTTGTCGCCTGACTATACGAACGTCTCGTGCGTGCGCATTTTGCAACACACGTGCCGCGGTCTCACGTGTAGGAATGATAGACTATACGCGCCCGCCGGCTCGCAACGCAGAGGCGCTTACGGTGATATCGAAATTTCATACACGGCGCTACGGCCAATGTTTATCACCCGAGGTTGAAAAATCCAAAAAATTAATGGCGTTTTTTAAATGTCATGAAATAAAAAAAAACACACACGCATGTCATTAAAACTGACCGATTAAGCTCACATTTTTTCACTCACAATTCCGATATGAGGCATTTCGAGAAAGTAATATTGACCTAATCTAATATTGACACTTCAATATTTATTTTCTTGTAAAATACGTCCAGTTGCACATCGCCAATTTCCGTTTTTTAGATCGATATTTCATACACGGCGCTACGGCCAATGTTTATCACCCGCGGTTAAAAATCCAAAAAATGAATGGCGTTTTTTAAATGTCATGAAATTTACAAAAAACACACACACACACATGTCATTAAAACTGACCGATTAACCTCACACTTTTTCATTAACAATTCCGATATGAGGCATTCCGAGAAAGTAATAACCTAATATTGATATTTCAATATTTATTTTCTCGTAAAATACGTCCAGTTGCACATCGCCAATTTTTTTTTAGCTTCGTCCTTTACCACCGACTGCCCTAAAAAATTAACAGCAGAATTGAAGGTATCGCATTGGATGAAATAGAAAATTGTAATGAAAATATTATATTACTATATTTTTGTTGCTTAGCAACTACGTCGAGTGCGACTTTGACCATTTTTTGTTTTTTTTTTTTTGCTGTGTACGAGTCGTAAAGAGCGTCATAAAATAATTATTTTGTGCCTAAAACGGCCGGAAATGTCATGAAACGCCATTTCATTGCCGCGTTACTTTGCGACGAATCAATATTTTCAGTTTGATTATAGTAAAAGCAATATAACGGTAAAATATAATGTACGTAAAGATTATTGTTATGTTGGACTATTCTCAGAAGATTTATTAATGGACGAACATAACTGCGATACAATGTGAATAATTAAACGATCCAAGTTGTGTGAGCGCCTCGGAAAGACTGGACCATCGTTACCGAAACAAGACAAAAGACATCCGGTTTCCCAGACTGTCAGACATGGAAAACACGCCTTGGCTCGGTTACATATCAGTTATTTAGAATTTATGCACTCTCGTGACGGACGCAAATTGACAAATCTCTGAAATAGCAATAACGTATTTGTTAGGATTGTTTTATTTAAACGATTCGAGTCCAACAGATTTTTGACATAAACTGTTTCTGAAATTTCGAACACATGTGCGTTACAATTATACAGCAAAATTTCATGAGAATTCATGAAAATTTTTGTAAAATTTCAAGCAAAAAAACTCATAATTTTAATATTATTAATTTAATTCGTAATAGCTGATATTTTTATTTTACAAGCGAAGTGCATTAATGTTCAATTAATGTAAGTAATGTTAGCAAATTTCAAGTTCTAGTACATTAAATTTACAATTTATTTTTACAGTGTAGGCGATTCATCAGTCATGCTCAAAAAAAAAAAAAAAACATAAGTCTATTACGTTAAGCGCAGTTGAGTAATTCAATTCGGTACACTGATACGAAAGTACGGTTGAATCAACTAAACATTCCGGCAGGTCAATGCAAATAAATATTTTGTTGGTGCAGCTAATAGATTGGTCCGTTCAAAAATATTTGGGACTATTTCACAAAAATATTTTTGAGCCATTAAAATATATTCCTCGACCAGTTAAGTATTTATTTCAACGTCCCTGTCCGAATCTTCGGTTGATTCAACGACATTTTATCAAATCACTGTAAACGTCTTCGCCTTCTGCCGGGAAAAAAAAGTCTCTCGATGAAACGCCATTTTTTTGAAAGATGCATTTTTCTATTTTTTTTTCTCGTCCAAGTTAAAGAAAAAAAGTGACTGTGATTGAATTGCATTGGAAAAATTAGCTCTTAATACTCGCTTTGCAAGAAAACCCAACGATTGACCAACTCAACCGCGATTTACTGAGCCTACAAAATTTAATTGTCGCGCCGACGTCAGTCCACATAAAAGAAAGACATCCAATCGTTTATCGACAAGATCGGAAAATGAAAAACTAGCAGATAAATCGATACATAATTACAGCCGGAATTCTGCACGGCTGAACGAACTTAACGGACGCGAGAGTTCCAACTGCGTGTCGATCGTCTAAGTTCGTTGTTTTTTTTTTTTTTTTTCTTGTTATTTTTTAAAGCATTCTTTCCATCTCTTCGCGGCACCGTTCGCGTTGCAAATGCACGTCGCATTCACCGCGCCGGCGATGGCGCGTAGCTGGCTGGAAATGAGCGCGTTGACGGGTCCGGAACGCACCGTTTCGAGTGGTTGATTGATAAATAGCTTGACGTAGGCGAATAGCTGGTAATGCCGATTAGAGAAATTATTTTCTTGATAGCGTTACTTGTATCTAATGTCATATAGTTGTAGGCCGCGTTGCGGCTCGATTGACCGCGCTGTTCGATCACTCCGACGATTTAACTGATATCGAAGCCGCTCGACTTGCCGGCAAAAGGCGGTTGTGCACGGAGAGAAGGATTCTTACGTTATGTTACGCTAAAATTTTCGTCATACTTTTCGCCCGTGCACTAGTCGAGTATCGTGATTGCGAAATCATTTTTTTTTTTTTTTTGGTACATTTTTTTCTGTAAGAGGAGACAAATCTCGTCACATGGGAAACTCAATCGTAAGGAACTTAATCTCGAATTTCACCGGAAAAATAAACTGTTAATTTAATGCACTGGAACTTGACATTTGATTATGTTACTTACACCAAATGAAGATTAATGCTCTTTTTTTGTGAAATATATATACCAGGTAATACAATTACAAAACTTTTGCCTGTATTTTCCAAATATTTTTTTTTTACCCTGTAGTTATTATTATGATAATAATTTTTACTATTATGGTAATAGTAATACTTATTATTATCGTTATTATGATTATCATCATCATCATCATCATCATCATCATCATCATCATCATCATCATCATCATCATTGTAATTACTTATTTTTGTTATTATTATTATGATGCCATGCCCCATGGAAAAACGTATATGCGAAAGTAGATTATTTTAATATGAAATATACTTTACACGAATAATTGGATATGTTAAAGTATACTTTCCGTGTATACATTTTTTTCATACCCACGTATATTCATACCCAAGCGCACTTTCGGGGAGAATGTGATAATGGATTGAGAGAAGATTCGAATATTCGAGAAAAAAATAAGCCTTTCTCAGTAAGTAAAAATCAAAGGGAATCTTAAAGCCTTTACTACAAGATAGTTGGAGGTTCTTGTAGTGAAACAATCTTGAGAGTAAAATAAGGAGCTTATTGTTTTTCGCGTGAAATGAATCGCAGCGACGACCATCATTGCCCGCACAGTTTCCGTAATCGATATCACCCTATTTACGCGTAATTAACGCAACGAAGATAGATTTGTGTCGCGAGCAATATGAAGTTTTCGTTTGGTTATAAGGATAACAATCGATATTAATCTTTGCAACAAAGCGACAGCGAGTCATAGAACGTTTTACAAGAACATGACCTACAATCGCGGATGTTTTTTTGACTTAACATCGTGATTCCCATTACCGCGAAGTGCCAATAAGCATTTCAGTACTTGTCCGAAATTAATTGACACATTGACTTCTACCAAAGTGCAAACGATGTTGATGTTGAGAGACTGTCACATTTGAAAGTCACTGTCGCTTACATCGCAAGTTACGAGATATTCCATAAATCACTTCACCAAGTCAAGTGTTTCTCAGATCAAAGCAGGCTAGAAGCAGCAGCCCTCCTAAAGTCTCTACCAATGGAAGGCACAAGCACAAAACAATGGTCAATTACTTCGTTGATATGTGAGAGACAACCTAAGACAAGTCCTACTTTGATGTAATTTTTTAATTAAACTCAACAAGTGTGTCTCCTATTGTGCAATGACCGTCATTACGCCCTTCTTCCCTATGGCATTCGCACAAGAGTATGGGAAAACTGCGGAAAAGGCCGTGCCGATGGAGGCGGCCATTCCAACTGAGACTTTACGTGCATACCATATAACTTGACGGTAGAAATCTGAAGTCTTATGAATTCAGCCTCCCGCTCTACGGTCCAGTGGGCCAAAACGGCATTGCTTGACTTTGGTGAATGCCGAAAGCGCTGATCTAACGGTGTTGGGGCAAAACAAAACCGGACATAAAACGAACAGAGGTCGATTTTGGGCCAGCGATCCGTTTTGCCCCGCTCTCCTCTATACAGCATCGTCAATCACAATCGTCTGAACAAAACATACACTTGCGTACAATCTACTGATTAGTTACTGTGGTCCGAATATCAATAAACGTCACGGCAGGCCCGTCTGGCACTGATGACATTTCCATCTCAGCTCTCAACTACCATTTCGCATATTATTTTTCAATTACGCTTCAACAATATTTCACACTTATTAGTATTCCGATAACAATAAATTATTGAGACGTCGCCATCCCAACGGCCGAAGTCGAAAATTATCATTCATCGATAAACCATTGTTTTCGTCGTGTCTATGAAAAACTCCCAACGGAAGTCGATCGTTTCGAAAATGTTTGCTCCAGTATTAAAATAAAGCGCCGCAGACGCATTAAATACACATAAGGATGACAAGAATACCGATAAATGACAATTTTCCAATGATACGCCCGACAATGCACATCGATGGCTCGACGCCATAAAGCCATGTCGGCTGTGCATAGCATGGCCTAAATGGCCCTTTTGCCGTCAGACCTTTTGTCATCGAAAAGCCTCTGATGATCCTCCGACATTGAAGACCAAAAGCCTCGAATCCCCGGAGGGGTGTATTATGGCTCGGCGATGCATTTTTCCGCTGACGCCTATCGATGATGAGTTCCGTGATTCGCCGCCCGTCGTTGATACCGCGAACACAACCTCTCTGCGGAATCGAATGGGTCCTCGGGCGTTCGTTAGTGGCTGTGCGGGCATCATTCTGCAAGCGAATCATGACGGGAGACGGCTTATGCGAGACGTGAAAAGAGCCCATACCATCGTTTGTGGGTACTTGAAACCGCTTACGTTTGCGGGAAACGCTACCCGCAAGATTGTGACTTCATTCGTCGTTTCCCAGCGACCGTTCATGCACAACCAACAGGACGAAACTTTTGCGTATCGATGGCGCTCACTGGTGTCGCGCATGAGCTATGTTTATGCAACCAGCACAGAAGTCAGTGCGTGAAACACGCATCAAATGTGTGCTCGTTGGCAACCGTCGGCTGGTACCACGTACGCGCACCAACCTATTCAACTTGCGCGTTGACGGCACCCGTCTGTCAGCAGATCAAAGCCGAAGTAAGCTCTCTTTGTGATGCTTTCCCTGCTACCGGTATTTAATTATGCACGTGGATCGATATTCTCGCCTCCAGGCTCAGCCGTCCCTTTGGCCGTTATGCCTTCTCTCGTTCCCTGTCGCACCCCCTGATAAACCTTCGGGCCGATATCGCTCGTGGCTCTGCGATAAAGATAGATGTGATTAATATCTTTATTGATAAATAGTTACAACATGTTGTCCGACAATGACGGCCGGTGGAGCGAACGCTATCGATCGTGACGGCGGACCTCGGGATATTTGGGTGCGAGTCGCCGAACGTCGGCCACTTGAGAGAAAACCTTAATGTCTCAGTTGCGATCTAGAAAGATCTTGAATATATCTTTGAAAGGCGAATGACTGTACTAGCGTTTTGAGCTACTAAGTTCTCGGCAGATAAGTCTTAAAAATTGAAACAAAGTTCAAGAATAATGACAATTTATCTACCCAACAGAGATGCAAAGAGGTCATCTAAAAATGACTGGAAATCAGTAGTCAATCGATGATAATTCTGGGAATATGGAAATGTGCACCGCCCGTCATTGATGGCTGATTTTCCGGGTATCTTGCTGGATACCTTTACAGGATTGAGCAAGGTATTCCGTAAGCCAGAAAAACCACGCATCAATGCTGGTACATGTTGACCGGCATCACTTCAATTCGCCACTCCCAATCAATTTATCCAGCGGCCGGTACTTCTCGTCCAGCAGCAATTTCCTTTTGCCCATCTAAATGACATCTATCGACAATCTGACTTCTACCAAGGCTAAAATGACTGTTAAAAGAGCGAGCCACATAACCAAAGCGGAGCCTTTCTGCAAGCCATTTCGAGAAGATTACCTCGATCATTTCTCGGTAATACTGCGATAACAGAGTGTATTCTCAATGTGAGACAATGCTTGTCGAAGAACTTGAAAAAATTATCTACCTAAGGTTATTTTTCTATTGGTAATAGCGACGAAAGCAATCGTTACTGTATAATTTTCGCCAGTTTTAAGACAACTGCTGTCCAAAGTTGAGATCATACTTGTCGCAATTTTGCCGTTGAATGGAAACGCGCCGTGATGCAATCCTGCAACTAAGTTTGATAACCCGTTGGTACACATTCACCAACAAAATGTTATTACGGCCAAGTGGAGTGTGACAATTGGCGGGACTTTGGGCCAAGTCGGATTGCCAGGCTTAAAAAGCTGCGCCGAATTTCGTGCCGACGCTGCCTCGGCGTTGCAACTGCATTGGATTGTTAACATTGGTAGCCAACTTTGGTAACCGATATTGTGGCAACATTGGACCCGAATGTTTTGCTGGATGTGACAACAGATGCTTAATTCGCACTTTCTTCCAATAGGTACAGCAAGGAATCTTGTAATCCTGAATGTTTGAAATCAATGTAACGTTCTGCTATTTCTCAGTATCAGCTCTACCCAGATCGTCGAGGCATTAAGGAAGTCCATGGCGCGGTAACGCCATAACATAATGTTGTATTCCTCCTAAAATGTGCGCTTGTATGCCACGCCATTGCCTCCACCGCCAAATTATACATTGACTGTCATTGAAGCTTAGGTTTTCTCGTTTTTCTATCTTACTGGATATCTTTTCGATGCCCAGTCTTCCTGAATGTCGGGCTGGACGTCTTTGCTTCATATATTTCATCCCATTGAGACATCAAGCAGATAGGTCTACGCAACGTAACGTTGTATTCCTCCTAAAATGTCTGCTTGTATGCCACGCTATTGCCTTTGGCGCCAAATTATACATCGGCCGTCATTGAAGCTTAGGTTTCCTGGTTTTTCTATCTTGCTGAATGTTCTTTTCGATGTCTAGTGTTCCTGAATGTCTTGCTGGACGTCTTTGCTTCATATATTCCATTCCATTGTGACATCATGCAGATAGGTCTCCGTAACGTAACGTTGTTTGCCTCCTAAAATATCAGCTTCTATACCATGCTATTGACTTTGGCGCCAAATTACACATCGGTTATCATTGAATTTGCTTGATATATTCCATCCCATTGAGACATCATGCAGCTAGGTCTGCATGCGACACTCAGACATTTCGCGGAACTCACTTTGATCATTAACTAAACAACGTTTTAGTTCAATTGCCGTACGCTCCTATTGTTCTTGGAGCCAATACATAGACATCTGTTGGGTTAAATTATTGAAAATTCGTCACAGAGTATAAAATCAAAGGACCTTAAAAAAATGTATCGCAACGTCATCTTTCCCACCGTAGGTGTCGGAAACTGGGTCGTTTAGCTTACGACGCGTTTGGGCGCGTACGAACTGAAGGCAAGTACAGTGATTGGCAGAAAATTGCACAATGGATTGGGGTGGGTCTGCTTTTTGACCCCGCGCCATGGCGTAGCGCTAGAAATACATATCGCTAATACGAGTTTCTGCAACAGTCACGCCACGGTGCTCAATGCGGGATGGGTTGCATGGTGTGCTTCCGGGCGAATGGTACACCGCGGCCGCTTGCGTCGAAACGCCCGGCACTCGATCTCGCTAGCCCCTGGGAATATTAATAATTATTCCGCCAGATTGGATCCAACCGCGAATCTACCGGCCGATTGTAGTTTCGTCTTCTGGAAATAAGCCTGCGAGATCTAACAATCGGGTTTGTATTAATTCAAGCCGCTTTGCCTCTTGCGTCGCGGCGCAATGACGTCGGTCGTTGCGTCGAAGCGATCGAACGCGAATAAATCAAATTAATTCATTGTATCAATCATCGACGGACGCGGCGATAATAATACAGATTAATGAATTTCAATGAACGAGGAAATTGACGATATTATCGAAATGACTTTTTCTTTCCTCTTCCGCCAGCGGGCCGATGCACGGTAATATTGATTCGTTATTGGCGTTGTTCAATTGTTCAATTGCCGGAGCGAAACATTGTTTCACCGTAATAGGATTTACGTAGTATTTTGCATAATTAGAGCATCGAGAGTGCAGCGTGACATGCGCCGCGTCACGTGTGACTCGGAAATGAAACGACGAAAGTAAAAAAAAAAAAAAAAACGCAATGTATCGTAAACGCCACTTTGTCAACAAAAATATTTGTCCCTTCAATTTCAATGATTCTGTTTTACCACTCACCTCACTTATCCTCATTTGCGTACTTTTGTTTGTCAATTTTATTGCATCTTAATTTTCAACTGCGGTATGGTGGCAGTGCATTGATTAGTTGTTGACGTTGTTGACGTTGTTCAATTACTTCATCGCTCCCGGTTTCACCGTAGGAGTTTTTTTTAATGCGGCATTTTGCGCAACGAGAGCGTCAGCGGTGTGGAGCGTAACACGCGCCGCTCTACGTGTGATGCGGGATGAAACGGCGAAAGTTAAAAAAAAAAAAAAAAAAAACGGAATCATAAACGCCGCTTCATGAACAAAAATATTAGTCGTTCGGTGTGGCGCTAATTTGGGACGCCCCCGGCACATTCGGCCGGACCTCGAATTTCTCTCTTTTCATCCCGTTCTTTCGGTAGCCCGGCCGCTTCTCACTCTACCGCCCCCTGTGGGCTTCGACATTCCCACCCTCTCTCATTCTTTCTCTCCGGCTCGCTCCGGTATCCGCATGTATATATCCACGCGAATTCATTTCGCTCGATTTCCATTTCACGCACCGATAGAGCACCCGCCACTCGACGGATGAGCAGTAAAAGTTATCGTGCGCTTTGAATTATCAATGGGCGTGTGTTTCACTATTTTATTATTCCACCGCTCGCACTGCCGCCAATATCGATTTATACATGTTTCTCTCGAACGTTACGTTCCGTATAAATTTATTGAATAATACCGGACAAATGTATATATTCACGCTCGATACTTTGCCAGTGACAGACGCTTAACTAACGTATACGTAACTAATGCCCGCACGTAATGTTAAACTGGCAAGGCCATTCTCGATCAACCGTACGACGACTTAAGGGTGGAGGGGTCGACAATTCCATGCAAAGGCGTTTAAATTGTTTTTTTTTTGGTAATATGAATAGCATGAAGAATCGCAGGCGTTTTATTGCTTGTAACGGTGACCGCGATGCGCTCATGACCGATGTAAATACATTCTGATAAATGAACGATGCGATGAAATGGACGATGAAATGGACGATGAAATGGACGATGAAATGGACGATGAAATGGACGATGAAATGGACGATGAAATGGACGATGAAATGGACGATGAAATGGACGATGAAATGGACGATGAAATGGACGATGAAATGGACGATGAAATGGACGATGAAATGGACGATGAAATGGACGATGAAATGGACGATGAAATGGACGATGAAATGGACGATGAAATGGACGATGAAATGGACGATGAAATGGACGATGAAATGGACGATGAAATGGACGATGAAATGGACGATGAAATGGACGATGAAATGGACGATGAAATGGACGATGAAATGGACGATGAAATGGACGATGAAATGGACGATGAAATGGACGATGAAATGGACGATGAAATGGACGATGAAATGGACGATGAAATTGATCGACAATGAGATCGACAACGAGATCGACAAAGAGATCGACAATGACATTAACAATTGACTGTGATGGACGGATCTTGTGGACTCAACTAAGCAACAAAAGCCTTACAGCCCGTTAACAGTAATAGTTTATTACTCAACAACATAACTATCGCTTAGTAGCGGTTGGCATCACCTAATTTACCAAAATAACCGGTAACATTACGAAACAAAATCACTCTCCAACACAATTCACCGCGTTAAAGCTACCTTGAATCTCTACCACAGTCGTTAGTCCGCAAAAAAATCACAATCGTTTGCCAGTGCTCCGCGGGACCTCATTTCCCATGACGGCCCCCCCTCCCCCAACATTACCGGTCAAAAGTAGCGGCCACCATAATCCACCGCGCCGCAGCGACCTCGACCCCTCCGAATCCTTGTCAGTCCATACAATTAGTCTCCATCCCGGTCGACCGAGCATTAACCGGTACATCGGCAGCAACGAGCCTCTCCATGCGCGTTTGGCAGTGCGTTTCGTTTGTACAGCGCTCTTCAGCGCGCGCACAACCCGCTAGCGAGGGACAGAGACGATGCGTCTATCCTTCCGAGCCGACGATGACCTGACATCGAGTCAGTGAATCACAAACGAGCTCTGCCGCCAGCGGGCTCATCGATGCGTACGCGTAGCATAAGCGTAAGCGCGTTACGCGAGGTCGCGATGTGCACCAAAGGCGCGTGTTGCTCTCCCCCCCCCCCACCCCCTCCGCGCCCCTCCCCGACCGTTCCATTAACGGGTCAGCGGGATGGAGAGGCGAGCGAGGAAATCGGTACAACCGGCTCGGTAGGCGAAGAGTCAAATTCCTCGCCGCACCTTCCGAAACGGGCATCGAATGCTTTTTGATCGTTCGAACAGAAAATTGTATTTTCGAAATCAATTAACATCGGGCCAGGTAATAATGCACTGGCTAATGATTACGCATAAACTGCACCTCTCCCCCCCCCCCAACCCCACCTCAACGTGTCTCTCTCTCTCTCTCGTTTTTCCTCGCAATTACCGTCTGGTTGAATTTCTCTTTCATTCCGCTCTTTACCGCGTTCGCGCCAGCGATAATGATAACAGGTTTCTCTTTATCTGCGCGGTTTCTTTCTCTCTTTTCGGCCGGGGGGTTTTGCGAGGCGCGTTTCTCTCTCTCTCTCTCTCTCTCTTTCTCTCTAACTGCGAATTGTCTACACCACCGGTGAAAACACACCCGCGGGCGGGCCGGCTCGCCACGGTACGTTTGCGCGCCGCTGCCCGCTCCTCACCCTCCATCCACGTTAATATAACCGGCTGGCCAAAGTGCTTTTGACAATTTTTTTCAATTATGGACAACGAGCGAAACGCGGACGACGATACCGATAATTTATCGTGCATCCGACATCGTATCGTATTGTTTCGCGTTTAATTTTTTTTTTAGCCTCCACGGTTCTTCCTGCCCCGATCTGTCTTTGTCGTTACATTCGGATATCAAAATAAAATTTTTTCAATTTGTTCAATTTGCTCGATTAAGATAATTGAATTGTACACTTGTTCTCAAAAAAAAAAACTAATCCATCAATGATAATGCCAAGCGGGGCTGGGGAGTATACGAAAAAGTGCTGAAAATGTTAAGGACAAATTAACGCAAGGGCAAGTGTTAAGTACTTCTTGTAACCGAAGTATTCTGTAAGTACTCTTCCAGTATTCTTTAAGTACCCTTCAAGTACCCTTCAAGTACCCTTCAAGTACCCTTCATGTACCCTTCAAGTACCCTTCAAGTACCCTTCAAGTACCCTTCAAGTACCCTTCAAGTACCCTTCAAGTACCCTTCAAGTACCCTTCAAGTACCCTTCAAGTACCCTTCAAGTACCCTTCAAGTACCCTTCAAGTACCCTTCAAGTACCCTTCAAGTACCCTTCAAGTACCCTTCAAGTACCCTTCAAGTGCCTTTCAAGTACCCTTCAAGTACCCTTCAAGTACCCTTCAAGTACCCTTCAAGTACCCTTCAAGTACCCTTCAAGTACCCTTCAAGTACCCTTCAAGTACCCTTCAAGTACCCTTCAAGTACCCTTCAAGTACCCTTCAAGTACCCTTCAAGTACCCTTCAAGTACCCTTCAAGTACCCTTCAAGTACCCTTCAAGTACCCTTCAAGTACCCTTCAAGTACCCTTCAAGTACCCTTCAAGTACCCTTCAAGTGCCTTTCAAGTACTCTTCAAGTACTCTCGAAGTACTTTTCAAGTACCATTCAAGTACGCCTCGAGTACTTCTCAAGTTCTTGCTAAGTACTCCTCAAGGACTTTTACACAATATTTTTTTTTTTTTATCGAGTACAATGTAAACTATCCACAAGCAGCTGGACATTCGCATGTTGAAAATTCAATGCTCAGTACTCGAAATTAAAAACAGTACTTGATGACCGTGGAAAAATTAATAGGCCATTTTTAGGATAGGGCCTCTTCAGGATCTTATCTGGACCCGCTCCATCGCCAAAAAAACTTCTGCCAGGGCCGCGGGAAGAACATTTTCGAAGTTCAAGTTCATACTCCGAGTACCAAACGAGTACTTCGGTACTTCCAATACTGCTCAGCTCTGTTACAACCGACTCATCGATAAGTTCTCCAACTCTGTCCACTCACGGAAATATGACTCTTGGCCAAAATTGTCTGCATTCCGTGTCGAAATATATTTTATTTTCATTCGAGCGCTGATTCGGCTAAATATCGATATTTCATCTCCGTAAAAATAAATACATCGGGAGAGGTCGCTGGGACGAAATCGCGTCCACAGCTCATATTCCGGCAAGGCTAGCAAACAAACTGGTGCTCGAAACACTCGATTAATTTCAGGCAAAGAGTCGTCGCTCTCACTGGCGGTGCTGCTGCGTCGTTATTATTCCGCGCGGACGATTGAGGCCTCGACGCGCGAGGCGCCACATCGATCATAGCTGACAATTTGACTGTCGCGCGTGCCTTGCAACAGCCCGAACGTTCTTTCGTACCGGGGAAGGGCGAACGCTCCGCATAGAGGAACAGTCGACTCGCACCGCTCGCGACATATTAGCTCGAATGTACACAAAACACAACGACGCGGAGCTACTGTACCAACAATTAAATATGGGCATAGGACGGAAAACACGCACGAGTCGACGGTAAATCATTTGCTTTCCGTGTCGCGCTTTTCGATGTTCAATGAAAAAATAAAAATAAAATTGCTACTACATCATAGCGATGAACGCGTTTGGAGGCTGAGCGTTTTCGACTAACATGGTATCGATTTTATTATTTTTATTAATAATATTTTATTATTGCTCATTTGTTTTATCTATTGTTATTTTTTTATTTTTTAATCGGATATAAATCATAGTGATTTTGATTATTTTGATTATTTTAGTATCTTGTTTTATTATTTAATCATTAATTTTTGGTTTTTTTTTTTTTAAGAATTGACCGTAGGTGAAAATTTATATCGGATGCGCGTTCACATACGCGATCAAGAATCTTTTTTTTTTTTTAACTTAAATTTTCGCACGGTAAATATCAAAGCTGTAAAAATGTTTTATATTCATTTTTTCGTTAATGTTTATTTTTATGCTAACTAAATGTTAACTCTTTAATATAATAAATAAAAATTCGATCGCAATTTTAATAATTAATATCGAAGAAATTATGAAAAAAAAAGTTTGGTAAAAAGACCCGAGAATTGCGAGCGCAGAAGCCGAAATGTCGACGAAAACAATTAAGTCACTCCAAAGCTTGCGTCAAATACACGTTTATCTCGCCCGTGTGCCGAATAACAATGTAAAAAAAAAAAAAAATGTACCGTATATTTTTCTCAAATTTGACAAAAACGATTTTCAAACAAATTAACAGGTAAATTCGTAATAAAAATTCGATGGCAATTCAATAACTAATATCGAAGAAATTATGAAAAAAAAAGTCTCATTGGTAAAAAGTTCCGAGAATTGGGCGCGCAAAAGCCAAAATGTCGACGAAAACAACTATATCCCTCAAAAATTTTTTTTTTAAACACACAAAATAACAAAGTGAAAAAATAAATTAAATATGTTGATCGTGAATTTTTTTTTCTTCAAATTTCGGAAAAACTATTATTTAAAAAATGAACAGGTAAATTAATTTAGTTCCTTTAATTTTTCGCAATAAAAATTCGATCGCAATTTAATGATTAATATCGAGGAAATTATTTTTAATGAGTCTCATTTGTAAAAAGGTCCGAGAATTGCGCGCGCAGAAGCTGAAATGTCGACGAAAACAATGAAATCCCTCAGAAGCTTGTGTCAAACACACGTTTATCTCGGCCGTGTGCCGAATAACAATGTTAAAAAAAAAACTTTTATCGTACATTTTTCTCAAATTTGGGAAAAACGATTTAAAAAAAAATTAACAGGTAAATACGCAATAAAAATTCGATCGCAATTCAATAATTATCATTGAAGAAATTATGAAAAAAAAGTCCCATTGGTAAAAGGTCCGAGAATTGCGCGCGCCTAAGCCCCGAAATGTCGCCGAAAACAATGAAAACCCTCAGACGCTTGTGTCAAACACACGTTTATCTCGGCCGTGTGCCGAATAACAATGTTGAAAAAAAAAGCTTTTATCGTACATTTTTCTCAAATTTGGGAAAAACGATTTTTAAAAAAATTAACAGGTAAATACCCAATAAAAATTCGATCGCAATTCAATAATCATTATCGAAGAAATTATGAAAAAAAAAAGTCCCATTGGTAAAAAGGTCCGAGAATTGCGCGCGCCTAAGCCCCGAAATGTCGCCGAAAACAATGAAATCCCTCAGAAGCTTGTGTCAAACACACGTTTATCTCGGCCGTGTGCCGAATAACAATGCATCGTGTGACTGATGGTGTCTCTTACATTGTCAGACAAATAGGCAGAGCTGAGTGCGGTCAGTGCTCCGAAACGTATAAATACACTGCGATCGTATAACCGACTCTCAGCGATGTACCTGTGAGGTTGAATTATCGCAAATCCACTTAATAATCCTCGACGCTGTTTAACGTACCGGCGAGCGGGCGAAACGAGCGGTTGTAAAGTTCATTCCAAAGTTTCAACGGTTTGCCAGTCTCTCGTTCCCGGAGAGCCGGGAGCCATAAGCCGATGGATGGAGCTCTTGACACACGAGCGATGAATAAACGAGACAAGAAACGCATCGCGAAAGACGCGTCACTTTTATTTTCGGTAAGGGGCGTACAGTAAAAGCCCGATTAGCCGAATCAATTCGGATCGCGTCTCGCTGGGCGATGTTGGAGTCAACTTTTCTTGCTCTTAAAATCTCGATGAAAAAATAATTAAACAAATAAATTATGTAGTTTTTAGTGTCAAGGATATTTGGTTAAATTTTTGGATCGAAAATCAACGAATTGGGAAAGTTAAAGACTGTTGTGTCGAAAGTGACGGAGCGCGCGGGTTTTGAAGGCAATTTCCTCAAAAGATGATTTTCAGGATCGGTCTCTCTTATATCTAAAAAAATTGCTTCATGGATTTTTATGAAAATTCGCGCCGATATTGCTCAATAAATCCTTCAGTCCCTGAGGTTTTGTTTTTCAATTTTTTTTATATGCCAAACAATTATTGAAAGTGTTGAAAAATGGATGAAAATCAATGTTTAAAAAGCGATGTTGGAGTCAAACTTTCTTGCTCTTAAAATCTCGATAAAAAAATAAAAAAATAAATAAATAATATAATTTTTAGTGTTAAGAATATTTGATTAAATTTAAAAAATGATGAACAGTTATTCAAAGTGTTGAAAAATGGGTAAAAATCGACTTTTTTCCAAATGGGCGCCATTTTGCCAATTTGTTTTTCCTCTAGCCGAGGACCGTTATATATCATTTGTTAAGAAGCAATTATAATTTTTTGTTTCTGATAAAATGACAAGTATAAATCAGGGACACCGCAAAGGGACTTAAAAAAAACTTGTTTACGCCGACCGATAAAAAAAAATACATAAATAACAATAAAATTGAATTAAAAAAAAATCCTGAAATTTTCTTTAATCTATCCTCCTTCCACTCTAAAAAAATTCAACTCCATAATGGGTATATTTACAGAAAAACAAAATCATGAAATATGCGTGCGTTTTTACCCATTCACAGTGGCGTAAGACCTTAATTCACAAATTAGATCGAAATGGGACTTGTCGCGGTTTTTCACTACGAACGGAAATAAATTTAGTCGTCGGGTGTCGCGCAAATAAATAAATATTCGTTTCAATTAAATAAAGATATATTACAATACAAATAAAAATTAATTTCATCTAAATAAAGATTTATTTTCAATAAATCAACATTTATTTTTAATAAATAAATATTGATTTTTAATAAACGAATAGTTATTTTAAACGAATAAAAATGAATATTGCCCCACTTCCTCATTTTGCCCCACACCCAGAAAGAAAATTTATTCAAAACAAATAAAATTTATTTAGAGCAAATCAAAATTGCTTATTTAAATATGGCCTTAATAAAGTTTTATTGAAGTCTAATAAATTTTTATTAGAGTTAAATATCGCATATACTTGAATCAAATAAAAAATATCCTTGAGTCAAATAAAAATTTAATTAATTCAAATAAAAATATTCTAATATCCGATTTTATTGACCGATTAAATAAACTTTTTTTCTGGGTGCACTTTCCCATTTTGCCTCTCCTCTAGGGAAAATGGACCCTATCAACAACGACTTTGAAACTTTGACAGTTGCCAACGAATTGATTGCAGCAACGTTGCTAATTTTCGCGCCGCCGGTAATCGAGGTTCTACTGTAGGCGCGGGAGCTGGTTGGGAATCGCGACTGACGAGCAAGGATACGCATGCTTCGGGTTGGATATAGCTCATCCACGTGTATATGACTACCCCGCACGCGGAGTCCTCCGCACGATTTCCATGCGTCGCTTGGCACGCCAACCACGAAACGAGATTAGCAATACGAGATTACGTGCGCACTTGTGTTGCGGATGTGTGCGCCGCGCTCTGCGCGACTCGCTCGTCGACAGAATCCCGGCTGCGAGGTTGAGAAGATAGGCTTTTCGCGGATACACACACTGTCGAGTGTAGGTACGCACAGCGCGGCGTACACTCGGAGAACCGAGTTAGCGGACAGGACTTATTAATTAATTAATGGTGAGTTATGACCCGGAGCAGCCAGCCATCCGGTCATTTTCTTCTACCGCTGATGCCATCGCCCGCCTCATCTTCTCTCCATACTGTACTCCTTCAAAATCCGAGTAGTTCGTGTAGGCTGCGAGCTTTGGCTTTTTATCGGTGCTCGTGTGGGCGCGGTTCTTATCTCAATTAATGAAAATCTGTATTGATATTAAACATTTTTTTTTTTAATAATTTTCCAGCCGGTTTTTCGTTAATTATTTAACTACTCTTCGATAAGGCTCCAGTCGGTATTGGGATGGTCGCTCGGAATTTATGCAAGTTAACAATCGGAGACATTTTTCAACAAATGTCAGAACTTCGTAGAATTTCAAATCGGGAGTTGAAAAGGTCGGGAAGGTCGGGAAGCTCGGGAAGCTCGGGAAGCTCGGGAAGCTCGGGAAGCTCGGGAAGCTCGGGAAGCTCGGGAAGCTCGGGAAGGTTGAAAAGGTTGAAAAAAGTTGGAAACAAGAAGTTGAAACAATGGCCGTGAGCACTTGATTAGTGTTCGAAATTTCGGCCCGCTGGCTATAAATTACGGGAGTTGAAAAATTATAAAAATGTATCACATACACAGACACACACACACATACGTCTGCACAGTCGCTGAAAATGACCATTCTCACCTTCTGTGACAATTTTAAGTACTCCGACATAAGTTTTTTTAACATAATTTCCTTCACGAGGAAGCAAAATTTATTTAAAAATTCTCACTTACCGATACTGGCAATAAAATAAAGAAAAATAATTATCGATATCATTGACATATTGATATCTATGACCGTCATGGCATCATCCGTCGCTCGAACGACTAGCACCCGCTCGGAAATACGAGTAGAAGATCGTTGTTCCCGGAGACGAGAGAGAGAGACCTATGCGCCCGTATATTTATAGATAAATCGTGCGTCGCACCGCAGCAGGTGTGATTCACGCGCTGTCCGTGACTCCATGCTATCGCCACACACCACTACTTACCGCTATTCACGCGGCGTACTCCCAGCCCGCTCGGGCTCTCCTTATATTCCTCGAGATCTTTGTCGATCCCAAGTTTTCCGATCTCTTGCTATTGGCTGACATTTCTTTTTTAAATGATCACAAACCATTTCAAATGCTGGCCGTAGGCGTGGCCAAATATTTTACAGTTATATCCTTTTTTTTCATAATATTAATCGACCCTAAACTACTCACATACTACTCGACTCAATAGAGTTCTGTCTGCAAGAACGCTCCTTCTTACACCATCGTAGAAAGTTCTCTGTTTATGAGATTTTTTTTTTTTTCATTCATTTAAAGCTTCTATGTTTTATGTTTGTTTTTGTATGTTTTAAGCATAAAAAAATCACGTTCCGAAAAAAATGTCTCGTGTATTTATGCGAAAAAGAACATTGTAAATAATTGGCATCGAATTTTTCAAGAATCCATTAATTCAAATTTTCAAAATTGATATTTCTAAAAAATATCAATCGAGCTGAAAAAACAATAAACATTTTTCAAAAAACCGAATACGGTGTATTTGTAATTTTTCGAAAAATCGCCTCATCCTCGTTATTGTTTGAAAATAAATTTGGCCTTTGGCATTGCGACCGAAGCCAAAAAGAATATTGCAGAAGTAGCTCTCGTGATTGAAAGTAAATTATTAGTGAGCCGTGTAAAATGTTTTTTTTCTTTACTTTTTTATTCCCAATTTTTAGGTACTTTGGTAATTTTCATATGCGGAGCGATTTGACGACTGAAAAAACTGTTAAAAAAAAAATGTTCATAAAAAAGATATGAGAATCTCGATTATGTGGCATCTTGCCTGTCCGAGAGCACAGTCAGCTAAATCGCGAATTGTCTCGGACTCGGCTTTCGAGTGAGCGAGGCCCGCTTCGGAGACCGTTAGCAGCTCAGACGCGCCGGGGCGATAACAGTGAGTAATAATCGCGCGCATTACGTCAGCGCGCGAGCGTTGTATAGCGTTGTTATACCGTACCTATACGTATACACGTATCGCTGGTAGCGTACAATCTAGTATAGGTATTACGATATGTACACCGAGCTATGAATGCAACCGCGCGCATAGATCACTCTCACGTTGACGTACCGCATTCTAAGGAGAACCTGGGAGGGCTAAGAGCGAACAGAAACTACCTACTGCCACTAATGCAACTGCAACTGCGCTCCTGCTCCGAGTGCATATGTGTATAGATCTGCGGCTAGAACCAGCCACGCAGTCACCCGCGACTCTGCAAAAGATTCGAGTAATATTTGTAAGTCTTGCGCAACGTACGCATTTTTATGGTTTTGTTTTTTTGTATGTTTTCATGAGAACATAATTTTTTCATGAGAATATAATGTTTTCATGAAAACATAAAGATTCCATGAGAAAAAAATGTTTTTATAACTTTTTTTTTTTTTTCATAAAAACATAATGTTTCCATGGGAACATAATGTTTCCATGAGAATGTAACGTTTCCATGAGAACATAACGTTTCCCCGAGAACATAATGTTTCTATGAGAACATAATGTTTCTATGAGAACATAATGTTTCTATGAGAACATAATGTTTCTATGAGAACATAATGTTTCTATGAGAACATAATGTTTCTATGAGAACATAATGTTTCATGAGAACATAATGTTTCTATGTGAATATAATTTTTCGACGACAACAAAATGTTTCCATGAGAACATAATGTTTCCATGAGAACATAATGTTTCCATGAGAACATAATGTTTACATGAGAACGAAAAGTTTTCATGAGAATATTGACGGTAAAATGAAACCGAAACGTTTTCACGAAAACGAAACGATTTCGAAAAAAAAAACGTCACGAGATCAAAATCTTTTCGTGAATATAAAATGTTTTAATGGAAACTGAATGTTTTGAGAAAACAAAATGGTTTCATAAAGTGAAAATATTTTCATGAAAACAAATGATTTCACGAAGACGAAATGTTTTCGTGAGAGCAAATGATTTCACAAAGACAAAATATTTTCATGAAAACAAAACCTATTCGTGAAATCAAAACCTTTTCATGAGAACAAAACACTTTCATGTATGCAAAATGTTTTCACGAAGTGAAAATATGAAATGTATTTCACCAAAGTCAAAACGCTTTTACGAAACATTTTGTTTTAACGAAAACCTTCGATCCTGTCTATGAACAAACGTCTGCACAGGTTCGAATCCGAACGAAATCGAGTAATTACAAACCAAGTAGCCAGAGATTGTGACGAATCGCTTATATCGAAATGTTTCTTATTCGCAAGATACGCGATCGTACGAACTGGTGCTTCGCCGGAGAGGCGAAAGAGAAAGAGCACGCCGACCGGATTGCCGTGTCCACGTGTAAGCCAGCGAGTGTTGTGGAACGCCGGCTCTGCGCGGTAGCGTAACACTTTCTGCACCGCTGCGAGATGTGCCGTGCGGTAAGCCGCCCACACGTGCGCTGAAAACCATTGCAACGCGCGCACCCGCGGCAGCCCAGCACTGTAACGGGGGTACCGAGTGTGTAAACGGGTGAATCACGGCTTAACTACCGTCGCGCACGTGGGACGTATGTGCTACGTAGCGGCCACGGCGCGAATTGTTCGAGTTACCTATAGTGCAGCCATCACCACTGGCGACACTGGCTTTTACCGCGCCGCTCCGTTACCGTGGTGTTCAAAGATGTTCTTCGGGTGTCTTTACAATAATTTGAAATTTAAAATAAGTTGAAATTTACAATCAGTTGGAATTTACAATAAGTTGAAATTTACAATCAGTTGGAATTTACAATAAGTTGAAATTTACAATAAGTTGGAATTTACAATAAGTTGAAATTTACAATAAGTTGAAATTTACAATAAGTTAAAATTTACAATAAGTTGGAATTTACAATAAGTTGATCTTTACAATAAGTTGAAATTTACAATAAGTTGAAATTTACAATAAGTTGAAATTTACAATAAGTTAAAATTTACAATAAGTTGAAATTTACAATAAGTTGAAATTTACAATAAGTTGGAATTTATAATAAGTTGGAATTTACAATAAGTTGAAATTTACAATAAGTTGGAATTTACAATAAGTTGATCTTTACAATAAGTTGAAATTTACAATAAGTTGAAATTTACAATAAGTTGAAATTTACAATAAGTTCAAATTTATAATAAGTTGAAAATTAACCTGCTCATTTTTTTTTTTTTCATTTTAATTTTCCAATATTACTCTTTTTTTCTTTTTAAGACTACAATATTTTTTTTAAACGTAATATTTTTTTCTTGACCATTATAAATATATATATGTTTTCATAATCGCTATAATATATATTTTTTTTAGACATTATTACATTTTGTTTTTAATCGTTTTAACAACGTATACCGTGCGCAGGTGGGACGTTATGGGTTGAAGTAGCGACTACGGCGCGAATTGTTCGAACACCTACACTATATGTATCACCACTGGCGACTCGGCTTTTAGCGCGCGGCTCCGTTACCGTGGATGAAAATAAACGAATCATTTTCATTAAAGAAAAAAAGTTGGTTTGCCCGATAATTTGTTAAACAATTAATTTTTTGATTAATTTTTCAATAACATTTTGAAATTATTATTATGCGAAATTAATCTTTTCAGTACATTTAATATGCATGAATTTTTTCAGATTTTTATACCGTTGCAATTGCAATTTGCTACTTGCAATTTTCTCTAATTTTTCTCGAACTTATGCGAAATGAGCGCGAAGCGACATAGGCTATCTTAACCGGGTAAAAATATCCGGCTATTTACCAGTTTACTTACCGAACACAAATCACCAAACAGCGCTCTCCACTTAATCAATCCGAGGCTTATTACCGGCCTCATTCATACTTTTGCTCCGGAAGCCGAAGTGGAAACTCCATCCGTATGTTTCTCGTCTCTACGTCCTCGAGTCTATTACGCCCTGCTTCGAAGACCGCGCGGCATTTGTACAATCGGCCGTGGACACGCAAAGATGGACGCCGATCGAGAGAAACTTGATTGATCGGTCGGTTCGCTCTTTGCGCTCGTTTGCCGTCCACCATGCTCCTATTATATAATATTCCTCAGGTCGGCGCTGTCTGCCGCGTACACGCCAACTCGCTCCGAACAACCCGCCGGACTCGACTCGAATTGTCACGTCCATCGATTATTCCCGACGTAGCGTTGATTGATTGCGGCACGGACGATCGATCGATTGGCGTCTCTCGCGGCTTGCCATCTCGTCCGATAATTCCTTGAGCCTTCCATCTCGCCCTCACTCACCCCCCCCCCCCCCCTTCGCTGCTCTTCGTTCGGTTCGCGTGATGATCTATTTTTCATTTCGCTCGACGGCACTGTCTTGACTGGCTCATTTTCATCCACGAGAAATTGACAACTTGCAACGGGGAGAGCGGGAATAATCGTCGGTTAAATCCGGACGAGAGAGGCTCGCTCTTCGCGAAATCTTATCGAAGACTTCAGTCATTGATACACTGACTCTTGTCTCGAATGCTGCCTGATCATTTTTTTTTTTTTTTTTTTTTAGGAGTTGTGACAAGCTCGAGCGCAGTGAGCGACATTGATTAATCGTCGTTGACAGATGCAGTTATCGAAAATAAAAATAAAAAAAGTATATCTGGGATAGATCTTTTCGTATTGGAGATATTTGCTTTTGTTTGAACGGGTCTTGCGGTTCTTCGTTTGTAATTATTTTGGCAGCGTTCCGGAGGAAGCTTTGTGAATTAGAAAAAAAAAAAAAAAAATGAAGGGAGTGAGCTGAGATTTTTGATTTTTTAAAAGTAGAAGGTTAACCGCGTGACGATTTTTTTTTCTTTCTATTTTTATTTTATTTTTTGGAGCACAATGAGCACGTATAGGGTAAAATATGGTCCAACTCGCAGGTGGAAAAAAACCACCCGGATAAAACCACCTGTACATTGCCGGGGGTTTTATTTTCGCTTTAGCTGTGGGGATTTTTTTCCGGGGTTTTTTTTTCCGGGAACCGAACTGAAGTTTGAACTCAAGTTGGATCTCAAGTTCGAACTTAAGCTTGATCTCAAGTTCAAGCTAATGTCTTAAAAATTTCACCCTAATTTTAAGGTCAAGCTAAGATCAAACTTAAGTTCGAATTTAATATCTAACTTAAGTTCGAATTTAATATCTAACTTAAGTCCGAACTTAAGATTAAACTTAAGTCCGAATTTAAGAACCAGATCAAACTTAAGTCTGAATTTAAGAACCAGATCAAACTTAAGTCTGAATTTAAGAACCAGATCAAACTTAAGTTTGATCTTAGGATCAAACTTAAGTTCGACCTTAAGATCAAAGTGTGAGTCCAAAGTTAAGATCAAAGAATGAGTTCGAACTTAAGACCAAACTTAAGTCCAAACTCAAGATCTACCTTAAATCTGAACTTAAGATCAACCTTAAGTCTGAACTTGAGATCAAACTTAAGCACGCAATGAAATTCGGACCAAACTTCGATCTTTAGTTCGAGCTCAAGAGTGATCTTAAGTTCAAACTAATGTCTTAAAATTCAACCCCAAAAACTTAATTAAAAAATTAAGTGCACTTCAATTTTAATGGGCCTAATAATGGACCTGCTTACAAAGCGACAGATGCACTGTTGAATAATTGAAACAAACCACCAAAAGAATAGTCGCCTCGTAAAAGCAAGTAATCAATGATACTCGAATAAAGAATCATCCCATCTTCATCTGCGCAGAGTATTCGACAGTCAAACCAACGAAAACTGCGAATAACGAAGCAATTGAAATAATAAGCACACCCCGCAAAAACGATGCCGATGAACTCTGATTGTACTTAACATTGCGCAGCTCGGGCTCTCTTTTTACCACTAACGGAACACACATATGAAAATGTTGAAAAAAAAAAAAAAAAACGAAATCATCGAATCGAAGATTCTTCTACGAGAAAGCAAAAAAAGGCTTAACAAATTACACTGTACGTGTCGGTTTGCACATTAGCCGCAGATTAAACGAGACCGAGGGGTAAAAACGGGGCGTTAAGGGCGATCGTCCGAGGTGAAACGCAAGCGCATTCGCAATCAGAAGACTTCCGCATAGTCTATCTGAAACCAACGATAAGACATACGAGACCTTATAATAAACTTCAGCGTATCCGTATCGGTCGGTAAATTTCACGGGTTCCGTTCGAGTTGCGCGCACCCCATAAAACAGCAAACATATATTTTAGATATGACCATACTTTTGTATATATATATATTTATTTATATACACATACACACACACACACATGTGTTATGTATATATAGAAAGATAGATAGGAAAAGAAAGTATGCCGTTATTTCTCTATCCGCGCAACACAAACATGGTTTATATTTATTTGGTCAAGTCGGCTCTTTCACGGTCACTGATCAGCCCGGCGGTGGCGCAGCGTCCGTTTGCGGTCGACGCTGGACCAATAAACTACCGATCATCAACAACAGCGCGACGTTACTGAGCGCTTGACCTCCGAACGAGCGGGCAATTCATTATATTTTTCCTCGAGCGACGTCCCGCAGATAAGTAAATAAACAAGTAAACAAATAAATAAATGAAAATTCAAATGGTATCCCGCTTTGATCAACGTCTTCCGGGGTTTCGTCGTCGGCGATTATCGCCTTTTTCCATCTTTCCGAACGAGCGCACACTGCACTCTACGATCTTTCGAGCGGTGCGCTCATTCTCGGAGTTGTGTTGCTTCGATTTCTTGCATGATCTTTTTTCTTTTTTTTTTTTTTTTGAGCTACTGGATCTTGTAGGACGTTACGATTGATCGGCTCAAGAGAGGCGAAGACGATCGATGCCTGCCGTACCATCGATAAAATGCCGCGATACGCTTATTAGTAATTGTCTAGCAATGTTGCGTAGAAAGAAAAAAAATAACGACGGTGAAAGAAAATAATCTCGTAAAATCGAAACGCGAACCGGTATTGTAAAATTAATTTTGTCAAGCGACAATCTCGACTGTTCGGGCTCGAATATACGAAGCTCTCCTTTTATTCATCGTGTCACTAAAGATTTGGATTTGCACCTTTGTTTGTCAAACTAGAGCCGCGATCGGGAAATTGACAATCAAGAATTGTGGAGATTTGTGAAAAATAGGGTAAAAGTGGGGAATATGTACCGGTCCATATTGCATTGATTTACGTGTTAATCGGGATGGTCCATATTCACCACGTTTACCCTAAGTTCTTGTAAAAAGTTGAAACCTTTTTTTACTGCACAATTTCCAATTTTTTTCAATATCCCGTAATGGTACTTTTACGCGTCGTTGTGTGAAATCCGTTTTTAATTAAGTCTTAATTAAACTCGAAACTCATGTTGGGGAAAAGGCCATTAGAAACTCCTCAAAAACACGCTCCATTCGTTACTATAAGAGTAACAAAGACGTGTAAAATTGAATAATAATAATAATCATAATAATAATAATAATCATAATAATCATAATAATCATAATAATCATAATAATCATAATAATCATAATAATCATAATAATCATAATAATCATAATAATCATAATAATCATAATAATCATAATAATCATAATAATCATAGTAATCGTAATAATCATAATGGCAACTTGTCACCACCTACACAGAGACAACATTGGGACCAAAAAAACGCAGACGGCTGCTTGACATGTAGGGCTGTACAGTTGAGCTTTCTTAGCCGGCAGAAAAATATTATGCGGCTAATGGACATTATAGTTTGGCCGACTAAGCCGTCTTAGCCGTCTAAGATGTTTGGCCGGCTAAAGATTAGCCACAGCTTAGCCGGCTATTAATTTTTATTGTGAACTACAAGGAAATTGATCGAATGAATGAGACATTTTTTCATGGCACATAACCTGTTGTATTGATTCATTTCTGTACTATTATTTGCTTAGATTCGACAACCTTTAAGATCTTTAAAATCTTATTTCCAAAAACGAATTTTTATGCCCAATATTAGAAAAGTCAAGCACGACGTTGGCGTTGAAAATAGTTGAAAATTGAAATTTTCATATCGCCTCCTCATATAACTTGAAAATTGAAATTTTTATATCGTTTTCTCATAATGTTCCCTTTATTCGCAAAGCTTCCTCTACGAGAAAGCCAAAAATAGAGAAACTGCTTTCTATATACGATTTCCACTATCGAATAGGATATTTAGTCCGAGCAATGAGACTCACGCAAGTATTATAAGCAAATAATAGTACAAAAATGAATAAACACAACAGATAATGTGCCAAAGATAAATGTCTCATTTGTTTCATCGGTTTCCTTGTAATTAACAATAAAAATTAATAGCCGGCTAAACTGTGGCTAATTTTTAGCCGGCCAAACGATCTTAGCCTGCTAAGCCGCGGCTAATTGTTAGCCTGCCAAATCATCAAAGACGGCTAAGACGGCTTAGCCGGCCAAACTATAATCTCCATTAGCCGGATAAGATTTTTTAGCTGGCCAAGAGGGCTCAACTGTACAGCCCTAACTGACATGACGGACCAGACGCAACAGAAATAGGACTCACAGAACTACGACAAGTACACTGGGAGATCCCCGAACCAGAAGTAATACTGACATAGTTCCCGATTGGGAGAGGAAACAACCATAGGAGGTGCGGCGGTTTATTGGGTAGGCCAGACCGGAGTCCCATGTTTGCACCGGCCCGCACGGCTGGTTCGAATCCGCAAAAAGAATTTCGCAACTCCTCGGAAAATAAATAATAACAATAAAAGGGACCGAAAAATCGCTGCCACATTAAGTGAGGAGGAGGGCGCGGAAAGACAAGTTGTCAGGACGACGACGAGTCTCTGACTCTCCCTGAGGCGTATTTCTCATTGATATAAACGTCGTCGTATATTACACGATGAGAGTAACTATTTTACACCTCGGAGCCCGAGTTCGCGTTATTCTTCGCAACCCCGGTGAATAGCAAAATGGTTACCAGTGTAAAAAAAAAAAAAAATTCATATGAAATTCAATGTACCGGACTGGAAGTTTTAATGCAAAGACTGATACGTTAAATTTAATATATAATTATAATGAAAAATCAATGTTCAGTGTGTCAAAGACATTGCAAATACTTTGTTTTTAATAATTTGCTTTAATTTTACTATAAAAGTACTTTAATTTTCATAATTAACTTTAATTTCCACGAAAAGTATGTTAGTTTTTCATCACAATTGTACATTCAATTTAATGTACAAATTTCTGCCTAAAAAGTTCAATTTTTTTTTTCCAATGTTCAGTGTCTTAAAAACATTGTAAATACTTTTTTTTAATTATTTGCTTTAATTTTAATATAAAAGTACTTTAATTTTCATAATTTACCGTAATTTCAATGAAAAAGTATATTATCTTTCATTAGAATTGTACATTCAATTTAATTTACTAGTTTCTGCCTAAAAACTTCCAATTTTTTTACAGTGACACCTACTTTTATGCCGTTGTTCGTTTATCACTGATTACAGATCGTTCCGACGATGCAACGACCTCCCGGTCAATCCGGAGCGGAGAATTCATCAGGAACGCGACTATCGACCAGTCGGCGATTCGACGAAAGTATTCGTTTCTGTGCCGCCCGATCGGGATCGTCAAAATTGATATCTACTTCCGCTAATTATCGGTGACTCGTCTGAACTAATTTTTTTTTTTTGTTATGAACCGATCATGCGGTTGGCGACTTAATCGGCATATTGTGTTAAATCGATCATCGACCCCGTATTTGTATTCACTGTAAATTATTGTCCAATTTTTCTTGCTCATGCAGGAAGCTCTTTTTTCATTAAAGAAAAAAAAAAAAAAAAAAAAAAATTCAGTAGGTAAAGTAATCTGGAACGTCGAGAAATGCGATGTTGAACAAGCTATATCGAGAATATCGAGCAAATCGTTATCGGTTATTGAAAGCAAGAATCAAACATTCAAAAAATGGTATTGGAATATGACTCACTTCTGGCTGAAAGCCTGCGAGGAAATTCATCAAACCCAGGAGAAAAATTAGTGGAGAAGAATTAAAAAAAACTTACCACATATAAGCAAGCACGTAATTCTTCATCAACCATTACCATTAACACGCAGTAGCATCGTTCCGCTCCGAAACGGACAATTATTTTCGGAATGGACCATTTTTGGCCACTGAAATTCACACTTGTTAGAGTCTGAAAATTCGTAAATTTAAAACCTGCGTCATCCGTTCAGAAATGTTATGAAACATGGACATTTCAAAATTTCACGATAGTGCAGAAACACATACAAATTATTTAACGAGCCAAACTTCAGCAACCAAACTTCGGAGACGTCGCCAACTGATACGACCAATATTTTAGCCAACCATTAGTACAATAACCATCAGAATTCAGCAGAGTAACAAAAACAGAACTAGAAAATCTTCTGAAAAAAATGCAAAAATACCATTAATAATATCCCAATTAAAATTATTTAAAAAAGTTGATGCACAATTCATAGTAAAATTTCTAATTATCGCCCACTCTCCCACCAGCTCATCACTTCCTTAAACCATGAAAGACAGCTCTAATCGTCACGCGTATAGTGTCAATAGTTGAATAGTAATTTTTTATTATTTATTTATTTATTTATTTATTGACAATATTCCTATTAAAATAGTAAAAAAAAACGTTGATCCACAATTCATACTAAATTTTTTATCTATCTCCTAAAGGCCCCCCCCCCCCCCCACTTCCTTCCTTGAACCATGAAAGACAAATCTGATCGTTACGATTCGCGAGCCAAATCTCGAGCGATGTGCAAATTACTTTGCAACTTTATTTTATTTTTTCTAGCTGCGCATAATGGAACGTTTATTGTAGGGCGGCTGTACGTCGATTGGTAAGAGGCGTCACTTGCTAATTCGCCGATTATCATTGTACAGCTCACCGAGATGAATATTGGCGTCCGGCATGCATGTGTCAATTGAATTCAATCTTGATCGTTCGCCGACTCCGGCAGTTTCCGCTCTTAGAAATAGTCCGCGCTATTCCAGTGGAACTTGAGGTATGCCTCGCATCGTCCAGTCTGACCTTTGCGACACGATTCCCGAGTGAGAGCCTCGGGCTGACTTTGCCGATCAAGCGCTAAAGGTCGGATCTGACTGGAGTAACGATTATTGCCGGCTTGGTTCGAAAATATTTTGCAATTCGCAAATTCGAATATGAACAACAGGAAAAAGAGA
Organism: Amblyjoppa proteus; assembly: GCA_963922035.1. Taxonomy (NCBI): domain Eukaryota; kingdom Metazoa; phylum Arthropoda; class Insecta; order Hymenoptera; family Ichneumonidae; genus Amblyjoppa; species Amblyjoppa proteus. The sequence goes on along the minus strand of OY998231.1, from coordinate 14,214,477 downwards.
GTAAACAATTGTAGCGTCTTGTTTCGAGTTATTCTAGGCTTGTTCTGCAATGTGTTCTAGCACTGAAGTTTCTAAAATGGAATTCATAGCGAGAGCAATTTTTTTTTTTTGGACCGAGCGCCTCACTTTTGGAAATTCGAACTTGTGGCGGTTGTTTCGGACATTGTTTGAAATACAAAAATCCGACCAGCCTGAACGCTCAAAAAATGAGCGTTCAGGGTACAAAGAAATTTATTTATTTGTGACAACAGTGTAAGGTGAACGGTCTACTTGTTGGACGTGCCGTTTAATGGTAATCAATGGTGTCGAAAGGTAATCAATGGGTTCCCAATGGAAATTCATTGAGAAAATTGAAACGGCACTTTCTACCATTCATTCGTAATGGGACTCTTTGAATGGTACCTTTTCCCATTCGTTACCAATAGGAGGCCGATGGCAATTTCCTGGGAAACTAAATGGTACCTTTTAATGGTACCTTTTCCCATTCGTTACCAATAGGAGACCAATGGCAATTTCCTGGGAAAAATCAACTGGCACTTTTTGCCATTTGTTATTAATGGGAATTCAATTCCAAATGTCTGGGAAAATTAAGTGGTACTTTTTCCATTCGTTATCAATGGTGGTCCATTGGAGCATAACTGGAACAGATGAAATGGTATATCTTACCATTGGTAATAAATGGGAACTGAATCGAACGGTAAAAAGCTAGAGAATCTTTAATGGCACGTCTAACTATTGACAATTCAAATGCTGTAACTTTAACAATTTTTGGAATTTTTCAATTCTGTAAAGCTTAAAATATTCCTCACCGTTCAGCCTAATGGAATCAAAAATTTTTAAAATGAAATTTTTTTTTAAATTTTTCGCGTATAGAAGGGCTTAAGTTCGATCTTAAGTTTGAACTCAAATTCGATTGTTGTTCAAGTTCGAACTTAAATAGACGTCATCTGGCAAACGAATCTTTCGAGACCGTTTCTATTAAACATTTCGAGACCGTTTCTATGAAACATTTCGAGACCGTTTCTATGGAATAACTGCTGGAGAACAATTGTTCTTCTCAGAGACACGATCAGTGATTGTAACGACAGGTGAAAAACGATACGTGGACGGTGTTAAGATTTTTTAAAATATCTCATCGATCCTCATCAGTTTGAACTTTAGATCGATGTTAAGTTCAAACTTAAGATCAAAATCAAGCACGAAATCAAGTTCGAACTGAGATTCGATCTCGAGAGCGATCTGAAGTTCAAACTAACGTCTTAAAAATCGACCCTAAGAATTTTCCTTATAAGTTTTTCCGAAAAATCTACCAACATGCTGCAATTTTTGGTAGAACTTCTAGATTTGTTTTTATTCTCTTCGTCGATCGACAATTCTTTAGATTACTTTTATTTTTTGATGACCAATACTTGGCGAACCGTCAATTTTTGTCCGCGCCATTAGCCGATGAATTCGGGATTGTCCCGTGAATGGCCGCGACTGTAGCGATTCTGCAACTGTTTCTCCTTTCGAGCCTCTCTATAAAAAGATTTCCCCCTTACTCGTAGTATAACGCTTCGCGTATCTCGCGCGCACCTCTACATACGATCCTGATGACTACACCTCCGTCTCACTCTCGCGCTCGTGATTCACAGGCCGCGCACAACTCGCCGGCGTATGAATGGAGAGAGCCTCGGAGGTTTTGCCGCGCCGCCACACGCCCTCGGCGCTTTGCTCGTTGTATCTCGAGGCTAGCGCTCCGGACCTACCTCAAACACCACACACTCCGACATCTCCTAATGTCTGACGCCGAGCTCGAGGCATCCGGTTCGTTTACGCTCGATGCGATAATATCTGTGCAGGTGTGCCGTATACACTATTTTTTTTTTGTCGTTTTATTCCCCGAGAGATTCGCCTACGATAAACCTTTCAAAAAATTGATAATCAAATAAATTGAAAATTCATTTTCCGAAAAAAAATTGAAAATTTAATTTTTGAAAAAAAATTATAAATTCGATTTTCGAAAAGAATTGAAAATTCGATTTTCGAAAAAAATTGAAAATTCAATTTTCGACAAAAATAAAAAATTCAATTTTCGAAAAAAATTAAAAATCCTATTTTCACAACAAATTAAAAATTTGATTTTTGAAACAAATTGATAATTCCTTTTTCGAAAAAAATTGAAAATACAGTTATGTGAAAAAATTGAAAATACAGTTATATGAAAAAATTAAAAATACAGTTATGTGAAAAAATTGAAAATACGCTTTACGAAATAAATTGAAAATTCGCTTTATGAAATAAATTGAAAATTCGCTTTACGAATAAAAATTGAAGATTCGATGTTCGAAAAAGCTGAAAATTTCATGTCTAATTAAATCGAAAAAGCAAAAATCGATGAAAAAAAAATCAAATCTCAAAATAATTTTTTTCTCTGCAGTCCTTGGGACAAATTGGAAGTGCGATCCCATGTTTCACTTATAAGTGATGAAAATATAATTTTTTCTTCCACACGCCAATGTCATCGTGAGCCGGCCACGCCATGCGAATATTTTGGAAAACCATTATTTTTCCTCTCGTAATCCAAACCTTTGAGAGTGTTGAGTGCATTCCGAAGTGTGTATCTTTAATATTAACCGCACTATGGATTTTTCGTTTGTACGTGACGACTCACGTCAACCGCGTTTTTCTCGAAACGCTGTTCTCAGACTTGGCGGAAGGCATAATTCACTTACGGTTATTCCGATCGACTTGAAATTTATGGCACGTACGTAAAATATAACAGTCTATCGACTATGAAAAGACTTCCTTTTTGTCGTTGACCGGTTTTCAAAATTAACGCTTAAAGACAATGTATTAAAAAACTTTTTTAACTTTTTATTTCAGTGTATCTGCAACAACCCATTTTTAATTTAAAAAAAAATGCTACGATATTCGAAACATTTGAACTTATTGAAAAGCTTGCCGTTTGGTTATTTTTCTACCAAAAAAAAAATTTTTTTAAATGCGGCTTCAACGACTACCGTCGATAAATAAATTAAAAACAACAGCGCAAAGACGACGGCGAGCAACGTCGCTAATTATTAATATTTTCGAATGGAAAAATTTATTTGGTGGCTCAAAATCATGTACTAACAATGTGTAAAACGGCGATAAAAAATATGCTGTAGATTAGCTGCAAAAAATTTCTGAATGCAGTCTTATTTTTTGGCCTGACAGGTGAAAGCTCTTAACGTAGCTACGTCGCTTCGGGCTCATTTCGCATAAGTTCGAGAAAAATAAGAGAAAATTGCGAATACTTCTCGATGGTATAAAATAAATTAAAAACATGCATGCATACTAAAGTTACTGAAAAGATTAACTTTGCATAATAATAATTCCAAAACGTTGTTAGTAAATTAATCAAAAGATTAATTGTTTAACAAATTACCCGGTAACGACATTTTTTTTTTTTTTAATGAAAATGAATCGTTTATTTTTATGGATACGTATGAATTTTTTCAGATTTTTTCAATAAGCCTTGATTTTTTTTTTTATATGAAAAAAATGTGTGAAAAAACGTAAGAATCAAAACTAATTGAAAAATCTGAAAAAAATTCATACGTATTCAGAAAAGTGAACGAATAATTTTCATTAAAAAAAAAAGTTACTTTTTAGGGAGATTTATAGAACAATTTTATTTTTCATCAATTTGTTAATAACATTTTAGAATTATTATTATGCAAAATGAATCCTCTTGACATCATTAATAAGCTTGATTTTTTTCAGATTTTTATACCATCGAGAAGTGTCTACAATTCCCTCTCATTTCTCTGAAACTTATGTGAAGTTAATACTTCACTACCTTAAGGTAGTGAAGTGAATGAAGCGAAGCACACTTCACTACCTTAAGGTAGTGAAGTGAATGAAGTGAAGCGCGCTTCACTACCTTAAGGTAGTGAAGTGAATGAAGTGAAGCACACTTCACTACCTTAAGGTTAATGTGAGGTTTTCCTGGCCGAAAATGCAGTCCCTTCGGATTGTATATAACAAGGCTATAAGCAAACCTATACAAAGGCTAGAAAATGAAAACCCTCGTCCTCATAAACAGAAGTGAATGAAGTGAAGCACACTTCACTACCTTGAGATTAATGTGACGTTTTCCTGGCCGAAAATGCAGTCCCTTCAGATTGTATATAACAAGGCTATAAGCAAACCTATACAAAGGCTTGAAAATGAAAACCCTCGTCCTCATAAACAGAAGTGAATGAAGTGAAGCACACTTCACTACCTTGAGGTTAATGTGTCGTTTTCCTGTTCGAAAATGCAGTACCTTCAGATTGTATATAACAAGGCTATAAGCAAACCTATACAAAGGCTAGAAAATGAAAACCCTCGTCCTCATAAACAGAAGTGAATGAAGTGAAGCACACTTCACTACCTTGAGATTAATGTGACGTTTTCCTGGCCGAAAATGCAGTCCCTTCAGATTGTATATAACAAGGCTATAAGCAAACCTATACAAAGGCTTGAAAATGAAAACCCTCGTCCTCATAAACAGAAGTGAATGAAGTGAAGCACACTTCACTACCTTGAGATTAATGTGACGTTTTCCTGGCCGAAAATGCAGTCCCTTCAGATGGTATATAACAAGGCGATAAGCAAACCTATACAAAGGCTTGAAAATGAAAACCCTCGTCCTCATAAACAGAAGTGAATGAAGTGAAGCACACTTCACTACCTTGAGGTTAATGTGTCGTTTTCCTGTTCGAAAATGCAGTACCTGCAGATTGTATATAACAAGGCTATAAGCAAACCTATACAAAGGCTACAAAATGAAAACCCTCGTCCTTATAAACATAATGCAAGTCAACATTACTAAGAGAAATGCGTTCAAAATTGCCGACATTAAAAACAATCTCTTTATAATCGATTCTTCGAAAAATTCACCGTTTTACTCATTAACGCGATTCCGAGAGAAATATCGATTTTTTTTTTTTTTCTATCAATCACGAGACAACTATTGTTCCCAATATTCCGCCCTATCGAATGAACCTAAAAAAAGTCATGGGAAAAAAACTGTACGCAGCGCGGTGAAAAAAAAAAAAAATCCTGTCATCTCTTAAAAAAAAAAAAAGTTCAATCGATAATCGGCGTCGATAAAAATCTTTATCGATTAAAGTCCATCGCCACCGGGCAGGTAGAGCGATGGTAAGGTGACGAAAGTCACCTTCGAAAAAGATCGTCGGCAGCCGAACGTAGTCGAGCCTCCTTGTTTTCAGCTTTCATTTTTCTTCTCGTAACCCATCGAGGCACTCCGGAGAGGCACGCGGGAGTTCGACCTGTTTTATATCCTCGATGAAAAAAAAAAAAAAAAAAAAAAAAAAAAAAAAAAATGTCTAAGAGGCTCAGGTGGTGCAGATATCTGCTGCGTCCGGCTCGGGAGATCAAATTCCCCGGGCTCTTCTCGAATGCCTGCACGCTGAAACTTAAAACGCCTAAGCCGCCCGACTTTTCCGCCCCTGTTGTCGGCTCGCCCGGTTCATTCCCGCGGCAGTTCCTTCGCCCGACGAGGGTCCCCGCACTGTTAAAAAAAAATTGTTCATTTAATGCACTGGACTGAAAGTTTTAAAGCGCAAACTGGTACATTAAATTCAATGTATAAATGCAATGAAAAAGTAAAGTAAAGTAAAGTAAAGTAAAGTAAAGTAAAGTAAAGTAAAGTAAAGTAAAGTAAAGTAAAGTAAAGTAAAGTAAAGTAAAGTAAAGTAAAGTAAAGTAAAGTAAAGTAAAGTAAAGTAAAGTAAAGTAAAGTAAAGTACTGGATTTAAAGTATTTTTACAGTAAAACAAAACTGAATTATTAAAAGTAACTTATTTTCCAAGTATTTAATGTTAAAGTCCGTTAATTTATCATCACAATTGAACACGACTTTTGATACACCAGATTATGCATAAAAACTTCGCGTTCCAGTAAATTGAATATAATTTTTTTTTTTTTTTTACAGTGCTTTTCTCTTACGGTCGACAAACACCGTCGAATAAATTACAACGTGTGCTCCGCACTGAAATAATGCGCCGGAATAAAGGTGTAGTTAGTGCAGGACCGTGCTCGGCGTTCGGCGTCTGGATGCGAGCAGAGAGGAAGATTGACAGACCGCGGCCAGTCATTCGGCGAGCGGCGGTCGCGGTCGTCCCCGCTCGACTCGCATCTTCGTCATCCTCCGTCCGTTCATCTGTCCATCCGATGATTGCCCCGACGCGTATTTGTTTCGTGACGCAGCATCCGAGCGGACAGCAGGCGGCAGAGCGGCTGTGCCGAGGCTCACTTCGGGGCCCGCGGAGTCATATCGCAGGGTCGATAGGTTCGGGCCCCGTTGGCCGCCCCATCAACGCGCTCCGACTGTATATTCCGAAGGTAATACCAAGGCCTGCGCCAATTCGAAATAGCGGACCGCCTTTATATACCCAATTGTGGCACTCGAAGCGTCGATTGTAGTCTGTGAAAAGAAAAAAAAAAAAATTGGTATGAAATTTAATGCACCGAGCTGGAAGTTTGAATTTAAGAACTCGCATATTGAATACAAAAACTGGCAAAAACTGGCATATTGAATGTAAAACCTGGCAAGAACTGGCATATTGAATACAAAAACTTGAAAAAACTGGCATATCGAATGTAAAACCTGGCAAGAACTGGCATATTGAATACAAAAACTGGCATAAACTGGCATATTGAATTCAAAAACTGGCATATTGAATGCCAAAACTGGCAAGAACTGGCATATCGAATACAGAAACTAGGACAAAACGGCACATCAAAGCAAAAACTGAAAAAAAAACTGGCAGATTAAATTTCATGTACAATTGTAATAGAAAATGAATCTTCAGTGTATTGCAAACATTGAAAATACTTTAATGTTCGTAACTTTCATTAATTTAAACGAAAAAAATATATTAATTTATCATCACAATTGTACGTCACATCTAATGTACCAGTTTTTGGTAACACTAAAAACACTTCCAGTACGGCACATTAAATTCACAATTTTTGTTCTTGTACATTGAAAGAGCCCGAAAGGTACTTTAAACAACCAGAAAACTATCTGAGTACTCAAAGTACGCATTTGAAATACCCAAAATACACGAAGAATAAAAAATAATGCCCAGCTCTGCTTCGTTATCTTAACATTCGCAAGCCGATAAACATTAAGTCGGCCCGGCTTTGCGACGGGTGTTTTCGGACACAAATTTCTTTCACCAAAGTCCTGTTTATCTGAGCAGAAGATGCAGAGAGAAACTTTCTACTGGTCCATATCGACGACTTTTGCATAGGCGCGCAAACGCACAGATGGACATCGGAGACGCGTTCGTCCGATTTCGCCCCGTCACTGCCCTTTTCCGTTTCGCCGATGCAGTTTGCGCCGATCGCGCGCACCGCGTGACCGCGGACACAACGGCGGGCCGGGCCGCCCGTCGCCGACGTACCGCATGATCCGTTGAGGGCAGAGAATGAGAGTGCACCGGCGGAAAGGTGGAAGTGAGTGTGCAGGGAATGATAAATAATAAAGGTATGGCCCGGCCGAGCAGAACTCTAGATTGATGGCCGCGCCATGACTGACGTTCCATCAATCACCCGGAACTCCGACGTTCCTCCTCGTCTCGGCGCTCTTCGGCTCCCTCCTTTGCACCGAAGGAGCGAACGGACTGACCGTGCCTGACGCTCCGAAGCGCGGGATCTCCTTAATCTTTTTCTCTCCTCTCCTTCCTTCCTGCGCGTCGCGCTGCACGATGCCGTTCTCTTTATTCCCGATTGTGTGTTCCGTTCGGCTACCGCGCGATCGGTTCTTCGGCTTTGCGCCATTATCGCACGCGTCCTCCTTATCGCGTTAGCACGGTGACGACGTCGACGAACACTCCGTACCAACTACTTGCGAGTGCAATACAAATTTCGATGATTCGAGCTGCATCATGGCATGGAAGCTGGCAACGTTGCTCCAATGGTGTATCATTGATTGCTGTCACTTTTCTCAAATAGTTTATAAAAAAAAACAAAAAAACGATTACATTATTATATAAATTGTATCATTATTATTATGTACGCGAGTACAAAAAAATGTCGATGATTCAAGCTAAATTATTGCATGGAAGTTGGCAACGTTGCTCCAATGGTGTATCATTGATTGGTGTTACTTTTCTCAAATAGTTTATTAAAAAAAAAAACTATTACATTATTATCTAAATTGTATCATTATTATTATGTACGCGAGTACAAAAAAATGTCGATGATTCAAGCTAAATTATTGCATGGAAGTTGGCAACGTTGCTCCAATGGTGTATCATTGATTGGTGTGACTTTTCTCAAATAGTTTATTAAAAAAAAAACTATTACATTATTATGTAAATTGTATCATTATTATTATATACGTACAATTATAATTATTATAAATATGTATATTATTATATTACACTGTATTTTATTATCGACTCGCTAGGAAAGCAACATGCTGCGAAACGCGACAGCTGTCAATAATTTCGTTGGAGCAACGTTGCTAACTTCTATGCTTTGTAAAATTCGCTTGCGGAGTGCCGAAGAGAAAAAAAAAATTTAATTTTCATATCCCTTCCTGATAAAATGGACAAGTCGATAGTTGAAAGTCGAAATTTTTATATCACTTTCTCATAATGGTCCTTTATTCGCAAAGCTCCTTCTATGAGAAAGCATTCACTATATTTATGAGGAAGCGATATGAGAATTTCAACTTTCAACTTTTATGAGGAAGCTTTATGAAAATGTCAATTTTCAACTTTTTTCCAACATCAACGTCGTATTTAACTTTTAGGCAAAACTGCTGGCTGACTCGGGTTTAGCCCGAAAAAATACACCAACCTTACGCTCTTGGTCAAAACGAATGTAGGATCTGTGCTCGTCGCGAAAAATACATAGAATTATGTGTTCCAAAATTATTTTAACTCCGTCATATCCATCATCTTGAGTATTTCTTGTCGTATAACATGATAGGTACCTAGGTTTGTCCACGATGCCATCAGGAAGCAAAAAAATCATTGTTTAAAAATACGCAAAATGACTGATTTTGCAATATTGACAATAAAAATGACAGATAAACTTTTCTCGTTAGTCGTCCGTCCGGGACTCTATTCCATGTATTTTCTCACGCTGTTCATGAATCTGACACTTATTTTAGTCATAAATGTATATTTAATGTGGATAACTGCATTTAAAATGAAATGATGAATACTAATTTTTCATAAAATTCAAAATGACATAAAATTTAAATGGTTCGATCGACTCTCTTGAAATTTTAATGGGATCCTTCGGGTGATCATATTCCATCTTTGTGCGCGTTTTTAGCTAGATAGCTAAAAAATTGTGAGTGTTGGAGCGCGAATTGATACAAACATTTTCTTTTCTGGCCGCCCGCAAGCGATTTTTTTTTTCACTTTAATACCGTCGAATGAATTTTGTTATCGATTGCTCTAGCTGGCATTTGTTAGTTGACACCGAAAAGTTTGCCTATTCAAGGTTCACCGTCGACGCTCAACTTTACCGCTGAGACATGAAGGTTCTTGCATTGAGCCGCTCTCCCCAACTACCGCTTGAATCATCACTGCGCGCTGTTCCCTGCGGACTGACGAAATAGAATAGGCCGAGTTGCCCGGGAAGGTAAACCAATCGCCATTCGGACCTCCATATAACTTTCCGAGTGTACTATGAGACTCGTCTCCTCACGGATCTTACAGCGAAGCTGCTATTTCCGATGGCGATGCGATCTTCGGGCTCGCATTGATGACTCGGCGATGACGTTGCCAGTCCGACTATGCTTGTACCGCCACTCTTCTTATTTTTCATCTTTCAGTTTGCTCTCCCCCCATTCCCACTTTTTTGAGCTATTAAACCGGTTGCATTGTGTGAGATAGTGCTGTTCATCTTCCCGATGATCCGTCGTGCTGTATTTTCGAAGAGCTGTCCTCACGACCGAGAGAAAAGCCGCCGATCTCTTCGGTGGGACGATCGAGAAATCATTCTCGGATGACGCTTACTCGATAGCATCTCGCTTGCCAATCAATGTTCGATTCGCCAGACAGAACCGTAATCGTCGATGACGAAAAGACGTTTATGAAAAATAAAACTAGAGAGACAAAACTGACCGTCGAACGAGCATGAAACTGCCAATCTCCATTATCAACTGCCAAGCCACAGATGACGTTCGCCTCGCTTCGTGCAAAAGTCACGAAGGTCATCGTCGGGGTGGTTGCAACATCCAGAGCGGTCGCCACTTAGCCAGGACGAAGCGGGAAAGCCGCTGGTAGTGCCGGAGATGGCGAACACGCCCGTTCCACAGAGATGTTGGGTGCGGTGAGGAGAGGTTGGAAGAGTTCAAATCAGAAGTCGGTGAGCAGAAGCATTGACATCGACTGCACCAGCAGCTGCCCAGAAATCATCTTTCCGATGATACGTCGTGATGTATTTTCGAAGAGATGTCCTCACGACCTAGAGAAAAGCCACCCAATTCTTCCCTAGGACGATCGAGACATCATTGTCGGCTGATGCTTCGTAGATGCATCCGGCTTGCCAATCAGAAAACGAGCGAGACAAAATTGACCGTTGAACGAGCATGAAACCGCCAGTCTCCATTATGAACTGCAAATCCACAGATGACGTTCTGACTCGCTTCATGCAAAAGTCACATCGTCGGGGTGGTTGCAACACCCGGAGCGGTCGCCACTTAGCCAGGACGAAGCGGGGAAAGCTGCTGGAAGTGCCGGAGATGGCGAACTCGCCGGTACCACTGAGATGTTGGGTCGGCGGTGAGGAGAGGTTGGAAGAGTTGAAATCCGTAGCGGGAGCGAGTAGGGAATAAAGGCCAGAAGCCGGTCGGCAGAGAAGCATTGGCATCGGCTGCAGCGGCAGCCCAGTAATTCGTCCCTCTTGGCGTATGGTGAGTGGCCGAGACGGATCAATCGGAAGGCGGGTATAAGTTTCCGCCGTTGTGGTCCGCAGGCAAGCATTCAGGCAGAGTGAGAGCTGGGAAGGAAGGAAGCTAAGGGATAGTACAAGACCGTTGGGGCCCCCAAGGTATAACCGGCATCGGCCGCGGCGAGGTTCCCTGTCGTGGTCAGTTTCGGATTGCGGCGATGTCAGTGACAGGTGGTCTCGAGGACCGCGCCGCGTATTGAACTCACGTCCAGTCACGCTCCTTTATACCTACTTACCTCCCTCGCCCTCGGCCTCTTCCTTCCTCCTTGGTTCGCCTTGTCCGGGACTCTTCACCCTGGCTGTCCACCCGCGCTATCCACCTCCGTCCTCATCTTTTACTCCCTCACACTTATTTCTCCCTCCGTAGTCACCCATCTACCCTTTTTGCCCCTCCTCACATCCTCTCGCTGCCTTCGATTCTCGTCGAAACTTGATGTCTTCTCCGGGACGGCCGAGTTATATAGCTTGTCCTCTCATTTTCTTTTTCCCGCCCCCTTCCATTTGCCGTCTCTTCACCCCTTTTTTCCTATCCTATATTTTCAGCTTATTCCCTCTTCCTACCATTCCGTCGCATACTTTCTTCTTCTCCGCTGACTCTTGCCGGCCGAACGGGTTTCTCGAATAATCATCCTTGTAATAGGACACGTGTATATAGGCAGCCTGCTACTATACACTGTGTACAGTAAGAAGGGCTTGGGGTATAATAATACGATCGGGAGAGCCAGCTTATCCCGAGCCATCTACGATGATTAGGTTGTTCGAGGAGCGGAGGCAGACAAGGGAGTGAGAAAAAAAGCGACCGAACTCGGAGGATGACCCGGTTGGCCTTTACGATTATTAAGTATCCTCCGAGGCGGATATCGTTGGGAATTTTTGCAATCTTGGCAGCGGCGATTCGACTGATAGATCATTATCGATCCTTTGTCCAGGATCAAGATCATTAAATACAGCGCTGTTACTTATCCGCTCGGTTATCTACGAACAATTCGCTTCCCAAATTGTGGCAATTCTTGTACGAGAATACGACGGAAACTGTAAATGGCGAAAGAACCTTTTCTAGACCACCTGAAGGGATGAAATTGGGCTCGATCACCTCGTTCGCACGAACGCATTAACCGCATGCCTGCTACGGCAACGATCGGCTCATTGGCAGTCAATTGGAAGGAAAGTGCGAAAGTCCTAAACACTTCTTTACACTTCGGCCATGGGTATTGAATAGGCTCTAAGTTATTATTGTCAACGACGATCAACATTGTTTTTAACAGTAATCAATTTTTTCCCGCTAGCGATTGTGTCCACGAATCGATCGTAGTCGTTCTTAACACTAGTCCATTTTTTTCGACTTGCAATCGACTCCGTCGATGAGTCGATCTTAGCCGTAGCATACATTTTCCGACATTGACTGCCCAATCAGCCTAAAGTACGCAATAAGATAGGTCAAGACCTCGTCTCGATATCGCTGCTTACGTTCCTTAAAAGTGCCAGTCGCCTACCAACCACTGGCCGGTACTGGCCCACTACTCTCCACTTTCCGATGCTTTCCACTCCCCCTCATGGCTTGGTGGATCCGGCACTCGCAGCACCAGCAGCCATTTGTCCCGCACGAATGTGCCATACACAAGCCTCCACGTGAACAAAGCAAGGAGGTTCCCCGCACCTATCGGGATGAAAGAGCTCTTGCATGTCACGCGGCTCTTTTACCTTCCCAAAGACTCGAAACAGCCGTGTTATCGAGGCTTCTCCCATATCGGTCTACACAATAACCGCCCGGCTATGGCTAGCGTGTGGAAAATGAAGGGGGCACAAATAGGAACCACGTTCCCGACAGCCCCCCCAACGAATCTTCCTTCCGCCCACTCTATCTGGCTCATTGCCTCCCCGCTCATCCGACTCCTCGGTCGGAGCCCGTTGCTTTCTGGTCCTTTGCCATGCATGCATCCACAACCCCTGCTGAAACCGGGTGGGAAACTGCGGCTTGTCCTGGCACGAAGTGGGCAGAACCTTCTCGGTACACAGGAGAGAAGGGAACCAAGTGAGGGGCGAAAGGAAAGGGCAGTGAGCTTCCCGCCCGGTATGAAGTCGGGATAACGACGGGAGGAAGACGAGAGGATGTAGATATTACATGCGAGCAATGGGTGGAGGGAGGGAGCTGGCTTGGGTGATGCTCGCCGCTATGGATGCTGGCTAGGAGCGAAGTCGCGAGGGATGAGGGAAGACTGGTGTTGGTGGGACGGCGCGTACCTACGTACCCACTCTAGTCTATAGGGGTGGAAAAGCCGTTGGTTGTTACGAGGGAGCTCGGACGAGCGGGGGCCGCGGGGGGCGCGGTGGGGGACGCGAGAAGTGAGGCGTCGGGACGCTCCGGGACGGCCGCCAAGGGACGCTTCAACGCAACGAGCACCTTATCTTCGCTACACCTTCGCCTGCGAAACGGACCGACCTATCTGGCGTTACTGCCACCCCGTCCACCCTCTTTGCCCATCGTTGCGTCTCCCCCCCCCCCCCTCTGGTCTCCACTGCCGCTCACACTCACGTTTCGACCCGCGCTTCTGCAGTCCGCCCGTGGCTAAATAAACTACGCCGGCTGGTCTCTCGCTCCCTCGCGGGCCGTGCGATCGCGGCCGAAAGAGTGAGCAGTGCCGCTTTCGAGACGCGAAGGGACAGGGGAGAACGAGAGGGCTTCCGCCTGGTGGCTATACGGATGAATGTAATTACCCCCGAATTGCCACCTGCCCGGTTTTCGACCCCTCTAGCCGACTCTATCGCCTATGAGGACGGGCCTGGTTGAACACTTCCGCTCGTTCGGTATCACCGTTGTGCGACGGACTTTCTTTTTTTTTTCCCATTTTTCTTTCGTTGTATCTTTTGTCTATCGTTCGGCTAATTTGTTTCTACGTGTTGTGCGGTGCTGGTAATGTTATCGACGAGGAATTAATTGGTGACGGTTTTTTCTGGTCTCTCACAGGCAGCGGGCTTGTAGTTGGTCATTGGCGGAAAGCTCTTGAGTCTCTATGAAGACTTCCGGCAGAAAGTAATTGGGCAACCGGTTGCGATTACCGGTTAGAGTCTTGACCGGTGAATCAGCGTTGATGCATACCGGGGAATGGAAAGATTTTTCGTACGTCTTACGACGTACTTTCAATTGAACATCCTGCCTAAGAATGCAACGAGATGGAAAACGAAATTGTAGAGTTACAGCAGGCTGCGACGCGGTCCGGAAATGGTCTAGCGAGGCCTTTTGGACACTTTATCAGGCCTCAATGTAACGTTTTTGAAAAAGGTCTCAAGCCCTTATCAGGATCTTATCTGGCCCTGATGAAGATCCGATGTTTTCAACAACTTATCAGGCTTCGATGCAACGCTTCTACAAACCCTTCCTAGACACTGATGTAACGCTCCTAAAAAGCCTTATCAGGCCCCTATCTGGTCCAGCCCCGACGCTCCCGAAGAACCTTTGCGAGGCTTTTTCAGCAACTTATGAGACCCCGATCTAACCCTCAACAATTTCTACCAAGGTACGAACGTCTTCGTCACTCCGCCAACGAGACTTCTTTCACCGCAGCCTCAGCTCGGTTTCTTTCGCCGATCCAGCCCGTCCTCATTCGGCTGCTACTTCTGTTTTGCCCCTTCCGTCCGGCGAGAAAGCGCGCTGATTTCCTCCCGGCCACGGCGTTCACCGGGCCGTATACGCATCTCTGCGCGATTTATAATCCGAGACTGCCGCCGCTGTGATGTGGTAGCGTGGCCCTGCCTCGTCTCCCCGTTTTATAAATGTCCCTGGGCAATAAAGACGCACGATGGATTAGCCGTGGAAGCCCGGCATACCGACGCGCTGCGGATCTATTCTGGTGATTTGAAGCCGGGCACGCGCGTCCAATGAATCAATCGAGTGCCATCCACTCCTCGGGTCCAGGTTTTGCTCCGTCGCTTTCTTGCTCCGCGGCCTTCTTCCTCATTTTCTTTCCTCTCTCTCTCTCTCTCTTTCTCTCTCTCTCTCTCTCCCCCCCTTTCGTCTCTCCTCTCTCGCTCGATGGCTCTCCGTTTTTTCTCCACCTCACTTTTCCCTTCATCTCTTGCTCGGCTTTGATCTGTCAACCGCCCTTAACCCCCGCGCGCGATCCACCAAGAATCCCCGAGGCAGTCACGCTTCGCCGAATGCTCGATAGCAGCCTTCCTTTTACGTCCCGGCTCTCCTGAATTCCGTCACTACTCGTCAGTTTCGGCAAACTTGTTCGCCGCTTTGCATTCCTTTTCTCCTAATCTCGTCGAGCTACAGGGTTAAAGTAGCGAACACGACCACTACGAAGTTTGGGACTACGTTTTGAAGTACCAAATGTAGAAGCCTGATATAGAGAAATTTCATTACTGCAAACATTCGCCGAATGTTCGATACTTTTACACTGCAGCTCCGATAGCTAGAGCTATTAATGCTCGATAGCGGTCTCTCTTTTAACTTCCAACTCTCCTGAATTCCGTCACTTCTCGTCAGTTTTCTCCTAATCTCCTGTAGCTGGAGGGTAAAAGTAAGGGACGGTAAAGCGAACATGATGACTACAAAGTTTCGGACTGCGTTTCGAAGTACCAAATGTGATATAGAGAAAGTATGAAGCCTGATATAGAGAAATTTCATTACGGCGAACATTCGCCGAATGCTCGATAGCAGTCTTTTCTTTTACCTTCCAGCTCTCCTGAATTTGGTCACTTCTCGTCAGTTTCGGCATACTTGTTCGCCGCTTTGCATACACATTCTCCTAATCTCTTGCAGCAATAGGGTAAAAGTAGCGAACATTGCCACTACAAAGTTTGGGACAACGTTTTGAAGGACTAAATGTAGAACGGTTGACATATCGAAATTTAATTACTGCGAATATTAAAATAACGAAAAGTGGAGTATTGGAAATTTTTATGATGGACAGGTCGCTAAACCGAATTATCGTTTCGCCGAACGGTGATTTATTGGAATACTCATTTATTCAAAAATTCATTTTTTAACGTTTTATATTTGGAAACGAACAAAATATAGATTTAAATTATGAAGAAATTTACGATTTACGAAATTGACAATGGCGCGCGGCTTGATATTTGCAACGAGCAACGAAAGTAAATTTGCCGAGAACATTAATTTTAGAAGTTCAATTCGAAAAATAAAGAATCTGCCAAATTGGAAAAATGCCCTTTTGGTTTTATTTTTTTTATTTTTTTTAAGAATTTGAATTTTTCGACTCTCTTAATATTAACAATTGTAGAATTCGATGTAAATACTTAAAGTTCGACTTTTCGTCGATTGTATATTTTTTCATTTGTGCAATTTGGTTCAATGTAATATTTACCTTCGATATAAATTTATAGTCACATATTTATAATCACGATTTTTACATGCAACTTCAGTTATTCTTGTCAGATCAGTCTTTCTACACTAGATGGCCAGTTAATTTTTTAATTAAAGGTTCAGTCCGATCCATATTCTAATCGCTCAAAATTTTCACCCCCACTCCATCTCGCTTCTGTCCACGTGCCTGCCGAAATGGACCAACAACGGACCACACCTAAGAATTTCCCGGTGCGTCTTCGGACACAGATTTGAATTCAAGTTTCCTCGGAGTTCATGGAAATTCAGAAAATTTCACACTTCTAACGAGATACAATTGGTCCATGAAAATCAAGGACGCTCGCGTGATATTTTTAAATCTCATCGGTTCACTCTTATCGATACAGAAAGAATTTTTGTATTAAAAATTTTTATTAATAAAAATATTCTTTGAATTAAAAAATTCTTTGAATTAAAAAATTCTTTGAATTAGAAAATTCTTTGAATTAGAAAATTCTTTGAATTAAAAAATTCTTTGAATTAATAAAATTCTTTGAATTAAAAAATTCTTTGAATTAAAAAATTCTTTGAAATAAAAAATTCTTTGAAATAAAAAATTCTTTGAATTAAAAAATTCTGTGAATTAAAAAATTCTGTGAATTAAAAAATTCTATGAATTAAAAAATTCTGTGAATTAAAAAATTCTGTGAATTAAGAAATTCTTTGATTAAAAAAAAAAAATTGCATTTGCGCTCCACCTTCACAGTTTTTACCCCAACTAATTTTCGACTCGAAACAGTTCCAATAATCGTCGCGAACAATCTCCCGACGGAATTGTTTGTGTCCGCGGCTTTTTTTTTTTGTACAATGAAAATTGCGGTTGTCCCTCGCGGATTTATACCGACGTCTACTCGGAGCGTCTGTATGACGCTGAACGATTGCGAGAATCCACGTACTTGTCATAAATAGACCTCTCCCTGCCTTCCTCGCAGTGTTCCTTGGGCGGATCTGCGCCCCGGCCTCGATTTTACACACGGCCGTGTAATATACGGCATCGCAGACATTTTCCAATATTACGAAGCTCCCTGATTCCATCTGCGTCCCTCCTAAGTTTCTGTGTTCGACATTCTCGGTCTTTTATTTATTTATTTATTTATTTCGATTGATACCTCCGGTAGTCCAATCGAGGGCAGCGGTGTTCCAGTCGAAGAATGTTCAATTGCGAGACAAGCGAGGGGGAGTCGGAACGCTGAGATCTAAAATTTCGTATGGTGTCGTTTTTTCCAACCAATTGGTGAATACGCTTAAAAACTGTCATTTGCGCACTCGAATGTTGGATGTTTCTGGTAGAGCCAATTCGGGCGAGCGCATTATTAACATTAACATTATTAAAATTAACGTTATTAACATTAACGTTATTAACATTAACGTTATTAACATTAACGTTATTAACATTTACGTTATTAACATTAACGTTATTAACATTAACGTTATTAACATTAACGTTATTAACATTAACGTTATTAACATTAACGTTATTAACATTAAAGTTATTAACATCACCATTAACATTAACGTTAAGAATATTATTTTGGGATTTTGGGAATTATTTAGGGCGAAATGATTCCCAAAGTTTTTAATTCCGATTTTTTTTTTAAGTCTTCAGTGACCGCAAATCTGCAACTTGTTTTACTACTGACGCGATATTCGATGCTGAAACTCGCGTCGAATGGTAAATACGCTGTATTTTTTATTTACCTTGAATTAGAAAAAACAGATGTTCGAAATCTCATAAAATTTAAACGATTAGATGACTTTCGCCGAAAGTGATTAAAATGATTGCTCGAATTTTCCAAAAGTTTTAGCGATCACGCTACTTTTTTTTTTTATAAAATAAACATTTTCATAAAATACCAAATCAGACATCAATTCTCGTGAGAATTGTACTTCGCACGGATTCCAAAACAAATTCTTATGATAAAAGAAAAATCTGAATCTATTGCATATGAAAAATAAAATTGTTCAAGAAATCTCCCGAAAACCTAACTTTTTTAATCGAAATGATCCATTCACTTTTTTGAATACGTATGAATTTTTTCGGATTTTTAAATTCACCTTTTTTTGCATGGGAAAAATATGTGGAAAGTCACAAAATTCAAAGTTAATTTAAAAATCTAAAAAAATTCAAACGTATCCCGAAAAATGAACGTATTATGTTAGTAAAAAAAGCTAGATTTCCGGGAGATTTGTTGAACAATTTTATTGCTCATCAATTCGTTAATAACATTCTGGAGTTATTATTACGCAAAATTAATATTTTCAGCATCTTTAATATGCGTGATTTTTTTTGCAGATTTTTATACCATCGAGAAATGTTTGCAATTCCCTCTCATTTCTTTGAAACTTATGCGAAGTGAATAATATTCACAAGGATTCACTAAAAAAAAGGACTGATACAAAAAAAAATCATGAAGAAGTCACTATCTTTCATATGAGGAACCTAAAACCATTTTTTTCGCATTTGACCAATACTATGTAATACTATGCAACACTACAAACTATTACTTTTTCTCTTTAGTGTCAAAGTACTTAAAGAAGTACTCTGAAACTAAAAAACCCTGAAAAAATAAAGAAATAAAGGAAAGAAGGAAAAAATAAAGGAAAGAAGAAAGGAAGAAAGAAGAATATGAGGAACCAAGAACCATTTTCTCGCATTTGACCAATACTATGTAGTACTATCTAATACTACAAACAATAATTTTTTCTCTTTAGTGTCAAAGTACTTAAAAAGTACTCTGACACTAAAAAACCGCAAAAAAAAAAATCATATGAGGAACCAAGAACCATTTTTTCGCATTTGACCAATACTATGTAATACTATAAACTATTATTTTTTTCTCTTTAGCACTTTTTTAAGTACTTTGACACGTGAAAGAACTTAAAAAAGTACTCTGAAACTACAAAGCTCTAAAAAAAATAAATAAAAAAAACAATATGAGGAACCAAGAAACATATTTCGCATTTGACCAACACCACCTGACTATTTGTACAAAAATGGCGTCTCCAAATTCAAGAATTGATTTCTATAAGCTAGAACATGGCCGACGTGTCTTCCAAATCAATAAAACATGGACCGTATTTCTAACTTCCACCCAATATTGAAACCTCCCCCCCAACAAAAAAAAAAAAATCATATGAGGAACCAAGAACCATTTTTTTCGTATTTGACCAATACTATGTGATACTATGTAATACTATAAACTATTATTTTTTCTCTTTAGCACTTTTCTAAGTACTTTGACACTTGAAAGAACTTAAAAAAGTACTCTGAAACTACGAAACCCTGAAAAAAATTAAAAAAAAAAAAACAATATGAGGAACCAAGAACCATTTTTTTTTGTTCGTATTTGACCAACACCACCCGACTAGTTGTACAAAAATGGCGTCTCCAAATTCGAGAATTGATTTCTATAAGCTAGAACATGGCCGACGTGTCTTCCAAATCAATAAAACAAGGACCGTATTTCTGACTTCCACCCAATATTGAAACCCCCACCCCCCCAGAAAAAAAAAAAAATGTATCAGCTCCAAGTCCGAAGTTCGAGAATCGTGAAAAATCCACCCCCGTGCCGTGGCCTAGCCGGGTCTCTTAAGTTCGTTGTGCGTCGACCTTTGCCTAACAACAACCCTCGCGACGCAACCCCGTCCATCGGTCTCGCTCCGGGCCGCTTTCACGAGCCACCGTCGCCAACCCTGACCTGATTTATGGGATTCTCGAAGCGTCGTGCCCGAGGCGGCGCGCGTGTTTCAGGGGTGCGCGCCCTCTCGCCGCTCACCCTCCGCCCTCCTCTCTTCCGCCCCGGTCTCTTACCTCGTGCGAGCAGCTGGTTACCGTTTCCAGCGGATAAACGCACCGCCGTACGCTGCATTGTACCGCGCGCCGCGCCGTTATCTGCCAAACTCGGCGTGGAAAAGTGAATTTCACGCGTTCGGTCAATTACGTTGTCAATTACACAACTCCAAAACCAATTTCCTTTTAGGTGTTCGAAACATTAGTGTGCGATGTATTGAACGGCACAAACTGCACAAAAATTACCCATCGAAGCCAATTTCAGAACCATCATTTTTGTTACCGACTGAAACAGATTATTGTATCTATAAAGATTATACGACAATCATCTTTGTAGATATAATAATATTTTAACGAATATAGAGATGAGGATTTATCGAGACACACGATATTACGTAGATGACCGGAATAGCTCGTTATGACAAATGACAAACGCATTAGAAACCATAAGTTTTTGAGTTGGTACTCAGCAGCGAAAAGATAAGAATAGTTTGTTTATTTTTTTTTCAAATTTCATTATACATTTGGAATACATGAATATTAGATTGAAAACTTTATACAATCAACTGTCAATTGTTCGCGAAGTGGTCGTACTCACGAATCATTGATTGACAGCGGGCGTAGTCGGGGATCCAACAACATCAATGATGTCGGCTTTCACTTCCGGTTCTATATTTGGCTGAAGAGCGGCAGGTATAGATAAGGTCCGAAATGAATTTAATGCTAGAATACCTCACAAATACAACGAGGAAAAGTGAATTTTTCGCGCCGGCGCGATTAAGGTGGTTCTTGAATTTTTATCAAATCTAGATAGGCGAGCAAATACAATATCAAATGCACCCAGAAAAAAAAAAGTTTATTAATCGTCAATAAAGTCGGATATTAGAATATTTTTATTTGAATTAATTAAATTTTTATTTGACTCAAGGATATTTTTACTTGATTCAAGTATATGCGATATTGAAATCTAATAAAATTTATTAGATTTCACTAAAACTCTATTAAGCCCATATTTAAATGAGCAATTTTTATTTGCTCTAAATAAATTTTATTTGGTTTGAATAATTTTTTTTTTTTCTGCGTGTGAAAGGTTAATATGTGTAGTGCGTATTTGCGAAGTTCAGTAATCCTTCGATGGTTTAGTCCAGGGCTGTACATCTGAGCCGTCTTGGATGGCTAAAAAAATCTTATCCGGCTAATGGAGATTATAATTTAGCCAGCTAAGTCGTCTTAGCCGGCTAAGATCGTTTGGCCGGCTGAAAATTAGCCGCAGTTTAGCCGGCCATTAATTTTTATTGTGAATTACAAGGAAACTAATGAAACGAATGAGACACTTATCTTTGGCACATTACCTGTTGTATTTATTCATTTTTGTACTATTGTTTGCTTATAATATTTGCGTGAGTCCCATTGCTCGGACTAAATATCCTATTCAATAGTGGAAATCGTATATAGAAAGCAGTTTCTCTATTTTTTGCTTTCTCGCAGAGAAAGCTTTGCGAATAAAGGAACATTATGAGAAAACGATATAAAAATGTCAACTTTCAACTTTTACGAGGAGACGATATGAAAATTTCAATTTTCAACTTCCTTCAACGCCAATGTCGTGTTTGACTTTTCTAATATTGGCTATAAAAATTCGTTTGTGGGAATAAGATTTTAAAGATCTTAAAGGTTGTCGAATCTAAGCAAATAATAGTACAGAAATGAATCAATACAACAGGTAATGTGCCAAAAATAAATGTCTCATTCATTTGATCAATTTCCTTGTAATTCACACTGAAAATTAATAACCTGCTAAACTGCGGCTAATTTTTACCCGGCCAAACATCTTAGACGGGTAAGGGTCGAATTTTGAGACGTTAGTTTGAACTTAAGACCGCTCTTGAGATCGGATTTAATATCGAAATTTGGTCTGAATTTGATTGCGTGCTTAAAATCTATCTTAATTGAACCTGAGTTTGAACTGTATTTCATGCTTAAGTTCGATCTTAAGTTCTATCTTAATTTCGATCTTAAGTTCGATCTTAAGTTCGATCTTAAGTTCGATCTTAAGTTCGATCTTAAGTTCGATCTCAAGTTCGATCTCAAGTTCGATCTCAAGTTCGATCTCAAGTTCGATCTCAAGTTCGATCTCAAGTTCGATCTCAAGTTCGATCTCAAGTTCGATCTCAAGTTCGATCTCAAGTTCGATCTCAAGTTCGATCTCAAGTTCGATCTCAAGTTCGATCTCAAGTTCGATCTCAAGTTCGATCTCAAGTTCGATCTTAAGTTCGATCTTAAGTTCTATCTTAAGTTCGATCTTAAGTTCGATCTTAAGTTCGATCTTAAGTTCGATCTTAAGTTCGATCTTAAGTTCGATCTTAAGTTCTATCTTAAGGTTGATCTTAAGTTCGATCTTAAGTTCGATCTTAAGTTCGATCTTAAGTTCGATCTTAAGTTCTATCTTAAGTTTGATCTTAAGTTCGATCTTAAGACATCAGTTTGAACTTGAGATCGAACTTAAGATCAAAGTCAAGCCCGAACTTAAGATCAAACTTAAGTCCGAACTTCAGATAAAACTTAAGCACGCAATGAAATTCGGACCAAACTTCGATCTTAAGTTCGAGCTCAAGAGGGATCTTAAGTTCAAACTAATGTCTTAAAATTCGACCCTAAGACGGCTTAGTCGACCAAACTATAATGTCCATTAGCCGGATAAGATTTATTAGCCGGCTAAGAAGGCTCAACGGTACAGCCCTACACCACATTGCTGCTTTGCATAAATCAAGCATATGGAAGATGCTGAAAAGATTGATTTTGCATAATAGTAATTGCAAAATGTTATTAACAAATGAATCGAATAAAAAAAAAAAAATTTCAACAAATCCCTCAGCAACTTAACTTTTTGGTCATATAAAAACAATTTGTTCATCTTCTTGAAAACGTATGAATTTTTTCACAATTTTGTGTAATTTTTTGAATTTTACCTTTTTTATTATCTAAAAACGCAATTTTCAAAAATTCCACAAAAATCTGAAAAAATTCATACGTAATCAGCAGAATCAACAAATCATTTTCGTAAAAGTCAGGTTGCCGGGTGATTTGTTGGAATTTTTTTTGTTCCTTAATTTATTAACAACATTTTGGAATTATTACTATGCAAAACCGATCTTTTCAGCACCTTCCGTAAGGTTAATTTTTTTTTTTTTCAGATTTTTATCCCATCGGAAGTGTTTGCAATGCCTTTCTCAATTCTCTGTGAACTGACGCGGGCTCAGAAAGGCCGCAAGTACTACCTTAAAAAGCGATGCGGAGTAGAAAGGCAATTCATTCGTGGATTTGTATCGGCCTGAGCCGGTTTCGGTTAAATAATCAAAGAGAGAGAAATAGGAAATTAATTAAAAATAAAAAAAAAAGTCGGTACGGTAATAGAAACGTAAGAAATTAAGGCTCACTGCCGACGGTAATAATTCACGAAAGCATCAATTAACGGTGTCTCGATGGCGGGTAATTATAGTGGAGAGACGAGAATGCGGAGCGAAGCGATATCGGACTTTAAAAAAATAAGTGGTCAATGAGCGATTACCAGTGAACGGTGCTCAATTCCTTACATCTGGGGTGCACTCGGAAAAATAATTTACTCAAATAAATATTTATGTAATCTAAATAAACATTTTCATTGATTAAAGGTAGTTCTGTCGCTTGGTATTAATTTCGCATGAGTTCGAGAAAAGTGAGATAAAATTGCAATTACTTCTCGATGGTAGAAAAATCTGAAAAAATTCATGCATATTAAAGGCACTGAAAAGATTGATTTCCCATAGTAATAAGTTCAAAATGTTATTAACGAATTAAACAAAAAATTAATTGTTTAACAAATTACCCGACAAACTAATTATTTTAATTACGAAAATGATTCGTTCATTTTTCTGAATACGTATGAATTTCTTCGGATTTTTAGATTTGCTTTGAATTTTGTGTTTTTTTTCCGTATAAAAAAAAATTCAAAGCAAATTTTTTAATCTAAAAAAATTCATACGTACTTAGAAAAATTAAGGAATCATTTTCATAAAAAAAAAAAAATGGATTATTGGGATATTTGATAACCAATTTTTTTTTTTTTTCATTAATCTGTTAATAATATTTTGGAATTATTATTATGCAAAATTAATTTTTGAGTACCTTTACTATGCATGAATTTTTTCGGATTTTTATGTCATTGAGAAGTATTTGCAATTTTATCTCATTTTTCTCGAACTTATGCGAAAAGAATACCAAGCGACAGAACTACCTTAAACAAATATTTATGGAAACCATATAAATATTTATATGTTGTATAAAAATTTCAATTGATTTCAGTAAATATTTATTTGAATGAAATAAATATTTATTTGCGGGGTGTTCGTCGAATAAATTATTTTTGTGGGTGTGCACCGATAGAAATGTAACACTTTTTGAGGGCATTTTTCGGGATTTTATAAAATCTGAGACAGAACGGTCATACTTTTTATGACTCTTTTGACCATTTTACACAATTTCCAATAAGACCGTCACGCGTTTTTAGAGCATTTTAGGCCATTTTTACTCAACATAGAAAAAAAAAAAAAAAAAAAACGCGATTTCCAATGACAAAGGTCGGAGAATTTTGTTCCCTCTTCTTGACCGTCCGCCACAAAACCGACCATCCGGCCGACGGCCGAAAATTCGTAACAAAAAGGGACAAACTGCTATAACCAGGAGGTCATTGAGTTCCTTTACCACCGCAATAAAAGTCATTATTCTCACAGCCGGTATACAAACCTCTCTACATAGAGAAGGAACGACTAACTTTACATCGTAGACATTTTTAAAATAAATGTACATAAAGTCTTAAATATTAAAGTACATTTGATTTTCTTTACTAATGTACTTTAACAAATTTAATATGTTCGAGAACATTAGTAAAAAAAAAAAAAAAAAAAATAGTTTCGTACTGTACAGAAACGACAAATGAGAATTGAGTTCCGCCATAATCAACTCAATTCCAATAGTACATTACTCCACGAGGGCGAAAAAGGTTTTTCTAACGAGTGCTTTAATCACACGAGTTAGAAAAAGTGCCCAGAAAAAAAAAATGTATTCAAACCAAATAAAATTTATTTGGAGCAAATAAAATTGCTTATTTTAATATGGGCTTAATAGACTTTTATTGAAATCTAATAAATTTTATTAGAGTTAAATATCGCATATACTTGAATCAAGTAAAAAATATCCTTGATTGAAATAAAAATTTAATTAATAAAATTAAAAATATTCCAATATCCGATTTTATTGACGATCAATAAATTTTTTTCTGGGTGTGTTTCGCACGAGGGATGGACGAAATTTTTCATCACAAGGTGCGAAAATGACGGTTTTACGCACGCGAAGCGGGTGGAAAAGTCGCCATTTCCGCACCGTGTGATGAAAAATATATATTCAGGGCCCTATAAAATTTAGAGTTTCGCCAATAAGTTTCTCGCATCGGCACGACAATCTTGAATTTGACTCACTGAAAATGTATCATTCGGGAAGACTCGGACAAAAGTCGGATAATTATTTACCATCTTCTTGACCGTCCACAAAATTGTCCCAAAAAGGGGGAAAACTGTTATAACCAGGCGCTCATTGAGTTCTTTTCCCACCGCAATAAAAGTCATTATTCTCCTCGTAATGATTACCGTAACTTTTTGTTGGACCCACAGCCGATATATAAAGCTGTCTCTATAGAGAAGGAATGACTAATTCTTCTTACATCGCAGAATTAAAAAAATAAATGTACATAAAGTCTCAAGTATCGTTATAAATATAAAGTCTTAAGTACACTTGATTTTCTTTACTAATGTACTTTGACAAATTAAATTTGTTAAAGTATAGATTTACCTTACAAATGTACTTTACAAATAAATTTACTTCTTACCATTTTGGGAATAAATGGGAACTGAATCGAACGGTAAAAAGTCAGAGGATCTTTAATGGCTCTCCTGGTTATAGCAGTTTGTCCCTTTTTTGTTACGAATTTTCGGACGTCGATCGGATGGTCGGTTTTGTGGCGGACGGTCAACAAGAATTCAAAATTCTCAAAATTTTGTCAAAAAGACAAAATTCTCCGACTTTTCTCAATGGAAATCTCATTGTTTTCCATGTTGAGTAAAAATTGCCTAAAGTACTCTCAAAACGCGTTACAGTCTCATTGGAAATTGCGCAAAATGGTCAAAGGTGTCCTAAAAAGTACGACCGTTCTGTCTCAGATTTTATAAAATCAAAAAGTGTTAAATTTCTATCGATGCACACTCACAAAAATAATTTATTCGACGAACACCCAGCGAATAAATATTTATTTCATTTAAATAAATATTTACTTATATCAATTAAAATATTTTTTTGCAAGACATAAATATTTATACGATTTTTGTATCATCGAGAGGCGTTTGCAATTCCCTTAAATTTGTTAAAGTACACACTTACATTACAAATAAATTTACTTCTTACCATTGGGAATAAGTGAGAACTGAATCGAACGGTAAAAAGCTAGAGGATCTTAAGTGGCGCGTCTCTAACTATTTATAATTCACGAGGAACGAGAATCGACTCGACAAACACTAGGATATTATCACGTGCGTGAGTAGGAACATTCACTTAAATGGTATAAGCGATAATCAATTGCAGATAAATGAGTTCACAATAGTAACTGTGTACTTAAGGACCGAAATTATTTATGAATAATAGGAGACATTTTTCGGTAGCACTAGAGCTTTTTTTTATTTATAACATATTTAGACAGTGCAGAAAAGTGGATAATAATATATAGCATATTTTGGCATATTGAATGGTGTGTTAAAGGGTAGTGCGAGTGGGAATTCCACCGTTGGCAAAACCCCCGTTGAATTACCTTTAACGAATAGTTAATGGTAATCAATGGGATTTTCAAGGGTAATCAGTTGGAAACCCAGAAAAATAATTTATTTGTCGGCCAACGTTTATTTAGATTAAGTAAAATATTTATTTGATTTAAATAAATATTTCCTTAAATTAACTAAATAGTTACTTAAATGAAATAAATATTTATTTAAATTAAGTAAGTAGTTACTTAAATGCAATAAATATTTATCTAAATCAAATAAATATTTTACTCAATCTAAACAAACGGTGGCCGTCAAATAAATCATTTTTTTTTGGGTGGAGACTTAGCCAAGGGATTCAATGGGTCAAAACCCCATTGAATTGCCTTTAACGAATTGTTAATGGTAATCAATGGGATTTTCAATGGTAATTAATTGGATACTTCGTCAAGGATACATACATGCATAAACCTAGAAAAATAATTTATTCGACGGCCACCGCTTACTTGGTATAAGTAAAATATTTATTTGACTTCAACAAATATTTATTTCACTCAAGTAACTATTTACTCGTTACAATAAATATTTTATTTAAATCAAATAAATATTTTTACTTAAACCAAACAAACGGTCGCCGTCAAATAAATTATTTATCTGCGTCTACATACATAAATCCGTACGTTTTTTTTCTAAATGTGATGTTTCGATGTTTTGCAACATTCCGAACACGTTTTTACTAAAATCTTAAAAAAAATATATATATATAATAAATATTTTATTATATTAATTAATTATATTAAAAAAAAAATTTATTAATTATAATAAATATTTTATTTAAATCAAATAAATATTTTACTTAAACCAAACAAACGGTCGCCGTCAAATAAATTATTTATCTGGGTCTACATACATAAATCCGTACGTTTTTTTTTTCTAAATGTGATGTTTCGATGTTTTGCAACATCCCGAACACATTTTTACTGAAATCTAAAAAAAAAAAGAAAAAAAAAAAATTCTCAATAACAAAGCATCCTTCATGAGGCAGCAAGACTGCAATACGCGGTCATTGAGTGCCTTTACCACCGCAATAAAGTTAATTATCCTCCTCCTCACGCCGGCAACTCGGTCGTTCAGCGTCCTTGTCTTCAGCCGCGGCCTGACATCGCAGGAGCCGTCTCGCCGAAAAAGCACCCCTCAGCCATGCCTCGTGTCCGGCGCTCTCCCAAAACGAAAGCAACCGAGAGAACCTACGAAAGAGAGAAGCGAGATTTTCCTTTTTCCCTCCGGGAGAAAAATGCCCCCCCTCCCCCACCCCCCCAAAACACAAAGGCTCACCGAGTGATTTGTGTCGTTCGCCATTCTTTTGACCGGACTCTCGTTTCTCTCCGCTTCGGGTCCTTCGCTCTCGGTCCTCTCCCACAACGACGAGGCGCTCCGCCGAGGGTAAGAAGGGGGGGGGGGTTGAAAGCCGGGTGAGAAAGAACGTTCGCCAACGGCGCGCCAACGCATGTTCGCCAAGCGCGCGCAACGTCGGCGATCTCTCCCACCTCGAAGCGCTCTCGTTTTTCCTAGATATGGCCGGATAATATACGAGCCCTGCATCTGTTCGTCGAGTGACGCAACGTCCCGCCATAGATCACGGCGAGGCTTTTAGAGAGAGAGAGAGAGCGAAGGCTGCCGAGGAGGGAGCGAGACGGTTACGGCCAGAACGGCCATTAAGGGGGTTTTTTTTTTTTTCGAGAAAGAGGAGAGCCGGCTTCGAGAGATATGGCGATATGGAGTGGGGCGGGGGGGGGGGGGAGAGGAGAGAGCCGGGAGAGGAAGGGAGAAAGCGGAGAAAGCTGGCGAGAATGCGAAGGGACGAGTCTGAAGAGCGGGAAGAGGCTCGCGCGGGGCGGAAGAAGCGCTCGAGCTACGGAGAGCGGAGGGACTGTCAGGTTGAGGCACTGTTACTGTTTAAACTCGACAGCGAGACTGCAGCTTCGCTGTTGAGGCGGGTGGAAACGTTGCTCGAGGAGGCCCGAGCGATTCCGCACTCGTCTCGCGGACGTGGAGGAGGCGAATGCGGATGGAAGTGGAGCTTTTTGGGTCGGGGGGTGTTTATGGCGATGTGCCTGGTAAGCGTTTTTTTTTTGGGTTGTGTCAGGACGTGGGGAAGTTTGGATGATCAGTGAAAAGGACCTAAATGGCTACCGGCGATGAGGAATTTCACTGTTGATCATTTTATTAAATTTACAACGGATTTAATATAGAAAGTTATATGAAATATATAACTGTCGGTATATGAAATTAGAATTCATGTACATTGTATGTTAATTTTTACAATTTAATCTTAAATGCAGTAATATTGAAATATTGTATTGCAATGCATGTTTATTAAAATTACCGGTGATGGCATTGAAAATTAAGACTTCCGTATATGGAAATTATGTTATTATTACAAATATTATAAACATAATATATTTTTTTTTAATATACCGGTAACGTAATATTCTTACATACGTGTCAATGAAATTTCATATATTGTATGTGCATAAAACTTCATATGCATTTTATGAATTTTCTAACAGACATTTTTAACAGTTTGTATGTGGAGATGTTTCGGGTAGTTTTAGTAATGTGTCTTGTGAATAACGCACTGTTACAAAATTCTGTTTGAAAATTGATAAAATGTATATGACGTTTTGTGTACATAGAGTACATGAAATTTCATTGACACGTATGTAAGAATATTGCGTAACCGGTATATTAAAAACAATATTATTTGTAGAATATTTGTAATAATAACGTAATTTTCATATACCGAGATCTTAATTTTCAATGCCATCATCGGTAATTTTAATATAAAGGCATTTAAGATTACTTTATTAAAATTCAAGTACAATGTATATGACTTCTAATTTCATATTTATATTTCATATAACTTTGTATATTAAACGCGTTGTAAATTTCATAACATTTTTAACAGTGCGGTTTTAGTCGATTTACAATAGGAGACGAACGGTTTTTAAAACACTTTTGGCCATTTTACATTATTGCCAATAAAATTGTGACTTTTTTTTTTTAATTTAAGGACACTTTTGGTCATTTTTGCACAATCGCAGATAGAAAAGTCACGATTTTTGACAGCACTTTTGGCCATTCTACTCAATCTTCGATAGGATCGTAACACTTTTTTGATGCCACTTTTGGCCATTTTACTCAGTAACGGATAGAAATGTCACACTTTTTGTGAGCACTTTTGTCCATTTTATAAAATCTGAGACAAAATCGTCATACTTTTTGGGACCCCATTGACCATTTAACGCGATGCCCACTAAGACCGTAACGAAACGTCACGATTATTGTGACACTTTTGGCCATTTTACTGATTATCCAATTGGACCTTGACGCTTTTTTCTGATCACTTTTGGCCACGTTACAAATTTTCCAAAAGGGCTTTGGCGCCTTTTTGTTTCACTTTTGGCCACCCAACACAATTACGCAATTACGAAACACAACCCTAACGCACATGTATTCAAAATTACAGAAACAGCTCATGCAAAAAACCTTCCAATACCATTCATTAATCGTCAACCTAAATTTTTTTACACTGTACCTTAATTCGTCCCTCGATCTTCAAAGCGGTCTGACTTTCCAGTCTCAAGTGCGCCCGCTGAACTCAAAAGGGCCAAAATTAACCGAATAAAAAGCGGAAATCGGGAGGAATACACAGGCAACGTCGTGGATACCTGGGCGGCCCAAGAGTGACACGCCACCTTTCTGCCAGTCTGTACACCCTAGGCATACCCTATCTAATATATAGGTATTCGGGCACATAGGCATTTGGGTATGGGTGGCCCTAGCGAGAGCCATTGAGACGAGATATACGAGCGCGAGTTTGTTTGCGCTTATGGCTTGCGTCTGGAAGAGGGGGGGGGGGGGGGTGGGTTACGTTTTATCGGGGCACCCTTATGCCTATTATTTCCTCCGTGCCTCCGCCGCTACCGTCGCCTCTTCGGCACCCCAGCGGGTGACGCAGCGCGCGAATTAAAACGCCTCATAAATATCTGAAACAAAGGCGGCCGCTTTCGAGGGCGTACGCCCGAAAGATATACGACTGGTTACGATGGTCCGCGTACGGTATTCTCTCTTCCGCAGTCTCTCTCTCGTCTCTCTCGGTCTGTCGCGCTCTCTCCGCGAAAGGGCGAGCTGGCGACACCCGGCGGGGCCGGATCCGGCGCTTAACGGCGAACGGGGACGATTTTTAGGTGGGGGTTAATTATTGATGGATGTACTGATTGATCTTTTTATTTTGTAAGTTCGATGGCGGAGCGCCGGATGACTTTCGGTATTTTTTAAAGCTCCGGAATGGTATTCATGAAAGTTGCCTCAACGATTTTTTTTTTTTTTTTTTTTTTTTTGGGGTGTGCGAATAGCGTTTGAATTGAATTGAATATTAACAAATTTGAATAGTACGAATATTCATGAAGATTACAAAAATTCGAATATTTCGAACATTTGTGAATATTTTTTTTTTTTAATTAGAATAACACGAATATTCATGATGATTACAAAAATTCAAATATTTCGAATCATTTTTATGAATTGCATGTGCGAATGATGAAATTCCGATTACAATGAAATAGGGGTGTGCGAATAGCGTTTGAATTTAATTGAATTGAATATTAAAAAATTTGAATAATTCGAATTTTTATGAATAATTCAAACAAATTGTTAGAAATTCGAATTATACGAATATTCATGAAAATAAAAAAATTCTAATATTTCGAATAATTTTTATGAATTGCATACTCGAATGACGGAATTCGGATTGCAATGAAACGGAGCACATAAATTGTATTCATCGAATAAATAATTTTGATTACTACAAAGCTGGAGAGACTTTTCAAAGCTTAAACGTGTACAACAATTTCTGTTCTAAATCAATGAGCATTGTTTATCGCGTTATTTATAATGACAATTATGATCCATTATAAAGTCTCAATTTAATGTTTCTAGTTATTGGAACAATTCGTTTAACTAATTGGAATATGTAGACTATTAAAATCATTCGAATATATTGAAGTATTCGAATTATTCGACTATTCATATTCGGTTCATGGTGAATTATTCAAATTTTTGAATATTTGCACATCCTTAATTATTTCCATAAAAAGTAAAAAAATTTGTAATTTTTACAACAATTTATTGCCCACAAACGTCCACAATATTTGACTTATTAATTTACCGATCCCACCAGCCGATTTCTAATTTTACAAAAAAAAAAACAAAAAAAGTACAAACTAAATTGTTAATGCCACGAGAAATGAGCAGACATGCTTATCACTTATTTGACAAAATTATTTTAATGAAACTTCGTATTCCGATTTTTCGAAATTATTTTTTACTTCAACTGTCCGTCGATCGAAAGTCGATGCGATAATTTTCAGGATTTCACGATATTGTAATCGACTGCCCAAAACTCCTCCAAATACGACGACAGCTAAAATTATCCTGCTGACCTGAAGAAATCTCGCAAGCAAAAAACATGTATGCTGAAAAAGTATCGGAATTGTTAAAAGAATCAAATCTACATGATAAAATATAACAAGTTGACATGTTAAGAAAGGACCGTTGTTAAAAAAAATTTGAACGTGGATGCGACGTTAAATAAACGCATTACAAAAATCATAATATTGTCCACTGCGAAAAACGAAAAAAAAAAATGTGATTTGTTAATTTTACTCATTCGATGGCAGATCGCTATATATATATATAATTTTATTTTTTTTTCGCAGAGTGGAAATATATCAAAATATCGTATCAACTATTTAATAACCGTCGTCGGATGACTTTCGTTATTTTTGGTTCGTTCTAGACTGGTATTCGTGAAAGTTGCCTTATCGATTATTTTACAAACGATGCGATCTTTTTCAATATTTGTCGATATTGTAATCGACTGCGGAAAGCTACTCCAAATACGATGACAGCTAAAATTATCCTGCCGAGCTGAAGAAATCTAGCAAAAAAAAAAAGTGACGCTAAAAAAGTATAGGAATTGTTAAAAGAATCAAATCAGCATGATAAAATACAACAAATTAACATGTAAAGAAAGGACCATCGACAAAAACCTTAGAAGTGAATGTGGCGTTAAATAAAAGCTTAAAAAAAATTCTCCAGTGCGAAAAAGAAGAAAAAAGAGGCACATGCAGTGATTTGTTAATTTTCCTCGTTCGATGGCAGATCGTTAGATAACGTTTTTTTTTTTTTGTTTTGCACTGACAATAAATCAAATTGTCGTATCAACTGTTTCATAAGCGTCGTCGGCCGATGACGACTGACGATGAATGGCAAGGCGATCATTTTCAATATTACGATCGTGAAAAAATGCATAAATCGACTGCTCGGAAACTAAATGTCGCAACCCTCAGAATTTCACGTGTTAAATTATGTGAGATATGCCCTTTTGTTTCTTATTGGCCGATCTATTGATTTATTCATTTTATTCATTCGATGACATACTGCTGGATCATTTTCTTTTTTCGCCAGACTGACGGTATTGAAAAGTGTCTTATTAAGCATTTTCCAACGGTCGTCGCTCATTTAAGAGTCAATACGATAATTTTCAATATCGCGCGGTGTGCGGAAAAAAATAAATGAATAATCACTCAGCGGCCTATCGTCGAACGAGTACAATGAATAAATCAATCCACATATATATATATATGAGGCATTCTCTGTCAAGGCAGCCACTTTTTTGCAGCTCCCTCAGATCTATCCCATAATTGGCCACATTTTAGTATCACTTGAAAGTACGCTTTGTGAATTTTTTCAGATTTTTTAATCCATCCATTTAGGGAGATGCGTTTTTGTTTTAAATTCATATATCTTGAAAGTGATAAGTTGGGGGAAAAAATCCAACGACGAAAAAGTTATCTTTAGTCATTAACTATTTAACGCAACAGGTGTTGTCTTTTCGTTCATAGTGCAAAGGCTATTTTTTTAGCAGAAAGCAACGAAAATTATGTTTTTCCGTGCAATGCGACACCTTCGATTTCGCTGCCAATTCGCGAGGGTATTCGGCAATGTGTGAAGAACCTAAAAAAAAAAAATTGTCAAAGCGGTACTCGACGTAGTTGCTGAGCAAAAAAATATAGCGGTATAATATTTTTATTACAATTTTCTTTTTCATCCAATGCGATACCTTCAAATTTGCTGTTAATTTTTTAGGGCAGTCGGTGATATGGGACAAATCTTTAAAAAAAATTGGCGATGTGGAGCTAGACGTATTTTCCGAGAAAATAAATATTGAACTATCAACACTAGATTATTATTGTTATTTTTTTTTTGCATAGCAACTACGTCGAGAGCCACTTTGCCATTTTTTTTTGTAGGTTCTTTACCCATCGTTGAATACCCTGAAAAATTGGCAGCGAAATCGAAGATGTCGAATTGCACGAAAAAAAAATATCATCTTCATTCCTTTCTGCTAAAAATAGCTTTTCCAAAATGAACAAAAATATAATACATATTGTATTAAACAGTTAATGAATAAAGAGAACTTTTTTGTCGTTAGATTTTTTTTGTCCGACTTATCGCTTTCAAGATATATGAATATGAAACAAAAAAACGTATATTCTAAACGAATGCTTTAAAAAATCTGACAAAATTCTCAAAGAGTACTTTCAAGCGACCCTAAAGTGTGGCCAATTGTAGGATAAATCTGAGAGGATCGAAAAAAAGTGGCTGAGTTGACAGAGAATATAGTTGTCGAATGCGGTGACCGATGTAATATCAATTTTTTTTTTTTTTCCGCCGCTGCGTACGAAGAAAGTTGACAGAGAATGCCTCATATATTCGATGCTTGCTATAGTACAGTAATAAGTGAATCAATGTTTTCTAAAACGCAATTTTTTTTTTCAATTTTTCAGGTAATTAGTGATCGCCGATAGTTCGAAAAAATCAGGAAGCGGCCGAGGAGCCGCAGCGAGACGGAAGACGATATGCGCAGCAAGCAACAGCCGAGGCCGTCGTTCCGTTGGCCCCAGCAACGCGGCGAAAACGTAACAGGTAAATATCATCATTAACAAGGGTCCTATTTTAAAAAAAATTGTATCAATAAGGTTGAAAAAAAAGTGATTTCAATAGGCACTTCTTATGCGTAAGGAGTGTGTGCCTGAAAATGGTCAAAAGTAATGAAATAATGCTTGTTTTAGTTAATTAAGACTCGAAACTTTTCTGTAATACCGGTTATCGCAATACTCCACTATTTTTAACGATCTTCTTTCATTTTCAAAATCATGCGGAGCTTAGGTGGTCAGTTAGATTAGGCCTTAGATAGGTCACGTTTTTGCGGCTCTCTCAGACTTATCTCATAATTGGCCACATTTTAGTATCACTTGAGAGTACCCTTCGTGATTTTTTTTCAGATTTTTTAATCCATCCATTTAGGGAGATGCATTTTTGTTTTAAATTGTAAAAGTATGGGCTGTGCGACAAAATTGTAGGACACTAATCGGGTCATCTTCAACAGTGCATATATTTCGTATTATTTAAATGTAACATTTAAAAAATAATCAAAAATCATAAAATAACACTTGTTTTAGTTAATTGCACTGTAAAAATAAATTCTAAATTGATTGTACTGGAAATTGAAGTTTGTTTACGTTACTTACATTAATTGAACACAAATACACTTTATTTTGTAAGATAAAAATACGAGACATTAAATTTACAAATCAGCTTGAAATAAAAAAAAAAAATTGTATTAAAAGTAAAAAATTTCACGGTAAAATTCCAACGGACTTTGTGCAAAATTTCCGAAATTTGTAAAACTCTTTTGGAATTTTCGAAACAGTTTGTGCATAAAAGAGCTTTCAACAGCGTTAATTAATTTCCAATCAAACACTTTTTTATCCCGAAATTTCGATACCTCCGCTAGTTCAAAAAACTCCTTTGATTTTCACTGTCACGCGGAGCTTGGGTGGTCAGTAATTGGGCCCTCCGCCTCGTACAATTCACAGTAACATTTACCGAAGCTACTGCGACGGAATCAATTTTCTTCTTTTTTTTTTACCTTCGCCGCGCTACGTTCGCCTCTTCGTGCGTTGCCACGCGCGAGTTCGCTCGCACGATACAGAGCGTTTACGGCTGCGGCACGGTCGCGCCGTAGACCGGCTGGGTCGCCGCTCGCACGATGTTTTATCAGTGACACGTCGGACACTTTCGCGTTTTCCTATGATTCGAACCGTACCGGCACATTGTACTTTGGGAAACTACTGGCTGGTAGCGCGGCGGGGGAGCGCCGCGGACTCCCGGTGGTGTATCATTGCTTGTACTTTCCTGGAACACACGCGGACGCTATGTGTGATTAGGCGGCGGTGTGGGTCGCGTAGGCGGAGTGGCGTTTTGCGAACCGCTCGACGTTTA
Source organism: Amblyjoppa proteus (assembly GCA_963922035.1). Classification (NCBI taxonomy): domain Eukaryota; kingdom Metazoa; phylum Arthropoda; class Insecta; order Hymenoptera; family Ichneumonidae; genus Amblyjoppa; species Amblyjoppa proteus. The sequence continues at coordinate 14,178,113 of OY998231.1, read as the reverse complement.
CGTCTCGCGTGTCATTCTCGGGCCAACGGTCTTCTGCATGTGTGAGCCCGTGTGTTTGCCCGAGCAGACTCGCATCGATCCCGGCGAAACTAAGAAGGCACGAAGGGCGCGACGCGTCATTGACGAGACGCCGCTTCGGCGGCGGATCGATCAGAGATCGTATGTGGAAATTCCGGTAGTTTTACCAATGTGTCTTGTGAGGTAGAGTTTTAGGCGATTGAGTCGATCTTCGATAAGATCGTAACAGTTTCTTGGGGACCTTTGGCCATTTTGGTCGTTCTTCGATGGGATTGTTACCCTTTTTTGAGGACACTTTTGGCCATTTTATGCAATTTCTGATGGAACTCTAATGTTTTTATTTGAGGAGAATTTTGGCCATTTTACTCAAACACGGATGGAAATGTCACACTTTTGACCATTTTACTCAATCTTCGATAGGATCGTAACACTTTTTTGAGGAGGCTTTTTGCCATTTTACACCATTTCTGATACAACCCCAATGTTTTTATTTGAGGATCCTTTTAGCCGTTTTATTAAATCTGAGCCGGAACGGGAATACTTTTTAGAATACCTTTGACCATTTTACGCAGTTTCCAATAAGACCCTAACTCATATTGAGAGTACTTTTGGCAACGGATTTCCGCATGTGTGAGCCCGTGTCCGATCCGCCTTTGACTTCGAGATTGCCGCTTCGCTACTGGGCACGATCTGGTACAATCTTTAAAAAAAAGTTTTTTTTTGCCGGCGCAAATAATGAGTATATTTCTTGCTCGGTTGCACGGTTACCTTTTTCTTTGATTTACTTACGCGAAATATTGGCCCGGTTTTTGGAAAAGTGTTTTTTTTTTCGGTGACGTTGCATCGACAGCGAGTTTCGGCAATGGGGAATTTAATGATAGGAGAGAGCGGGGCAAAACGGGATAGTAGGGCAAAATGTCCTAAAATTATTGGAAAAATGCGTCTTTAAAAACGTTTTTAAAAACGCCATTTGCCAATGACAGAAAGTCATTGGGCAAAGACTAACAGTCATTTGACACTGTACAGAGAAATGGATGAGAGAATCGTGTGCGCTCTGTGGCGGAATATGACACAAGGCTCGGAACGGACGCATCGCGTCACGGAAATGGAATGAATCGACCACTTACCGAATTGACACTTTTGCTTCCATAATTTTTCATCCCGTGCGCGAAGCGCAACAGTTGTGGGTTCCGCTCACTACGTGAATTCTGTGCCTCGTTCGTTTCGCCGCGTGTCGAGGACTCGTTTGCAACATTGCGTTTTTCCATCCACTTTCGCTCACGTTCATTCGCCATTTTTTTTCCTAGTCTCTCGATGCGTGCGAAGGAAACAAAGAACGATGGCGGGCCGATATCGGCGCGATATCGTCACGTTCGCGAATTACAACTCATTTACCGATTATCATCACTAGGCGATTTCTGACGAGTTACGGCTCGTAAATTGGTAACTTGCGGCATGGCAGCAAGGGAGCCACGCGATGGCGGTAACGCACTCGGAGCGACGATGCTCGTTGCTCTATCACAAAGAAATCGAATTTGCATTCAGAATCGATTTTTGCATTGTTTTATTTTACTTTATGTTAACAATCTATATAATAATAAATTTGGTTGAACACTCTCACCGATATTCGAAGACACTCGAGCGGACGCTCCCTCAGAAACTCGACCGGGCACTTACTCAATAAGTCACTCAACAACTCAATTAATAAGTCAATCAATAAGTCAATCAATAAGTCAATCAATAAGTCACTCAATAAGTCACACAACAAGTCACTCAATAAGTCACTCAATAAGTCACTCAATAAGTCACTCAATAACTCACACAACAACTCACACAACAACTCACACAACAAGTCACACAACAAGTCACTCAATAAATCACTCAATAAATCACTCAATCACTCAATCACTCAGTCACTCAATCACTCAGTCACTCAGTCACTCAGTCACTCAGTCACTCAGTCACTCAGTCACTCAGTCACTCAGTCACTCAGTCACTCAGTCACTCAGTCACTCAGTCACTCAGTCACTCAGTCACTCAGTCACTCAGTCACTCAGTCACTCAGTCACTCAGTCACTCAGTCACTCAGTCACTCAGTCACTCAGTCACTCAGTCACTCAGTCACTCAGTCACTCAGTCACTCAGTCACTCAGTCACTCAGTCACTCAGTCACTCAGTCACTCAGTCACTCAGTCACTCAGTCACTCAGTCACTCAGTCACTCAGTCACTCAGTCACTCAGTCACTCAGTCACTCAGTCACTCAGTCACTCAGTCACTCAGTCACTCAGTCACTCAGTCACTCAGTCACTCAGTCACTCAGTCACTCAGTCACTCAGTCACTCAGTCACTCAGTCACTCAGTCACTCAGTCACTCAGTCACTCAGTCACTCAGTCACTCAGTCACTCAGTCACTCAGTCACTCAGTCACTCAGTCACTCAGTCACTCAGTCACTCAGTCACTCAGTCACTCAGTCACTCAGTCACTCAGTCACTCAGTCACTCAGTCACTCACTCAGTCACTCACTCAAGCACACACTCAAGCACACACTCAAGCACACACTCAAGCACACACTCAAGCACACACTCAAGCACACATTCAAGCACACACTCAAGCACTCACCCGGATACTCACCCGGATACTCACCCGGATGCGTACCCGGATACACACCCGGATACTCACCTAGATACTCGCACGGACACTTCAATGGATACTTACAAATATTCACAAATATTCGCAACTGCTCATAGATACTCACGTTTGATATAATTTGGAAATTAAGTGCAACAAGGTTGACTCCCGTTATTTCGTTCCGTCCTGTTACAGTGGAGCTGTAGTGACGAAACCCAATCGGCAGAATAGATGTAATCTCACACAAGGTTCGCAGAGAACACTCCCCGGAGACCGATAAAGAAAGGGAAACAGAATAAAAAGTTGCCTGGCGTTGCGGGCAAACGGGCAAGTTAGCTTGGCTCTGGCGACGGTGTTATTGGCCGTTGCAGCTATTGCGCTCTTTGTAACGCTCGTTGCTGCAGTTTCGCTTTGAGCCGCTGTACTACAGTTGGTCAAGCCACGTCGGGCGGGAGGGAGGGAGCTCTTTCAAAGTGATTTAAAGCTGCCAGCTGGTGCATGGCCACAGGGCTCGTAAGAATCGACTAATCAGTCCCGCAGCTTGTTCTCGGTGGCATCGAGACTCATTTACTCTCTCTCTCTCTGTCTCTCGCCACATAAACTCTTTACATTCCCAACGTCTTTCCAACAACTTTATTTGACTTGCATCAATCCGTCTCTCGGTTCGATCAGCTAAGCCGTTAAATCGTTCGTCAATTCCCAAGAGTCTCGGGATGGGTCGATGAAGAAGTGGCGAGTCGATGCGCACTCGCGGCCGGTGGAAGACAAAGCAGTCGGTGGAGTAATTCGGGATGATATGGCCGATTCGGTGATACGTCTAATCACGCACCGATTTCGAGAGGCTCAAGTTTAGGAAGCTGCAGTCACGAAATCACTCACCTGAACGATTTCCAGCATTTGGTCGATGACATTGGCGATATTCCTCGAAATATCCGGGTGATATGGCCAATCAAAGGGTTTCTTGCCGATGGCATTGAAGTTAACAACGTTGCTCCAACGACATCATCGACGGCTGTAACGAAAATAGTTGCTTTCCTCGTAGAACGATACATATATTATATTATATTATATTATATTATATTATATTATATTATATTATATTATATTATATTATATTATATTATATTATATTATATTATATTATATTATATTATATTATATTATATTATATTATATTATATTATATTATATTATATTATATTATATTATATTATATTATATTATATTATATTTTACCGGTTCGCTAAGAAAGCAACAGTTTGCGAAACACGATAGCTGTCTATAAGATTAATTTTGCATAACAATAATTCCAAAATATTTTGTAACAAATTGATGAAAAATAAAATTATTCAGCAAATCTCCCCAAAACTCAACTTTTTAAAAATAAAAATCGTTCCGCCACTTTTCCGAATACGTACGAATTTTTTAAGATTTTTAAATTCACTTTGAACTTTTTTTATATGAGAAAAATGTATAGAATGTCACCGAACTCAAAATAAATTTTAAAATCTTTAAACAATTCATACCTGTTTAGAAAAATGAACGAATCACTTGCATGAAAGAGAAAAGTTACCTTTCCGGAAGGTTTGTTGAACAATTTTACTTTTCATCATCATATTTGTTAATAACATTTTCAAATTATTATTATGCAAAAGTAATATTTTCAGCGCCTTTGTTACCCTTGATTTTTCGCAGATTTTTATACCATCCAGAAGTGTTTGCAATTCCCTCTAGTTTTTTCGAAACTTATTCGAAGTGAGCGCTATTAAGGGTTGGCTTAAGGTAGTACTAGCGGACAGCCTGAGCCCACGTGAGTTCAGAGAGAATTGAGACAGAATTGCGAACACTTCGCGACGAGATAAAAATCTGAATAAAATCAAGCATATGGAAAGTGTTGAAAAGATTGATTTTGCATAAAAATAATTCCAAAATGTTATTAACAAATGAATGAAAAAAAAAAAATCTTTCAACAAATCCCCCGGCAACTTAACTGTTTGTTCATATAAAAACAATGTTTTAATCTTTTTGAATACGTGTGAATTTTTTCAAAATTTTGTTTAATTTTTGAAAATTAAGTTTTTTTTTACCTAAAAACACGATTTTCAAAAATTACACGAATTGCTCAAAAAATCCATACATATTCAGACAAATTAACAAATCGTTTTCATTAAAAAAAAAAAGTTAGGTTGCCGGGTGATTTGTTGGGAACTTTTTTTTCGTTAATTTGTTAATAAAATGTTGGAATTATTGTGATGCAAGATTAATCTTTTCAGTACCTTCCATACGGTTGATTTTTTTTCAGATTATTATCTCATCGAGAAGTGTTCGCAATTCGTCCCTCAATCCTCTCTGAACTGACGTGGGCTGAGGCTGTCCGCTAGTACTACCTTAAGAGAAACATGGCCGTATCACCCGATATCACCCCAGTGGATCGCCTAGCGAGATCAACATGTCAGCCCCGTGCGTTCAAATGACATTTCGCCGTCAAGTTGCTCCATTATTTGTTAACCAGCTCCCGCCATATTCCTTGACCGGCGTACTTGCGCTCGTTTCATTTGCGCAGTATTTTTACCTCATGCCGTTTCCTGCCAGCCAGCGAGCCGCGCAGCCGTAGCTACAGTCGTTACTCATGTAACACCAGGGTAAGCGCGACCGGTCATTCTAAATCAATCACTCTACTCCGTTGCCGCCACCACCGCCGTCGCTCCGCGTAGCAGTTTCTTCCGCCATGCCAGTCCGCGAAGTCTGAGAAGCTACGCCGCCACCTCCACAAACATCGCGCTACATACTCATATTGAACCTTCCTTCCCTCGTCTACCGACGCTGCGTCGGCAATGAGGCGCCGCTGTCCCACTCGCCGCGATATTGAATGCACTGTGTGTAGCCAACTAACACTCGACATTGCGCATATGAGACAAGTTTCGATGAAAAGTCTTCGGAGGTGCAAGTTAGGACTTAAAAAACGGCTAAAGACGTATGAGCGCGAGAGAGACTGAGTGCAAAATGTTCAATCCATTTTTTCACCAAAACGATTCCGTGGACGGAAAAACGGTTTCGCAGAAAAATGGACTCCCAAAACGTTGATGTTATCCCGCGTAGAAATTTGATCAGGTATGCCCTACGACTGATCAGGTCGTGATGAGGGAAGGATGAGGCTTGCCGTTTTATGGAAAGCCTTATCTGGCCCAGGTCTGGAATACAGACGGTCTGCATGACCAGTCTATCCTGCTGCTAGAAAGATCAGGGCCAGATCAGGCACTGATTGGGCAGTCCTTGTTAATCGATAGTAAAGGCATTGAGTGGATATTCGGCACCGGCCACAGTAGGGAAGTTATCAGGTCTGCCATACTGCTTCATAATAATTTTGCTAACTCAAGATACATTTACAGCATTTACAGCATTATTATATTTTGCTCAGGGGCCAATCAGGCACCTTGATAAGGTCGTGATCAGGCAGCCTGTTCACGGCCATTTCAACCACCGCGTTACATTTCATGTAAGGCCCTTCTCAGACTGCCGTACTATGACTTGATGACGCACTACAGCAAGCCTAATAATGTCCATATTGGAGCTGTGTCTGAATTTCTACCCGGGGTGTCGATCTTTAACCCGACCTTAATGCGAAGCTCTATCGCCTTCCTGCATGCCGGGTTTTATCTCCGTCAGTAACAAAAATGGTAATTCAATTTTTTGGATGGGTGCTGACCATTTCTTGCCAACGGCGAGCTCTTGCGTGAAGCGGACATCGATTCACGTTAAGCTAAGTTTGTATGAAGAGTCTTCGTCTCTCAACAGTGCTTCTTTCGTGAAGCGGATATCGATTCAGGTTAAGCTATGTTTGTATGAAGAGTCTTCGTCTCTCAATACACCTTCGTTACGGCGGGAACAGGCCTCGGTCGGTACCAAAAATGGTAACTCAATTTTTTTACGGACGCTGACAATTTCCGGTTGAAAGCAAATGTTTGCATGAAGCCGATATCGATTCTGATTCATGGAATAATTTGCATTTTGAAAATTAATGGTCAGCACGGTTAGAAAATGGTTAAGTACCATTTTTCTTACCGACCGCGGTATTTTGCATGCTCTTGAACGAAGTGCGAAGAAATAGCGGATATAGCTGATGTTACGTACGAAATCCTCTTGAATAGGCATCGATATCCAACAGGTTGCGTACGCGGCCGCTCTGTGTTCAGTGCAGGAAACATTAATGGATACGGGTGGAATGGCAGATTGGTCGGCGTACACGACGACGGATGATCGAGCGTTGGAACTGCTAATCCGCATCGAGAAACATTTAACGTGTTTCGAAACGTCACCATTCACATTCGCATTGATCGAATGCACTGCAACATCTTTGCGTATCGTCGGGTGACTCGGGGTGATAGGGGAGAGCGGGAAAAATGGCACAGGGGGGCAAAATGGGATAATGAGACAAAACGCAATTTTCAAATAACCTTTGGATGGTGGTGCCTGGGGCAAAACGGGTTTGAAAATCCGGATGTATCTTTGGAACAAAATGGGACATCCAAAAATTATTGTGAGGTTGAGTTTTACCCTTAGTGTCCCGTTTAGGCCCGCTGTGCCATTTTGCCCCGCTCTCCTCTACTGGCCTATCGGGCGATAAATAGGGTTGCCATAGGAATGCAGACCAGGCATTAATAAAGGACATATGGGATTCATCATGCCTGGGCGATCGGAATAGGGCTGCTATAGGGAAGCAGACATAGTATTAATAAAGAATGTATTAATGAAGGATATGTGCCATTCATTAATGACTGAGCAATCCAAGTAGGGCTCAATTAAGGACATATGGCGTTATGCCTGGGCGATCTGAATATGATTGCCATAGGGAATCATACCTGGGATTAATAAAGAATGCATTACTGAAGAGCATGTGCCATTGATTAATGTCTGAGCAATCCGAGTAGGGCTACCATAGAGAAACAAATCAGGCATTAATGAAGGACATATGGCATTATGCCTGGGCGATCTGAATAGGACTGCTATAGGGAAGCAAACATACGATTAATAAGGAATGCATTACTAAAGGGCATGTGCAACTTACAAATACCTGAGCAATCCCAGTAGGGCTACGGTAAGGAAACAAATCAGGCATTAATGAAGGACATATGACGTTCATTATTCCCGGGAGATCTGAATAGGACTGCTATAGGAAAGCAGACATAGGATCAATAAAGAACATATTAATGAAGGATGTGTGCCATTCATTAATGCCTAAGCAATCCAAGTAGGGCTTCCATAGGAAAACCAATCAGGCATCAATGACGGACATATGGCATTACGCCTGGGCGATTTGAATAGGACTGCCATAGGGAACCATATCTAGGATTAATAAAGAGAGCATTAATGAAGCGAATGTGCCATTAATCAACGTCTGAGCAATCCGATTAGGGCTACCGTAGAGAAAAAAAAAATCCGGCATTAATGAAGAGCAGTGCATCACCCTTTGAACGCTTACAAATTGTGGCCATATCATTCGAATGACCCTGCAGCAAAACTCGAATCTGCATTGACTAGTCACGACAATATCGTTATCAATACATTATAAGGCGCAGATTCGATACAGCGATATCAAATCCGTTATATCACATTTTTCATAGGCATTTTTTTTTTTTTTTTTGCTACGGAGACAATGCACGGATAGTATTGTATATCGACTGTCGGATAGCCGTTTAATATAAAATGCGTGACAGCTCATCGCGATTCGTGACTCGTCTGGCCAGCTTACATTCTACCACGGTGGTATTTCTTTTCTTTCATTTGATTATTCCCTCTCCCGCTCCTCGTGACTGTATAAATCGAGTGACGTTAAACTCGCGGGTCCGCTGCCACGGCGTAACTAACAATAAGTAAAAAAAAAAAAAAAAAGGGAAAAAGTCCCGTGTGCCCGGGCGTGTTGCGACGACGACGAGTTTCTGTGCTGCGTTCGCTCAGGTCGTGTCACGCAGCAGGTGCAGCCGTCATAGGAAACTATACACCCGACTTACCAGGGGTTCGAGCGACACAGAGAGTATATGTTTGCAACTGCGCGCGAGAGCTACTATTTATAGTTGAATCGTGAGGTATAAGCTACAATTCCTCGGATTGTATTATACGAGCCTCTCGCCGAGGCGAAACGCTCACGGAGCGGCGGTGCCGCAAGTGCTCGCCGCGACGCTGTTGCATCTGTGGGAAATAAACAGCGGACTCGGTGCCGATCGAGATATTAGATATTATTTATTAGCTACAACTGTCCATAGATGGAGAGAAAAAAAATCATAAATAATTGCGTAGGAATATTGCGAAGAAAAACAAAAATTACACGGTGCGACGCATTCAGTCGCGATTGCTTGGACTTTCGATGATTTTTTCGGCGATGCGACGCGACTCGAAAGGCCTAGTTTTTTTTTTTATGAATTTTGGAGCGAGGTCATCGGTTCGAGGCATGTCGATAAGTTCGAAATTAAGGTAAGGTCGCATTGGTGAAATTTCGTGAATTTCTCGGTGTGATCGTAGTTCGCTTTTTTTGTTGGTACGTTCAGCTGTTTCGGTTAAATTAAAAAATTTTTAAAGTCAATTGAACAGAAAGAATTATTGAATTTATAAAAATAAATAGAATCATCGTTCGGACACACTGAAATTTATATCGTGTCAGTCACACTCCGGTGTGTGAGCGACAGGTCGGCAGGTTGTTCGAACGACCCGACCAACCGCCAGGGTTACAGGCAATTATCCGATACACGGTAAAGAGAAAAAAATGTAAAAAAAAAAAAATTTGTAAAAAAAAGGAAAGCTTGCCGTAAAAAATCGTTAATTCGAACCATTAATTTTAAAACTATCAATATAATTCTGCAATCTGAAGAAAGTTCATTCATTTAAAGTAACATTTTTTTAGACTCGATTTATAGATTAGACAAAAAAACAGACATTTTTTTTCTTTTTTAAAAATTCTCGTACCGTTTTTATTGTCACGTAATAAGTTCGTCGTTTTTTTTTCCTGACTTTTTCCCTCGCATCTCGCAAGTACTTTTCGTATTGCGATATCCAATATTTAATCAAAAACGCCTCCCACTTGAAATTCGCCTAAAGATATCAATAGGCGAGGAATGTCAAACTGTCAGAATTGAGAAGATCGGAGTGAGATCGCTTCCCGTTATTCCGCTTGCATGTGTGGATCAACCGGCCCCAACGTCGTACTCCGTAAATTGTTGAACTCTGCAGGTATCGGGCGTGGGCATTGTGTCCGAAAGATAATATACACGTGTACGCACGGTAGTACAAACCCCGGTGCGCTACATCCCGGACTTTCTAGGTACCCACACAAGTGCACAGGTACAGTGTTGCATGTATGTGGGCAAACGGTAGATCGCGATGTGGTTGCTCTCTGTGACAACAAGGTCGCGGAGAGACGAGCGGGGAATCCCCCGGAGCCGAACCGTTCGCTCTCTCCTGTTTTGCCTCATCCTCGTCTCATTCAGTGCGCGGGCAGGTCAAACCCGAGTGCCGCGGGATGTCATGACGGGTGAAATCTGTATTCGTTACCGTATTATTACCCCCGAAGCCGGCATTGGTGCGACATTGGAATAACGGCAAGGTTCCCTTAGAATTGGCTGGGCGATCGTTTCGCCCAGCCCAATTTCTACGGCTGTATCGTACGTACGGCCATATCACATATAGGACCATATAACTCGTGTGGCCATATCACGTGTATGGCCATATAACGTGTGTGACCTTATAACGTGTATGACCATACAACGTGTATGACCATATAACGTTTGTGACCATGTAACGTGTATGACCATATAACGTGTATGACCATACAACGTGTATGACCATATAACGTGTATCACCATATAACGTGTATGACCATGTAACGTGTATGACCATATAACGCGTATGACCATATAACGTGTATGACCATATAACGTGTATGACCATATAACGTGTATGACCATATAACGTGTATGACCATATAACGTGTATGACCATATAACGTGTATGGCCATATAACGTGTATGGCCATATAACGTGTATGGCCATATCACACGTACGGCCATATCACACGTATGGCCATATCATACGTGTGGTATGGCCATATCACACGTGTGACCATATAACACGTATGACCATATCACATGTATAAGCATGTCACACGCATGACCACATCACACGTATGACCATATCACATGTATGTCAATACTACATGCCCGGTCATATCACATGCACGAGCATATAATTCATATGGCCATATCACATGTACGAGCATATAATTCATATGGCCATATCACATGTACGAGCATATAATTCATATGGCCATATCACATGTACGAGCATATAATTCATATGGCCATATCACATGTACGGGCATACAATTCGTATGGGTACGCGAATGGTGGCATGTGATGTGGTTGCTCTCTATGACAACAAGGTCGCCAGGAGACTCGCGGGGAATCCCCCGGAGCCGGACCGCTCGCTCCCGTCTGTTCCGCCTCATCCTCGTCTCACTCGTTGCGCGGGCTAGTGAAACCCGAGTGCCGCGGGATGACATGACGGGTGAAATCTGTATTCGTTCCCGTACTATTACGCCCGAAGCCCGTACCGGTGCGACATGGGATATCGGTGGGGTTTGCGCGCGTTCCACGCGATTTCGTCCAAATGAACTCGTTCTTCGTTTTTCTCCCCCCCCCCCCCAACGGACTTCCTCTTTTTGTCATTACCTCCTCGGACCCGTGCACTCCTCTCTTCCACTTTCTCCCCTTCTTTTTTTCCTTCGTTCACATGGACTCTTTGCTAATTTTCTCTTTTTATTCCGCTCTCAATCGTCTCCTCCATCCCGGGCCTTTGCGTTGTGCAGCATTTGATTTCAAAGAGGATCCCTCGAACGGTCCGGAGGAATATTCATTTAAATATCTGTCAATACGAAAATCCGATGGGACGCGATCCGCTGGCGGCGGTCACCGTCCACGGCGAGCTTCCATCTCTTTGGGGGCGGACTTACCGTCATCCCTCTCTCCTTCGCTCTCCTTTGGATTTGCTGTCGGTGCCCCCTCATGATTTTCCTTCCCCGTTCACCGCGTCCCGGTTGTCCCTCTCCTCCTCCCATTCGTCCTATCGCTGTTTTCTCCTTCCCCTTGTTTTTTTTTTCCTCCGGCCGGAGAATCCGCCGATCCTCAAACGATGTCCGTATTCCGATACTCTTACGATACATCGCCTGTCTGATAACTCTCTGTGCGACGCTGATGTGTTTGCGCATTCGCCGAACGCAACGAGCGGTCCCTCCGATATCCAACGAATCCCTTCTTCTTCCTATCCGTGCCCTCTCCCGGTACCACCGAACGTCCCTCCGTAACCTTCCTTCTGGATAAGCGCTGCACTCATACTCGGAGAACTTCTGTCTGATCTCTTTTCCACCGCACAGCGGATGTTCTCTGGTTTGTTACTTCTTTTTTCATTTGTCCATTCCGTTGTACACTATCGTTTTCTTGCAGTCCCTGCGCCCTCTGGTCCTCTTTGTTCTCGGATAATCGGCCGTGTGTCCAACGAAAGCTTTCTCCATATTTTGTACAGTGATTTCTCTTTGCCGGTGGGCGATTGAAAGGACCATCGGGAAAGAACGGTAAAGAACGAATGGGACGGAGATGATAGGGGTGGAAGGGCGATTGGTACGTTGGGCGAGGAAACACCCTCCTCGTGGGATACGATCACTGTGTCCGCGTACGTATAGAGGTATACCGGGCTCGTGTATCGACCGTGACGAGACTGAGAAATTGGAAAAAAAACTTCGAATGGACCGGGAGACAAAGCGGGCTGAGTCGAATCTCTGGGCGTGACACGTGGGGTTCCGTTCTTCGAGTGTGTGTCTATGGGGCAGCGTTGTCTCGGCGTTTCAAAATTTGCCCGGTTCCGTGCGAACGTGTTAGCCGTGTTCTGTACCTGAGAATCTCCGAACGCATTAGTTCTCTCATCATTGCTGCGTGGATCTCATTCAAGCCAGATTACGAGCAGCAGGATTGTTTGGCATGAGCGGCAAGTGTACATCGGCTCGATTATCGTAAAAAGAGAAGTGAGTGATTTAGTCGCTTAAGAATTGTATGCTTTGGTCACTTAGTAATTGTACGCGTTAGTCACTTTCGAATTGTACGCGTTAGCCACTTAAGAATTGGATGCGGACACATCTTCAGTACAATAGTCTCAGGGACACCTACTACTAGGTCTTGCTCATTATATGGCCCGCCAGGTCAAAGTCTCCCCACTTGCCGACCCAGGGTTTGATTATTCTGAGCCCGCCAGGTCAAAGTCTCATTAGTTGCCGACCCTGGGTTTGATTATTCTGAGCCCGCCACGTCAAAGTCTCACTTGTTGCCGACCCAGGGTTTGATTATTCTGAGCCCGGCTTGGTCAAAGTCTCACCAATTGCCATCCCAGACACTGATTGTTCCAAGTTCCCCCTTGGTTCAAAGTCTCCCGAGGATCCACTCAACGCCTCGCGTAGAAAAAAGTCGTATGGGAAAGAGTATTAAATTGAGTATGGTTTGAATATGGGGAATCGTTTGGGAACGAATATGGGTGAAGTATAATGTGACTATGGGCTTTGTTCAGTTCCCACATTCATCCCATACACTTTTCCAGACTCATTAGGTCTCCTCAGGACCCGCTTCAGAATCATGTTTTAGAAAGATGTTTTAGAAAGACGGCGCTGGGGAAGACTTTAACTTGAACGCCTTTTGATGACGCTTTTCACATAGAAGTCTGCTAATGATCTTTCTTTATAAAGTCTCCCAGGCGCTTCCAGGAATATTTCGAACATAACATTTTTCGAGAACACTTTTCACATAGAAGGGCTGTTAAAGATGGTTTCTCATTAAGTCCCCCCAAGAGCCGCTTCAAGCCGCGGCGGGTTGAAGCGGCTTGAAGCGGCGGTTTAGAGTCATAATGTTTTAGAAAAATGGCGCTGAGGAAGACTTTAGCTTCAGCGCTTTTTGATGACGCTTTTCACATAGAACTCCGCCAATGATCTTTCTTTATAAAATTTCACACAGCACGCTTCACGCCCTAAGAAGGCAAAGAATAATCAGCGACTCTAACTGCTTTTTCTGGGAGGGTGGCGTTATGATTTTGATCCCGGAGGACTTCGAACCTAACGCTTTTTGAGGAGACTTTGCACTTAAAAGTCCCACCAACAACATTTTCCCTTCAAGAGCAGCGAATGCGCCGAATAGGAGACAAAGTTAAGAAATTAGTCCGAGGCGCGGTGTGAGACGCGCATGCGAGTGGCTCGCGGCTTTCCGGAAGGTGGAACACCATAAGCATAGACAGGTAGGACGGACCAACAGCAGAAGCAGAAGCAACGGCAACGGCACACTGTGGTTAGCGTTCCGACGAGCACTTTGCCTGCGTCATTTAAGAGGAGCTTAATGCCGCCGTAAAACGCGCCAACAGCCGACTCTCGTCGCGTCTCTCCATCTTTCAGCCCGGCGCGCGCGCGCGCGGTGCCCAACGGCCTTTGCGCTCCTTTTCAACCCGCTCTGATGGCTTCTTGTTTTTTCCCTCTTCCGCACCCGTCCCTTCGGTTCGGCGTCGAAATTTTATGCCCCACCGAGCTCGTAACACACTTCCTAACCGGCGGCGAGAGTGAATCCTTTACACCGGAGATATTCGGCCGTCTCGATATCATCGATAGTAAACAGTCCCAAAGCAAACACGCCGATCGAATTGTCGGAACGAATAAAATTAAAGTGGCCAGAAATTAATGAAAATTTGTAATAAAATTAATTTACATGGTTCGGCGAATTCGGCGTGGTAGCGAAGAGGTACGCGTTATAAATTTATAACCGATGAGAATCGCCGATTGGGTATTTTTGCTCGCAATAACGATCGGCTTAATGGAACGCGCATGGTGGCTTTTACCGGGTGAGATTTGATCTGAATTGCCAATTTCGCGGAAGATTCCCACGCGGACCAATCGCGCACCTCTTTGGTCCCGGTTAAAAGTAACACCGCTGTCCGGCTCTGGCTCTGCCGACGCACCGCGCGCACTCTCAGCTTTTTCGCGTTTTTATGGTGGGCCGTAAAACGGGGACATGAATTTTTATCGTTATTACCACGTCGAGGGCAACAATCCTTTCGCTTCGGATCTCTCTTCTTATCTCTCTTTCGCTCTTTGCTCGAACAAGCGCTTCGCGCTGGGCGCCTCCTCGATGTCGCCGCATTCGTGTCGAATCACTCGCAAATAATCGTAACTCAACGTGTTACGTCGCTGATACAGTTACGAGAAACGTCGGCTCGTCAATCATGTTGACGATGCCGATTTCTACGTTAGTTACGGAATCAGAAACGACTTTGCAATAAGCGAAAAAATTATAAATGAGGTACGCCACGTGAAATCGAACGGTCAAAAACCCGAGCCTCTTCACAAAAAACTTTACAATTTCACCACAATTTATTATTATTTGCAAGGGGTTTTTGTGATTTTTTTTTTCAGAATTTTTTATACGTATTTTTTTGAGATTTCGAAAAATTGAACTTTTTTTTTTAAATCCTCCATATCTTAAAAACTATTAATCGTACAAGAAAAACGTTTAAAACATAAAAGTGCAGTTTTAAATGAACTTTTGAAAACAAAATGTTGTAAATTTTTTTGAATGCAACAAACGTCCATTTCTATGAAAAAATATACTAAAATATTTTGCTTCAGCTAATACGTCATGTTTGATTTTTCTTAAAAAATTCCAGAATATACTCTCATGTATGTAGAGTGATCACATATTTTTTATTGAATGGGCGAGACGTCCGTTTTATAGCTGTGCTCCGTTTAACATCGATTTTAATTAAAGCATTAATTATTAATTAATTCAAGCATCAGATCAAGCATTAATTAATTATTATTTAATGCTTGATCGTTTTTATATGCAACACTGCATTTTTGGAAATTTTTTCAGAATGTTCCGAAAAGTTTTATTTATTTTTTCTTATTTTAAAAAATGAACCGTCTAAAAAACGGTGCAATTTAATGAATAATCAAACATCAACTAGTGAGCATTAAAATAATTTACAATTAGTCGAATTTTTTTAGTGTGACTAGGCCCAGGGAGGGCCTAGTCGGGGCTTCGTCAATCCCCAATGTGACGCTCAAAAATGTTTGTTGCAACAAGTGTCCTCACAAACAAAATCATAACGTTGCACCTAGAAAAATAATTTACATAACGCCATCCACAAATAAAACTGTTTTGGTTTAAATTGATATTTTATTTAAATCAAGTAAATATTTATTTAAATCAAATAAATATTCATTTAAACCAAACAAATATTTGTTTCAGCAAAAAAATAAAATGATTTGCGGAGCGCCAGCAACCAGAAAAATGATTTATTTGACGTCCACCGTTTATTTAGATTGTAAGTAAAATGTTTATTTGATTTAAATAATTATTTATTTAAATTAAGTAAGTAGTTACTTAAATCGAATAAATATTTTACTTAATCTAAATAAACGGTGACCGTCAAATAAATTATTTTTCTTGGTGCAGATCGTGCCCTGGTCTGGCCTTAGTCAATTTTTCATAAGTACCCGACGCAACTCCCCCAATTTCTCCCAAAGTATGCGACCTCTTTCGAGCTTGTTCGGCGGGGGCCGAAAAAAAAAAAAAAAATAAGCTGCAAAACTCGCCGACGAGCCTTTCCGGTGGGGATCGCATTGCCCTAGGTCGAAAAACGCGCGCGGATCCTCCGCTCCGCGCAATAGTCTCTGGGACAGCGCGTTGATATTCGCCGAACGAAAAACAATCGCGACTCGCACACGCGCACGCATTGTGATAGTCGGACGCGCAAAAGGGCGACGAGTATATTCGTTACACGAGACACGAGCGGCGTTGATGCGTGTGGGACGAAGAGTGTTGTGTGCGGAAGGAGTTGTACGAGCGTCTCTAACCGACCCTCGGGGTGACGCGTCTCTTGCTGCGGCGTCGGCCGCGATTCCGCCCGCCCGCCCGTCGCAGCCGCCCCTCTCGCGCTCGTTCGAATTTTTCCTCGGAAGGGCTTTTCTACGCCGCTCGAGTCGCAACAGCGGCATTTTAATCCAGCGTACCGACGCGTCACTCCGCCTTAGCCGTCCTCGCCGCCCCAAATAATCAGCCCGAAATTCGTTGCGAGGCGGCTCGACGCGGCTCCGCGAGGCAGTGAATTGCTGTAAAACCCAACAAAAGAACGAGATATTAGTCGCTGTCTGTGCTCGGCGGAGAGGGTTGGATTCGCCGGAGTAGCGGATTTTTTTTTCCTCCCACCTAACGCACCCGCTGTTGTTGTTTCCCTTTTCAAAGAGAAATGGCAGCGGCGACGAGTACATTCACTTGTGTTACAGACTTCCGCATGTGCTCTATGCGGAACAAGTTATTTGGTTTACGCATTCCACCGGCATTATCGGCGCTCAAGGGAACGTTTCGGAGATGGTTATGAAAGAAAAGTAATCAAAAATTTCTTGAACTATTCGCCTTAAAAATTGCGCCCATTGAAATTCGACGATGAGTTCCCCCCCACTTGATGCCCTAGAACTGACTGGGTGATTGGCTCGTTTTGCAAGAAGTTGAAGTGACTGGCCATGACACCCGTATGGCTATACAACCTGCACGGCTATATCATCTGTACGACCGTATTACCCATCCAGCCATACCACCGGCATGGTCAATACCACTTGTACGATAATGTCAACGATACAGCCATGCCACGCATACAGCCATATCACCAGTACAGCCATATCACCCATACAGCCATATCAACCATTCGGCCACATCACACATACAGGCATATTATACATACAGTCATATCACCCATACGATTGTATCGGACCGTACGGACATATAACCCGTGCGGCAATATCACCCGCACGGCCATATCACCGGCATGGTCAATACCACTTGTACGATAATGTCAACGATACAGCCATGCCACGCATACAACCATATCACCAGTACAGCCATATCAACCATTCGGCCACATCAAACATACAGCCATATTATACATACAGTCATATCACCCATACGGTCGTATCGAACCGTGCGGACATATCACCCGCGCGGCAATATCACCCACACGGCCATACCACCCATACGGCCATATCACCCACACGGCCATATCACACATATGGCCATACCACCCATACGACCATATCACCCACACGGCCATATCACACATACGGTCATATCACCCATGCGGCCATACCGCCCATACGGACATATCGCCCATACGGCCATATCACCCATACGGTCATATCGCCCATACAGCCATATCGCCCACACGGCCATATCACGCATACGGACATATCGCCCATACGTTCATATCACCCATACGGCCATATCACCCATACAGCCATGCCACCGATACAGCCATACAACCATATCGACCATACAGTCATACCACGCATACAGCCTTATTGCCCATGCAGTCATATCACTCATCTAGCCATATCATACATACAGCCATACCAGCCATACAGTCATATCACCAATACCGCTATATCACCCACACTACATGTGCAGCCATACCACCACAATGGCCATACTACCCGAACAACTATATCCCGGATTCGGCCGTATCACCCGAACGATCATATCACTCGTACGGCAATACGACTCATACAGACATATCACTCGTGCGGCCAAGCGATCCATACGGCCAAATCACCTTACGATTATATTATATGTACGGCCATATCACATGTACAGCCGAATTTGGCCGGTGAAGAACGTGATAAATCTTTGCAATTTTTGGCTTAATTTTCAGCATGCCGTGGTACAGTAAAATATAAATTATCCGCGCCAAGTGGGACAGGACTAATCACGGACTATCCGAAAAGATCGTCATTACTTTAAGCACTGGTAAAAAAAAAAAATTAATACATCAATATACAAAAAATAATCATAATTGCCGCTGCCGTTTACGAGAGATCTACGGGAATTTCTTAGATAAACGTTAGCTTTTTTCCCCTCATGCTCGCATCGCTCCTTTTGTTTCTTCCGCTCGGTAACGTGTCGATAAAATAATACCCCATCGTTCGAAATGTCACGATGTAAATGAACTCTCGGTCAATAACAACATCGAGACAAAATCTTTTTCACGAAGCACTCCATCCGGTTCCGCGAAAAGAAGTTAAAAAAACAAAACGAACTTCGGTTAATCGGGCTTTCAACTCCACATCGCAGAATTGTGTACCGTCCAACGCAAAAAAAAAAAAAGTGCGAATCCCAACCACTTATTTCCATACCGCAGGGATTCGCTACCGGTCGAATATTCGCGAGACGTTAAAAAAAAAAAAAAAAAAAAAAAAAATCCTCGGCTTACAGAGAGACCGAGAGAGAGAGAGAGAGAGAGAGAGAGAGAGACTAACGGGACGACCGGCCGATACCGAGCCAGCGAGGGAATCGCTGCGCGCTAACGGCACGGAGTGCAAGGCCGCGTTGATGCGCGCCGGCCCGACACGGGCCCGCGAACGTTCGCCAGCGTCCGACGGGTCTGTCCGGCGTGTCACGGTCGTACATAGATCCGCGGCTCGCTCGCTCTCCCGAGGAGCGGAGAACGAATGCACTGCGAGCTCCGTGCCCCGACCGGTGCGTTCGCGGACTCCATCCATCGTGCGATCTTCCGCGAGAGTCTCGTCGGACGTCCAAGCGTCTGAGCCGGGGGCTCGAGTGAGATTCTTTGCCGGTGTGTGCGAGCGCGAGTGCGAGACCAATCGGACTTGCCCATCTCTGATACATCCTACTATTACTGCGCTCGACGCCTCGTACCGAGGCCTCGACGCAGCCTCCGACACCGCTGCCGGGACCGCGCTCGAGCCATTAATTAATTTGTCACTTAAAGGAACGAGCGGATTAGAATTATTTTGCAGCCGCCCGCCGATTGCGCAGCGTTGCCGTTAGATCGATACGGCCAGGCGGATCGCAACGTTCGCACGCTCACACGCTGTTTTTGGCGTTGCTTTGTCCGTCGTCGAGCGAGAGTCAAGATTCGCGGTCACGAGCGGAATAACTATCATGCCGCGAATCAATGGACATTTGTTAATGTGGCTATGTCGGTTCGCATGAGCTCGAGAAAAATTAGGGAGCGTTGCAAGTACTTGTCGATGGTATTAAAATCTGAAAAAAATGCATGCATATCAATGGTACCGAAAAGATTTATTTTGCATAATAATAATTCCAAAATGTTATTAACAAATTAATTTTAAAAAATAATTGTCTTATAAATTACCCGGGATACAAATTTTTTTTTTAATGAAAATGATTCGTTCATTTTTCTGACTACGTTTGAATTTTTTCAGATTTTTCAATTGGTTTTGTTTTTTGTGTTTTTTCATAGTTATTCCATATTAATAGAAAAAAAAAAATCGAAAGTAATTGAAAAATCTGAAAAAATTCATACGTATTCAGAAAAATGAATTAATTATTTTCATTAAGTTTCGGAAATTTGACGATTCGGAAAAATAAAGTTTCGGAAATTTGACCATTCAGACAAATAAAGTTTCGAAAATTTGACGATTCGAAAAAATAAAGTTTCGGAAATTTGACCATTCAGAAAAATAAAGTTTCGGAAATTTGACGATTCGGAAAAATAAAATTTCGGAAGTTTGACGATTCGGAAAAATAAAGTTTCAGAAATTTGACGATTCGGAAAAATAAAGTTTTGGAAATTTGACCATTCAGAAAAATAAAGTTTCGAAAATTTGACCATTCAGAAAAATAAAGTTTCGGAAATTTGACGATTCGGAAAAATAAAGTTTCGGAAATTTGACGATTCGGAAAAATAAAGTTTCGGAAGTTTGACGATTCGGAAAAATAAAGTTTCGGAAGTTGGACTATTCGGATGAAGCGCGTTCGAACTCATGATTTTCGGCCGATTGGACTTTCGGCAAAATGATGCGGCTTTCGAGTAGGGACTGCTTTTTTTTTGCGTAAAAACTCAAAAAGGGTTTTTATGGAACGAGACACATCGGGCCGAACGCATGAGAACCGTTCGCCGTAAGTGAAAATCCAGGGAGT